>OV121139.1:34925692-35598011 GCA_921294245.1 Brassicogethes aeneus
TATTGGGTCACTTTTTCCATTCAAAGATATTCGGTTAGTATGCATATTGCTAAATACTTCGGATTTTAGTCTGGTTTGTTTAAGAAATTCTTGACGGGAATCAGTAAAAGCTATCATTGTCTGACCCTCGCTTGCAAAATTGTGTTTTTGGTTGTTTTTCTTATTGTAATAACATGTTAGGGCATGCCTTCGTAATGATTATTTTTGTACAACCCTTTGCAATAAATGCATGGAAGGTAATCTGTTGAGAGAACAGTATCTTTACCTTATTTTGACGTGGGTCTTTGAACCTAAAATCGTAAAATTCCCTTGCTTTCTTATAAGATTAGATATTACTTTTCTTATGAAACCCCCTTTTGGTTGTAAAAGGATTTTTCGGACACTCTCTTCTTTTGCATGTTTTCTAAAAAGATGCCTTGAAAAATTTGTGACATCTTTTGTCACAATAGGCGCACCTTTCTTTTTTGTTTCATACTCTCCCCTTCCGTAGGCTGTGTTCCACAGTATTTAGATTGATTGGTCTTTGAGAACCCTACAAAATAATATTTTGAAAATAAAATCTAAAACTTTGTTTATTTATTTATTTGTACAAAGCTTATTATGCTAAAAATACATATACTGATAATTTAGGGTCCAATGTATTTATGGGGTTTAGACTCTTTAAAGGCAAGCTTAACATATGAAGCGTCGGTTTTTCGAAACTTTTTACAGGGTTTGATATTTGGGGTTCTTGAAAATCCTGAAAGTATATAGGCGACTGTCTGGAAATAGCCTCGCTTGCCCCTGAGTAGCTATCTCCTGATGAGATTGCCCCTTCATCTCTATCTGCCTTCCAAGATACCTTAAAAAAATTATTAAATTAATTGAAATATTTTATCTAAAGTATAAAAATTTCCTAGCTAAATATACTTTATATACCCTATAAGCAAAACTGCTGTATCTACAATTTTAATTAATAAAGGACAAAAGATTATTTTTATTTGTTTTAACAATTAAAATGATCTTTTGTCCTTTATTACTTATTATTGTAGATACGGCGGTTTATCTTATCTGGGTAGTATAGCTTATTTTTGATTGAGTGAATGTTTTCCACATGTGTAAAAAAAAAGATTTTAACATTTTTATGAAACTAAAGTAAATTTCTTTTAAATGTTTAAAGTAGAGTAGCTAAGCCGATTTCAGGCCACCATAAACGTTAAACGATCTCTAAAACGTTACTTTTGTATAAAACTTAGTGTTTTAGTTAAATTAATATTCAATATAAATTTTGTATATATTCTATAGAATCATGAGTCAAGTTAAAAAAATTACCACTAAAAAACTCTTAGTCATACCATAATATTTACTTTTGTAGCATTTTATATAAATAACTTTTAAAACAACATAGGTACCTAAAGAAGGTTTGTTTCACAAAGTGATTTTGCTCTAGCTTGGGGTGGTAATTAGTAAGGCACAGGCTTTTCAAAATTTATAAAATCATATACTAAGGTGCTTTCGCTTTTCTTATATCTAATTTGATTATTTATCTAAAAACAAAACAAGTTCTTGTATTTTAATATATAAATTGTTGTCTAAAACTTACCTGAAGATTATGATCTGTTGTTGAGGGTTGTGGGCTAGTTTGAAGTGGTTGTAACTCCTCAAGCACAGGTTCTTCATAATCTTGGATATTATTTTGTAGGTCCTTATTATAACGTTTTTCTAAAAATGTCAGTCTGTAAAATTTTTGCAAATTATTCAAAATAATCTTATAACTTACAGGTTCTAAATTAACTTGAAGTTGTTTTATTTGTTCAACATTATAATTTTCCATTTCTTTCATGTCAATATTTTGCTAAAAATAACAAACAAACCATTAGTTTACACAAGTCATTCTAGCATTTCAATTGAAAAATAATAACAGGTAAATTTCGACCCCCTTTCGTAAAACCCTTCCTGGGAAACCCTTAAGTGCAAAATTATAACAAATTGGGTTGTTGCTTCCTTCCTAATCTTTTATCTTATGTTTTAAGGGTTTAATTTTGTTAAATAAGTAGCTATTTTTCACCTTGTAGGAACAGCCAAATATGGAGTGGCTACTCGATGATAAAAGGTGGGCTGGTGATGCTGGGTGGCTAGTCTAGCTTGGTCTAAGGGTGTGTAGGATGTTCGAGAGTACAAATTAAACAAGTGCTTCGGTAGGAACAATATATATTCTGGTGCATATAATTTACCAGTTCCCAAAAATGTATAATTATTGTAAAGAAAAGAATCTAAAATACGGAAAGATATTTCATTATTACCACAAACTATGCATGACTAAATTAATAAATAAGAAAACACTGTAATAAATAAGGTTTACGAACAGACAAAAAGTAAGTATTATTAATACCATAAAAATAAATAGCAACTTACCTAAAATACGACCAAAAACCGTGGTTTCGTAATAATAAAAACTTAAAAGAGTTTTCAAACAAACTTAGGCTTTAAAAGGTTTGCACTCTGCGATCCATTCCCAAAACTTCAATATGGCGAAATTTTTGCACCGGCTTAAGTAAAAAACGATTAAAAACTCGCGGGCTTAACCGTAATGTTGGTTGCCTAAGTTTACAAAAATCATTGACATAACACAATGTAAATGTTTCATTACAACCTAAAAACTCAAAAAAGCAAATTGGTACGTCCAAGTAAAATATTCAAGTAGGAATTTTATTTTTGACTTAATTGCAACAACTTTTGTTTAAATAATGGAAATCGTTCATTTTTGGAAATGCAACAAAATTCGAGGTGTCAAAAAACGGGCGTTTAGCCACGGAGTTCTCTATACCTGGCGAGAGTGTAGCCCCCACTCCTGCATCAAAACTGTGACGTCAGGCCGAAGGGATCAACGTACGCCTATTGTTTTACATTGCTTTGGAACCAAAGTTATGGATTTTTATTGCTTTTAAGGAGTATTTTTTACTAAAGCAGTGGACAATGCATGAGTACAAAATCAACAGAACAATATGTTCTAAGTAATTTATTGAAAACAAACAGAGAACTGCTATTAAAATAGTATTTTATTTAAAACAAAGAGAACTGCACACAACAAATAATTCTGTAATTTTAAAATAACGATGGTTTTGGATTTGTATATTTTAAATACCAAAGTTTAGTCTAATTTTTATAATATGGAATATTAAATAATAATTTTGTTAAGTTTAATTTTATACAAAAAATTAGTTTAATTTATCTATTACTAAAATTATTAAGAATAATTCAATAATTCAATGAAATTTTCTTGTATTTAAATTTAGAATTTATACTTTTTTAAATATTAAGGTTAACTTAAAATAAATTAATATATTCATTTAAAAAAGAAGTTTTCAGAAAACATAATAAATTTTATTTAAAAATAAACACAAGTAAACTTATATTTGATTTGACTTAAGAGTATAATATTTTTGCGTATATAACCATAAAAATGTTGTTCATTTAATGTAAATGAATATTTTTTGTGTATGCTCTTAAAATAGTAATTTATTTAAAACAAACATAGAACTGCTATTAAAATAGTAATTTATTTAAAACATATAGGTAAAACTGTTATTAGAATCAAAGTTTTTAGTTTTCGGGGCGCATTGTTGTTTTCTTGCAGCTATTATTATACGTTACCCATGACGCTAGTTATGGCTTATTACATATGCAAGTATCTTAAAACTGTTTTTATAAAAAATCTTGTAGGTAATTTATTATTTTGGCATCAAAATTGTTTAATATATTCTTCTATTATTAGGCTATACATTAAATAAAAGAAACATTAGCAATATAGCAATAAGTAGACATAATTTTAATAATTGACTGTTGGGGACGGGACAAGGGAATTTTTTCTGCTGAATAAAAAAGGGGCAGTAAGTGTTTTTTGCCCAGAGAGGCAAAAAAACTTCGGGCCGGCTCTGACAATCGATAATTCATATGAAACTGTCTTGCATTACCGCGATAATATATTTATTTCCCTATTGCCTCTTAGGAACGCAACATTTTCTTGGTATTTTTTTATTTATTTAAAGTGTTATAAAAGCAGCAAATTAATGCAATATTTAAATCAAAGTTAAATCGAGCAATATCAATAGTAAAGCAATAGATAATTTATATTAAACTGTCTTGTTTTACCGTGATTATAATACATATTATTACATTAATTTGCTATTGCAGTCGGCCTCCTGACGTCACGCCTCCCACTACCACACTCCCGCCTGGTATAGAGAACGCCGTGCCCCTGCACGATTTGTTATAAAAAATATTTTTATATCGCTGACAAAGATTAATAATTGCACTTGTTTCTTCGGAATTTAGATGGGAAAGACATAATTTTTTGACATCTAAGTCGTTATTGTAAATCGGAAAACTCGTTTGTATGTTAAATAAACAAGGGGTAAGCAGAGATTTGTTTAGGGGCATTTTCTGTACATGGAATTGTTATAAATCCGTCTTTGACTAAATGAATAGAAGAGGGTAACATTTCTTGATTGTGAATCGAAACGTTGGGGACGAAAACATCGCCATCGGGACAATTAACTGCAATTTTAGTGATGTTCTGGAGAAAAATAACGGAATTTTATTGAAATATTATTAATATTTAAAGTGTGTGTTCGATAATCAATTTTTGCGTACAAATTTTGAAGATCGCTTGAACCAATTAGCGCATCAAATCTGTCATGCCAGGGAATTATATGAAATTTAAAACAGTAATTAATTCCGAATTCTGAAAAAATTGGATACTGTAAATTTTGATTGTTGGTAAATGATTTATTAAGTGACTGCACAGTAAATTCTTTTTGAAAAAAGTTATTTAAATTAAAATAAGACGCCGCTTTTGGGGTTATTATTGAATTAGTGTGTATCTATTAAAATTTTGAGATTAAAAAGTGAAAGAGTAATGAAAGGCAATCGAGGTAAATTTGCAATATTATTTAAGTTTATGTAGCATTCGGGTTCAGGTTGACGTCGTAAAAATTTTCAAACGGCAAATAATTAGCATCAGCATTATCTAAATGACAATAAACTTGGTCGGTAGGTAAACCAGTGTCGTCTTCGGGGCAATAACTCTGGGAATCAAATTCGGTACTTTTAATGTTATACGCGTTATGCCTAAAATTTTGAGGGTGTTTAATGGTTTGAGTTGACATTGGAGTCGGTTTGTAACTTTGATTTGAATATTTAGCGGTTTGGGTTGACATCGGAGATGGCCTATAAAAATGTTGTGTATTTGGCAAATTTTTGCTTGTAGATGGGCCAAAAAATTGTTTATGTTATGGTTGCGATTTATGAGAAAAAGATTGGCTAAAATTACCAAAGGGATTTCCGTTATTAAAATTTGATCGTTGTGGTTCGGGGTGACTGACTTGATTAAAATGTTGTGGGGGATAGTTGAAAAATCTTGGTGAAGGAGAATTTAAAACTAATTGTGGTGTTTTGCTTTTATCAGATTTGGTGTTGCGTATAGCTCTACCAAAAGATTCTTCGTTTTCGAGCTCAGAACATCGCGAAAGACATTCTTCTAGTGAATTGCTGTATTTTAACAACGCGCGGTAGGGTTGTGAAATACCAACTTTATATGTCAACAGTGCTTTTTGCTGAAAAAGTTCTGTTTTTATTTTTACGATATTTGCATCGCTGTTTTGAATGGAGACAAGATCGATAAGTTCATTTAATTTCTTGTCCAGGCGCAAATAATCGGTATAATTTTCAGTAAAATTTTGAATGCATGTTGTTAGTTCACGTTCTAATGTAGATTCGGATCGACGCTCACCAAATTTTTTTAAAAGGTCGGTACGAATATTTTGCCAAGTTTGAAAAGAATTTGGAATAAAATTGTCGAGTTTATTGGCTGTTATAAATGATTTTGGTGGTCCGCGAATTTTGCTTAAAACATAGATATTAAATAAATGCAATTGAATGTTTGAGCACATTGCAAAAGTGCCTTGAAAAAGATTAATAATTTTGTCCACAGAAATTATGAAATCGCAAAGTCCAATGAATCTTCAATGGGTCCTTTGCCAGGTTGAAGACTGGTGACTTTCTTCTTTGTTGTTGATGAGTCCGGTTTCACCATAAATTGTAGAAACAAACCAAAAATTCTAATGATTTTTGTTGATGAGAATCCTGTTTCACAGCACCAGTTTTGAGTTCTTAATTTGTTAAATTAAAACAGTTGAACTTTTTAATTAATTTATTTTATAACAATGTATTCGCCACAACAATTGGAAGAGAAGTGCCGGTATAATGTATAATCCCGTCCGAGGTAAACTTGGTTGCCTAGTCAGCAGACGTAACTGGGTTTACAAATAGTCCGTGACCTTTTTTATAAGGTTTTACAAATAATCCCTTACCCATAGCTATAGATTCCATTTTTTCATTATGTCGTTGTTTTTCTTTAAATTCTTCTTGCGCGCTTTTTGCTTTATTAACAGCGCTTGCAATTGAGCTAGCACCACCTGCGAGAGCTCCTAACGCGGATAAACCTGCAAATATTGAAATTAGTGGTAGAAAACCAACTGTTTTTGGAAACGAAATAACTCTTTGATATTTTTTATTTTTTTTAACTTTTCGAAATTTTTTCAATGCTATTTTAATAGCAGAATTTACATCTTTACCTTTACAATTTTTTTAAGTGTTTTACATTCCAAATTTAACTTTTGTTTTCATAGCTGCTGTAACACCTAGTGCAGCAAGTTTTTCACCAATACTAGAATCCTTGGATTTTACTCTTTCCTATGCCTTATCCAATAAAATTTTATCTGCTTCGTGTCTTTGTTCTAAATTATCAAGTTTTGAGTAAGCAATGTCATGAACTTTACACGCTTCGTCTAACTGATTAATACCTTGATCGTTTCGTGCTAATCGTTTATTAAGCTTAGTTCCGGGGCCATAAAACGCCGGGCAAATGCGCCTCAAAGGGTAATTTATTTATTAATTTATTTAAGAGACCGCTACCTTTTCGTTTGATTGTTTTTTTACAAATAAGTTGCATACTTTTATGTATACTTATTTATGAAATTTGATCTTTCCTAATTTAATGATTTTATTTAACATTAATTAGTTAGTTTTTAAACAATGGTTTTATTTATATAAGAAGATGCAAATCAAAAATATATTTAGTTATTAAACATGCGAATAGTTAAACAAAAGTGTCAATTACCGGTAACAACATTTAATTTTGCGAATAATAATAAACTGCCTAGGCATGGAACTTTGCTGCCTAGTACAATTAGATGTATAATAGCAGGCCCCTCTAACTGTGGAAAAACAAATGTTATGCTAAATTTGCTTGAAGATGTTAATGGTTTACGTTTTGAAAATGTGCATGTTTATTCTAAATCATTATATCAACCATTTTATGTTTACTTAAAAGAATTATTAAAACCTATCAGAGAAATTAAATACACTGCGCTGCAAAATTATGGAATACCTTTACAAAATTAAGAAATGGAGGAAAATAATTACTTTTTTCGTTCTATTGTTTCAGAATAAATTAAGGATACAATTTTAAAGAAAATTAATTATTATTTATTGTAAACAAAAATATAGGTAAGGTTATACAGAAAATAATTGAAAATAGTAAAATTAAAACATTACACTAAATCAGTTAATGTGCACTAATATCGAGTATTTCCACCACGTGCGTTTAATACACTTTGACAACGTCGCCCCATACTCAAAATTAATGTTCTTATAAACTCCTGATCAATGCCCTCCCAAATTTCTAAAGTCTTCCCTCTGAGTTGGTTTAAAGTGATTGCTGGTAGTTGAAGTGCTCTAATTTGTCTTCCCATGTTGTCCCAAACATGCTATATTGGATTTAAATCCGGACTTCTAGCAGGCCAATTCATTAGCGGAATATTTACCTCGTCAAGATAGTCTCTGACAATTCTTGCAGTGTGGGATCGAGCGTTGTCATGCATAAAAATAAATTCCTCACCAATAAATGGAGCAAAGGGTACAACATGAGGTTCTAAGATTTCTCTAATATACCTATCAGACGTTAAACTTCCTCCATTAATGATAACTAGCTCTGTGTGAGCCTGCAAACTGATGCCTCCCCAAACCATTATCGATCCTCCACCAAAAGCAAGAGTTTCTGCCACATTACACTGGGTGTAGCGTTCTCCAGGTCTTCTATATACTCTCCTACGACGATCATTACTATTTAAAGAAAACCTGGACTCATCACTAAATAATACATAAATCCACTCAGCTTATCCCCAATGAAGGGGCTCGGTAGCAAAATTCAGTCGAGCCCTACGATGTGCTGCAGTCAATAAGGGACCTGTTACCGTCCTGTACGGTGTTATATTGTTTTCCCTTAGTCTTCTCCTTATGGTATCCTGGCTTATTCTTACATCATAAGTTAATGAGAACTCTTGCTGAAGTGACGTACTGGTTACAAACCTTTGTCTAAGGGCTTGGATTCTTAAATAACGGTCTTGTTGAGGTGAAGTTATCCTTTTTCGCCCTTGTCCTGGTCTTCTTTCATTGGTACCCGTTTCGTAAAATCGTTTAATCAGTTTTGAAATCGCCGATTGTGTTACATTAAGTCGATTTGCTATTTCGTTTTGACTCTTTCCTTCCTCGTATAGAGCAACGGCCACTGCACAATCTTCTTTTGAAATGTTGCGATTCATTGCTCTGTTGTTATTCATTTTCAAGATTTTAAATCGTTAACTACTGTAAGGCACTTGATAAATATGTAAAGACATATTTATGACTGCTTAAAATTGCAAGAAATATGACGATTTGTTTACTGGATAAAAAAAATAATATAAAAACGAATATTTTTACCAACAATTTAATGATACTGTGTGACTAAAGCATCGAACCTAATAACTAATTATACAGGATGTCTAAATAATTTTGTAAAATAAATATATTTAAATTTAAGTAAATATTCCATAATTTTGCGGCGCAGTGTATTTTGATTATAGTGTTAATGAAAATATAGTAAACCCTTCTGATGCTAAACCCAATTCAATTTTTATATTTGATGATGTTGCATGTGAAAAACAAAGTGTCATTAGATATTTTTTTTGCAATAGGCATAACCTTATTGACTCTTTTTACTTAACTCAAACTTTTGCTCATATACCAAAACATTTGATTAGAGACAATGCAAATATGTTAATTATTTTTAAACAAGGTGAAATGAATATGAAAACATATTTACAAAGATCATGCTAATAAAGATATTTCATTAAATAATTTTTTAAAAATGTGTCTGTTTAAATAACTGTTTTACTGTAAAAACAGCAGTCGGTTT
Organism: Brassicogethes aeneus; assembly: GCA_921294245.1. Taxonomy (NCBI): domain Eukaryota; kingdom Metazoa; phylum Arthropoda; class Insecta; order Coleoptera; family Nitidulidae; genus Brassicogethes; species Brassicogethes aeneus. The sequence continues at coordinate 34,934,967 of OV121139.1, forward strand.
TAAACAGATGACTGACTGTTTAAAAAAAACTATCAGTTTGTTTAATAGGTTTTGTATTACTATAAATAAAAAAAAATAATAATTTATTCATCAGTTATAATAAAATTGTTGTTAATAGTAGTTAACATGGATCAAAAAACAAAAAAATTAATTAAAAAAAGAAAAAAATATCAAAACTAAATTAAAAGCATTAAAACTAAATAGATTTCAAACGGAACATGTTTACAACCCTTTAAAAAATTAATTTTCTATTCTGTTGAACAAAATGAACCAAAAGTAAAATTATAAAGTATTGAAAAAGAGGAGAAAAAGGATGCAGAAGAAGACGAACAAGATAAAAAATAGAAAAAATTCTATACAAATAAAAAAAAATTTGGAACCAGTCCTATAAAAACAAATAAAAGAGATATTGAAACTAAAACAATAAAATCAAGAAAAAGAGACTTTGCAACAAGCCCTATAAAAACAAATAAAAGGGACTTTACAACCAGCCCTGTAAAACATAATGAAACATTTGAATATTCATGCATTACAAGGCAGTTATATTTTCGATGACAGTATTAGTCAACAGAATTATCAAGATATTGGGGATTATATAAATCGAGATGAGTCTTTTTATTTGTATTTAGAAGATTGATTGATGAAATACCTCGTGAATGTGTTAAAAAATATATACACGACACTGAATCTATATTTGATACCTATTATCTAAATTATGATGTAATTACAGCAATTTCAATGTTATGGGGATTCAGAAATGGATTTTAAAGGAAATGATGTTGTTATAAAAGGGAAAACAATGCTTGTTAAAGATAAAATATATAAAGGTACTTATGGTTTATATAAGTTATTGTTTAAAAATAGACCAAACGAAAGTTTAATAACTCCAGAAGATAGAGAAAATTTTAAAAATATACTGGTCGCAAGGAAAATCTGAACACCCCGAAAAAAAAAACAATTTTTATTAACAAAATTTTGTACAAAGACAGTATAATACTTAACTAAGGTAAAATAAGCAAAAACAATCAAAAACTAAACATATTTAAAAAAAAACTAATAATTTGTGGGACCGCCATAAAGGCGAATGCACTCCTGCAGTCGACGAGGGATGCTATCAATTTGATTGTTGTACTCTAGGGGTACAGCATTCCAAGCATCTTCAACTGCATGACGAAGTTCATCCAAAGTGGTCGGGGGCTGCAGCAAATTCCGAATATGGATACCCATCCAAACCCACACTTTTTCGATGGGCGATAAATCTGGCGACCGAGGTGGCCAAGGTAAGGTGGGGATATGCTCCTCCTCTAAGATCCTCATAGATGTTTGCGCAATATGGGGCCGGGCGTTATCTTGCTGAAAAACACCATCTTCAAGCCCCCTTACATATGGAAGAACAACGGGCCATAGCACCTCATTGACATAACGCACGGCTGTCATTGTGCCACGAACTACGATTAGAGGAGATTTGCTACCAAAAGCAATAGCCCCCCAAACCATAAGTCCGATGCACAGTGTTGCATCCAATGGACAAAAGTCCTAAATGCAAATCTCGATTTTTGCAATTTTAATTATAGGAATTCATAATAAAATAACCAGGTTTTCATAAACTGGCAAAAAATGTGCTTTTTTATACATATACAAAAAAACACAAACACTTGAAATCAAATAAATGCTCTTATCAGTATTAAAGGTAGACTCAAGACAAAACAATAATACAAATTTTAATGTGGTTAGAAGGTGAAAAATAATATTATATAATAATGAGCGGTGTTGCTAGAGGTACGTAATTTTATTAAATAAATATATTTGATCAGTTTTGTCTATCCTTCTTTATTCATTTTATTTGTAAATATGAAGATTTAAAAATAATAACTTTGGATAAGCTTTTAAAAAAAAGTGATCGTATGTTATGCAAGATTTTTGGTGCATAAATACTCGATTTATTATAGTATCTTTTGCCGCAGAAATTATCTGCAACGGCCTGCAACGAACTAAGATACGTATTTTTTTAGCCGATGTTTGCAAGATATCAAGGCGCGCTTTATTTGAAGAGTGGTGTGCTTACAAAAAAAATGAAAGGCCCCTTAAAATTTTATTAAAAATTAGGTCCTATCTGCCTACTGATATTCCTGAAGTTATAGAACAAAACTTAAAAGAAAATAGTATCAGTTTTTGTCGCCAAATTAACAAATGGTGGCAAGAATGCTTCCGATCACGCAAGAAACTGGAAAAAGACCATGCTGTCTGGCTTAATGGAACCATGACTATTAACTTAAATAAACGCCCAACAACTAGTCCACAGGGACCCTCTAGTTCAATGGGAAGACCCCAAAAATTATTCGAAGAATTGTCTCAAAAATCTAAGATTCGACGAGTAGAGCCCCTAGTGAAAAATCATACCTCGAAGGAATTATGTTTTGCCGCCGAAAGATCGAGGCGGTTTTCGACTACCAACAGTACTACATCAAACACTATCACAACCATAAAGGCCATTGCGTTATATTATGACCTTAATTTAACTGTCAGGAAGTACGAAATTTTACGTTCCGTTGTAAACGCGATGCATCCCGACTGTTTCCCAAGCTATCGTTCCCTACTTACAACAAAAAATAAAAATTTGCCAGCCCACATTTCTGTAACGGAGACATCTGCTGAAGTTGACCTTCAAGAACTTTTAGAAAAAACAACAATCAGTATATTAAATATTTCAAACTTAAGTAAATGTCAAACTAGTGATTTAAAACTTATTTGTAAATGGGGTTTTGACGGTAGCTCGGGGCACAGTCTTTACAAGCAAAAATTTGCATCCCCTTCTGCTACTGATGAATACATGTTTCTAACGGCTATGGTTCCGATACAATTGATCGACAGAAGTAAAAATATTATTTGGTGTAATTTTAAAACTTCATCAACCTTTTACTGTAGACCCATTAAATTTACATTTATTAAAGAATGTGCCGAAATTATTCGACAAGAGGAAAAAAACGTTGTTCAATCAATTAATGCTCTAAAAACGTATGAAATTTCGGTAGGGGATGCAAATTTTAAAGTATCATTTGAGATGCTTTTTACTATGTTTGATGGCAGTGTTGCTAATATCTTGTCTCAAACAAATTCATCTGCGAAATGCATCATTTGTGGATCCGAATATCCGAATTTTATTAAATAAATATATTTGATCAGTTTTGTCTATCCTTCTTTATTCATTTTATTTGTAAATATGAAGATTTAAAAATAATAACTTTGGATAAGCTTTTAAAAAAAAGTGATCGTATGTTATGCAAGATTTTTGGTGCATAAATACTCGATTTATTATAGTATCTTTTGCCGCAGAAATTATCTGCAACGGCCTGCAACGAACTAAGATACGTATTTTTTTAGCCGATGTTTGCAAGATATCAAGGCGCGCTTTATTTGAAGAGTGGTGTGCTTACAAAAAAAATGAAAGGCCCCTTAAAATTTTATTAAAAATTAGGTCCTATCTGCCTACTGATATTCCTAAAGTTATAGAACAAAACTTAAAAGAAAATAGTATCAGTTTTTGTCGCCAAATTAACAAATGGTGGCAAGAATGCTTCCGATCACGCAAGAAACTGGAAAAAGACCATGCTGTCTGGCTTAATGGAACCATGACTATTAACTTAAATAAACGCCCAACAACTAGTCCACAGGGACCCTCTAGTTCAATGGGAAGACCCCAAAAATTATTCGAAGAATTGTCTCAAAAATCTAAGATTCGACGAGTAGAGCCCCTAGTGAAAAATCATACCTCGAAGGAATTATGTTTTGCCGCCGAAAGATCGAGGCGGTTTTCGACTACCAACAGTACTACATCAAACACTATCACAACCATAAAGGCCATTGCGTTATATTATGACCTTAATTTAACTGTCAGGAAGTACGAAATTTTACGTTCCGTTGTAAACGCGATGCATCCCGACTGTTTCCCAAGCTATCGTTCCCTACTTACAACAAAAAATAAAAATTTGCCAGCCCACATTTCTGTAACGGAGACATCTGCTGAAGTTGACCTTCAAGAACTTTTAGAAAAAACAACAATCAGTATATTAAATATTTCAAACTTAAGTAAATGTCAAACTAGTGATTTAAAACTTATTTGTAAATGGGGTTTTGACGGTAGCTCGGGGCACAGTCTTTACAAGCAAAAATTTGCATCCCCTTCTGCTACTGATGAATACATGTTTCTAACGGCTATGGTTCCGATACAATTGATCGACAGAAGTAAAAATATTATTTGGTGTAATTTTAAAACTTCATCAACCTTTTACTGTAGACCCATTAAATTTACATTTATTAAAGAATGTGCCGAAATTATTCGACAAGAGGAAAAAAACGTTGTTCAATCAATTAATGCTCTAAAAACGTATGAAATTTCGGTAGGGGATGCAAATTTTAAAGTATCATTTGAGATGCTTTTTACTATGTTTGATGGCAGTGTTGCTAATATCTTGTCTCAAACAAATTCATCTGCGAAATGCATCATTTGTGGATCCGAATATCCGAAAGTTGAAAACTATCGTTTTGGAATTTCAACTTTACATCGCTGGATAAGATTTTTCGAGTGTTTGCTACACATAGCTTATCGTTTACCAATAAAAACCTGGCAAGTAAAGGGAGAACCAAACAAGGCAATTTTTAAAAACACAAAAAAATCTATTCAGGAGGGCTTTAAAAGTAAACTGCATCTTATTGTTGATAAGCCAAAGCCGGGATGTGGCTCCACAAATGATGGCAATACCGCAAGAAAGTTTTTTCAGAATCCACAATTAAGTGCCGAAATAACAGGGATTAGGACCTAATTATCAAATTCCATATAATTATAAGGGTACTAGTTTCGGGTTTTAAGATAAATGTTGAAAAATTGAAACCCTTACTTAATGAAACCCGCTCTCTCTATTTAAGTCTATATAACTGGTACTATATGCCTAGTTCGGTTCACAAGGTTTTAGTGCATGGCTGCGAAATAATCGATTTTTTTGAATTTCCTATTGGGCAACTTTCGGAAGATGCTTTAGAGGCTAGACATAAGGAATTCAGAAAAATCCGATTACATAATAGCGGAAAAACTTCGAGAACAGATGCCAATTACGACATAATAAGAAACCTTATAATGTCTTCTGACCCTGAACTAGCATCCCTTAGGCAAATAAAATCATTAGAAAAGAGGTCGGATTATTCAGATATTAAAGAATATTTCATAATTGAGGAGTCTCTAAATGATTCAGGTTTGTCTGTTGATTTCAGTTTATTTACCCAAAATAGTGAAGATGAAGATATTAGCGACACTGAATCAGAGTAAAGGTTTTTTTTAAGAATTAAAATTCTTCTTTTTCTCTATATAAAACTTATTGGGATTGGCAATAAAGTATAGTAAAGTTTTTCTTATTTTTTTATTATTATTATGGTACTTTTTTAGTTTTGTAACAATACACATTGATGACTACAATTAGTTCGTAAAAAATATTTAGGTATATTTTGTGATTACCGGTCACTTTTCCGAAAGTCATTTTCCCGACAGACCAATTTCCCGACAGACCATTTTCCCGACACACCATTTTCCCGACAAGATTTTTCCCGACACCATTTTCCCGAAAGTCGTTTTCCCGAAAGTCGTTTTCCCGACAAGCCATTTTCCTGACAAGCCATTTTCCCGACAAGTCATTTTTAAAACAAATAATTTTTACCACAAACGACACAATATATTTTAACAGAGTGACGTCATCCAATGACGCAATCTTAGGACGAGAAGCAGATCTTTTTTCCTTAACCAACGTCCCGAGTCCGCCCGCTTCAAAACCAACCCAAACCCAACAACCCAACCCAACCGACCCCGCCCCATTGGCCCTTACAGAATTCCAGAAGGAACAAGCGGATACCCAAATCATTTTTGACCAGGTATGTTTTTCTTTACTAGATAATAAAACTTTTGTCGTGAACATAATCTTTCGGGAAAAGGGCTATCGGGAAAAACGTTTCTTAACTGGATAATAAGATTTTTGTCGTGAACATAGTCTGTCGGGAAGAGTGCTGGGAAAATGGTTTGTCGGGAAAATGGTCTATCGGGAAATTGGTCAGTCGGGAAATTGCATTCGGGAAAGTGACCGGGAACCATATTTTGTTGTTAATAACTAAACTGTTTATTACTATTTATAATTGCAATTTAATTAACTGTCTGAAGAAAAATGTTCTTTTGTTATTTTTTCTTTTTATTACCACTTTAAAATGCAACTATGTATGTAAATATAAAGTTATGGTACTTTTTATTTTTAAAACTGAATACAACTTTATTTTTCAAAATTATACCGTGTATATACTTTTGTCCCATGCCCCCTATCTCTAGCAACACTGTGCGATGGTACGGTGGACGTGACGAGCAAACTCGAGATGACGCCGTTCTCCTCGTCGTCGCCTGACTCGCCCTCTATCACCATGACCGCCCAAAAAGAATCTTGATTCGTCAGAAAAAGCAATGTGATGCCATTCATTGCCCCAGTTCCTGTGTTCATTGGTCCAGTCCAGACGTTGACGACGGTGTTGAGGGGTTAAGGAGAGGACGAGACGCGGACGGTAAGAAGTTAGGCCCATTGAGCGTAACCTGTGGTAAACGGTCCTAAGCCGAATGGGCCTTCCTACTATTTCAAACCAAGCATCAGCAACCGACCGAGTAGACCTCCGTCTGTCTCTTAGGGCCATTAATTGAAGCAGACGATCTTGCCGCGGGGTAGTTCTTCTGGAAGCTCCTGTGCCTCTAGCTTGTTGTGTTCGCCCTCCTTCAGACCACGCTTGCCATGCTGCTAACATGGTAGGTACGCTGCGCCCCATAGCTGCAGCGATTTCAGGATATGAAGCACCACGTTCTCTCTGCCCTACAATACGACCCCTTTCAAATGGGGTTAATTGTAAAAAATTTGGTTGCTGTCGCCTGCGAGGCATGATTGAAATAAACTAATCACAAAACATTTTTACAGTAATTGATACCTGTAAGTTTGAAAAAAACCTCAATTTCTTTTTCACATGTTAAAAACATAATTAAAAAAAAAAAATTCGTAAACATTGTCCGAAGCATATGAAATTTTAATCGTTTGTTAGGGTCGATGCCACCAATATTTCACCAAAATTTCATTTTAATAAAATAATTTTTTCGGGGTGTTCGGATTTCACTTCACAGTATATTATGCTAAGCACCAATGCACATAAAAGAAATTTTGATGCGAATGAACAATCAGCTGGTAATAGAGGTGAAAAGTTTAAATATGTAATTAAACCTTTACTTGATGAAATTGTTAAAGAATCAAAACAAAAACAAGTATCAAAGTTAAGATTACCTCAACCCAGACGTCTCGCGTCGAGGTCGTGGTTTATTAATGAAATATAATAATAATCCGTTTGAATACGTACATTGGGATGATCCCAATGAGTTGGTAAATCGATTAAAAATTTTAATGCCATCACGATTTGCAGGAAATAACAATCATAACAACGAAATTGTTAGTATAATTGAAGAATTAAAAGAGGCAAATATAATTGAATAAAATAATTTTAATTAATCATTAGTATTATAACCTTTATAGGTTTTAGTTGTAAAATATGAAAAAAATAATTGATTTTAAAAGAGAAATAATTAATGAATTGCACAAACCAGCTAGAATAAAATTTAAACGTAGACATGTTATTATTAAATGTTTAAATGATTTAGTTCAGGCAGATCTCGTGAACATGCAACCGTATTCTAAACAAAACAGCGTGTTTAAATATATACTTGTTGTAATTAATACATTTGTTAAGTTTGTGTGGGCTTTGCCAGTAAAAAATAAATCTGGCAGGGACATTACACAAGCAATAAACAAAATTTTAAAAAATAATCATCCAAAACATATGCAGACAGATAGGGGGAAGGAATTTTGTAAGAATTTAAAATTAATCATTATTCCACGTTTAGCACTATGAAAGCTTCAATTGTAGAACGACTGAATAGAACTTTAAAATCTATAATGTGGAAAGAGTTTACCTATCAGGGTAATTACAAATGGATTAAATTATTGCCTGAAAATGTTTTAAAATATAATTCAACAAAACATGGAACTACAAAAATGAAACCTGTTGATGTTAATAAAAAAAATTAAAAATATATTCTTGCCAACTTTAATCCGTTAAAAATGTCTAGTTTATTGAATAAATTTAAAGAAGGTGAAAAGGTTAAAATTAGCAAGTATCGAGAGGCTTTTTCCAAAGGTTATACACCAAATTGGTCCAACGAAATTTTTACTGTTAAAAAAGTTAAATTAACTTATCCAACAACATATATTTTATATGTTCAATATGGACATCCAATTTTGGGAGGATTCTATGAATATGAGTTGCAAAAAGCCAAGTTTCCCGATGTTTATCTTGTGGAAAAAATACTAAGACGAAAAGGTTTGGTGTGGATTGATAAAATATTTATTTTAATAAATGTATTGAACATTATTTAAAATATTTTATTTAATACCTCTTCATTGTTACAATATACGAGTAATATAATATAATAATTAATGATATAAAATTTAAACAACAAATACCTAACAAAATAGCTGTTATTTTATAAACATTTAATTTAGATTTAATAGTCGTCCTATTTATTTAAAGCAGTTGAATTAATTGGTACAGTTTGCATTGTGTCTATAAATCTATAATACTTATTATTTAGTAGATATCAAACTTTAAAATATATAAAATTACTATTTTCAACATCAAACGAACATGTCCAATCTTATTTATTCATTCCTTCCAACCTTGAGACCATCTTTCATCCAGGCTAGCATTTTTTATATTATACGTAATAAAATACTTTTCAGTATATTTCGGGTAATTGATGTACAAGGTATTATTTATAACAGATGATAACACTAGAAAGATTGTTACCAATTTCATGTTTGATTAGTAAAGTCCAACACAAAACTAGTTTAATAATTGTATACCAAACCATATTTAAATAAAAATAAAAGTAGTGTAATAAAATTTTTATTCTGATTTAAAACCCCACGGTAATGTATTAATACCATCTTCTAGTATAACTCTTTTATCATCATCAGATGATAAAACAATTTTTTTTTGACATGTGGTAAAAACTTGATGTTTTTTGGAAGAAATTAAATATTGAGATTTAATTAGGGTTGTACAATTATTAAAACATTCTAAAAAATCATTAAATGTAATTTGACGAATTACTGGTTTTCGAATGCCTTTAATTTTTTTAATACTAGTTCGTGGTTCTACTTTATATGAGTACATTTTAGCTTTAAGACCTACAAATTCAATCAATTTTACCGCAATTCTCATCTTTTATAAGTCCCAACTCCTTTTTATTAAATTGTTAAATTTTATAAACATTATTTTTTGGATATTCCGATGGAAAGCGTTTTATAATATCATATACATCAATATTAGTAATTTCATAAATTAAACTATCTGTATCAACAAATTTAAATTGTTTGGAGTTTCTCTTTTTATGAAATTGTAATAAAAATCATAAAGAAATGTTTTTGAAATATCTAAAATGGAAATGCCTGCATAAATTGGTATTTATGGTAACTTCAATTTTTTGGGTTTTGCAATATATTTTTTTGCACTTTTCCAATTTTTCACAATTTTTATATCTCTATGTTTTCGCACATTTTCCAAGCACTTGCCAAAAATGGCGTTTATTAACAGCTTATAATAATTTTGTTAAGATTTGAAAATAGATTTTTTTCTCAACTCTATGCTTAGGGAAATGTACTTTTCTAACTATGGAGCTTGTTTAAATTTTATTACCATATGCATTTTTTTAACAACGAGTCCTTTTTCCATAGCTTGCTTTAATGAATAACATATTTTTCTTTATTATTTAATGTTGTTAAAAGTTTGGTTTGTTTTGATTTTGAATTTTCTGGAACCAAATGTGGCTGAGATATTCAAGATCTACCTCAAAAATATAAACAAAATCAGAGTTATTTTTGGGTAATTCATTTAAAACCGGCGTAAGGAAGAGACTGGGTCATAGATTTCCTATATAAATTATTGATATCGAGTAAAATAAGATAATTATCGGGTGAATAAGGGTCATAGTCGGTCATATATTTATTATTTGCCTTGGAATATCTTTAATTGCATTGCACAACACCACCTTTAATACCTTTCTCTATAAGCATACACATATCAATATCAGTTAATAATTCCAATTTAAAATCTGTTGTTTTTAACATTGCTTGAAATGAAAAAAAGTGCGCTAACAAAGTTTGTGGGGTCTAGCTTATACGTTTTACGAAAATTTTTAATATTAAAATTTGCCAAACTTTTAATGCTCTTTCATATTCCTTATCCGCAATATGTGTATTGTTTAAAGAACTAAAAAACAATTTTTTTTGGTAATTTTTCCTTATTTAATTTATCCCAAGAGTTAATATACCCATATGGAAATACACCTTTATTGCAAAGTAAATTAAATTCGTCTTCGTTTTGACAATGTGCTTTAGTAATTATTTGTTCAGAGTTTAAGAGCTTAATGTATCCAAGCTTTCTGGTAAAAATCTAAACGAATCTATAAATCTAAGATAAATGTTAGCTTCTTTAACAAATTTTGAAAAAGAAATGTGTTTTCCTTGGTAATATAGATAAATATCCCTAATATTGATTTAATAATTCGTTAATTAAAAAATGAGAATCATTATTGGAATAGTTTTAATTATTTTAAATTGTAAATTACACAAGCTATGTGCCGTACCTCTATAATTAATGAATATGTTTATGAACATTAAATGAGTTTTTATTTAAATCAAAATTACATGGTTTCAAAATACATTCTAAACTGCGCACCACTCAATGTGTCGCGACCAAAAATTTCGTCCTTTTTCAAAACGACATAACTTTTTTGTTTCTTGAACGATTTTATTTTGGTTTGTGATGTCTGCTAGCCCCATTCTCTGGCAATTCATGCTACAGATATGAAGCTCACGGTTCTTCAAGTAAATTTACTACAGGGTGATATGTAAAACAGTGAAAAATTTCAATAACTTCATCCAAGCCCCGTTTGTAAAATAAATATTTTTTTCTCGTTTTTACTTTGAAATAATGAAGTATTATGTCTTACCTTGAAACGTTTTTCAAATTTTTCGAATTGGAATCTTAGCAACAAAAATATGATTTTTTTTTCAATGGAGTACATTTGATGCTTTTTTGTAGGCAATACACTCAGCCTTTTTATATAACAAAAAGATAAGATGGTAAAAGATTGTTCCTTGAATAATTCTGAACAAGCGACAAGCAACAAACTTCCATTATTTTCAGAGGAACCTAAGCAAAGACCACTTTTTCAAAATTACATTTTAGTGAAAATTTTCGAAAACTAAACCTGAACCGATATTTACGTTCGTGACATGTTTTCTTCATAATTTTGAGCTGATGTGATTCAGTTCTCAAATTTAGGTTTCAGATAAAACCAAAATCACCAAGAATCAAAATTCGAAAACAATTCCTGGATGTTAAATGTCTCAATAAAATCTGATTGCTGTATTTTACTGTTTTTTTACTGTCTTTTGCATTTTTAGTACGTTATTATCATGTCACTGAATGATCAAATCAAGAATCAAATGATGAAAATTAAATGCCAATAATTTGGTGTTGGTGGACGACAATGCCCGTCCGCATCGCGCTTATATCGTAAATGAGTATTTAAGGGACCATGATATTGAGAGAATGAATTGGCCACCTTTGTTTCCGGATATGAATCCTATTGAGCATGTGTGGAGCAGGATGAAACTGAAGATGAACGAGAGGAAAGGACTCATGGAAAATTTGGATGAATTGGTAAATTCGATTCAGGAAGAATGGGAAGCCATACCCCAGGAATTTCTAAGGAACTTGGTCTAGGGAATATTCAGGAGGGTTAACGAATTATTACGGGTTAGGGGAGGGCCAACGAAATATTGAAAGTTATTATTGTTATTGTTTGTTACATTTTTTTTGTTGAATGTTGTAGTTTTTATTATGATTATATCTTCGCATAAAATTTTTAAAAATAAACAAATAAATTTTGTATTTAACTTTATTACCAATTAGGTAGGTACTCATCAGTAATAAGTTATCACTAGTGCGCAATATAAATGTAATTTATGTAACATTATCCTAACCACTCAAACAAAAATGAATCCCCAAATGGCATTGGCAAAGGCATGTTATTGAGACATTTAACAGCCGGGAATTGTTTTCGAATTTTGATTCTTGGTGATTTTGGTTTCATCTAAAACTTAAATTTGACAACTGAATCACATCAGGAGGTCAAAATTATAAAGCAAACATGTCACGAACGTAAATATCGGTTCAGGTTTAGTTTTCGCAAATTTTCTTCAAAATGTCATTTTGAAAAAGTGGTCTTTGCTTAGGTTCCTCTGAAATTAATGGAAGTTTGTTGCTTGTCGCTTTTTCAGAATTATTCAATGAACAATCTTTCACCATCTTATCTTTTTTATCTTAAAAAGGCTCAGTGTATTGCCTACAAAAAAGCATCAAATGTACTCTTTTGAAAAAAAAAATCATATTTTTGTTGCTAAGATTCCAATTCTAAAAATTTGAAAAACGTTTCAAGGTAAGACATAATACTTCATTATTTCAAAGTAAAAACGAGAAAAAAATATTTATTTTACAAACGGGGCTTGGATGAAGTTATTGAAATTTTTCACTGTTTTACATATCACCCTGTAGTAAATTTACTTGAAGAACCGTGAGCTTCATATCTATAGCATGAATTTCCAGGGAATGGGGCTAGCAGACATCACAAACCAAAATAAAATCGTTCAAGAAACAAAAAAGTTATGTCGTTTTGAAAAAGGACGAAATTTTTGGTCGCGACACATTGACTGGTGCGCAAACAACAAACGGTACTATTTGCTTGCTATGGTGTTGTGTAAATTTTAATATATTTCCTCCTGGATTAGCTGCAGTCGTTTTACACTCGTTAATATTAATACAGTTTTCAAAATGTTTATCTAGTAAATTTTGATGTGAACAATAATTTAAACATCGATGACAAATATATTTTTTACATTTATGTTTTAAAAATGGGTTTGAAACCAATCGAGATAAATTTTTTATTAATGCAAAGTAAAAAATATCGTTTTTTGATAATGCCAACAAATTTATATAATTAGCTGTTTTACGTTTACTTAAAACAACCCGTAGAACAGTATCGTTCTCTACACAATAAACATTAATTGATAAATTATTTCAATTTTTAATTTTTTTTATATCTTTGAATTTTATAGGAAAATCTATACCTTCATAATTTAAAACTGATCTAAAATCAGAATAAGTTGAAGTACGTGATAATAAAAAACAATATTTATCATTATTGCTAATGTTTAAAACCGCCTTTTTATATTTAATAAACTTTAGTTCTACAAAAGCCCCCGCACTTAGAACAAAATTTATTTATGTTTATTTTTAAACCTGCTATTTCCAGTAAACTCCATCCGCTATCGCTTTCTTGAAAATCTTCTAGCTTTACTGTTAATTTATCTACAATATTTTCGTTAAACCATTTTTTTAAATTGGTTCCTAAATCAATTACTTCATTTGGTGTTATAAAATGTTTTAAATCGTTTTTACGAGTACTAGGTTGAATAAAATTAGCATATAAAATTAAATTAACTTTAATAATACTTAAAGCTTTTCTAATTTTAATAACAAAGCTACAATAAGCTTTTTAAAAAAAAATATCAACATTTTTAATTTTAATATTAACAATCATTCCTGTACAAATACGAATATTAAAGCATGATTCTAAATTTTGACAATAAATTTGTTTTGAATATTTTCGAGTTTGGAAACCTTTTCCAGACTTTATTTGGTTTAAAAAAAAATGATATAATAAATTAAAGAAGATAAATTTCCTTTACCTTTAAATTTATTTTCATTTTCTTCTAATTTTCACGAATCGCCTTTCTTAATAATAAAACAATTTTTTTAACTTGTTTTATTTGATTGAAGTATTATTTGTTTTAATTTTTCAAGTGCTTTACTAGGTAATTCAGTGGTTCAGCAGATTTGGAACATTTGGAACATTTTCGATCAGACAACTTCTTAAAAACTTGTTGGAATTCTTTGTCCGACTGTGTGTTGACCTCGTTGTTTTTATGTACAAGCTAAAAAATTAAATAAAAAATATTAAAACCTGTATGCACACAAAAAACAAAATATTATAAAGTTACATTACTTGAAAATATTTTTGTTTAAATATTAATATATAAAACAGCAATAAGTTTTAATTTAATAAAAAATTATAAGGCTACAAAAAAAGTATTATTAGTTTTAATTTTAAATATTTAATTAATATCACTTTGTTAATTATTTTGAAAAAGCAGATTTAACCGGATTGTAACCTTGAAACATTCTCGATCAGACGACTTCTTAAAAACTTGAAATTCTTTATTGAACTACGTAGTTATATTTAAATGTTGTCCAAAAACAGAAAAATCAAAATATTGTTAGAGATTATTTAATTCAAGACATTATTCTTATTATAAATACAATTCTACTTACTTAAATTCGTTGAAAATTTAAAAACCATCAACTAAGACGTATTGTAAAAGACTGATAATAAAAGAAATCACAATACCTTAGGTAAAACCTTTTAAAGAGCGGATAATAAAAGGGGATCATTGTTATTTTGTTGAATTTTGGTTATTAACATAAATATAGAAATATTTGTCCTAAAACATAAAATATAATTTTATTACTTAAATAGTTATAAAATTTTATACCATTTAAAATAAAATAATATTTTGATAGTTTTTTACCCTACACCCTTTATTAATTAAATAAAATATCTAATTAATAATTATAAAACCCTATACCATTTAAAATATAATAATATTTTTATTTTATTTTTTAGTTTTTTTAACCTATACCATTAATTAATTAATATGATTTTAATTTGTTTATAACATGCATAAAAACTCTACTATTAATTAACAACGTTGGTTCAATTACATTAAACAATTTTTCACTTACAAATTTAATATGTTTAAGTTGTTTCATTGTAACACATACACTTACACTGCAAAGTACTGGTATCTTGACCTTATTTAAGAACAGGTAAAAAGAAACTGAATTTTTAAAGCTGGGCGAAATCCAAAACCGGCCTCGAACCGCATTCTTTTAGAATGTAGAATCTAAATAGATACTGGTCCAAGTTTCTTAATATTGACTTTTACGAGGTAAATCAAAATAGTAAAAAGAAAATTTTATTTTTTATTAATAATAATAATTTTATTAATTTGGCTAGGATCGGAGTACATTGTGCACAAATAACTATCAAAAATTGCATAAGAGTTGAGAAGCATTATTTTTGTTTTTCAACCCCCATCCTATTCATTTGCATGCAAGGGGATTGACACAGACAATCATTGTTTTTCAATCACCATCCTATTCATTTGAATGTAAGGGGATTCTATGACAAAAAATTTCATTTATCGCGTTTTTCAATCCCCATCATATTCATTTTCATGCAAGGGGCTTCTGTGACACAGATTGTCACAGTATCCTCCTTTTATATCTACTCAGTTAATATTCTTACTTATTTACTTATCGTTATTATTTAGTTAAAGATTTAGAAAAAAGCACTTGACTAGAGTTACTATATAGGGTCCCAATATTAACTTTAATTATTTTAAGAAGACATTCTATAATATATAAATAATAACACTTAATTTTAAAAATACAGTTTGTTTTGAAGATGCTTTTTACCAATATTTACGTAACTTAATAAGGCGATATAAAAGAAAGTTTGTCAAAATCATTTATCACTTATTTAATTCGGGAAATCCTATAGTTTTATTCCAAAATACTTATAATAATAATAATAAAGTATACTTGCCCTTTATTTAGGTACTATTTTTGTATATTATTGCTCTATCTACTAAATTATTATTTTTATTTTACTTACTAGGTTCATAAAACGTAAACACTGCACTGCCTTATTATTATTAATAATATTTAACACTATATATTTATTCTTTTTTATGAAAATAAATAAATAACCTTGCCGCGAATGGTTGACATAAACACACAGCTTGCCGCAAGTAAAGTTGATAACACAGCCGTTTACACCAAGCCGACTGAGTTGCAATAAACGCAGCAACTCTTTAAAGTTACCGACATCGATCGGGAAACGAAACAAAACAGCAACTGTTGACTTGCCGAAAAATCTTCAAAAAATCTGTAAAAAATTGCGGTTTTGTTTTTTTTCCAACTCGAATTGCTGTTTTGTAACGCAGTCTTAAAACAAGAAGAACATCTTCCTTAGCTGAACACGTCTGAAAAACTTCCCATGAAATTGACTTTAAAAAAAACAAGGGTCTTTTCTAGCATCAAACACCGGACCAAACGTACCATCCGTGAAGCCATTGAAATAGAAAAACGTCCTTGAAACCTCAACACAAAATACAATACACAGCATTGCATGGAAACCAGCTCTTACAACCACTAAAACGCCACACAGATTAACGAGATCAATGGAGCCGAACATAACACAAGTTCAATGGCAGTCACGGTTAATGACGCGGAAAGCTAAGAGGGTATATAAACAACGATCAGCGGAAACGGAGCTCACTCCACGTCTAACGCGCAGCAGAGCAGACAGCAGTATATATATATATATATATATATATATATATATATATAGCTATACTCCGTATCTTGTGACATCCCGTAAAAATTGTGTCGTTGTAACATCCACCCCAAAGAGCAGACTGATAAATAAATAAAAAATATGCTTTTTTGGAAATAATATTTCCATTTGTTTTCAGTTTTAAAAACTCAACCATACACATTTAAAAAAATATATTAAACATATCGTTGTGAGCTCCGCCGTATATCAAATATACATTTTTATAACCCATGCCATGTGACATCCACATAATTATAATGTGCTTTGTGACATCCATACAGTGTTGCCAGTTGGGTAAATAAAAGCTAAGGATAAAAAGAACACAGTAGGTACTTCTAGTTTTATTTATAAAAATAAAAATTATTTTTGGTGTAGATATTGGTTCACAGTAAATATTTTTATTTATAATAATTAAATAAAAGTTTAGTTTGTATATTCTTCTAAATATTTATATAAAATACTATATTAGCGAATTTAGGTTATTGATGAAATGTATTTTTTGTAGAATGTCAGTCAAAAATATTATCTTACGGGGCTTACAAAAGCAATGTTTGCTATTATTAATTAGGTAAACGGTACCTAGGTACATAGCTATGTTAAAAAAAAATATGCAAACATTAAAACTAGCCTACTCGACTACGTTCTTTGTTTACTTGGTGATTGTTTTATTTTTTGTTTAAATGTGACTTAACATTTAAATAAATACATTTTAGTTTATTATTGAAACTAAATACTGTTTTAAAGAGCCCTGTAATTTATTATTATTAACTGACATCGAAAAACATCTCTAAAAAGTACCAATATCTAAAAATGCACTTTCATGGTTCAAGTATTAAATAATCATTTTATTAATTGGTAGGTAATTAAAACGTTAGGCCACTTTTTTCCATTTAGTTTTTTTAGTTTGCTTACCTTATTATTCACATTGCATTCATCCTTCATAGACTTTTTTGCTAACAGGTGCGTTAATGTCACTTTTATAAAATTAGTTTTATTTGTGTATAAATATTGTTAATAATACTTTAAAGTTGATTTTTTTTGTGTTGCTGTTTTGAGCTAAACTTTTTGTATTTTTGTCTGTTTTATGGACCATTTAACCATGGAGCCTATATGCATTTAACTAACAATAATTTGTTGTTGGCCGCAAGAATTAAAAACAATTAAAGAAATTAGTTACTTAGTTACTCTCAGAAACAGCCAAAGATGGCGACTTATCTTAAATTAATCAAACTATAACTATTTAAGTAGCAAAAAATAACTATTTAGGTAAAAGTGAAAACGACTACTTGTTGGTAAACAATGCTGGTACTAATTTAAATAGTACCGTAAACACGGGTGACTTTGGCTCACTTTCAAACTTTTGCTTAAAATTATTGTGGTTTTAACAATCATAAACATATTATATACCAAAATTTGAGTCTTGAGTTGCATTTTCATAATAACTAGGTTATAATATTGGATAAAGCTGAGTTTTAAAAATAAAAACAGGGTGTGCAAAGTTACCCACCAGTTGCGGATAACTTTGTCTCACAGAGTATTTTCCGTATAAAATTGGTACAATATTTTATTTATTTTTTTATTTGACACATATTAGCCGAGACATATAGCAATTGCCAGGGATTACCGACGATAAATAAAAAAATGATCCATAATTAACCAAGGATCAATCATTCCTAAAGATTGTGTCTAGAATAGAAATTTTACCGCGTGTAGTTTTAAGGATTCTGCACCGATGCAATATAAACAATTTTAAAATGTGATAAATCCTATTTATTACTTTAAAACACTATTTTTTCGGTAAAATAAACTTCATAGTATCACCTCATTGAAAGGTTTAGAGAAAAAAATGTTAAATGTTAATTTTATTGAGCGCGAAAAGATTTTTCCTAAAAAGGTTAAAGTCTTCTGCGGGGTGCAAAGTCACCCGTGTTAGTTGTGTAGTTCATTTTAAGAGAGTATACTCTATACCTATAGGTAAAACTAAATTAAAATCATATTAATTGCATGTATGGGCGCCCAGTTTTTATTATTTGGGACGCAATCCGAGAAAAATGATTTTTGAAATTATTTATATTTTAAGTTGATTTGTTTATTTAAAAATTTGACATTGCTATTAATTTTTGTCGAGCGTTACTACACAAACGCCTGCCTCGCAAACTTCAATCGCCTTTCCTGTAAAATATGATTTTATGTCCCTTTTATCGGATCGCGTCATATCAAATTTTGTAGTATAAGTACAATTTAGCATGTGATGATTACCTCTTATATCTTAGAAATTATTGTAATTTATTGACTTTACGATATATAAATATAACCTAATAATCGTAATTTATTTACCTGCCGGTATCAGTTAAATTTAGTTCCAGAAAATAAATAATAAATTGATTTAAATAATTGCAAGAATAAGCAGCAAAAGATGTTAAACCTACGTCTTGTATGAATATGAACATTACGGCCATTTCATAAAAAAAATTGTTGGTAATTTATTATATATTATTTTTGCATCAAAATTGTCAAATATATTCTTCTATTATTAGGCTATACATTTAATAACAAAAATCGCAAGAAATATTTTATAAAAGTAGAGATAATTTCAATAATTGACAGGGGTGGACGGGACAAGATAAATCTTTTTTTTGTCCCGTCCACACCTTTCAATTATTAAAATTATATCTACTTGCATAAAATATTTCATGCGTTTTTTTATTTAATGTATAACCTAATAAAAGAAAAATATTTTTGACAATTTTGATGCCAAAATATTATATAATAAATAATCTACAATTTTTTTTTTAAAAACAGTTTTGTAATTCGTGCTTTTCGCGCGCTTGAAATGGCCGATTACTTACCTCTCTATTTCACAAAACTGAATTTTCCAAACAATAACACTTAAAACTCAAGAAACAACGTTGCCAATATTTTGATGTCACAAAGCGCGACAAATAAAAAGGTAATAAACACTACATAAAAATGGATGTCACAGGATACGTTGGTTTTATTATCTAAATTATACAAAATAAACATTGCCAACTGTCCAGCGCGCTATCTGGTGGGTAAACGCGTGAAACAATTATACAAGCAAATTTTAAAATCATGGTTTTTAACATCCGTTTGATTTTTTTCCCACCCTCTCCTATCCTTGTTATAAGTAGATTTAGCAGGGAAAACGTTGTGACATCCAATTTTGGATGTTACAACGTCAATGGATGTCACAGCGCCGGTAGAAATTTTGCACCAGGAGGTCACAACGATATGCGGATAAAACTATATATATATATATATATATATATATATATATATATATATATATATAATCCCACTGGGCGTCCTCCAATGTTAAATTTCGTATACAAACGGCGTCCTTTGGTCACTGGGCGTCCGTTATACGGACGCCGACTGGACTCTACCAAAAACATTTACCAATAAGCGCTAGATGGCTGTGAGATGCAGAAAAACTAAATTTTAAAAAGAGTTTAACTTGGTCGTTTAATGAATTCTGTTTATATTTTAATTCAAGGGTTTGCGTTAGAGTGTCACTACTATCGCCTTGTGTATATAACATTCTTTTCAATCTTAGGTTTACCAAGCGCCCTTAAATGAAAAGCAAATTTGACAACGGTGTCGTTAATATAAACAAGTTATAAATAGATTGAAATTCAATCATTGAATGCTATTTAGGTTTGCATTATTTCTTTTTAGAGATTTACTTTTTTAAATAAGTACAAATATTTCGATCAAATTAATTATATCGATTTAAAACTTGCAAATAATAAATTAATGCCATAAATATTGTATGAGCAATTACATTTAAAATTTTATAATTTAATATAAAATAAATGAGCATTTATTTATTTATTTTAATCAGTAGACTTTTAATACAAAAAAAATGTTATCAACAGATGGCAAACTTCACTAAATACATTTAAAAATAGATTTCATTATACTAGTCGCACATTATAATGTGTATAATATACACTGTATATGTATATTAGGGTGCTTCAAAAAAAAATTTTTTTCGCTCTTACCCTCTCAAATGTTTTTATTTAATATAAAAAAAATCCTCACCAAATATGGGCGTTCCAGCTCAACTCTAAGAGGTCGCTGTTTTTATTTTAGTTTCCCATTGAATTAACATGGGAAAAAACTAATTTATGTTTGGAATTTTATACCTTTGTATCAAAGTAACTTATGGCAATGATCATTGCAGTTTCTTATATAAAATTTAACGCTCTACAAAAAAGTTCTCTTATTATTTTTCGGTAAATTGATTTCTTCTAGAGTTATTCGAGCACCCTAATATGTAAGTACAGGGTGATCCCCTATAATGTCGCCCCCCTTTAACTTTTTTATTTTAAGTGTCCTAAAAAATTTAAAAGTTTGGTTATGTAGGAACTAAAAAATACTTTTTTTCTACCTATAAAGAAAATTGGAAAATTGATCAGTATACAGGGAAAAACAAAAAGTTTATTTTTTTTCAATGGATCACCCTATATATGAATTTATTTTTCGATTCCTTGTAAAATTCTGAGCATAATTCATATAAGAAACCATATCCTAAATTCAACTGTTTCTGAAATATTCGCATTCGAAATGTTATGATTAAAGGTTTTTTTAAACTGTTAGAAATCAAGAAGCCTCAGTATACCAAAATTTTTATTGAAAATAAATTACTATAGCGACATTATGTCAATATTTCTTGTTAAATAAGTAAAAATGACGTACTCAGACAGAGAAAGACAAACTATTTCAAATTATTATCTTAAAAATAATTTAAATATTTCAGAAACGGTTGAATTTAGGTATATGGTATGTTATATGAAATATGCTTAGAATTTTACAAGGAATCGAAAAATAAATACATATATAGGGTGATCCATTGAAAAATAATAAACTTTTTGTTTTTCCCTGTATACTGACTAATTTTCCAATTTTCTTTATACGTAGAAAAAAAGTATTTTTTAGTTCCTACATAACCACGCTTTTAAATTTTTTGGGGCCCTTAAAATAAAAAAGTTAAAGGGGGGCGACATTATAGGGGATCACCCTGTTGTATAACCGAAAATTTAATAAAATATAGTGTATATATAATATTTTTAATGGCAACAATAACATAACATAACATAAGTAATACAAATCTAATTTATTAATACCTAAGTAGATTTTCATTTTTAAAAACTTAAAAAATATTTTTTTATAAATAAGGCCTTGGAATCATAAATAAACTCAAAAACCTATTATAATAAAGAATACCTACACAAAAAAGTGCACTTTAAAAATACAGTTTTTCTACGACCACCATGTAAGAGTCACATTTCGTAATGACATCGTTGCTTAGAAAATGAATATTTTCATTGGCAAGGCAAAACTCGAATGTAAAGTGACATGTCTGTGTGAAAAGAAATTGACAGCATTGTTTGACATTCAGCTGTCAAACACGTTTTTAGGTCATTTTGTTTTGTATTTGAAAGTAATGAAAAATAAAAGGGTCGTAGAAAAAACATTGTGTTTCACTTGTGAGAAAAGCTTTCTTCAAGCAAAATAAATATTTGGTATTATTATTAATAATAATAGAATATACCTAATATTAATTTAATAAGTAAATTTTAACTTAAACATGGATAGATACATTTAAAACTATAAAATAAAATCTTTTCATGTCTGCCGGTTTTATTTATATGAAATAAATTGTAGGTTAAGTTTTAATTATGTAATATTTAATATTTCTTGAATGGCTTTTTGGTCCATAATAAATCAAAACAAAAAGATACTCTTTCTTCTTCGCAAAATTGCTTCATGCACCACTTTTGCCACCTGTCAGGGAAAGATACAAAAACCTAGACTAGCTGCGGTTCCTTTCATTATAGTAATGTATCAAGTTTTATAAACGCCACTTTAGTTACGAGTTTTATTAGGCACAAGCGAAGCTTGCGAGCGTGTGTTTAATAAAAGCATGGAAGTTTTTAAAACGAGTTGTATACTATACTTTATCTACCACGAACACAAAGAAGAATTTTAATTGTTAAATATCTGACATCTGACGAATTTACCATTACTTTTTAGCAATTTATAATAAAGCTAACTTTAGCCCGTGACTAAAATGCCCTAAAGCCACTATTCTAACTTCAGCCCGTGACAAGTCACAGCTTGTTAATGTGGGAGTAGATAAAAGAGTCATTAACGAATTGTAAAATATAATATTAATATTATTAATATATACGTTTTTTTATATTTATTTTATTGTATTACACTTTATTAAATAAAGTATGTTTCATTTAATAAATTAATTAATTTATTAAATGAAACATACTTTATTTAATAAAGTGTAATACAATAAAATAAATATAAAAAAACGTTTTCATGTCTGCTGGCTTTCAATGACATGAATTTTAGATTAAGTTTTAATTAAATATTAATTAATGTTTGTTTTATGGCTTCTTTGTCTCTGGAGAAACATTCTAATAAATCAAAGCATAAAGATACTGGTTCTCCTTTGCAAAATTGTTAAAAGCACCATATTTTTCCACTCGTCAGAAGGAAGATACTGAACGAAAACCTGATAACGACTGGTTCGGGTTCTCTCCATTAACGAAATAGACAAGAATCTGGCGCATTTCGGTAATGATTCCTGAATCATTTTCTTATGTCCAGGCATATTTACCAAACTAGGAGTATTTGTTCCCGAACCAGTAAAATAAAAGAGCCACCAACTAGTTGATGCTGTTTGATTGTAAACCCAGGCCTCAAGAAACGAAAGTGCGACAGGCGTAGAGTTACATTTCTGCGATCGGATGGAGGCAAAACTTCTCCCATTATTACACTAAAAACGACAAAAATTGTTATTTTTTATTAGAAAATTAAAATTATTTATTATTATAAAGGAAATCTAAGAAATAGTTATTGATTCTATTATATTTTTGTGGACTATATTGACTCCTTTGGCTACTTAAAAATATTAATTTTTAAATTGATATTAACATGTTTGTATTTGCATACAAAGAGTAAAAAAAATATTTTTTCTTGAAATACCCTGTACAAAAAAGTTGATAACAAAACCAGTTCCAGTTGGAAAAAGACTGCTAACTCACATTTATTATGTTTTCATAATAATTGTGATTTAGCAGTATTTTCCCGCGTATTAAAACTCGCGGCAATATGCTATACGTTATTGGACATTAGGCACGTTTATAAGCACCCACTTCAGACGTAACCAAGCAGCACCCAGAAAACAATTGTTTAAATTATTAACCCATAAACATTTTAGTGATTGTGTGTTTTTTTATATGTATGTATTATAATAAGATGTCACAAAGAGCTAAAAGAATTGCGTTTTTGGCCCAGAAAAGTAAAATATCAGGTAAGTTTAATAATCAGAAATCATTATTATAAAAGCTTATTAAATTTATAAAATTGCCTTTTTAAAAATTAATTTTAAGCTATTATTTTAAGTTTAATATTTATTATTTATTTATGGATGTTTCTTTAAAATGTTAAATGTGTTAATTTCTGACTTATTTTAAAATTTAAAAATATTATTTGTTAAACGTAGGTAAATTTATTAATTGTAATTTTGAATCTAAAATATAATAATTTTAAAAAGTATTACTTTGGATAATTCCTTATTTATAATGATAATAAATGCTTTAGCAACAAATATTCAATTAAAGATTTCTGCATATGCAAAAAAAGATGAAATACCTATTGTTTAATTTATTTTTAAAAATTTAACGAAACTTATTTAACTGTAATAATTAAAATCTTTAGTATTTATTATTTTAAAAGTTACAATAACCTCAGTTTTACAAAAGTAGTATTTTTTGCATCCTGTATTTTTTTTTAAGTTGTTTGGGTAATATAATATTTATTATATTATATAATATAAACAATAAAATTATAAACACTGACCCTTTGGTGGTTTAAATTTTGTTTAAATTGTAGGTATTTGCTATAATAATATTGGTTAAAACATGATTAAAACTTACTCTCAAAATACAGAAAATTAAAAAACAGAATTATTATACGTTTCAAAGCACTTGAAGCGCACTGTACAAAGATGCTTGTAATAGGTAATGTCAATCAAGAAATAATGTTGAATAATAAACTGTTTATTTTTCATACTCTTAGTAAGAGTCTCTTACTCAGTAAAACATGAATAATATATTTTTTAAAATAAAGTTATTAGATCAAAAACTCATAAATAACTAATTTGTAAAATAAATTTATAAAATTTAAATTTATTTCATTTTTATATAAAAAAGTATTTTTTAGTCGCTTTATCGGAAAGCAGTTCCGAAGACGATCGACTTTCAGATGATCAAGATTATGTTTGCGATAGTGGTATGCATAAACATATTTAATCAATTATTAGTAATGTTTATTTTAATAAATACAGATATTATTTTAGATGATAAATCATCGGCTTCTAATGATTCTAATAAATCTGAAGAGTATAATATTAATTTATCAGATGAAGTACTGCCTAAAATTGTCCACCCTTTGTCAGGTAAGCAATACCACCAAGTAATATATAATATAATTTATTTTAAATGTAAATTTTATTTTAGCTGAAAAATCCACTCCAGATTATGATGATACTAATATAATGTTAAATGAAGTTCCTTTGCTTGGTAATTTTTACAAATTAAATTTTAAAATTAAATAATTATTAACATTTATTTAAATTTTAGCAAATTCTATTAAACCTATTGGTCTGTTGGACACCGATTCACCCTCAGCTAATCAGCAAAATAGTATGTATAAATTAATTACCAATGTATGTAGTTCTTTCGTAAATTTTATCATAAAATTTATTTAATAATAAACTTTTAAATAGGTAATAATATAAATATAAAAATTTGCAAAAAAATATAATAAAATTTATAGTGTAATAATTTAACTTTTTCAAAAAATATATTTTTAGATTGCATATCTGTTGGATTAAATAAAAGGCGGGCCCATTACTGTATATTTTGCGATACCATCGTAAATAATTTTGCTAGGCACTTGGAAAGGCAACATATCGATGAACTCCAAGTGCAAGAGTACATCCATTTAAATAAAACAGATCCCAAACGAAAACATTTAATTGACAAGATTAGAAAAGAAGGTGATTTTTGCAGTGGGAAAGTTATGCCGGTTCAAAAACAATCTAATCTGGATAACAGTGGAGCATGTGATAGTTTACCATGCATTTATTGTAAAGGTTTGTTACTTTTTTTTAAATTACCATAATCTTAACTATGTTTAATTTATTTTAGGATATTATGCCAAAAAAAGCCTTCGCAAACATGTAAAGCGTTGCTTTTTTAATAAAAATATAACAACTAGAAGCCGTCATCAGGCTGATGGTCATACTCTAATGGCCAATCATTTCGGGCCCAATGATCCATTAAGAACATCAGGACTATTGCAGTCTTTAAAAGCAGATGAAATCTCTTTGGTTGCTAAACGAGATAAAATTATCTGTGAACTCGCTCGAAAATATATAAAAAGTCATAAAGATAGACATTTACACCTAGTTGCAAAAAGATACATGAGAAGATTATCCAGATTGTTAATAGAGGTTCGAAAATTAGAAAATAATAGCACTCTTACTTTATATTCCATATTACATCCTTCTAAATTTAAAGTTATTATTCAAGCAACAAGGAGTATAAGTAATTATAATTTTTGTACAAAAACTTTTAAATCTCCATCACTAGCACTACAATTGGGAACATTAATAAAGAAAGCAATTAATGCAGCTTACTCTATGGAAGTTCAATCTAATATTAACGCACCATCACTTAATACCCTAAATATAATGAAGCAACTAATTGACGATGAATGGGCTTCTGAGATTTCCAGTGAGGCATCTCAAAATATAAATCTAAATCGATTTAATAAACCTACAGTTATGCCACTGGCGGAAGATATAGCGGTAAGTGCATTTCCAAATCTAAAGTCATTTTTATTGTAACTTATTTTTTAGAAAATGAAAACTTATCTTGAAGATTTAATTATAAAGTGTAAAAATAAATTAAAAAACAATGAACAGGATGGTAAGGCTTACAAACTCCTTACAGAAGGATCCTACTGTAATCTTTTATTATTTAATAAAAGAAGAGTTGGAGAACTGCAACGAATTTTTTTGGACACATACCTAAAATATCTTAATAACAAAACTTGTGGTGATTTTGAAAAATTACTATCACCCAGTGAAAAGATTTTATTAAAGAATATTAAAAGAATAGTAATAAAAGGAAAACGAGGGCGGGGTGTACCCGTTTTAATTGATAAGTCAACTCAAGAAGGACTTGATCTAATTGTAAAATGCCGAAATAACTTCTTTTCTTCGTACAACCCCTATCTTTTTGCGCAATGTGGATCTGACAATTGCATCAGTGGGTATCATGTCTTTCGAAAACATGCAGGGTTAGCATTAGGAGACCCAAATAAGACATCTTCGCTAACATCGACGAAACTACGAAAACATCTAGCAACAATTGCCCAAATATTAAAGATGGACAACGGAGAGCTGGAGCAACTCGCAACATTTATGGGCCATACATCTAAAACCCATAATGAATGGTATAGATTACCTTCGGATATATACCAAACGGCAAAGGTTTCAAAAATTTTAGTCATGGCCCAAAAGAACTCAATTGAGCATTATAAGGGGCGTAAATTGGATGAATTAGATGTAGATTATACGTTTGTTAAAACAGTGGAAAGTGGAAGTGATAGTGAAGGAGAAGGATTTGTAGAAGGCGAAATTTTAGAAGGCAGTAGTACAGATCAACTTAACACAAACAAAATAAAAAGGAAAAAAATAATTAGAAAAACTTGGTCTCCCGAAGAAAAAAAAGTTGCCACAGATTTTTTTAAAAAACATATAAAGAAAAGGATTCCACCTAAACAAAAAGAAGTATTGGCTTTGATAGAGCAGAATGCGGACCTT
Source organism: Brassicogethes aeneus (assembly GCA_921294245.1). Lineage (NCBI taxonomy): Eukaryota > Metazoa > Arthropoda > Insecta > Coleoptera > Nitidulidae > Brassicogethes > Brassicogethes aeneus. Next base: position 34,962,605 of record OV121139.1, read on the forward strand.
TTTAAAGACCGCAAGTGGGAAGTAATAAAAGCATTTGTTTGTAATTTATATAATAAAAAATGTTAAATATTTAAAATTAACTAAAATACATTTAATACAAAAAACGCATTATTATTTTTAATATTACATTTTAATGGTGCTTATTTGAACAATATACAATATAATACAATTATAACAATAAATATAAAGGCAAACATTTTTTTTAGGTAATAAAATCATTAATAATTTTGTTTAAAATATCTTATAGGTATTTATAATAATACTAATTTAATAATTTAATATTTATTATTAAATTCATTAATAAATTACATGTATGTATGTAACGGTATATCTTGACAAAATTTTTATTTTTATTTTAAACCTGTAAATGGAATAAATAAATATGCTTAAATAAGGATGGTTTCTTATTTTAGTTCAATTGGTTGAAAGCGACGTTGCAATTTCATAACGTATGACTCATAAGTAATCTTATTTTTGGCGACTTTAGTATGGAAGTTATGTGACGCTAAGAAAGTATTTAGTTTTTATATGTATTAAGCAGGACGCCAAGTGGGGACGTTTTTAGACCAGAAGTCAAGTGGTCCTACATATATATATATACACGTATTCATATAAAGGTGAGATCCTGATAAACCCTAGGCAACCTGAGATCCACTTAAAATATAGCATATTAGAAAAAACCAATAATACAAAATTAACTAAAACAATATTGTTAGCAAGTACACCAACAGAGGGGAAACATTTTTTGCAATTAAATAATACACCAAGTATATAACACAACACGAGATCCTTTAAAAAGTTAGTGATAGACGAGATCCGCCCTTGTATAAGTTGATATTATAACATTAAGCTGAGGTCCAACAGTGTTGCCAGTGTTTATTCTGTCACTGGAGGATATTTTTATGGCGTTGCCGCCTAACCATGAGTCAACAGTGATATGATATCGCCCCAACAACTAGATAACTTGAAACTCGAGTTTTGAGAAAATCCACTTTAAAGATTTAAAACGCAAAAAAATTACAGCTGTTAAGTAATCAGATAATATCATAGATGTTAAATATTTTTGATTACTTAACAGCTGTAATTTGTTTCGTTTTAAATCTTTAAAGTGGATTTTCTCAAAACTATAAATTTCAAGTTATCTAGTTGTTGAACTAAGGGGACGATATGACTTCTGATTTCCAAACTGTTCGATTAATAAAGTATTTGTCTTTTTTAATTCTAAATAGGTACTACAATTTTAAAGTTACAAATTGGATTTTCAAATGGACTTTTACATTTCAAATAAAACCACAAACAAATAAAAAGTGGCTTGCGTTTTCCGTTTGTTATTTCAAGCAAATAATTTTCTTCGTTATATGTTTAAATAATTTCGCGATCGTCAAAAAAATATATTTTTTCACATTTTTTACACTTGATATTGTTATACAGGGTGTCTGGAAAAAAGAGGCCAATCCTTTAACCATATATTCCTTGAGTTAAAACAATTACACTTTTATAATACCATTTTTTAATTTACAGCTTCATGTTCGATATACAGGGCGATAAAGTTTGAAATTTAAAATTGATTTATTTTAATAATTCGAGTAATTGATAAAATATTAAGTTCAAATTCGGTACACTACTTCAACATAAAAAGTTGAGGACAACAAAACAAAAAACAATTGTCAAAAAATCAAAATAGGGTGGTACAGTACTCACTGACCCCCACTCTTTTTAGTACGTGCGCCAGTGACTTCCAAACGGTATTTTTTCAGGTAGGTAATCACTTATATAAGTATATAATATTGTTGATTATTTTTTGTCTCTTATAAATTTTTATGGGTTTTCATACCAATTCCAGTGACCCATTCGAGTTAATAACAAGGGCTTTCTATACTATAAAGATAATAAAATCCCCAAGTACAATTCTGCCGTGCTTAATGAAAACGCCGTAACCAACAATTGTGCGATTTTTGTTTTACGGCATTTTCTACTAGAAAACGTCATCCTGCGTCTATCCCCGGTACTCAAAAAACCGTATCTATATATATACGGTTTTTTGAGTACCGGGGATAGACGCAGGATGAATTGTTCTAGTAGAAAATGCCGTAAAACAAAAATCGCACAATTGTTGGTTACGGCGTTTTCATTAAGCACGGCAGAATTGCACAACAAACTTATTTTGTCTTTATAAACTGATCTTTTAACAATAAAGTCCCTGTGTAGAAATTAAATTGATTTAAAAACCCTATTCGTGAAACCGTAAGCAAAAGTCGACGCCATACCAACCATAATTGGGTTGGATGTATACATCTGAAGATTTTGCAAATAATCGCTGCAGTAAAACTGGAGGATCAGAGTGTAAAACAAAAAATATAAAGTTTCAAAAATAAAAAAAGTATTTTTTTGTACTGCTTAATTACACAATTTCATGTACATGTACATGTACATTAAAAATTACCTGGATGCGGTCTGGATGGGTTGATGGTATCTTTGTAGACCAAAAAGTTATGACCATTTGAATGACTCGTTCGCGTAATCTGTATTAACATACTTCGCCTTTCACCAATAAGTAATATAATTTTTGTTTTATTTTTATTCAAAAATACAAGAACGTCAAACGGCAAACAACTTTATTGGAATTCGCAAATTCCAAACAATTTGAAGTAAATTATTTGGATTTGACATAGAAAAATTAAAAAAACGAAAAATCCTATACTTTGTTATCTATGTCGATCAATCCAACAGTTCTTTGTTTTGGGGAGGGAATAAATCCAAAATCTGCCAGAGAAGTGGTTACTCTACTAGGTTTAAAGATGTTAAATACACTGGGTATCCTTGATGTTTACATGGAAAATGTTGTTGTTCTACAAAATGACCCAAGCAATATTCCTGGAGAAAGCATAAGTGATATTTTAAGCCCTGACCCTGTCAAAAAAATGAAGTAATTAAGGCAAAACTGATTTAGATTTAATTTTTTACCAAATGTGATTTAATATCATATAATATTAACCTTTGTTAGAAATATAAACTAAAATAAAAAAATATTTAAAATGGAAAATAGATATTTATAATATAATATTAGAATTCTACTAGAAAACTACCCAAAAAAATCATTTATAAAAATATTCTTATATATTTAAAAATATTATTTATATTAACACTCTACTATTATGCTTAAATACTTGATTTACCGTTTTAGTTGCAATAGTTCGTGTGAATTTGTTTACCTTATTGAATTCAAAACTTTTTATTTAAAATAAAATTTAATATTTAAATTGATTGTTATTATTTTGAAAATATTTTTAAATTATTTTTAAAAGGAATTATTTGCTGTTAATTAAATGATTATTTTTACAAAATAAGTCATATTTTTCATATAACCATATAAAAATACGATAAAACGTAAAATTTTTATGTAAAATATTAATAAATGCGACTTTTCTGGATGTTTTATTGGTTATAAAAATTTAGCATTTGATCATCAATTATAATTTTCCTTAAAAAAACATTTAAATAAATATTAATGGCAAAGTAATACAGATTAGGTACGCCAACGAGACAAACTTTAAACGGCCATAGCTTTTAAAGTCGAGCAAACTTTTTAAAATCCTTTGGGGGTTTTGAGTTTTGGTATCCTAGTTGTGTTTTATAAAGTTTTGCCTTTTTTAATTTAAAATACTTCAATATTAAACTTATTAAAAAATAAAATGTGTTTTGCATTTTTTTTTTGTTAATTTAAGCACGTTATGTTAAACAAGATATCGGCCAGACTTCTCTGTAACTATCGGTCCGATAAACCTTTCGCGCCTAAATTTTTAATAAATAATTTAATTTTTTAATGAATAATTGTTTATTTAAGCAAACTGTTTATTTACTGGTGTTTGTTTAAATATAATATATTTTCGAATAATATTGTCTTTTCTAATATTTTCAGTTTTATATTTTTATGTACTATTAATAATAATATAAATAATATTATTTATTTTTTAATATTGTCATTTTTATATTTTTATGTAATAATATTTAAATTAAGTTTTTATTTTGTAATACTTAAATATGGTCACCATATAAATACCTATATGTTATTATTTTTTTATATAAATACATTATTTTATATAAATATTTCTTTTTAATAAAATATGCTTAAACCTATTTGTTCTTGAATTTTTTTAACCTAAAATTTATACAAAAAAATTGTTTTGTTTGGTAAGTATAATGCAGGGGTGTCAGAAAAACTTGATTGATGAATTTATTCTAAGACAATTACAAACAGCCTTTGTTAGTATAACACAAAAATTAGTCTTATAATTGAATTAGATATATTATTGCATGTATCATGACGATGTGGAAGTATGAATCTTATAAAAATGTTTTTTAATAATATTATTTTTTAATAAACAATAAAATATATTTTTATTTATTTATTTTACTGCTACAAATTGTAACTGTAATTTGTTTAATTTACGATAAAAAAAAAACAAAAATTTCTGTTAAACATGTTTATTAACTTCGTTGTAAAAAATATTACAAAACATGGAAGTGTTGATAATAATTATTACAAATTATTATAATATTTGAATCGGTGAGAATAAGAACAGTACAAGTCGAAAAATTTTATTTTAACAACTCATTTTCTAAAATCAATTTAAAAGTTTAAAATGCATTTTTGTGGGAAAATATAAATCATTTTACAAAATATGATTATTATATTTTATAAAATAATTGAAATATTCCCACAAAAATATATGTTGAACTATAAAACGGAAGAAGTCCAAAAGCTAAAATTTTGACAAATTATTTCATAAAATACGTTTTATAGTTCAAAATATATTTTTGTGGGAATATTTCAATTATTTTATAAAATATAATAATCATATTTTGTAAAATGATTGATATCTTATCACAAAAATGCATTTTAAACTTTTAAATTGATTTTAGAAAATGAGTTGTCAAAATAATATTTTTGGACATGTACTGTTCTTTTTCTCACCGATTCAATTATTACAACAAATTTAAAAACATTAAAATGGGTACATTAAAAATTGGTTAAAAATATAAAATTGAATTTAAAAATTACACAATGCAGGTTCCCGTGTATACCCTCTGGCATGACATTGGGCCCACAAGGATCGCCTTCGTCTTCTTGGAATGTTTGTACAGAAACAATTTACTAAAAATTCCACTTTAATACCTCGCTCATTTGGATTACTTTTTACTTGCACACATCTTATTTCAGCTCCTTGGGGACATTTCCTTTTAAATTCTCTTTGCACAGCAGAAATATACTGACAACCAGTTTCATATTCGTTGTTATCTCGAGTAAATGTGGCAATCCACCGATGGGGGTTTCTTCCCGTCGTTGTCATTGCTTCAACCTCACCCAAGATGTACCCTGCCGGTGTTGCATCTTGAATAATTTCCCTTGCTTGGTCCATATGTCGTTGATCCACATTCTCGGTACACGGCAAATAATTAATGGCCAATGCAGGAAGAAACAAATAAAAAAACACGTAAAAACTCGTCACAGTCGACATCTAAAATAAAATGTTACTTATTGTTACTTATTTTGACACAACTTTTTCCTAATAATTAATGGATTTTTAAATTACAATTAGGTTATTTTTAAAGATTAAAAAAAGGACTGTGGTTTAAAAATATTACTAAATACAAATAAACTAATAAACTTGTAAACTTATTTTATTTAAGCATATGTATTATTATTTATTATTAAATTAAATTCACTTTCAAAAATAAAAAATATTTACAATTTAGAAGTTATGCTAATCCAATATTAAATTAAACACTTACCTTTTACAACGAAGCACAGAGTTAGAGATGTTTAACAGAAAAAAAAGAAACGAGTCTTTACTCGCCCATTTTATAGCATCTGCGGCACAACGTTGCCACTTTGATAGGATCTCAGCTTATGCTTTATTTATCATTGCTGCAAAATGTTTTGGAGCGCCACCTTGCATGAAACGCTTAAAGTAAATTTATATAAGAAAGGAAAAAAATGTGAAAAATGAGATCCAGACAAAAATTGCTAAACAATCATATTTAACACCACTGATCACTCTGACAAAAATATACACACGATGCAAGATGAGATCCGAATTCGGATCCCGACTTTCCAAACGGATCTCATCTTGAACGAAAAATATCATAAACGGATCTCAGCTTGTGCAGATTATATATATATATATATATATATATATATATATATATATATATATATATATATATATGATATATATACAGTGCTTGCAAATCCAAGTCCGACCGCACTGGAAAGGACGGCTGTTCAATACCCGCGTGAAAAGAACAAGGATAGAACGCCAAATAGAATTTGATTGGCCAGAGCCGGCTGCCGGATGCGTGCGAATTGTAAGCGAGGTCAAATCTGGCCAGTCTGGCTGGATTTAGACTAAATGATTTAGTGTTAAGCAAACTGCGTAAGAGTGTAGATGCACATTTTAATTTTCTTTTTAAATATTTTATACCCGAATCCTAAAAATAAAATTTTTTGATTTTTTCCTTGAGAACTAGGGCAACAACAAAAATAGTATTCTTAATAAAAAAGATTTCTCAAATAAAAAATAATTCTGAATAAAAATAACTATAAATAAAAATAAAACTCTAAATAAAAATAAAACTCTAAAAATAAATAATAAAAATAAATAAACTCAAAAATTAAATTAAATGTTCGAACAAGCCCCCATAGGCAGCCAAACAATAGCCTAACCTATTATAAAAATTCCCACGCACATTAGCTAGGACTTCTGGACTAATATCCCCCAACAAATTAGTTATGCGGATTCCTAAATCATTAAGGATATTAGCCCGATCTTCCTGGAAAACGTACAGCTTCGACTTGAGGTACCCCCACAAAAAAAAATCACACGGCGCCAAGTCCGGTGATCTAGCTGGCCAGAGAATTCCTCCTCGACCCATAATAAGACGAGGTCCAAAAGTGTCGGAAAGGAATTCCCGAACAGCCATCGTATTATGTGCGGGGCAACCGTCCTGCTGAAACCATACGTTTTCGATGTTAACTCCGTCTAAATTTTGAAGCGCGGGAACTATTTGGTCTCTTAAGAGATTTAAATACCTAGCGCCATTTAAATTCCCATTTATAAAAAATGGGCCAATTATTCGGTCGCCCAAAATACCCGCCCAGACAGTAAGTTTTTGGGGATACTGTGTCCGAGCTGCATAAATCCTACGAGGATTTTCTCGCGCCCACATTCAAACATTCTGCGAATTGTGCCTGCCATGGATAGTAAATGTCGACTCGTCAGTAAATAAAATATTACCGATAAAATTTAGGTCGGCATTTGCTCTCTTCATAACAACCTCGCAAAATTCCATGCGGCGGAATGCGTCGGCAGGGAATTGCTCGTTTCCCCGTCGCAGCTTAAATGGACGATATCCATGGCGTCTTAGCACATTTCGTGCCGTGGAAGCTGAAATATCAAACTCCCTAGCCACTTAATGCCTGGGTTGGGTTTTCTTCAATTGACGCGCAAATTAAAGTATCCCGCGCTTCTCTATTTAGATTTTCACGGGGAGGACGTTCCCGTCGGAGCTGCATCGGAACTACACAACCGTGCGTGAGAAAATTATTAACGGTTCGTCGAATTGTTTCTCTGTTTGGTCTGGCCTCGAACATTCCCGCAAATAATCTTTGAATTTCTCGTTCAGAAGTACCAGCAAAATGCCAGATTAAAATCTGAACTTTTTGTTCCAACGTGTACATTTTTTAATTAGATAATCTTTTTTACTAAAATTACTACCTCTTGCTGGCACCACTGCAGTTCTCGTTCTGATATCCTCGTGTCAAGCACGCTGCGAGGTGCGCGATGGGTATGCGTTGTCGTAGCCTGCCGGCTGGCCAATCAAATTCTATTTGGCGTTCTATCCTTGTTCTTTTCACGCGGGTATTGAACAGCTGTCCTTTCCAGTGCGGTCGGACTTGGATTTGCAAGCACTGTATGATTAATACTTGTAGTTATTAAAGTTAGGTTATAAGATATAAATTTAAAACTGTTTTTATACAAATTTGTTTTTCATTTCTAGAAACACTAAATCAATTAAATTTATAACTATTTAAATCAATTACATCTTAAATTAAATTGGCTTTGGTATTGAGCTAATTTCACCTTTATTTTTTTTAATACCTATCGCCTTTAACAGAACCCTTATCCCGACTAAACCTAGCAACGCTGAGCTATAGCCTAGGTAACATCCGCACCCTTAAATGGTTAGCATTTTATGTTACAATATATATAATATAATAACTGATAATAATATTAAAGATAATTTATAACTCACCAAAAGTAGCATTTCTGAAAGGACAGTAAGTATTTAAATCTTTGCATTTCTTTATTGCAGCTGTCAATTTTTCTTGTTTATATGGAGGTCAAAAACAGTATTCTTCATTGATCCAAAAAGTGGGGATAGCTTTAACTGACAAGGCCTTAATAGACTGTACTACTGTCCAAGTTATGTCCTCCATTCTTATATAGTACACTAGTATTCTATTTGATCCAGTTAACCTTTTACATAGAATTTATGGTTAAAAAATTAAATCTTATACAAAACAAGTCTAATTACATTTCACATGTACAAAATTAACAAAATACATACTAAAAAATACGAATTGATCGATGACACTTCTACAAAATAAAAATAACGATACAGTCCTCACATTATGTTAAAGCGCATGAAGCATTGGATATACAATAAAATAATTGTTGTTTGGAATTATTACGTTCTTATGACTTATTTTATTTAAATCAAACACTTCCAAGGGGTCCAAAAGTAGATACAGAATAAATTCCAATAATTGAAGTTGATCAAGGGTCCCCATAAAAATCTTTCATTACCAAAAATTTGTTCGCCAATACTTTACTTTGGGTTTATACTGTCAAAACAATGTTTTTAATTAATATAATGGCACCCTTTAAAAGTGTACAGCAGTTATCAGGATCTTTATTTTGTAAAATATAATTTTTAAAAGCAACTCTTCTAAATTGATTTAAAATACTTATGTCATTTATAGGACCATTATTATGTTCATACTCAAGTAGCGGAAATTATTATTAATATTATTATTAATCCTTATGTCATTTATAGGACCATTATTTTGTTCATACTCAAGTAGCGGAAATTATTTTGTTTGCTTAAATGAGTGCAGTTGATTTTGGACCACCTGTTCACTATGTCTTTATTATTTGAGACAGTGGTTTATCATGTTTCTTTTTTTTTAAATAGACCGTAAATAGTTTTCAAAAGGAAAGCAGCTAAAATTATCCAAGGGACCAAATTTCTAAATTCAGTTGCTTACCATCTTTTTCCTCCATTCAAGGTCCTTGGTTGTCTATTGAATTCCAATGGTACATGTTTAGATATTTCTAACAAGGATTGGGATATTTAACTTATGTTTCTGAATGGTAATTTAGTAGAAGGTTTTCCAAAACACCATAATGACATTTATAATTTTTAACCACACCCAGACACACTAAATGCATATAACCTAGTGGAGAATTAGTGACCATATTAATACCTGGTACTTTTTCCAAAATGGATGTTCCATTATGATGGGTTTCTTGAACTTTATGTCTAAAATCTTGGTCAGTTCGTAAAATAATATTGTTAATTTCAGGAAAACATATTCTGTTTGCCATATATATTCAATTTTTGGCATTTTGTACATGGTACATCACAAATGATTATTAATTAATTTTTACTGGGTATGTTTTACTATATATGTCAACACCGTTATTAATAAGGTCAATAATCTCTAAGGCAAAAGCCTCTAAAAATTTATTAGCATTTTTGGGTTTCTCATACCCATGATAAATACCAATCATTTCAACATTAGAATTATTACCTTTAAGTTTACATAAAATTGGATACACTTGACTATTGCTATTTTTTGCTAGAGGTAAACCGTCTATATTGATATCGATTTCAAATTTATTTATATTTTTGAAATATGATATGTTTTTAGAATATAAATTTTACAAACAAAATTTGATTTTTAAATTAAAATTTGGATTGACTTGAAAATCATCAATAAACAAAATTTCGTTAGTCAAAAAATCATTATCCGTCTTAATCGATTTTAACTCAACTTTATCAGAGAATGTTATCGTAAATAAATTTGAAGAAATAAAATCTCTACCCAACAAACAATCATGAGACATAGTACCTTTGGGGACAACATAAAAATTAACTTCAATGGATAAATCACAAACAGATTTGAACTTGGTATAAACACCCAATATCATAATTAATAATTTTTTCATTTACAGGTAGCTGATCTACACAAATTAAGGAAATAGGACTACCCGTATCAACAATAGCATCCAGATTTTTATTATCTAAATAAATCTCTAACTTATATTCAGAAATTGTCTTGTTTTCAATTAATTTGACCTCACCACCATCCTTGTTTGAAGTTTTTGTAGGACAGTGTCTAATGAGGTGACTTGTTGATCTACAGGAATAACATTATCCCTTCTCCCGCCTAGGCCTCGGACAGGCGTTGACTACATGTCCAGTCTTGTTGCAATTGTAACACTTAATCGTTCTGGAATCTTTGCTTGATGAACTTGAATTTTAGTAACTAATGAGGTTGCCTTTCAAAGCCACTGTTTATTTTATTCATAATTTCCAATAAAAGGCTAAGGGTCTTAAACTCTTTCATCTTTGCCTGGTTTTGAAGAGGTAAGTTGTCAAAACCATCAATAAGATAATCAATTAGTTCTTTTTCCTCCATCTTCAACTTGTTTCCTAATATAACTTTATCTTTGTAGTAAGTTACAAACTCATATCATATCGTTTCCACTTCAGAGATTGAAATTGTTTCATAAGAGTAACTCTATCTTCCTTTTGTTTAAACATAAGACACATTCGGGTTTTTAGTTCCACTAAATTAAAGGCAGCAAATTCAGGCTTCGAGTTAAACCATGTTAAAACAAACCCCTTTAAGTTTCCTATTAAAATCAATAAAGCAGTTGCATCTGGGACTTTGTACTGTCTTTGCATTGTTTCAATCCGTTGGAACCAGCTTTGTACATCTTCTCCGGCGGCCCCACTAAACTCGGGTATTATAGCAGACAAATGCTTGGTGTTAAATTTTTGCTGGTCGAATTTCATCGCTTCCATCGTAGCCGCAATTAACTCTGCGACATTGATGCCTCCAGCTTCGTTTTCCATAATAATAATTGTTCATAACATAACAAAGAACTGACATGTATTTTCCATCTGCATTTATCTAAGTCATCTGCCGGTAATATCACACAATTTTTAGGAGAACCCCACACCTGAATTCTGTAGGAGTTTTTCCATTGAATAAAATCGGTTTTTCACTTATATTATTTGTTTTAAATCAAATAATTAAGGAGCTAACAAAAATAGCACACACACTGTTACAACGAACAAAAATGGTAGAACACTTAGTGAATTTCAGAACGCCAACTTAAGTCACTAGTTTGGTCTCTTCCAGTACCAACTGTTCTTTGGCGGTAAATTTGAAATTAACTCTTACAATTCCAAAATGATAATATTTACCAGGAGAAACTGGTTTGGTTTTAATTTATCGATAGGTTTTTAATAATGTTCGTGCATCACCTGGAAAGTTCCTGAAAGTAGGTTTTCAGATATTTTAATAGACCATTTATGGCTAGATATGAGACTTGATGTTTCAATGACCAAACAGAAAGAAACTGTTGTAATCAAGTTCCTGCAAAGTGTTTGTATCATTTGTTGACTCTTTGGGAGGATAGCAACATCCAGAAACTGCTTGTATGATATCTAAATTAATATTATCCTGTGTTCCAGATTGAATTGTTTGTTCAAGTGGTAAATTAAAAGGTGAATTTTAAACTCCTGAGTTTAAGATTAATTGAGAATTATCATTTCCTATAGCCTGCTCTCTACTACTCCCAGAGCTCTCATCCAACTGAACTGGGACATTAATTTCTAACCTACTACGCTTAGCACGCATATAATATTTTATTAGACATGCAATTTTAGGGAGCTTAAACAATAAAAAATATAGAACTTACCGATACACTTGCAAACTTATTACAAAATCAGCGTAGCACCACAAAATGGTCCTGTATTGGGGTTGCTTCTTTAAGTTATCCCATCTTCATCTCTGCAGAGATAAAGAAGGTTATCTCTGCTTCCTTGCCAGACACAAAAGAAACTAGAGAAGCCAGTTGTAAAGTTGCACAATAGTTACTCACAAAACCTTAAAATAAAGTAATGTGACAAGTAAATATAATCAAGACTCTTAATTCAAAAGAAAACGCACCATGGTCATGTGATCATTTCATAGGGACTCTACACTTCATTACTTGGGGCGCCATTTACTGATATTTTGTCAAAATAGACATTTAAATATTTTCATCGCCATCTATTGATGTTTTGTCAAAATAAAGTTATAAAACCAGGCATGAACGTCCTTGGGACGTACCAAGTATATCCACTTTAATTTTTCCAAATAAGTAAGATACTGGACGTACCCAAAAACTTCCGATATAGGTCTGGGACGTTCGGACCTATTTGGGACCCGAAATGGACGTCCAGGGTACCTCTTGCGCTATCTGGGAAGACACATTGGCCATCTTTTTTTGGAGTTAAAGCACATATTTTGTACACAGAACCCCTTGTTTGATTATGGGTATACATTAAAGATAAAAGAATCACTATTTTATGTTTTTTTCTGCTTAAGATCCCATTAAAACACACAAAGGCAAAGGCTTTTTATTTGATGTCCGATTTAAAGGAATTTTAAAGAATATTGCAGATACATTTTAAATTTGCTAAAAAATAGGCTTACATTTATAATATACAGGGGAAACAGTGTATTGTTCTAAATTAAGTTTTAATTGTCAAGTTAAATCTATTCCTAACATTTTTGTTTTTGATTTACCTCGATATCTTTATTTTTGTGGAAAATATGGTTGAAAAAAACATTGCAATTTCCAATAATTTTTCTGTACGAAGAACTAAGGTTGCTATGGAGGATGACAGTGACGATTTTTTTAACCCTTTTAAGACGTTTTTGCAGAGAAGCCCCAATTATTTAACTTTTTTCATGTTTGTAAAGTAAGAATAAGTTGTTTTTACGAAAAAATTTCATTTTTGAGGTAGTTTTAAAGTAAGTATTCTCATAAAATAATATACAATTATTTTGTATATTATAGCCTAACTTTAAGTCAAGCAAAAAAAAAAGTTCCCGTCAAGCTCAGTAGGGTGTAGGTTCAGTTTCTACGTTCCTTGTAAATAACACTTACCTTAATTGGGCGCCAAGTAATTTTTTTCTTATTACACAGAGGTAGGCAGGACAAAAAAAATTACCAAAAAAACAAAGAAAGATACTTGTATATGTTCAACCTGAGTTGGTTTATTGATAAATAAATAAATTATCTCAAAATTACTAAAAAACACAACCCCATTCAATTGTCAACTTTTATATATTACTCACAGATAACAAAACCTTTATTATTACTTATAATGTACTCTACTAACCCCTTTGTGTTTATGGCCATAAAAACTCAGTTCACAGATAATAAAAAAATTAAACTAAATATTTGTATATTATTACTCAAATGATTACTATTATTATTCCTTGGTTTATTTAATTTACTCTATCATAAAAATTGGATCTGACCTTGGGAGTCCTACGATACCAGTGTGTCGCAACCCAGGGGTGAATCGGAGAGCCCTAGACCAAGGGTATTGGTAGAGCTGCCATGTTGGCAATGTGATTCTGCCCAGTATGTTAAACCACCCCACCGGGTTGTTGTAGCAATGTGATTCTAGCCCACCGGTTGTTGACGCAATGTGATTCTGGCCCACCGGTTGTTGACGCAATGTGATTCTGCCCAGTGTAGGATCCTCAGTTGTATAAATTCTTACACGAATGTTAAAAAAAAAATGAAGATTTTGTATGGGGAAAGAAAAAAACCCTAAAATAAATGATACCCATTTAAAATTTTGCCTCAGCATGTCTAGATAACCTTACCTTCAGTGAAGGGTTTCTTTGTTTAACTCTTGAATTGACAATTTGACAGAATTCGTCAAAGCTTTCCTTTGGCGGTTGAGTGAAATGGCGTGGTAAAAATTTAATCTGTTTAAATCCCGTTAAACGGTAAGGATCTGGCACTACCAGTATTATACTTCAAACCATAACAACTTTGCACAGTTCCTTTGTGTTGAATGAGCACTTTAAATCCCTTTTTCCAGGTTTCACAACAAGAGTGATAAAACTAAGCGTCCATTCACAGACAATCTACCACGACAAGTAAGCTACAGGTGGATATGACGTTCCGACCTGCGCACAAAATAATTTCCAGAAAAATAGTTTTAAAGCAGCCATTAACCCAACCATAATTATTTACAAAACAGAGGAGCTCGAAATATAGACATGCTGAGCCAAAATGGGCAAATAGAATGACAAAAATGAATTATTAAGTTTCTAACTTTTGAATTGAACACGTGAAATCAACCAATGAGAGAATAAGGACGCTACACTGAGCCAATCACAGAACGACGGCGTTAGTCAAAACACCGGGCAACGGCGTTAGTCAAAACACCCACTGTAAATTAAATATTCCCGTTTATGTACATTGGCAACTCTGCCTTCCCTATGGTTGGCAACACCGTGGTGTTCGTTGACATAACCCCAGATTTGTACTGTCATTACTTTATATATTGTGTTTTCTTTTAAAGACTAAGGCAAAAATTATTACATTGATGGTAAGGTAATGAAATCTAATGATAGGTAAAACAAGCTTCCATTAAATGCTTTTCTCTTTCAGCCGGAACTCGGTGGTAACCTAAATGGTCTAATTTTATGTTATTAAATAACAAAACAGCGGTATGTCGAAAGTAAACAAACACCAAGTTGAAAGAACGAGAATAAGGTGCCTCAATGTCTAAATGGTCTAATTTTATATTATTATAGAACACAACAGGGGTATGTCGAAAGTAAACAAACACCAAGTTGAAAGAACGAGAATAAGGTGCCTCAATGTGGTATTATCAATTAGTGCTTACACCCATCACAAGACGGTTAACCAAGAACTGCCTAAGGTAAAATTCCAACGTTACAAATCCCCCCCTTACTTTGAGAAAATTTCCCAAATTTTCTAAAAGAAAACCAAAAAGGTCAAGATAGTTCAAGTAGAAATGGGAGTGGGTCCGACACATTTAAAAGAAGAAGTCTACATGAAAATTTAAAATCTGAACTGTCAAAAAAAAAATTTAAACTAATATGGTAAGCAAATTTATCTTTGAAGAAGAAAGGACCAAGGGCCCTAATAGGCAAAGCTCCTATCAAGCTTAAGTTAGCTATAAAACTAAAACAAACAAAATTCTCCCGGGCTCCCGGTACCAATAGTGAAAATTGGGCCAGTCCCAACCATGCCACAACCAAATCTAAAAGATCCCAGAATCATCGATATATTTATGTCGTGTCGCATTGACACAACCTAAATGGCGAAAGTCGCTAATAAACTTGCCACTCCTAAGAGTGACCAAGATATCAAAAATTGATACAAACACTATAACAAAAATCCTCAAAAATGGGAAAATCCCAAAATCGAGGTACTTCCGTACGGAATTATGCCGTGTCGCTCTGACACAACATTAATGGCGAAACCCCAAAAATTCTCAAAAGTGAGAATTTGCCCCCCAGGGAGTCACATTTTAGTAGTCATGAGATGTGAGAGTTGCCTACAGTGAGTCAGTCTCAATCTACGCGAGAAATGCACCAGGTCACCTGAGTACCCATCGCTCCAGGATGTTGTTTGGCGCGCCGGCGGCGTACCCAGAATCCCCGGTAAAGGTCTCGCGCCAAAAGGAACACTCCTCTGAAGATTCCCACACCCCAATCCCACCAAAACTACGAAGAGATGTTATGGGCGTATATATGGCTACAGACGATACGATTTAGCCGGGCATATCGTAGCGACGTTGTTGGAGCAACGTCGGTCTGATCAAAACGAATAACCGACCCCTATAAAATTTACTCAAAGTCAGGTGGATGAGCCTTTAAATCCTTAGCATGAAACGTGCCCTTAGCGTTACCGAATTCGTCTTTCAACTCATATGTCCAAGGAGATACTCGTTTTTTTATGTAGAAAGGGCCAACAAACTTTTCTGCAAGTTTTTTTGAAAAGAATTTCTGGGCATCAGACAAAACATAGTTTCTTTTATACACAGGCTGCCCCACTAGATACTCTTCATGCCGCCTTCTCAAATCGTAATATTTCTTATTCTTCTCTCCTGCCTTCTTAATTCTCTCGCGGACATCTTCAAAAATCTTCTTCAAAGCTTCCGCCCTACCGTAGTCATCCACCTTGGTGTTGTCCTCAAAAATATCCTTCCGCTGGTAATCCCTACCGGACAAAAACATACTTCTCCCAAAATTTATGAAGTACGGTGAGTGGTTGGTGGTTTCGCTTTTTGCCGATCTAATTGCACAGGCTATTTTTGGAAGGTTGACATCCCATAGACGGTGGTTATCTGTCACGTAGGCTGCCAACATATATTTCAGAGTACGGTTGACTCTTTCCGTGGGGTTTGCCTGGGCATGATAAGCCGCGGTGAACTTTGGAATCACATCATACGTTTTCAGTAGGTCCCGATAAACTTTGCACCGATACTGGGGGCCATTGTCACTGATAGCAATCCTAGGCACTCCAAAAACTAGGAAAACTTCCTCCTCAATTTTTTTTGCTATTATCCTCCCAGTCGCTTTTCTCAAAGGAAACATTAGAGAAAACTTGCTGAAGTAATCTGTGACGACTAATATGTAGCTGTGTCCCTGTTTTGATCTTACTAAGGGACCCATTAGATCTGAGGAAATCATCTCCCATGGTCTAGTAACCTCTGGTTGAGACACCATATACCCTACCGGTTTCTTATTATCTGAACGGTGTTGAGCACAAACCCTACAACTCCGCACAAACCTCACCACATCGCTTTGCAACTTAGGCCAAAAGTATTTCTCGTATAGTCTTGCACATGTCTTAAAAACACCAGCATGCCCCGAAGTAGCTTCCTCATGTGCTGATTTCAGAAGGGTCAACCTCTGCTCCCTAGGGACTACCAGTTTCCAATGTTCCCATTCAGATGACAATCCAGTAAATTTAGGCCGGACATATTTATACAGATTTCCATTGGCCCATCTCCAATGCGGAAATTTAAGAGGGTTTTTCTCGATGGAGTTTTTCATTTTCTGGACCCATTTATCTTTAAGTAGGTTGCCGTCCATAGCATCTATCATAGGTACACTCCGTGACAGCGTATCTGGTACAATATGTTCCTTTCCTTTTCGGTGAACAATGGTGACATCGAACTGCTGCATCCTCAAGGACCATCTGGCCAACCTCCCATTTGCATCTTGAAAATTATGAAGCCAAACCAGAGAATAGTGGTCAGTTATTACCTTTACGTTAGGTACTCCTTCCAAATATGGCCTCAGTTTCTCCAATGCCCATATCACTGCCAAACATTCGCGCTCCGTGGTGGAATATTTTTTTTCCTGTGCTGTTAGCGACCTGCTAAGATAGGCGACTACTTTCTCTCCCGTGGGATACGGTTGACTCAAAACTGCTGCTATTCCCCACCCAGACGCATCAGTCTGAACCTCAAACGGCAATTCATAGTTGGGACATGACAACACCGGAGCGGTTACCAACTTCTCTTTGATAGATTTAAAGGAGTCTTCACACTCGACCGTCCAATTAAATTTATTCTTCCTACTAAGGAGAGCCGTAATTGGCGCTATGGTTGTCGAAAAATCAGGGATGAAGCGTCTATACCAACCGAATGTTCCTATGATCCCTCTCACTTGGGCGATGTTCTTAGGAGCGGGCAAATTTACCATCGCTTGGACTTTTTCCGGATCCACGTGCAAGCCTTCCCTATCTACTATATATCCTAGGTATTTTAATTCCCTCCGGCAATACTGGCATTTATTTTTGCTCACTGTTATGTTTGCTTTAGCTAATCTATCAAACACTTCCTTAAGGATTCTCAAATGATCTTCAAAAGTTTGGGTAACTATCACGACATCATCCAGATAGCAAAATACGTTAGGTAACAGGTCACCCAAAACCTTATCCATTAATCTTTGCCAGGTTGCTGGGGAAGTAGAGAGTCCAAATGGCATCCTGTTGAATTCAAATAACCCACGGTTGGGTACTGTAAAAGCTGTGTATTGTTTCGATGTCTCTGCCATAGGCACTTGAAAAAAAGCTGACTTCACGTCCAAAGATGACAAATATTTAGCGTCCTTCAGTTGGTCCAGGGTATGGTTTACGTAGGGCAATGGGTAACCGTCCTTCTCCGTAACCTTGTTCAACTTCCTAAAA
This sequence comes from Brassicogethes aeneus, assembly GCA_921294245.1. Taxonomy (NCBI): domain Eukaryota; kingdom Metazoa; phylum Arthropoda; class Insecta; order Coleoptera; family Nitidulidae; genus Brassicogethes; species Brassicogethes aeneus. The sequence goes on from OV121139.1 coordinate 34,980,988, forward strand.
TCAATGCAGAAACGGTAACTCCCATCCTTCTTCTTGACCATTATTACTGGTGATGACCAAGGACTCTTACTCTTCTGCACAATACCCTTTTTTAGCATGTCATCCAACTCTTCATTCATGTGTTTCTGGATGATAGGGGATACCGGATAATATCTTTGTTTTATGGGTTCGGCCTTAGTTATAATTACATGTTCAGCTTCGGTTGTACGACCAAATTTGTCACCCATGGCTTCATAGTTCTCCTTGACTAATTCATCCAAAAGCTTCTGTTGGTATTCTGTCAAAATACCTGTACTATTTACTTGTTCTATCTCAAAGCACTCTGGATTCTTTGAGAAATACCATTCTTTACTCCTCAAATCTGGAATTACTTCCATTTTTCGCCAAAAATCAGCTCCCAATATTAAATTATGTGACAAATCAGGAACAACCAAGAGTTCTATGAGCTTGATCCTATCCTTTAAGGTGACTGGAACTAGACAAGAGCCGAGTGTCTGACACTTTTGACCATTAGCTACCGAACAACTCCTTATACTGGTCGCCTCCAATGTAACACCTAGTCTTTTTAGCTTCTCCCAGCCAGGGCCTCCCAGAAAAGTTCTAGACGCTCCAGAGTCCAATAGCCCACAAAACTCTTCATCATACAGTTTGACTCTTAAATACGGTCGTTCGTCGTTTTCGAGGTTGTCTAAAATAAAATCGATTATGGGTCGAAAATAATCGTTGGTCAGCCTGGTACGACCCCCTAGTGGCGACCTCTGTCGTTTCCCGACCTATCATTTCTACTGGGAGTGCGATTACAGTTTGTACAGGTCCTGACAGTGACTCCAGGGAGCTTACATCTAAAGCAGTACATTTTTCTCGGTTCCAAACAGCCTATTGCTCTATGTCCCGGTTTGTTACAATTGAAACATACGGCCTCACTACCTTGGAGGGGGCCTACCTCATTTACTTCCACCCCTAAGTACGCTAAATCCGGTTCAAGGGTGTTCACTGATCTCCTTGGAGGTGGTGCAAAAGCTTCCACTGAGTCCCTGGTATGTTCCAATTGGCGACATAACTTCCGAAGTTGATCTACAGATGTGACTTCCACCAATGACAGTTGAGTCTGGTAGAATGGCAAAAGGTTCCTTCTGATGATATCCACCTTCGCCGTGTCGGAAATGTGGCAAGTTAGACGGTTAAACAACGACTGCATGACGGATAAATATATTCCAATAGACTCATCTGAACTCTGTGTACGTTTCTTTATTTCCTCCAGCAATAGTTGATTGTTGTGATGGGGGAGGAACTCTCCTCTTAGTTCTTTTACCAGCTCACTCCAGTTGAAAACGGTGGCTCTGATGGCACGGTACCACACTAATGCTTTTCCAGAAAATAAATCTAGGGCAGAATGAAATAAGTCCTCCTGGCTCACTCTACGTGCTATGCATAGCTCATCTACCCTCTCCAAAAAGGCATTTAAAGACATTCCCTTCTTATCACCAGTGAAGGTAGTATTCCACTTTGACAGATTGACAGGTCTCAAAGCGCTAAGTGGTATAGCGGCAGGTGGTACACTTCCGGAAGCAGCTGATACATTCAAAACATTTTCTTCAGAGTCTTCAGAGTCTTCACTATTGTCCAAAATTACCGATAATTCCGCTGGAGTATTATTACCAATATCGTCTGCACGTTCCTCCAATTTATCCATCAAGGTCAAAGCTTTAGTTAAAGCGCCAGCCCTAAAATCATCAGAATCCCCACTTATCTTCACCCTATTAATCCTGCCCATGAGATGAGTCAGCCTTGTATCCAGTCCTTTGAATGTTCTACTCTGTTTAGTTTTCGCAAAGGTTCCCAGGCTTTCTTCAATTTCCTTGAATTTGTTTTCAATAGCCACTTTATCCTGTTCCAAGGTGTAGGGGTAGGGAGGGTACGTCAAAGAAACTCCACTCTTTTCCAACTTAATAGCTCTTACCAAAGATTTCCTCATTTCATCCACCGTTCCTGGGCTAAGGCCACGTATAATCAATTCATAAGTCAACTCATCCTGTTTAAGGCGATTTATTTCAAATTTACCCGACATTTTTTTTTAATCTTATATGTAAAAACTGTATATCTACCCAATAAAACTTTAATAAACACTAGTTTAAAGGTATTTAAATTTTAAAACCAAAATATGTGCACACACCAATTGATAATACCGTGAGTGAAAATCAAAAATTAAATTATTTTTAGTAATAATTTGACCCTACTAATAATTTAAACTGTTGTCATCTAATAAGAGCTTGTCTCATCTATACACAAATACAAAATCCACACCCTTCCCAAAAAAATATCCAAACTGGGGTATGAAGAAAAAATAAAATTTCTTCAATAAAAAAAATTAAATTAAAAAAAGTCAGCAAGTGTTAACTACAAGAAACGTTGGGCGCCAAATTTTATAGCCTAACTTTAAGTCAAGCAAAAAAAAAAAGTTCCCGTCAAGCTCAGTAGGGTGTAGGTTCAGTTTCTACGTTCCTTGTAAATAACACTTACCTTAATTGGGCGCCAAGTAATTTTTTTCTTATTACACAGAGGTAGGCAGGACAAAAAAAATTACCAAAAAAACAAAGAAAGATACTTGTATATGTTCAACCTGAGTTGGTTTATTGATAAATAAATAAATTATCTCAAAATTACTAAAAAACACAACCCCATTCAATTGTCAACTTTTATATATTACTCACAGATAACAAAACCTTTATTATTACTTATAATGTACTCTACTAACCCCTTTGTGTTTATGGCCATAAAAACTCAGTTCACAGATAATAAAAAAATTAAACTAAATATTTGTATATTATTACTCAAATGATTACTATTATTATTCCTTGGTTTATTTAATTTACTCTATCATAAAAATTGGATCTGACCTTGGGAGTCCTACGATACCAGTGTGTCGCAACCCAGGGGTGAATCGGAGAGCCCTAGACCAAGGGTATTGGTAGAGCTGCCATGTTGGCAATGTGATTCCAGCCCACCGGTTGTTGAAGCAATGTGATTCTGCCCAGTATGTTAAACCACCCCACCGGGTTGTTGTAGCAATGTGATTCTAGCCCACCGGTTGTTGACGCAATGTGATTCTGGCCCACCGGTTGTTGACGCAATGTGATTCTGCCCAGTGTAGGATCCTCAGTTGTATAAATTCTTACACGAATGTTAAAAAAAAAATGAAGATTTTGTATGGGGAAAGAAAAAAACCCTAAAATAAATGATACCCATTTAAAATTTTGCCTCAGCATGTCTAGATAACCTTACCTTCAGTGAAGGGTTTCTTTGTTTAACTCTTGAATTGACAATTTGACAGAATTCGTCAAAGCTTTCCTTTGGCGGTTGAGTGAAATGGCGTGGTAAAAATTTAATCTGTTTAAATCCCGTTAAACGGTAAGGATCTGGCACTACCAGTATTATACTTCAAACCATAACAACTTTGCACAGTTCCTTTGTGTTGAATGAGCACTTTAAATCCCTTTTTCCAGGTTTCACAACAAGAGTGATAAAACTAAGCGTCCATTCACAGACAATCTACCACGACAAGTAAGCTACAGGTGGATATGACGTTCCGACCTGCGCACAAAATAATTTCCAGAAAAATAGTTTTAAAGCAGCCATTAACCCAACCATAATTATTTACAAAACAGAGGAGCTCGAAATATAGACATGCTGAGCCAAAATGGGCAAATAGAATGACAAAAATGAATTATTAAGTTTCTAACTTTTGAATTGAACACGTGAAATCAACCAATGAGAGAATAAGGACGCTACACTGAGCCAATCACAGAACGACGGCGTTAGTCAAAACACCGGGCAACGGCGTTAGTCAAAACACCCACTGTAAATTAAATATTCCCGTTTATGTACATTGGCAACTCTGCCTTCCCTATGGTTGGCAACACCGTGGTGTTCGTTGACATAACCCCAGATTTGTACTGTCATTACTTTATATATTGTGTTTTCTTTTAAAGACTAAGGCAAAAATTATTACATTGATGGTAAGGTAATGAAATCTAATGATAGGTAAAACAAGCTTCCATTAAATGCTTTTCTCTTTCAGCCGGAACTCGGTGGTAACCTAAATGGTCTAATTTTATGTTATTAAATAACAAAACAGCGGTATGTCGAAAGTAAACAAACACCAAGTTGAAAGAACGAGAATAAGGTGCCTCAATGTCTAAATGGTCTAATTTTATATTATTATAGAACACAACAGGGGTATGTCGAAAGTAAACAAACACCAAGTTGAAAGAACGAGAATAAGGTGCCTCAATGTGGTATTATCAATTAGTGCTTACACCCATCACAAGACGGTTAACCAAGAACTGCCTAAGGTAAAATTCCAACGTTACAATATTTCACATATTCTTAAGTGGGGTGAAGCGCAAAACAGTTTTTACAAAGAGGAGTGTCGATTCCTAGACAAAATCAAGTAGACCTCCATCTCAATAATGTACTTTTTAGATTTTATTGCGCCATCCTCCAGGGACAAAGTATAGCACAACCCAAATTTTATAGGCTGTACGAATATTTAAAAAAGGGTCGTCTATTTAACAGGTTGTGTATATTTTATATTTATATACAGAGCGCTTTATTTAAAAGGTTATTATTAAAAATAAGTCTTATTAACTTTGTTCGCGAAGCCGATCCATGACTAGTTCTGTATCAGTACAAGGAAATAACCACAAACCATGGTACGCACAGTGGCGGTTCCCCAATAAGTGCACTTGTGCACGTGTACTCCCAAATTTATAAACAAACTTATTGGAATTTTATCATTCTTTAAATAATTTTATCATTCCACCTGTAAAATAATAATTTAAAAAAATACATTAAAGACCAGATAATAGGAGATATAAAATGATCGAAGAATTTCCTATCCAACGTCAATGCTAAACCTTTTAATAGTAATACACAAAACTTCTACGCTGAAACGAGTCTTTCCTTCCCATCGCGATGCATCGTTCACTGCTCATACAAATAATAAATCTAATTGGTGGAACATATACCTCCGCGCTCTTTGTTCCCCGCGACTGTCGCGACAGTCAGGCGATTTCGATATGAAATCAGTGCACGTAGTTGGATTCGAATATTTTGTGTTACAAATTATAGAAATGGCGGGTTCCTCGAACTCTGGCATAAGCGTACAATATTTAAAGACACTATCTTTAGAAGAAAAAATCAAAATCAGAAGTATTGGTCGTCCAAAACCAAATTTATTAATCACGAATGTAACCAAATGCAAAAGTCGTGATTATAAACGAACTTTTAAAATATAATCTTATGAAAAAACTGACTGGTTGTGCGGGTGTAATGTTAGTAATTATCTTTACTGTTTCCATGTTTATTATTTGGAAGCGAAAAGACATCAGAATGGACAAAATCCGGCGTTAAAGATTTAGTACATTTATTCGAAAAAATTGAAAAGCATCAAAATTCAAACTCACATCTATCTGCTAAGGATTTAATTTATTGGGTAAACAAGATATTCAATTAAAAACCGATTAAGCATTGAAAAACATAATGAGCAAGTAAAGAATAATAGGTATGTCTTATCTAAAATTATAAACTGTATTTAATTTTGTGGTGCTTTCAAACTTGCACTCCGTGGACAGGATAAAGGAGAAGATTTATTAAACCCCTGGTATATTTAAGGAAATAATAAATTTTTCTGCCCAATTGGACTTAGCATTGAGGGATCATTTGCAGCAAGCTACTGTGTTTAAAGGCACGTCAAAAACAATTCAAAATGATTTATTAGAATGCATGTTTCCGTATGTTAGACACATAGTGACGAAACAAGTGATATTGCAAATATTTTCCAAATGGTTACGGCACGCCTGTTGAACGATTTTGGGCTTTTATAAAATCAAATGAACACGATGCTGTTGCCTTAGCTGGATGCATAGAAGAAGTTTTAAATTATGCTATGCGCATCAATTAAATACGTATATTTTTTTCCGATTTGAGTGATATTACCAATTTTTTTTCTCCACAGAGAGTTGCCATATTAGATAAAGTGGTTGGAAATAGGTTCCTAGAGCATCTGCTACAAGTTGGAACTTTAAAATTAGAACCGTTAACACTGTATATGAAAACAGAGAAGCCCTTATAGAGTGTATGGAAAAAATACAATCCACATTCAGACAATCTGATGCCATTAGAAAGGCAGGTGCACTTTTAAGTTTATTGCATGACCTTAAATTTGTTTTTTGGTTGACAGTATTTCATCGTGTAATGCCCCACATTGATATTTTATGTTCACAGCTACAAAAAAGGGCCACTGATTCCGTTACTATAAAACAATGCATTACTGACTTTAAAAAAATATTCATATCAAAAAGAAAGAAATAACATACATACTATTACAGAAACCGAGTTAGCAGACATTTATGAAAGTCAAGATAGGATAAGAAGGAAGGCAGATGAGAGAAATTCTTATATTTCTATGACTGTGCAAGCTAAGGAAGTGTGTGATTCCATAATTCCAGAAATAAAAAGGTTTTAGTTCACAGGCCATTTAGAATAGCACACTTATTTTCGGTGGAAAATTTTAAAACATATTCATCAGATTTTTCTGTCCTAAATTTAGGTTCAGCAATTAGAAACTTTCCATTTTTAAATAAAAATAAATTAAAGACAGAAATGGAAATAATATACAGAGGAACAGATTTTCAAGAAGTTTCCGGAGCAGTCCACTTACTCAAATTTTTTAATGAAAATATTTTAGAAATAGATTTCTTAGAAACATTTTTATTGCTACAAGCAATTGTTACGATGCCCATGACAACCGCAGAAACGGACCGTTGTTTTTCCACATAAAAATGAAAACTTTCGTTAAAAGTACAATGGGCCAGGATAGGCTAACTGCCCTCGCAATGTTATCTATTGAGAAACAAATGATTCAAGAAATTCAAATTTTAATGAATTGGTTATTGAAGAATTTATCTCAAAAAAGGACAGACGACTTAATTTTCAATACAAAACGTGTTTGTGAAATATAATTTATCTATTAAAATTTATTTATTTTATTTATTAAAAACAATTATTTAGCGAGGCTGAGGTACTCAGCAAGGTAAGTTACTCAGAAGCTGAAGCTAGTGGATTGTAACCGTCATTTTGACAGTTACCCATTGATTTTATTTTATTAGTTTTTGTACATCTAGAACAGTATAGATGTGAAGTGGTTTATTTTTAGTTTGTTAAGTTAAGTTAAGTATATTTTTAATAAGGATATTTGTTTAGTTGCCTCTTTTCAGAAGAATTTAATTAGTTTTATTGATGTTTCTTTTACCGACACGGATGGCGCGTCGCACAGTGTTTCAATTCTCGATAATATCGGCAAAACTTCAAAAATTTACATTTTTTTATATTTTGCCTTGTTAACCTTGACGCTTTCAGTTGAAGGTACTTTACACGGGATCGCTGCGGAAAATTGTTTATTGTTTAAAAGTGAATAACTTGTGTTTGGTGTGTCCGATTGTTATGCGGTTTGATGAAGGGTGATCTTCAAGGTATGTAAAATTCAGATATGTATTTGTTTTTCGTAGATTTTGCTCGTAAAACGGGTTATTTTAACCGACAAGATCGGTCTGTTAAAATCGCAAACTTTGAATCGAGCTTTTAGAACAATGGAGCTACAAAAATTGTAATGAATTGTAAGGCATTAGTTCAAGATCCGTTGTATAGCGTAGAGTTTTGTCTATCAAGCCCAATAAATTATCTGCCCCAACTCGCCCCCGGCTCTTTAAAACTACATGTTCTTGGGCGCTCAGGCACGGTTGTGGTGAAAAAACCTCGCGATTTTAAGCCTTTGTCGCGCGCGTATCTGTGTTTTTACTTTACAAAATATAAGATTTTTTTTATTTCTGGGTTGCGTTCATGACGTTAACTCGATTCAGCCGGATTTAACTCAAAATGTTTATTACAACGGGCGGTGTCTAGAATTTTACTTGCGAAAATCGTTCGTGACTACTAAGATATTCAACACCGATTTTACATATTCAACACACCTCTTGTAAGTGCGTTAAATTAACTCCGCATGCTCATTGTAGTGTGTTAATGTCAAATTTTAATTGTGGTTATTTGTGTTGACAATTAAGAAATCGTTGCTAAAATATTAAGTAAAAGAAATAATAAAAATTTAAAATACTTAGTATAAAATCTGTTATATTTAAATTTTAAATATAAATTTTGCAATTTGTCGATAAACTGCAGTGAAATAAATATTGCCCACTTTAATTTGATTTATCTTAATTTGGGAGACTGGAGGCTAAAAAACTAAACTCCTTTTCAAACTGATATATCGCGGTGTACCCAAATTCACCAGAAGAACATGTAAATATATGATTTTAAGATTACATCTCTGCTGGACGTTAAGATATTGTTTATATAAAATATATTTTTAAAATATATTACTATTCTATGAAAGGGTAATAAATAAAAAACTGACATAAATTCCAATAACAAAATTTTTATGTATAAGTTTGCATAAAACTACCATTTTGAATTTTGGAATTCTGATTCCAGATTCGACCCCAAAACCCCTGTATGGTGATTTTCTATTTATTCCGTCAATTTTTTGACAAATATGTCCGCCATTTTGGATCTACCATTTTGAATTTTGAAATTCTGATTTTAGATTTGTTATTAGCGACCCCAAAAACCTATTACGTATTTTTAGGAGAATCTGACTACTCCTTGATATTTTGCCGAAAATTTCGAGAATTGAAACACTGTGCGTCGCACAGACGAGTATGTGGCCTATAAAGTCGATTAAAATTCAAAAATAACAAAATGTCAAATTCCGGCAAGTTGCAGTTACCAGGCGTACGCTTAATGTTCATAGAATAATAGGTGGCCATGCTTATTTACTTAGCGTCACTTTACTCCGCCTTATCAGATGCCATTTAAGCGCTTTGGTGATTCCAAGTATTAATACTAAGTAAATATCTAAAAAAACTGTGAAGTTTTAGTGTTTTTAAGCTCTGTTAAATGAATTTTGGTTATTTTTTTTATGGTAGAATCAGGTATGTACAACTAAAATTATAATCTTATTTTACAATTAAATCATAACATTATTTCTTTTGACATTTGTTAACTAATTGATTTTCTACCTTGTTTTTTCTATTTTTTATATGTTAAAAGGATATTTTGTTATACTTCCGGACCTTTCCAGGATCTAATTTTGAATAAATCTTTAAATTTTATTTGTTAACTTTACATGTTGTTATAAATCATCTGCCAGAAAACTGCCAAAAATATCAATGCGGCAAATAAAACTCGGGTTGTGATTGGGCAACCTAAACTTTTTGCCATATTATTATTAATCTAAGCTTTTCTTTGTTATAGGCTCCTCTATTTCAAAGACTCGACAAAGCAGCTATCGTATGACACAGGAATTTAAAGAAAATGATTTTTCAAAAAAGTTAGATTTAGTAGAGAATCAAATTTTAAATCAAATTACTTTTCCAAGAGAGCAAACACAACAATTTATAAAAAAGTTTTCGCTACTTAAGCCTGAAAAGAAATCAAAATGGCAGACTTCCAAACGAACAGAAAAAGTATTTTTACAAAAAAATCATGATTGGTTGCAAGGCACTCTCGATATACCATTTAAATATACATTAAATGCAGGTCGTCCGAAGAAAGCCTTTGAAAAATTAAGTGATTGTAGTAAACGTCGTAAAACAGAACACCTGAGAACAAAAAATCAGACAGAAGCTCTCCTTTATGCTGCTCAAATGCGACTTCGAGAATCTGAAAATGTTAGTGGAGCACACGTGGTTAAGGATATTATGTCATCACCGACACGTGGTAATAAATATCGAGATGCCTTTAAAAAGAGCGGTACTACAGAGTCAAAAGTTATACAATTAACTTATCTATGTTTGTTGAAGCTTCTTTGACTAGAAGACAATACTAAATTATAAGAGAAAGTTCAAAGAAACTATACCCCTGCTACTCCATTCTTCAAAAAACAAAACAAGATTGCTACCCAGATGCTGAAGCTTACCGGGTCACTGACACATGTGCAGAAATTAAATTACAGGCATTGCTAAACCATAGAGCCACGCGATTAATAATGTATATGGAAGAAGTTCTTACATCATTAACACAAAATTATAAATGGGGTTATGATGGCTCCCAGCAGGCCTAATATAAACAAAGGTTTACTAACAGTAGTGACTCTGATGCAAATATTTTTTAGTCGTTACTGGTACCTCTTCAGCTTCTTTGTAAGACTAATAAGAAAGTAATTTCAAATAATCTATCACAAAAGTGGCAAATTAGAACGGAAGCTGAAAAGAATATTGTTAAAGAAAGAAAGAAACTTATTCAAGATAAATTTATAAATGAGCTTGGACTAATAGTAGATGTACCTAAGGCTAATTACGGCAACAGCAATGATGGCAACACCAGCAGAAGGTTCTTTGCTAATGCTGAAACGTCCGCAAAAATTACAGATATAGACAGAACTTTATTGGAAAGATTTGCTACTGTTCTGGAAGTAATATCTAGTGGGCACAATACTAACGTAGACAAATTTGCTGTGTACTGCCGAGATACGGCCAAGCTTTACGTTAAATTGTATTCGTGGCATCCGATGTCGCCAACCGTTCATAAGATATTAATACATGGCCCAATAATAATCCAAGATACGCTTTTGCCTATATGATCCCTATCGGAAGAGGCAGCAGAGGCCCGAAATAAAAATTTCAGAGAATACAGGGAAAGATATTCAAGAAAATTTAGTCGGATTCAGTGCAACAAGGATGTTTAGGCTTTTGATAACGTCAGATCCATTCTTAAGCAGCATTAGGCCGAAACCTCCCAAAAAATCTAAACCATTTAAGCCAGAAACTATAGATATGTTGCTTTTGTGGGATGCCTATGCTCACACTGAAGAGGACGCTGAAGCCGAAAGACATTCAGATGAAGCTTCAGATAACGAAGAATGGGATGCGTCATAATCTGAAGAATTAATTATTTTTGGGAAAATTATTCTTATTACTATTAATATTTTACTATTTTTAACTCATATGTTTATTTTTGTAAATATTTAATTTATAAAGAATGAAAATAAAACAAATAAAATATACAAATAATTTTAATCGACTTTTTGGGTCAAATACTACACTGTGCGTCATTTAGAATATTGACAGTGTCTAGTTTTATTTTTTGAGCGTGGTTATTTGATTTATTATTTACCTTGTTTTGATAGTATGCAACCCAGAACACTCCAGGAAGTGTTCGTTGCATTTGTTTTAAGTTTTGGCAACGCTGTTGAGTTTTTTGTTTAAATAATCTTCTAAGCCGTTTGGCTGGGAGTAAGCTTTGGATTAGAATTTGGATAGAATTCCAAAGATGTGTAGTAATTCTCCTGGTTTAATGGCTCAGGGCCGGATAAAGCATTAATTGTGTCGTACGAAAACTCAGGGTGAGTTGTAAGTTTTTTTGAGTGAATCTATTTTTGTTACCCACGTGGTTCTTCATTTTAGGCAGCGATGTGTTTCATTTTTAAAATGGACTTCCTACACTAATCATATCGGACAATGGTCGAGAATTTAAAAACACTTTGGTTACTGAATTGCTTAAATTACACAAAATTAAAATACATTTTGGATCAGCCGAACACTCAGAATCTAATAGCCCAGTCGAACGTTTACATTCGACCCTTATTGAACATCTGCGTTTAATAAACTCTCAATTTCAAAATTTAACAATTAATAATAAAATGCTCTATGCTATCCTAGCATACAATAATAGCACTCATTCTGTCACTAAAATGAAACCAATAGAAATTGTTACCGGTCATTTTAATAATAAAACTCTTTTTAAAATTGACATTGAAACTAAATTGTTAAACATTTATACACAGGAACATCGGGACCGTATTAAGAAAATTTATAGTATACTACATGAACAATTATTAGAAAATAAATCAAAAGTAATCTCTAAAGCAAATGAAAATCGCGAACTTTTCCTACCTGAAGTTAATGATAAAGTTCTTATTAAAAGTAAACAAAGAATTAGTAAATTAAAAAATAAATACACCCCTCAAACTATTACAAACGTAAACCCGGATACAAAAACTTTTGAAACCAGTCAAAAGGTTAAAAAACATTTTAGCGCGATTCGACGCCCTCCTGTTAATATTAACCCTAATCCTAACCCATTGTTACAGAATAACCCTGACACTGACCCTCAACCTTCGACAAGTAAGGACACAGGACATCTTAACTAAAACTTTAGATAATAATCCAGGCTTACTTCCAATTTTAATCGGAGACTCACTTATAATCGATTTCTACCAGAAAATTATATTTTTTAAAGACTTACAACCCCTTGAAGATGAAATAAAATGGTTAAATAAACAATATGCAACCTTTAAATTAAATCTGGATTATTTTAAAAACTCTAGCTTTGATTCAGAATTACACAATTATGAAAAAATACTTGAACACTCTTTAATAGAATTAAATTTAAGATTTTACACCTTACTTCCACAAAATAAAATTAAACGAGGACTTATTGATGGTGTTGGCTCGGTTTTAAAAGTTATTACCGGAAATCTTGATGCCGAAGACGGTCGTAGGTATGACGAAGCTATAAAACTCCTGCAAACTAATCAAAACAATATTAAAACACAATTTGATCAACAAATTTCGTTATCTAAAAGACTTGTAGAAAAATTTAATAATACCATATTTTCAGTTAAAACAAATCAAGCCCTTTTGGAAAATAAAATTAACAGCTTAGTTTATTATGAAGCTACTATTCAAAACTATAATTATATTAAATTTCTTTTCAACTATTTACAAAATATTATAATTAATATTAAATTTATTATATTTGAAATTGAAGACGCCATAACATTCTCTAAATTAGAAACACTTCACCCCTCAATAATACAACCTCAAGATTTATTAAAAGAATTGAGACTTCTAAATAAAAATATAAAATTACCTTTTGAACCCGAGAGTAATAACATTTTAGAATTTGAAAAAATAATTAAAATTAAATCATATATTTCTCAATCAAAATTAATATTTATTTTGGAAATACCTTCCGTTAAGGAGAATAGATTTAATATTTATCATTTGTATTCAATTCCCAAACAAATAAATGGCACTTATATGACTATTATACCAAATAAAAAGTTTTTATTAAAATCTACCGATTCATATATCTTCTACAGTAAATTAAATTGTAAAATTGTTAAAAATATGCATCTCTGCGAATATACAACAGAAAACCTGCTCTACAATGAAACTTGTGAAACAAAAATCCTTGAACTCGCCGTATCAGACAAATGTTTATTCACTCCAGTAAAATTTCACAAAACTATAACCCAAAGAATTGTTGACACTAATTTTTGGATAATCATACCAAATAAAGAAGCCAAATTGTATCAAAACTGCTCAAGCCGACTATCATCCTCAATCCTGGTTAAACCAACATTAATTTACCCATCGAACTGTTCGATTAAAATAGATAACAGAATAATACTCCCTACTGTTTATAAGAAAAAAATAAAGCAACCCGTTATGCTGGATTTTAAAGAAATTATAAAACCCAACACTACCAAGTATTTAATAAATACTTCTAAATTGGAGAACATACAATTAGATGAATTGATCAATATTAAAGAAGATTTGGATAAATCAAATTTACAGCTATTGGAAGTAAACCTTTCTGACCACCCCGTATGGACCTTTCTACTATACCCATTAGTAATTATCTTTATATTAGTGGTAATTTGGAAAAATAGACAAACACTGAGGACATTATTTCGGAAGAGGACATTAACACCAAATCATCAAGAAGTCAGTTTAGGACCCTTCGACCCTAAACTTCCTATTTAGCAGGGAGGAGTTACGACGCACCTGTGCAAGAAATGTGCTGTGCTGTGCACCGATAAGAACCCTTTAGATTAAGTTATGCTAGTTTCTATTAATTCTTCTATTGCTTGTTATTTGTAACGTTTATTGTAAAACTTAATTAAAATTAAATTGTGAAAAATAAATATTTTTTAAAAAACGATTTTTGTGTTCGTAAAACGTAACTTTCAGGTTTTTGTCGTTCAAAAAAGCACACTACGTAGTTTTCTGGGATCAAGATTTAATGAGTCATGTAGAGGACATTTCAGACGCAATGGTATTCTTACAGTGACAGGTGTATATATATATGAAATTTTAATTTTTATGTTTAAAAACAAAAGTAATTTTTCACATTTGAAATCGTCATCCATAACTAGATCTTTAAATTTAAATGTGCCCAATCATAAATTAAAAATATTTGAAAGAGGATGTTTTTATTCTTGTGCAGTTTTTTTTCACAAGCTTCCATGTAATATAAAAAATTAAAATTGTTTTAATATGTTCAAAAAACTCTTACAGCATTTAGTTAACCTTGAGCCAACAATATAAATGAATATTTATTGAAAGTTTTGTGATTATATTTGGTATTATTTCCTATATGTAGTTATTTATCATCATTTTCTATATCATATGTCTATGTTAACATATGTCAAAGACTTTTTTTGACTATTTTCATATTTTGTATAATATTTTCTTTGTATTGTACACTTTGTGAATAAATATATTAATTATTATTATTATTATTATTATTATTATTATTACTTTATACGTTTGAAATTGCTTTCAGTTTTGATCTCTGTCGATCCCTTCTTTTGATAATTTGTGTAGTCTTATATTGGCAATATTTAAAATAGGCATAAGTAATTCGATGTTAACGAATCTGATCCGGAAATATATTTGACTTTTGGGAGGCATATCTGACATGCAGCTACAATTTTATTTTTTGTGCAAGAAAATTTTTTGTAGAATAATGGCCTTTCTTCAAATTTTCAAGGGTTGAAACCGGGAGCGACGAGGACGAGGAGGTAGATGGAATCATCCAGTTCTACTGTTCCATTTTAAAAAATCTAAAAGGGTGTTACTAAGTATAATTTTTTTTCATCCTTATTATTGCCATAATCAGGATCAAGATCGCCGTTGGTCTCATATGGATCAGATGGTGTTAATGGGGGACTTGTGATATACTCGTTTTCTACGGTTTTCATGATCTGAAAACGAAAGGTATGATAAGTACTCTAAAACAAAAAAAAACAAAGTATTTTAGCAAAATGAATAATTTAAAAATATGAAGTGTGCCAAGTTAAAACCGACCCTAAATGTATCTATATCTATCTAGTATAAGTCCCGTCTAAGGACTTACCACCTTTCTAAATCCATATTTTAATTTAAATATTTGTTTTTTATTTTCGCGAATTCACACTTATACAAGGTAATCATTTATTTAAATATTGAAAAGTGCTATAAAACCAATAGCAGATTCTTATTTAGAATGAACTAAAACCAAAATGTACCAATTTTTTGGTTTATTATACAATGTATTTCAAAAATTTAATTTAAATTCAATGCAAAAAGTGCCTAACTTACGCACTTTTAAAATAACTTATAAATAAAAAGAGATAAAATCATTAATTAAACACCACTTAATTTTAAACAAAACAAAATTATTTCACTTTCCATTTAATCTTTTTTGATTTTTTTTTAAATTTTAAATGGAAAACTTAAATTGAACATTATAAAATGTACTGTAACAACCAATAACCTACATCACCAAATCATAAAGAAGCCAGTGCAAGTACTTACCTAATCTAACTTATTTCAGACTAATCACTACAAATTCAAGTCGCAACGAACGGAAACACCCTTCTATAGAACGGATGGCGAAGTATAGGTGAATAAAAACTAAAACAAAAAACGCCGCCAGCCGCCAGTAATAACTTCGATGGCCGCGGCCGTTTTGAACAAATCGTAACTTGTCTTAAGAAACTTTTCTTGCGGTAACTTACTTACTTTTTGGCATCTCAGATACTTTTTGGTATCTAAGTTACTTTTCGGTATCTAAGATAATTTTCGGTATCTAAGATACTTTTCGGTATCTAAGATACTTTTCGGTATCTAAGATACTTTTCGGTATCAAAGATACTTTTTAAATTTACAAGATACAGTTCCTTTTTTAAAGTATCTAAGATACTAGATACTTTTTGTTAAAAAAAATAAAGAAACAAAGATACAGTAACTTAGATACTTTAAAGTAACTAAGTTACCTTAAAGTAACTAAGATACATTTTTCTGACAGCTACGGCCTTCAATCACCCAAAATTTAACGGGTGACGAACTTGAAACGATGATACAAACGGGCTTTGTAATGGAGCTTGCCAATTTTCCCTGTCAGTCTCAAGCAGTCGAGAGACATATTAAGGTAGTAACTGAAGCCTCAGTTAGCCTTTGTGGTCAAAAAGCTAGAGAAGTCATAAGAAGTCGTCTAAAGTCTCGTTGTTATTTGCCCCAATTTAAGACAAAAATACATTTTTTCGCAAAATCTGGTGTTTTCGCGCCACCTGAAGATGATGCATAGAGAAGCTAAAATGTAGTGATGCAACGGTTTCGGGTTTTACGGTTACGGTTACGGTTAGCTCTACGGTTACTAATAAATTCACGGTTATTAAAAAAAAAATTACAGAATTACGAAAAATAAAGTTTATTGTTTAAAATGAAATTAATACACACGTTCAGTAAAGTTTAAATAATAATTTATGTAAAACAAAAACAGAATTTCTAATAAAACTATAAAACAAAAGGAAATGAGTAACATTTTAAACCTAAAAACAGTAAAGTAAAACCTAAGTAGGTACCTGAATAATATATTTAAAAAAATAAAAAAATTAAAAGTTAATATTCAAAATTTACGAGTCAAATTTTTATTTAAAAAACATAACATCTGCAAATTCTGTGGAATCAGCCTGTTCCTATTTGGTGTTTGCACAAGACCTGCAGTCGAAAACAACCTCTCCGAATTCACTGACAATGGTTTGTATGATAAATACCTTAGTGCCAACACTCTTAAACGCCGAAACGTGTAACACGTTTTCCAGAATGTAAACGGATTTGACGTATGTGGTATATTTGGTAACGTTAAATACTCTTCAATCTTCTTTTTACATGCATTCACAAAGTAGCATGAAAAACCGTAAATTCCGTATACGGTTACGGTTAACCGTATACTATTGAAAACCGTGAATTAACCGTAACCGTAACCGTTGCAACACTACTAAAATGTCATATATCAATTTTTTAGTGCCCATAAGAGTTAATAATAGAAGAAAAAATATCTATTTTGTTTCTTTCAAAGTTAACCTATGTGGCGCCAGATTATGCATAAATCTTTGTTTAACCAATATTGTAAATATAGGTGTTAATGAATATTACAAAAAAGGTTTTGCCTATTTTACTCCTCCCTAATGTCCAACCTTGCCCCATTAGAGCCATTTAACGGCGATGGTGACGTTTTGTCAGTTGGGGTCCAATGGGAAAAGTGGAAGAGAGCTTTAGTAATTTATTTGGGTGCGGCTAATATTAAAAACCACTCCAAGAAAAGAGCCACTCTACTACATGTGGGGGGGTTTAGGCATCCAAGAAGTATATTATAACTAACCGGGTGCTCATGTACCAACCAACTAAACAGAAAATACCAATGTCTACAAAGTAAACAAAGTAAATTATATGAAAGGCACATATTTCGCCGGCTACGAAACCAGGTTTATAAATGTAAATTTACTCCGAAGATAACTTAATCGACTATATTGTTGAAAATGCTATTCATTGGATCTAAGAAAAAAATTCTGACTTTAGGGGATTCGATAACACTAGATACCATCGTTCTGGAGGTCAACGCCCTCAAATCCGTAAACCGACAAATGGAAGAATTTAGTGATATAAAACCAATGGAAGTGAATAAACTGCATAGTAAAAATAAAAAAACCTGAAGAAAGTAGCTCGAGAAATTACAGGTTTCAGAAGCAAAACAAAGACGACGATAATGACAACGTAAACTTTGTGTTTCATATCGACACTGACTGCGAGGTGATGTGTAATATTGCAGGAGTTCCAGTACAAAGGCTTATAGACTCGAGAACTAAATGTAATATCTTAAGAGACGAAGCGTGGAAATATCTAAAAAAATCGAAACTTGTAGTATCGAATCAAACAAAAAATTATAACAAAGAGTCTGAATCATACTCTAGTAATAAACCATTGGAAGTCTTGGGCAGCTTTATAGCTGAGATAAATATTAACAATATTACCGATAAAGCCACATTCTATGTTGTAAAGAACGGTACAAAAAATTTGTTGGGAAATGATACGGCAAAGTCACTAGGGGTTCTGCGCATAGGCGTAGAAAATCAGGTTAATGTTAATGCTTTGTCCGAACTTTCCAAGCTCAGAAACGTAATTGTTAATATTTTCATTGACGACATCGTGAAACCGGTGGTTCAATCATATCGCAAAACAACAATTCCACTAGAGAATAAAGTTATCGAAAAGATTCAAGTGTTACTTGCATATGATATAATCGAGTCTGTCGTCGATGAATCATCATAATGGGTGTCGCCAATGGTTTCTATTTTAAAGCCTAACGGGGAAATTAGATTGTGCATTGACATGCAAAGGGATAACAAAGCCATATTAAGAAAAAAACATCCCTTACCAACTATGGATCAGTTATTACCTAATTTTAGAAAAGCTGGACTATTTTTATGACTAGATATTAAGGATGCATTTTATTATATAAAAATAAGTGAAAATTCTAGTTACATAAAAACCTTCATTTCAAGTAAGGGTCTTTTTCGACACAAGTGCTTAAATTTTGGTATAAATGTTTCAAAAAATCCTGGAACGGATTCTTTCATCATGCGATGAAACTGTAAACTTTATAGACGACATCGTTATTTTCGGAAGAAATCAAAAAGAGCATAATGCACATTTAAAAGCAACACTAGCAGTTTTAAAGTACAACAATGTTCTTTTCAATAAAAGCAGTGTATACAATTTCTAGGGGACGAGCTTTCACCAAAAGGCGTTAAACCTCTTGGCAAATACATACATATATATATACAGTCAAAGTATCTAGGGAACACCTAAATATTTTTCAATTATTGCAGTAAAACCAAAAAAACGAATGTCAAAATATAATAAATTAATAAAAACAAGTGTTTTTAACTAATTAGAGTTTTTATATTTTCTCTTGTTGATTTGATTTAATAAAATGCGTTTGTGTAATGATGTATATTTGTCTTCTTATCTTGATGGTTGTTGTTTAATGAATGAATGAATTACATAATTAAAAATTCCTTCATAGGAGAGGGGAGCGAACCTGCGCTTTACAAACATTACAACACTTAAAACTAAACATACCGCCAACCTTGAAACTAGCGGGTTTCAAAAAAAAAATAACAAATAAAATTATTGTAAACATATACCTTACAGGTATATGATTGTAAATAATCAAAGAATCGCGTCTTAGCAAATAATAAATTTTAAGTTTTGAAATATTTATCAAATGAAAACTTGACATAACCTATCCTAACTTCAGAAGAAGAAGAATAACCTAACATAAATCTATCAAAACATATGACATGCTAAAATTGCACTGAACTAAATGTGGTTTTGTTTAAATAAAACGGTTAAAACTTTACACAACACTATCTTTGTTATCGCAGGTAGGTAGAACACAAATTCTTTGAGTAGCTCGCTTCACCTCGCCACTGGACGTTTTTACAAATACACAGCGCACAACACCGTCTTCTCCCGGATAAAGTTGTGTGATGCGACCAAGTCTCCACTGCTGTGGGGCTGTGTTGTCATCTCTGAGGAGTACGAGGGAGGCCAGATCAAACTGTGTTGGACTGGAAACCTGCCACTTTGCTCTCTGTTGAAGTGTGTGCAAATACTCCTTTGACCATCTCTGCCAAAAATGCTGAACCATCTGCTGCAGCTGGTGATAATGGGAAAGCCTGTTGTATGTGGTGGATTCAACGTTGAGTTGTGGTAATGCTGTCAGCTTGTCACCGATCAAAAAGTGTCCGGGGGTTAATGGAGAGAGATCGTTGGGGTCATTGGAACAAGGAAATAAAGGTCTGGAGTTAAGTATGGCCTCAATTTGTGTAACAACTTTGCATAGACCTTCAAATGTTAAGTTTGTGTCTCCTATTACACGAAATAAATGAATTTTTGCTGATTTTACAGCAGCCTCAGCTAATCCATTAAAGTGTGGGCTTTTTGCAGGTATAAAATGCCATGTTATCTTGTTTTCGAGAATAAAATTATTTAAGTTAGTTGAATCAGACATTATATCAGACAAAATATTATTTGCCCCTGTGAAATTTGTTGCATTATCACTAAAAATATGCTCAGGTAACCCACGTCTAGATACAAAACGTTTTAAAACATTTAAAAACGAATCTGACGTTAAAGTAAAGTAAAGTAAGTAAAGTAAAGTTTATTTATCATCAAAAAATAACATGAATTGTCAAACTATAATATAAAAGTGTAAAATGTATAAGAATTAAAAAATATAGAATATAAAGATTGTAACCGTCATTTTGACAGCTACACATTTATTTTATTTTATTAGTTTTTTTTACATCTAGAACGGTTTAGATGTGAACCATTTAGTTGATTTATTTTAAGTTTAACTATTGTTAAAAAGGATATTTGTTTAGTTGTTTAGTTGCCTCCTTCCAAAAGAATAAATTAGTTTATTTGAGTTTCTTTTACTGACACAGGGATGTCGTTGCCTAGATAGGCGAACTGTAATTAGATTTCTTTTTATTTTTATTTCATAAACGTTAATTTGATATTAGGCACACAGTGATGGATTGGGGTTGTATATGCGGTTTTCATCGATTTATTGGCGTTTTGCCATCATCAACAATTTAGTGTCAGTAAGGGGAATTCTCTAAGTATTTGTGTTTGAGGCTTGAGTTCTGGTGGACTTGGTGGGAATTCTTTTAAAAAATGTTTGTTAACATAGGCAACATAGACAACGCGATTTTTCCAGCAGGTTTTCTACGCATTAATTTAGCTACGCACTAAATTGACTACGCAACAAATTTTAAGTGAAGCGTCCTTTTCGATTTGGTTGTTGAAGCGATTAGATGAGAGTTAAGTTTGTGCTTAAATTATGGAAAATTTCCAAAAATACGTGGTAAATCTCTTAATCTAATTGTATAATTCCGACCAAGACAATTTTCGTTTGGTACGATGAGCTCAGGGTGAGTTATTAACTTGTTGCTGAACCTAATTTTTTTTACCCACGCGGTTCTCCATTTTAGGTGGTTGTTGAATCCAATATATTTTTTTTGTTGACCTAGTCTCCATGCGGTCGTGACGTTATTGGTTATTAAAAACTCCTTAGAACAAGGGTAAGTCTGGAAGACTGTAGTTGCTGAATACTGAGGCATCTTTATGTTATTTTAGGGTTTTTAAGTACGGATTTTTAAGTATGGTTTTAAAGTACAGATTTTAAGTAAGGATGTTAAAGTCATTCCTGTACCATTTTACATCGGAAAAATTCGTTCAACCAGTTTTAATGGGAGTTTACTTTACTATTTTGGCGTCAAAACCAACTTTTGAGTCAACAAGAGAACCACTACGTAGGATTCCTAATTCTCCAGGATCCGCCAGGGCTCAAGCTAATCAGGTCGTACCCCCTTTTAAGTTATGTTATGTTTAAGTGATGTTTTAAGAAACAGTGTTCACTACACGCCGTTAAACTTATGTGTATTTTTAAATTAAGGAAACTTTAACTTGGTCTTCAACCTTTACTTATCGTAACTCAAGTTTTTATTTATATTACCAATAAAATTTTGCTTATGTTAAATTTAGTCATATTGAATTTGGTTCTTTGTAAACCATATATGGCCATATAAGGATGCACCAATAACATAATTAAATGTCCTAATAATAATCATTTTCAAATGAAATCACCTTAACAACGGTGATAACCAAATTTTATTATACTTAATAATTTTTAAACGTGACTTTTTTTTTTATTGCCCTTATGCCCATTAAGTTTGTGTCTAGCTTATAGGGACTTTACCAACTGGCCTAAATAAGACACTGGCGCCCATTTTTATTTTTTTGTTGTCTTGAAATTATGCACGTAAGTATTGAGAAACAACATTTGCCCATCGACCCATCTCACCACTGTAAAGCTGCCGTTCGCCATAGCCCTCGAGTTGAGGTTACAAGATAGAAGTTAAACATTCAAATTTAAAATTGTATAGAAACATAATACAAAACTGTGAACAAACAACATCAAATTACATGATTATACAATATATTTATAATAGTTTATAATGACATTAAATATACAAGTCCGGCGTAAACAGAATTTCAATTGAAGTTTGCGAAAAAAAGTTAGTTTTTCCTGTCGCCTCACCCGCTTCCAGGCCCCCCTATTTGAGATAATTCAAATTAAAGTGGTGCAATTTATTATCTACTGTAATTTATCGACAAATTTAAAATTTTATTTAAAAAATCCAAATATTACAGGTTTTATACCATTTTAAGTATTTTTTTATTAAAAAAAAATAAATAATAAAAATTTAAATTCGAATAAAATCTGTAATATTTGGATTTTTTAAATAAAATAATATAATAAATTATAGTAGATAATAAATTGCACCACTTTAGTTTGAATTATCTCAAATAGGGGGGCCTGGAAGCGGGTAAGGCGACAGGAAAAACTAACTTTTTTTCGCAAACTTCAATTTAAATTCTGTTTGCGCCGAACTTGTTTATTTAATGTCATTATAAACTATTATAAATTTGGTGTGGGTCCCATATCTAATAAATTAGAAAAAATCCACAACATAGCTCTTTTAATAAGCTTAAAAAAGCATTTTCAAATATAAAAACATTGGGTTAATATGATCCAAATGACAAAACCCAAGTAATTGCTGATGCTAGACCTGTTGAATTGGGAACAATTTTAATACAATCTAATTCCAAAAGCCTTTGGAAATAAAAGCCTTTCTGATTGTGAAAAGAGAGACAGACAAACAGAAAAAGAAGCCCTAGCGTTAGTATGGGCGGTGGAGCACTTTCGCATGTAGCTTTAGGGAAAAAAATGATTTCGAGCTGGTTACGGATCATAAACCTCTTGAAATAATCTTTGAACATTGAACAGTGGGTCCATCGTTTGCAGTCATACAAATTTAAAGTAGTATATCGCCCAGGAAAAAGTAATATAGCGGATCCAATCTCCCAGAGAATCATTTAATGGGGAACACATACATCAAATTCTGAAGCATTCGAGACCTGTGGATGTACCCTTATCAGAAATACAAAGTAGTTCTCTATCTGATGATAAAATTTTAAAAGTTTGCAAGGCTATCCACAAATGAAATAGTAGACAAAATCAAACAATTTCAGGCGTTCCGTTCAGAGCTTTGTTTCCGAAACGAAATTTTGCTCAGAGAAAATAAAACCGTTATTCCTAGTCGGCTGATACTTCAAGCAGATCCGGCATCGTGTCCATGTAGAATCGTCTTCGCACAAAAATGTGGTGGCCTAAAACTAATAACGACGCAAAAAAAATAGTAAAAACCTGTGAGGGATGCACGTTGGTATCAATTCCATAGGTGCCCAACCCCATGAAGAGACGGAAACTACCAATCGTTGATTTTTTAGGGCTACTACTAACGGGCATATTTGTAAAGTATCAGGAAGTATTCCTTACTGGCCTCAACAAAATGGTAAGGTAGAAAGAAAAATAGGGACATAGTCAAGCGACTCATAATCAGTCATATACAGTGTGTCCGTAAAGTCCCGGAACATGAGATTATTAAGTATTATTATGAGTAAATTAAAAAAAAAAACGCTGAAACACGTTGTAAAGATTTCTCCTTACAACAGGTTCGTTAAAACAAGTTTTATGAAAAAATTAATAAATTAACTATTTTGTGATTATGGCTCGTGATCGTTTTACCAAAATTTGGACCTCTACGTTGTGGTTACCTGTTACTTGTTTTATTAAATACATTGCTTTAAGAATCATACTTGGGAAAATTAGGTATACAAAAAATACAGTGTTTAGTTTACCCCAATTTAATTTACTTTACAAACAGTTTAAAAAAAACAAGGGGTGGCTCTTACGGAGATACGACCAGGGAAAAAGAGCTTGAGAAAAAACCCTGTTCGGCTATGAAGTAGCAAAGGATTACACAAATAAGCATTGTTTCTTTTAAAAGTTTATGCAAATCAATGGAATGACACGAGGCTCGTTACGCTATCTACCCCCTACAGGTTCAAAAATAGGAAAAACGTTGTTAGTTTAACAGGGCAGTTAACTGTTAGTCTGTCAACGTTAAGGTTGCCCTGTGGAGAACGAGGTCCACACTGGAAGCAACTCGCGTAAAGTTGAAGGTTCGGGATAAAGTTGCGATGCCACCTAGAGAACCTAGGTGACCAGTTATCCCTCACGGAGGGGAGCATTTTAGTATCTACTGCAAACTACGTACTAAAGAAAAATGAGCATTCAAAGTTTAAAATTAACGGTCAATACTCCCTTTTAAGCAACGAAACGTCCTGTATTACACTGATATTTGTTTTAAAATTACCGCAAAAAAATTGCATAATCGTGTTGGGGAAGGTCTAAACATTTGAGTTACCGGGACAGTATACAACTAAATTAAGCCTAAGACAATAAAAGAAAGGAATATATTTTTTTACATTTAGCAGTAAACTTAAAAGGCAAAAACATTTTATAAAAATAGCTAAAACAAAAGGTGTTAATATCGAGTAAAATTTACTAAACGCAGTAGTGCAAAATAACTAATGCTCAGTTTATTTAAATCTAAATCGTTCTACGTTTAGTGGACTTTACTACATAATTGGGCTACTAAAATTAATAACTAACCTGGGAAAATACACAAACACTTGTAACAATTATTTTAACAGAACTTTACAATAAATTTCGTTTTAGTAAAAATGTATAAGAGCCGATGTGTTCGATACAGTTTTCAAACGCTTTCTGCCGCTTTCTTTTCTTCCCTTCCCAAGTTTCGATGTTGTTTTCGCCTCATCTGGTCAACAGATTTTTTCCCATTTCAGGCAAAATTTCGGTCTTTCACGAACTTTGTAATTTCTTTACCTAACCGTTCGTTTTTTACCTTTACAACACAATTTAGAAATTACAAACTTATTCAAAAATAAATTTGTAAAACGTATTAAAGTACTGAACCATTACAACGTCAACTTTGTTATTGTTTTAGCAATATTTTAGCCTATGTAGTTGTTCCAAAATCTACCGCGTGGCGGCGCCACAATCAAAGTCAGTTTTTTTTCATTACAACCCTATATTTTTGTTTCATTTTTGGATAGCTACCGTTATCCTGAGTACATTGATATGCTACATGTGGAGGGTTACATTAGAAAATTTTTGAGAAAAACAGGTTTTAGCCGCCGAATGAGATTTTGGTATTTTGTCAAACTTAAACACAATCTATCCGTTGCTTGATGTTTTTTTTTAAACCAATCATAGCAGTTGCTCAAAGTATCCACCGTAAACTATTTGGCAGTGGGCCAGCCTGTCCACAAACGAGCGTTGTACGTTTGCCAGTACCGCTGGAGTGATCATCTGGATCTCGGCCTGAATGCGGTGTCTTAGGTCGTCCAAATTTTGAGGCCTATTTACATAGGCGCGGTTTTTAAGATGTCCCCATGTCTAAAGGGGTCAAATCGGGCGATCGCGCTGGCCACTCGATTTGACCCCTTCGACCTATTCAGCGATTGGGGAAGACCTGATTTAAATAATCCCTTACTAGCAATGCATAGTGTGGTGGTGCCCCGTCTTGTTGAAATCAAATCTGAGGATCAATTCTACCCAACTGTGGCGCTGAAAAGCGTTGAATAAGAGCAGGAACCACCTCATTTTGCAGTAGTTCTAAGTAAAGTTGTCCAGTTAGGTTCCCCTCAATAAAAAACGGTCCTATAATTGTATTTCTAACAATACCCGCCCAAACATTAACTTTTTGTGGATGTTGAGTATGTGCTTCTTTCACCCAGTGAGGATTTTGATCCGACCAATATCGACAGTTGTGTCGGTTTACATTTAATGTAAAAGGGGCCTCGTCAGAAAAAAGAATGTTGGCAGCAAAATTCTTCTGTGGATTATTACAAAGTTCTTGCATCATTTCGCAAAACTCACTTCGCCTATCGAAGTCGTCGTCTGACAACTCCTGAACTAACTTTACCTTGTAAGGGTGAAATTTGTTTTTATGAAGAACTTTATGAACTGAAGTTTTACATATGCCCAGATCCCTGCCCATTTGACGACATGTTGATTGGGGGCTATCCTGAATTGCCAGCAAAACGTGCAATTGATCATCCTCGGACAAAGATGGTCTTGACAAGTCTTTTACATGACTAGAAGTCTCAAATTTTTGCAGCAATCTGCTTACCGTAGATTTTGATATCTGCCTATCAGGATGTGTTTCATTAAACAGCGTGCGAACCTGATCACCGTAACCAACCATCATAAGGATTTTTTTTATTGAAAAAATAAATCCTAAATATCACAGTAATGATAATAACGGATAACATAATAATATGAAATGTTGACAATAAATATAATGTTCTATAAGTAAATAATATTAATATAAATGAAATAAATAGATATTTATATACACAAAGTTTTTTAAGATAATTTAGGTAGTGTCTATTTGGCTTAGAATTAAAGATTTTAATCTGGTTTTAAACAAAGTTTGAGATAGGTTTTTTATATTCACTGGTAGTTTATTGTATAGTTTGTATCCTTGATGTTTTATGTTCAGTTCTCCATTATGGGTTCCCTCTCACCTGGAAATCCTTGAAAACCTGGAATAGTCAGGGAATCCGTTTAAGTCCAATAAAATCAGGGAAAAGTCAGGGAATTTTGAAAGTCAGCGCAAAAGTCAGGGAATTTGTTAATATTATGGTAAAAGTCAGGGAAATTTATAAAACGGCTTGTTTTCTGATCCTTTTTCGTTGAAAGTCGCCGTATTGGCAACACTGGTATCGTAAACAATTGTTTTCGCGCCGCCGTAACGGCGGTAATTATCAAGGATTTTACACAAAAAAATTTTACACATCGCAAAGCAATGCACCTGATAAACAAACGAACAATTAACAATAATTAAAACAATTGTCATAATTAATTTTAAATTGTTAAAGTTTGTTGTGCATTGCTTTGATGAATATGGTATATTTGTATAAATGTATACTGTAGCGAAGTGTTGGAAACTTGCCGAAGGTGTGGGTGGTAGGTTTTTAAAGACTATAATTCCTGAACACACTTTATTCTATTTAGAAAAATTTAGTCTCAAATTGGTAACACTTCTTGATCTTGTTGATATTAAATCTAAAAAACTGTTTCACCAGATAACTTTTCGTTTAACAAAACGAACATTAATCCAGAGGATGATAACAAAATTTAAAGATCTAAAACGTTGCAAGCAACTGCTAAAGAAAACAGGCAAATGGTGGCCAAGTATCACCCAAAAAAAAACCATTAAATTTCGCGGGGAATTATAAAGCCGGAAAATTTGAATCAAGACGTGTTACCAACTTTACAAAATTATAATATGATACAATGAATAGTAGTACAAAAATAACCAAATCGCTTCAACTGCCCCCCAGCTTGCAAGTCGCGGTGAAAATTAAATTTTAATTCTGCCAGCCTTCAAGCTTTACAGGCCAAATAACACTGCCTTAAGGAAGCGGTTTTTCATAAGGTTTTAAATGCGAGCAGTGGAAACGTCCCCTCTCCACATCAGTATCGGGGTTAACCAGAACAAAGGAGGTAAGACCAACGGTCTTTTTGATTTTGTACGGTCCTTCGAAGAGTAGCATAAATTTCTTTATCTCGCTGCTCAAAACCGAGGATTTAGGTTCAGACTTCAGCAAAACCAGATCTCCGACCTTAAAGTCAGCGTAAGAATTTTTAGAGCGGGGAAAGTTACGCCGAGCCGCCTTAGACAGAAGCGATTCGCGTGCGAGAAAAACTTTGATATGGGAATCCAAAGCAATTGAGGGCTCAGGAAAAGATATCAAATCCCCTAACAACAAAGGAGGAGGTTTACCGGTGTGTAGCTCCATGGGAGTACAATTAGTAGACTCATGGACCACGCTATTTAGCACGTCCATTATGTGATCCAACTCATAAGCCCATTTCTTATGTTTTGAAGCGCAGAACGTTCTAAAAAGACGAGAAAGTTCGCGCATGACCCTCTCGGAGGGATTGGCCTCAGGGTGCCGAACTGATGATTTCATGACCTTGATACCCAGGGATTCAAGCTCACGATTCCAGATGTGTGCTGTAAATTGGGTGCCGTGGTCAGTTAGCACTCGGTTAGGGACTCCATATTTTAAAAAATAATCATTTTTTAATTTATTGAGTATGGTAAGGGAGGTAGCTTTCTTAAGCGGGTAGAGAGCTACTAGCTTAGAGAAAACATCGAGAACTACGCACAAATGGACTACTCCGCCACGGGAACGAGGAAGAGGTCCGTACAAATCCAAAGCAATAAGGTCTCGTGGAGCCTCAGGAATAATGCTTTGCATAGGGGGCTTAGGGAATTTGCTAGACTTGGACATTTGGCAAGTATGACAGGTCTTCAAGATGGCTTTTACTCTGGAGTGCATATTAGACCACCAAACCTCCCTTTTGAGAGCAGACCACGTTTTAAATACGCCAAAATGACCCAGTGCAACGTGGTAAGCGTTGACAAAATCTGGTATTCGAATCTCCGGTACACAAAGGAGGCAAGTATCATTATCCGCCTGTCTTAGAAATAGAATTCCCTCATGCAACACGAAACGAGGGTTAGCGTGAGGGTCGTCTAGTAAACTTTGACGAATAGCCAATAGTTTAGGATCATTTCGTTGCTCTTCAACAATAGAAGACAGCGATTGAGCAAAAGGCATACCCAACCCTATATTACAAATCCTAAAACATTTATCGTCAGGTACGGGCAAACGTGGAGGGGGATAACGAGAGAGAGCATCACTGAGGCCATTTTCCTTACCAGAAATATATCTGACCTCATATGAATACTCTTGGAGTGCAAGAGCCCAACGAGTAAGCCGAGGGGAAAGAAGTCGGCAACTCTGTAAATACACCAACGCTCGGTGATCAGTAAGGACATAAAAGGGTTTTCCCAGCAGAAAAACACGCCATTTTTCTAACGCCCACACTACAGAAAGAGCCTCCTTTTCGGCGACACAGTAAGACTTTTCCCTATCCAGCAATAATCGACTAGCATATGAAACCACATATTTTTGTCCATCTTTAAACTGGTAAAGTTGCGCACCTAGTCCCACTTCACTAGCATCGGTCTGCACCCAGAAGGACAGGTCATAATTTGGGTGATAAAGCAGGGTTTCCTCAGAAATAAGTTTTTTGATGGCTTTAAAGGCAGAGTTCTGTTCTTCAGACCAGTCCCACTTAACCTTTTTCCTCAAAAGTCTGAAAAGTGGCTCAGCAAGCGTTGCAAAGTTCTCACAGAAAGTTCGGTCAAAATTGCATAGACCTAGAAAGGCTTGAAGCTGCTTCACGTCTTGAGGCTGAGGAAAATGGACTACTGACTGAATACGTTCGTCGTCTGGACGAATGCCCCGTTCATTTAGGACATAACCTAAAAAATGAAGCTCTTTCTTTAGAAACTGACATTTCTTAAGTCTTAAGGTCATACCTGCTTCTGTCAGACGAGAAAAAACCCGGGACAGGTGGCTGATGTGATCGGTAAAAGATTCCGAGACCACTAATAAATCGTCCACATAAGGAATTACAAAATCGGCAAAAGATGGTCCGAGAATTTTGTCTATGGCACGTGAGAAGGAGCTGATAGCAGTTTTCAGCCCAAATGGCAGAACCTTAAATTGATATGATTTGGTGCCATGTAGAAAACCAGTGTATTTTCTATCCGACTTTCTTAATGGGATTTGCCAGTAGGAGAAAGTGAGATCTAAAGTACTCATGTACCGAACATTGGGCAAAGTTTTCAAAATGTCTTGAATTTGACGAGGGAGTTCAGTATCTGGCAACATAACTTGGTTCAAGCGCCTAGCATCAAGGACAACGCGAACTGTTCCATCCTTCTTGAGCACAGTAGAAAGAGGACTACTATAAGGGCTTGAAGACGTTCGTTCAATAATACCCAACTCTACCATGCAATCAATTTCTTTCTGCACCGCTTCTCTATGTGCTATGGGAATAGGATAAGGTCTACGGAAGAAAGGGGTATCATCACTTAGATGAATCTCATGAATATATTCTTGAGTCAAACCTGGCTTATCAGAAAATATTGGCTTATATTTTTGCCGTAACTCAAAAAAAAGGTTTTTATCATTCTCTGGCAAAGGTAAATCTTGCACCACAGACTTGATTAAAGAATCCACTGATTCCACCTGACGAAATCTGTCCTCAATCTTGTGGTACTTATTGATGGCATAAATACTCTTCACCAGTTGGGTTTTGGGAGCTACAAAATCATGCAAGGTCTGAATCTCAGGTATTTCAATAATATTATGGTTAATTTTTGCATATACACACTTGTTTTCAAAATGTATACAGCCCCGAAAGGATCTAAGAAAATCACAACCTAAAATAACGGGAAACACCAAGTCAGGTATATACAAAAACTCATATTCAAACTCATTTCCAGCTAAATGGAATTTTAAAAGTGCTTGGTGAGTTACCTTTCGTTTTTTATTCTTAAATGCACCTGAAACTCTTACTCCGGTGACTGGGAAGAATGGCAAACGACCAGTAATTATCTGACTTCCCACAAGCTCAGAAAATGCACTACATTCGCTACCGGAGTCTATTAAACAAGGATATTGGACGTTGGCAATAGTTATTAAAACTATAGGCGTCCTAGAAGAACCTGGTTCAGGGTGCTTGTAGTCACACTCAACTAAAAGATCCTCTCTAGGATTATTTGGACAAAAACTACATACATTTTTAGTCCTAGATAAACTCTTCAACCCTGGACTATACGATTGAAGAGCGTCGATTAGTTTTCCGGATTTTCCTGCAAAGAATCATCAAATTGGACGTGCGATATACGATTTGTTTTGACAGCAGGTTGTTGCCAACTTTTAAAACCGGAATTCTGTCTTACGGGTGACAGTCGATCAGTAAGTCGATTGTCTCGCGCAGAAGAAGAAGACTTGGCGGCAAAATCAAATTCAAAATGTTCTGCCTGCCTTAAAATGATTAAGGCGTCGCTAATCGTACGACAAGTTCGCAATGAACTAAATAAATTTGATGGAAAATGGTGTGCGACTAACCCAACTAATTCAAATTCTGGATACGGCGGAGTTAAATTTTTAGCCCGGGTAACCTGTCCCAAAAAATAATTTACATAACCTGAATTGTCATATTTGCCCTTATATAAACAATCCCTAACTTGTGTTTGTCTTGTCAACGACCAAAACTGATCGAGAAAAGCCGTTTTCAATGCTCTTAAATCATTAAATTGATCAATAAGTGCCTCGCTCCATATTCTAGCTGAACCCTTAAAAAGTTCATTTGACATGGCCGCTACCAAAGTCATTGGTATATTATAGGTGTTTACGACCATTTCAAGTTTTTTAAGGAAGTCCACTGGGTTAATCGACCCATCATCAGCAAATTTGGGAAGCAGTTTCATCGCGTTACAAAAGGTATCAGGTTTAGTTAAGAAATTGTTGTTATAATTATTAACATTGTTGTTTAAACCACTAGGCACTGCTGGCATGAAATTAAACTGCGGCCGAGCGAATTGTACACCTTGAGGAGGTGCTGAATATGTCTGTGGTACAAATTGAGATGGCAACCAGGCCTGTGGAGCTGACTGAGGTGGTGCACCCCAGTTTAAATTACTCCAATAAATGGGATTTTGTTGGTGGCTCGATGAGGAGCTCCCCTCAGGAGGAGGGACACTCTGGGCTAACCTAGTGACTTTTGGTATTGCCCCAGTTGACAGGGGTATTGAATTAGAGAAATTTGGTTGGGTCCTACCTTCCAATAGCTGATAGTGGGCTTGGGCACCTGAGTAGGCTGCATCGTGCTGATGAGGTGGTGTCCGTTGAGTCTGTGTTACTGCTGGTAGGCCAACTGTCCTGTTGAAGATGTTGTTACTCAAAGAAGCTCTACCCCGTTGGCTACGGGTTGTCATACCATGCTGGTTTGATGGTGGTGTGTGTTCGAGTGACATCCTGGAGTCTTTGTAGGTGTCTTTCACTAAACCACTATGTTGGAAAACAAAGTTGTTTTTCACCTAGCCACTATGTTGGGAGCCAAAGTTGTAGCGAAGTGTTGGAAACTTGCCGAAGGTGTGGGTGGTAGGTTTTTAAAGACTATAATTCCTGAACACACTTTATTCTATTTAGACAAATTTAGTCTCAAATTGGTAACACTTCTTGATCTTGTTGATATTAAATCTAAAAAACTGTTTCACCAGATAACTTTTCGTTTAACAAAACGAACATTAATCCAGAGGATGATAACAAAATTTAAAGATCTAAAACGTTGCAAGCAACTGCTAAAGAAAACAGGCAAATGGTGGCCAAGTATCACCCAAAAAAAAACCATTAAATTTCGCGGGGAATTATAAAGGCGGAAAATTTGAATCAAGACGTGTTACCAACTTTACAAAATTATAATATGATACAATGAATAGTAGTACAAAAATAACCAAATCGCTTCAATACCAAAGAATGTTTTTTATCTTTGTACCAAAGAATCTGTTTTATGTTAAACTGTTTTTATTAAAATTTTATTTTAATTTTTATTAAGTATAATATTTAATTTTTAAATAAATATTAACAAAAATAAACGCTATTTTTGACTTAACATAATTCTGATGGGACACTATTTTGGGAGATAATTGTCTTTATGTCTTTCTTTTATTTATCTGGAATTATAGGGACTTTGGTCAGGGAAAACCTGGAAAAGTCAGGGAATTTTAAATGGTTTTAAAAGAGGGAACCCTAACCCAAAATATGGCATATTTTGTGTTAGCTCTTTCTACGTCTAATTGTTCTCCTCCTCTTGTGTTGTATTCATGTGTGTTTGCTCTTTTTTTATATGACACCTCCTTGTCTTGAATCTCCTTCATCAAAATCTTGTGGACTAGTTTGCACGTTTCTAGCTGTCTCAATTCTTCAATTGTTAGTTGCTGGGTATTCTTATATAGTTGTTCTGTAGGGTTGTATTTATCCATTTTGTACATAATCTTAAGAATTTTATTTTGATTACGCTGTAGGGATTTTTTAGATGTTCCTTTTGCAGTCGCCCAAAAAGGTATCAGATATGTCATTTGGCTTTTTATATATGAATCATAAACTAGTAATCTTTGTTTAAGAGGTAGAGTTGGAGTTAATTTGTGCATTAGATATATGTATGTTGACAATGTCTCATTGAGCTTGTGTATGTGTTGCTTCCAGCTTAGTTGTTTGTCGATGTTTAATTCCAGGTATTTGATTGTTGTTACTTCCTTTAGTGTCTCCTTAATTTTGATGTTCATATGATGTTCTCGAGTTCTTGCCTCAAAATGTATTATGTGGCATTTTTGATGATTTAGAGTTAGTTGGTTAACATTTGTCCATTTTTGTAGTAGGTCTTGTTTAATTTTATTTTCCGTATCTTTGTCAGTTTAATTCTTGTAGAAAATCGCCAGGTTTGAATCCGATCGGTCTCGCTAAGAAGATTAGCCATTTCAAAATATTTCTTTAAGTACAAGATAGTTAAAAAACACTGATTTGACTGATTATGAACGCAGCACAAACCAATAAGGGCAATTATTAGGATACGAAGTAATTACATTTTGTTGTTTTAAAAAAACAATAACAAAACCGAAATAAGTTACTGCGCAAGCAGACGACGTATGCGCGCCCCTCCAGCTAAGCAGATTTCCAAAGAAGTGGCTTTCTACACCGGTAATGTGTGATGAGTAACAGCGAATAAGTTCGTCAAAATACCAAAATATCAATCGGCGGCAAAAACCTGCTTTCCTCAAAAATTTTATTATGTAACCCTCCACATGTAGCATATCAATGTACTCAGGACAACGGTAGCTATCCAAAAATGCAACAAAAATAAAGGGTTGTAATTTAAAAAAAACTCACTTTGATTGTGGCGCCACCACACGGCAGATTTTGTAACAACTACATAGGCCAAAATATTGCTAGAAAAATAACAAAGTTGACGTGTTAAAAAAAATTATTTTTTTAAAAATAATATCAGGTTCCGGGACTTTACGGACACACTGTATATACACTGATCGAAACGAAAAAAGAGCCACTTATAAAAATGTTCTTGGTTTTTAACTAAATCCATTTACGATTAAAATTTTGTATAATAATTATATTTAAGCTAAAACCATCGTATAATTTTTGTTATTTAACTGTCGCTGTTTTTGTGAAAAGAAATAAAACGTGATTAATGTGATAAATTTCATTTATTATTTTAATAACAGGGATGACAAAAATTGTTTAAAAATAAAACTAGTATCGTATAGTATGCTTTCAATGACATTTCGAATAGCTTCTTGACCTAGCTGTTCCCATTCCTCCACAAGAACTTCCTCAACATGTTGTAGATTTCTTAGTGGCTGACGTTCCATTAAGCGTTTAATTTTTTAGCGAATTATGACAACGCACTTAAAAAGCTTACAAAACTTGAAGAGGATAAGAAATCTTTCTCCTTAATTGAACAAGACACAAGAAAACACAACACCCGACTTTATTATTATAAATGGGACAAAAAAAATTAAAATCCATATTTACTAAATATTATTTAGGCCCCTTTACCAAATGCCAGAATGTTCAGCCAACTATGATCTTTATTTTTTTTTAAGATACTGGAAAATTAACAAAAAGAAAATGTGAGAGATTAAAGTTAGCTGAACATTTTGCAATTTGAGATACGAAACAAGATTTTGATCTTAAGCAACTTTTTAAATTAACTTTTTTACTTGTAAAAAATAAATAAAGTCTGACTCGAAGGGGGCTGAAATCCAGGCAATGGTCACTGCTGGTCCAGATGAATGGGCAAAAATCCATTGCGTTGAATGACGGGATGAATTATTGTTTTTAGAATATTTACAGGTAACAATATGCAAGAATCTATGCTATCTTGCTCCTCAAAACATGACGATTTCAGTTTAACTCTAAACCCCCCTCTAAAAGAGGCGTAAACTTTCATCACATAATTTGCTAAAATACATAGAGGTTCTGAAGGACTTTCACTTGCAACGTAAAGTCTTAAGAATTTGTTGGCTGTGGTAAGCCATCGTGCATGAGAAAGTTTTCCTGGGTTTCTTAAAGCTAAAGATTCAGAAACATTGCCAGATTATATCGCCTGCACCATTTCAAATAGATAATGCTGATCTGTGCTTAGATCACATTCTCCGTCCATTTTCGGAAGATTGTTTGAAATTATTTCAAATTTGCAACAGAAAGAGTTTCACAGTGTTTCAATTGTTTTACAATGACACTCTAAGTCCGCGTGGGCCAGACGTTCCGCCATCTAGTTCAATAAAAGTTCATTAAAATGAAACAAACAAATTATCTTCTGCAGAGGACAGCCTAATTCTTTTTATAATAAAAGAATCGCCCCGTTTTTTTACCCCTGTATTAACCACGGTACCATCACATCCGACTGCAATTAAATTTTGTATATTAAAATCTTGCTGCAAAAAATCCGCAAGAGACCGTTCAATTTGTAATGCAGTGCTCCCATTTGGGGTTATGTGACCTAAGTACCTGGAACCATGTTTGCTTATCACAGAAATATGCTCTTCTGTGATAAGTTTCTTTTAAGTGTGTTACAGCTTTTTTATAGTTTGGTCTTTTCTTCCGTAAAAAAGCAAATATTGGTGTTTTAGAGAAGTCTTTCACTTGTTGTTTCATTTGTTTCAACGCATTTGACTGAGGTTTAATTTCACCTAAGATAAACGCGTAAAATAATTATACAATTTAAACTTAAGCTTTATAAACTTACATGATACTCTTATTGGCACTGCCTCCTTTTCTTTAACCCTTTCTTCTTTATCCTCCATGCTTTCATTTTCATTGTTATTAGCTTTGGCGCTGGTGCTAATTTTGATATTTTAAGAAAATGTCCTGTTACGAAATATATATATTATTATTTTCTGTCCCTTTCTCAACATTTTGGCGTTTGGGTCCATTTAAATTTAAATCTGATGGGCGTGTAGATTTTTAAAACTTACTTTCTATGAACCTGGTTCCTTTAAAATAAATAATACTAGCCTACGAATCTTAAACCTAAAAATTTTAATAAAAAGTACACTTTACGCGCAGCAATATCCCTTGTCTAGTCTGTATTTTCTTTAACCTTAAAATCAATAGTTTCACCAAAGCCGTCCACATCATCTTCAAAATCCGTAGAAGTTAGGTTTTGATAAAAATATTGAACGTTTTTAGGAATGACTGACAATAAACTTTTAAAGTCAACAATTTTTTGTCCGAAATTGTCTTTCCTTCTGGATATAAAACTTTTAAGTTTTTGGCAAAGGTTGGGGCCTTCCACGGGTTGCTTTTTTATATCAAACTTCTATGAAGTCCACATCTTCGTGTGTGTATTTTAAGAAAATTAAAAATGGTTTTTCTTTTAAAATTTTAATTTGCTTTAATTTTAACCAACTTATTGTTTCACCTTTGGTATCCGTTTTCCTGTTTGTTATTAGTTTTTCAAGATCTTCTGGTCTCAAAAACTCTTTTTTTCCATTTCATGGACTACGAATTTTCTTTTCTTTGAGGAAGATAGCACAATGTGTTTACATTCTTGAAGAGTGTAGACCTTAAGTTGATTTTTTGGTGCTCTTTTTATTTTACCGAAATCGGAGTCATTAGGTAAATAGCTGTGTCCCGGAACAAGGTATTTGTTCTAACCGAAAAATAAGGTTTTCAACTTTTGGTGCAACGTATTTGTCAATCATACATTTTAGGCAAGAACAAACTTCTTGAGCCCCTCTACCAACTATACCCTCTAAACAAACAAAGTTTCAATATTAAAACCTTTATAAATGCCCACGTTGTATTTAAAAAGTTGAAGTTTATAATAAATTATTTTGGTAGGTAACTTTGGAAGTCTTAACACTTTTTCCATATCGTACGTTAGTGTTTCTACTTTACCGTTTTCAGCCGCAAGAAGTAAGTCACTTTTTAACATAACTCTAGCTTGGGTTTAGTTCGTATAAATGTTGATCATGTAAAGCCTTTATTTCTAATGTAACGTCATTATTCGAATTTTTTAGTTTTTGTTACCAATTTGTCGCAATGGTTACATGTATCTTTAATAGGCGGATTTCTTCTTAAATTAAAGTTTAAGTAGAAATTTTTTTTTGCAAGTAGAAAAAGCGACTTTAGGATTAGATGGTTCTGCTTGATAAAGTTCATACATTTTATTTAGAGTCAAATTCATTGGTAAAATCTTGATTCGGTTAAATTCCTGCAATGATTTTATACATAAGAAGGAAAACAAGCAATATGGGTAATGACTTTAGCTCTTGTGTCTTCTGGCACCCGAATTTACCTCTTCCATCTGGTATATTCCCCAAATAAATTTTTTTAAAGCATTGTCAACTCTTTTTGTTGATATTTGTATTTTTATTTAGCAAACAATAGCATCATTAAATTTATAAGTTCTTGTTTAACAGTAGCAGCAATATAAGTAGTTTGTGTTTCATGGGAATCAAGCGCCCAAATCTTTTCAAAAAAATTTTGTCTTGGTAACTTTTTCTTACATTTTAAAAAGGAAGTGCAATTAAAATCTGTAATAAAATAACGTTGGCAACACTGCCACTTGACAAATAAGATGTAAACATAAATGGCTAATACCAAAATACCATTATAAAATATAGACAACCAAGGCAAATACAAATAATAACTCAACGAAGGTATTCCTAAAATCCAACTTAATATTTAAGGAAATGAAAAGAGTCCTGTTGAAACCAAGGTCCCTGCAAAATGGATCTTAAAACAACAGTAGAATAGATAAGACAAACAAGGTAAATTAAGTAGTAGAACTAGACAATAATAATAAAATGTATTAACAATTTTAGTAAGAAGAGAAAAAGTCATAAAACTATCCAGGCATTACCAGCAAAACCAAAAATAGGATTGAAAAAGTATACTGTACGATACCACTTAAAACATATTATAAGTTAAGAAAATAAACCAAAATAGAGAACATAAAAGTAGTACAGCAAGCAAAGTATGGAAATTAAACTAAATAATAGAGTTCCGATCAGTAAGTTTTAGTTTTATTAGCAAAAACAGTAACACATTCCTAAAATAAACGTCTTTTTGACACGTTACAAATATAAATAAGTTTTTAGAATGTACTTAGTATTTTATATTTAGAATTTTATATAAATATTTTGTGATATGTTTAATGTATTCTGAAACCATTTGGGTGTGATTTTATTTAATTTATTTAACTGTGCTTTTCTTTTCAAGATTTTAAATTATTTATGATATGTATTTAACAAATGTATAATATTCTAATATTGTTACATGAATAAACCCTTATTGTTATTATTATTATTATTAACACTTCCAGCATATATATATATATATATATATATTTAGATTCTTGTGATTTTTTTTCTTATTAGCATTTAAAGCGTCACAATTTTCTTGTTTCTAAATTTGCACTACCTAGCTCTTTTAATTCTCAATCGGCATGCATTGTAAACTACAGCTGATAATCTATATCGAAATCGGGAAACAATGTATTTATTTCACTTTCTATGTTGCCTGTAGTTTTAAAATACTGTTTTTAGGTTTTTTCTTACAAAACAAACATATGCTAAGTCGATTTTATTCGTGAGATCTAGAAAATGTATTCAATAAATAATTATATATATTATTATAATATTATATAATATTCAAATGAAAAACGAAAAACTAGGCTCAACTTTGCAAGAAATCAAGCAATGCTAAATATTGTAATATTGACAAGAACTTGTCAATATTTACCTATTGTTATTATTCTTACTTATAAACATGACGACATAAAAATAAGACAACACTTAAATGACTGCAAATTTAATAAGGTTTGTGAGATTTGATAAATATATATAATTTGATTATAATTACTGATTTTAAGAACTGTTGGGACATCAGGATTGGCCAATCACGTTAAAGGGCAGCCTTGTTGCAGATTTCACGTTTTGCCTGTATCTGCACGTTGTCGAGATTTTTTACGTATGGGCTATTCCAGGGGTCGTTTATGACTTACTTGATTTAAATCATTTGGATCGGGATTCTATGACACAGGGTAGGAATAGGGAAAAAGTAACTTTATTACATCCCCCCCTTACTTCGAAACAAAAATTTCTCTTGAAAAAAAACTGGGTTTTAACGTAAAAAAAAATTATTCTTAGACAAAAACAAAATTCTGTTTTTTTCAAGCGGTGCCGCACACTCTTACACCGCTCTTATTGGGGAAGGATTACCCGCACCCCGCAGCTCCAACAAAATGTTGGGAAGGGTGTGCCAGCCTCCGCGGGGTTAGGCACGGCACCGGACTCATGCACCGTGGCCGGCGCGGGAGTCGTCACCGGAGCGGGAGTCGTCGCCGGAGCGGGAGTCGTCACCGGAGCGGGAGTCGTCACTGGAGCGAGCGCGGCAACATCCTGGATCCGGGCAGATGGTGTTCCGGCGCGGTCCCTTTGCCGGCAGCAGTCCGCTGACTGCACCCCCACCTGTCCACAAAGGCTGCAGTACCGCAGACTTGGGTAATTCGTGGAACATCTCGCGCGTTCGTGGCCGGGACGTCCGCACCTCCAGCAGAGTTCCGACGGCAAGCCGACGGGAAGATACGCCCTATCCGATCAGGATGCCCTCCGGGTATCCCACGAATGCCGTCAAAAAGTCCGCGGGCACCTGATAACGCCCCGCCGCAGCTCTTTCCCGAAAGAGGGCCCCGGCTCCCCAGTAGCGTTCGGCGGGGCCACGCTGGCCGCGGTTGAGGGGCAGACGGCCGCCGGTGTCGGCCGGGGCACGTCTGCGGATTTTTCGGTTGGCGGCCTCGGTGACGTTCTGAGGACCCGCGGGGTTATCGGCCGTTCCGGGGTAATGGAAAGGTCCCCCATATTCCAGTCTTCCGGCGTTGGGGACAAGACCAGCCCCTTTGCGGCCTCTACAAGAATCCGCGACGTAAAAATTTTTATCTCAAACGGTTCAAAAGTTATAGTCTTTTTAATGAAAAAAGATTTTTGTACGTGTTATTTCAATGGAAAACTTAAAATGATCACCAACACCTTTTAAAATTGAGCAAATAATTTTGCCTTGCAGGGAAATTTTTTGCTCGGTATGTAGGTTCATTTTAACCCATAAATCCGATAGGTTAGTTTTTTTGGCCCACCCTAGTGTCCGTGCTGCGGCTCTCTTGAGCGGACATTCTTTCTGTTAAACATTAGTCTGGGGAATCGGGGCATTTATTTTCAGATTTATTTCGGGGCGTGCGTTTAGGGTCTATTTCGCTTTATTTTAGTTTCGGGGCGCGGGTTTAAGGTCGAATATTTATTCGGTATAATTTTCGACCTGTCTCGCCTTTGAGCTCATACACGACGGGTGAAATGACTTTACTTTATCGCCAACATGGCACTGCCATTCTCGGCGTCGTAAGTTATAATGCTTACTCTGGGTAGTAAATGCTCGGGCTAAATTTACTCGGGTTCGTCTGTGTCTTCACCATCGGGTTTTCGGTACGTAGCATTGGGGACTTTAAGTTCTCTGCCAAAGTTTAGAAACGCCAAAGGATTCTTGCGGGATATACGGTGGAGTAAATCGGTGACGGACCCCTAGTCCGGTCAAGAGTTCCTCAAACACTTTACCGGCGAAGTGCGTTCCATTATCGGATATTATGGTTCTGAGGCACCCAAACCTTGTTATTACTTTCTCGTTGGGTTACGGCATGTGCTGTGGCATTCCGGAGTGGCTGACATTCCACCCACTTAGTAAATCTATCTTTCATTACTAAGAGGAACGAATGTCCCTTAGAAGATCCCTGGTGTGGGCCTACCAAGTTGATACAGACGGTGTCCCACGGTTTCCGATTTACGGACGGTTGCATTTTGCCGCGATATCGCGAAACATACCCGGCCAGTAATATCGGTTGGCAATTCGGGTGATCGTTTTCACAATTCCCATATGTACGGCGGTTGGGGCGTGGTGATTCTCCTGGAGAACGCTGACACGCGTTTCTTTTGGAATGCATAGTTTCCACGGGTCGGCCATTTCGGGTTCGGTGAGATCTCCTGAGACCCAGAAATAGCAGTATAATCGGTTCTCACGGATACAGTAATCGGGGAATGCATTGGGGTTCTGTTGTACCTCTAATCGTTTTCGGGTAAACCAAGAACAGGTTTCGTTATCCGGCACGGTCACAACGGCCACGGTCGGGATTTCGTTCGGCAGCGGGATTTTAGACAGTGCATCGGCGATTTGGTTAAGTATGCCTTTACGGTATTTTATCTGGAACTCGTATTGCTGGAGAAACAGGCTCCATCGGGCTAGACGTCCCGAAGGACTCTTTATGGAGTGCAACCACTGCAGACTTTGATGGTCGGTAATCACGGTAAAACGATAGCCTTCCAAATAAGGGCAAGACATTCTTTCTCGGTCACGGAATACGCTTTTTCAACCGGAGCTAAAGTGCGACTTGCATAGGCAATCACATGCCATCGGTATGCCAGTGCCACTCCTAGCCCCTCGTCGGAGGCATCGGTTTGTAAAACAAACGGTTTCGAAAAATTAGGGCGGTCCAGAACGGGAGCGAAGGTTAGACTGTTTTTAGAAGCTTAAAAGCTTTGTCTTGTTCCGCCTCCCAGGCCCAACGGTGTCCCTTTTTCAACAGGCGGTTTAGCGGTGCGGCGGTCTGGGAAAAGGACGGGACAAAACGACCATACCATGAGGCCATGCCTAAAAATCGTCGCAGGCTTCGGATCTTTTTCGGGGCTGGTAGTTCCCGGATCGAATTCACTTTATCAGGGTCGGTTTGAATACCATTTGAGGTAATTAGGTGCCCCAAATATTTGAGTGAATTCCTCCCAAATTGACATTTGTCGGGATTTATTCGGAGACCGGCGGTTCGGAGACGGCTAAAAACCTCCTTCAGGTTTTGTAAGTGTTCCTGAAAGGTCCTGCCCAGGATGATTATGTCATCCAGGTAGGCGAAGCAGAACGGATCAAGTTCAGGGCCTATTATGCGGTCCATCATCCTAAGGTAGCAGGAGCCGAGTGTAGGCCAAACGGCATTACTTGTTTAAGATCGAGACTTGAAATATATCGGGCTGCTCGCAACTTATCCAGGATGGCGTTTATAAACGGTAGTGGATATGCATCCTTTCGGGCATTCACTCTTTGAAAATCAATACAAAAACGGGGTTTTCCATCTTTTTTCCGGACAATTACTACTGGGGAGTTCCATGGACTCCGGGACGGTTCGATTATGCCCTCTGCCAGCATTTTATCGACCTCTGAGTTAATAATCTCCTTCATGCGGGCTGAGGGCGATAACGCTGTTTTAACGGTTCGGGGTTTGTCAGGCGTATCTCATGACTTACTAGAGATGTGGTTCCTTTTATATTCTCAAAGGCGGGTTGTTCGGCGTTTAGAAAATCGTGAAGCTAAGCTTCTTCTCGTTCGGACATTTGGTATTCGGCATCTACCTTCGGTTCAGAACGTTTCGGATAGGTTCGAATCGTTTCGCTCTTGGCTCGGTTCGGTATTTGCCAATTCGTCCTTACGGACGGCGGTATCGGTGCATGATTTGCAAGGGGTTATTACTGCAACCTGGGCCGGAAAACACATCGTCAGCTTACATTGGGCTAAATCAAAGGTTACTCTAAACTTTGTCAGGAAATCCATCCCGGACCTGGACGAGGAGGCTGATCCCACAGATCCGAGTTAAAGTACTGCACCGTGCAATTCCTCACGGGGCACGGCCACTTTAACAGTTACTTGCAAAAGATCCAAAAGACCGCATCGAGCAGATGCCATACGTGCAACGCCCAGGAGACCCCCGAGCACGTCCTCTTTCACTGCGAAGAATGGGAGGCGGAGAGGCAGGAGGCAGAGAGGGCAGCGGGCGAGCCGCTAGGGGTGGAGAACCTGGTGAGGGTGATGCTAGACAGTGAGGAGGGATGGTTGGCCATAGACGGGCTGTGCCGCAGAATACTGGCGAGGAAAGACCCGTCGTGAGGGAGCAGGTCGAGCGGCAGTAACTGGAAGCAGCTAGATAAGAGCAGGATTCCGTGGCCTAGGAGAGGTTATGCCGATGGGCGGTTCCTCCTAGGAGTTCTCCACCACAAAGAGAGGGGGGTTTTAGTGGGTATGAGCACTTCCCAGAGTGCTTGAGTCTCCCGGTGCCAGTCCATCAACCGGGAGGTTGTGCGTAATGCATTTCCCCGTAACCTCATAAAAAAAAAAAAGGAAATCCATCCCGATCAGGAGATCAGGTGTCCAAAAGTTCCATACACGGTGCTGGCACCTATCGCCATTACTACGTATATGGCATTTACATTTTGTTGCGGGTAGCCTAAAACAGCACACTGTTCAGCCACTCGGTCCCCCATATAGGGGAGGCAGCAACGGTGTCAATTAGGGCTAAATACCGTTGTTTGTTAAACTTAATCGGTATATGTATATGATCTATGGTTATTATCGGGAAAATGAATAATGCGAAAATAAAATATTAAACCGAAACTGGATGCTCAGTATACGGCCCAGAGAAATAAATGTAAATTAAAGTGGAGTTTCTGAAACAAACAGAAGATTATTTAATTCTGCACAATTAACTCCACCGGAGACGCTGCTTCCGCTTATATGCCTTCTGGCCTTCCTCCTATGGCAGGACATCAGGATTGGCCAATCACGTTAAAGGTGAGCCTTGTTGCAGAATTTATGTCTCGCCGCACGTTGTCGAGTTTTACAAAAAAGGGGGTTGGAATTTCTGCGTATCGCTCAAGTAAACAATAGGGCTACTTTTTGCTTTGCGCGTAGACTACCATACGGGTCATTCCGGTGGTAGTGCTACATATGGGCTATTCCGGGGGTCGTTTATGATTTAAATCATTTGGATCGGGATTCTATGACACAGGGTAGAAATAGGGAAAAAGTAACTTCGTTACAAGGTGAAAAGAAGAAAAAAGTAAAATAAACAGTTAAATACTTTTAAATTATTTATACTTTTATTTCATTAATAATGTTTATATTTAATTATTTTCTTATTACATATAAAAAGTTTTAAAATACAAAAATTGACACCTGTATTTTCTATTTCAAGCCACAAATTTATAATTACTGTATTTACTGTTATTGACAATAATAACGCGATGGAAAATACAAAACCATGCTACCATGACGCCAACGGTGTTTTCGATTATACGTCTT
This sequence comes from Brassicogethes aeneus, assembly GCA_921294245.1. Taxonomy (NCBI): domain Eukaryota; kingdom Metazoa; phylum Arthropoda; class Insecta; order Coleoptera; family Nitidulidae; genus Brassicogethes; species Brassicogethes aeneus. The sequence continues at coordinate 35,025,339 of OV121139.1, forward strand.
GCCCGCGACAAGCGGTAGTTGAAGATCCGCTGTGGTTGTGTTAACGATTCAGTCTTGGGTTTACTGTACGGTCGCATTAAATTGCAACGCAAGGGAAGTGCTTCGTCGCATACAAAGTAGTACGATTTTACGTCCGTATCGCGGTGAAATGGCATATCGTGGGGTAATCCCAGCCTGTTATTAAGCAACTTGTGCCCGAATGCAGATCGGGTCAAAATGCCCCCGTCACTTTCGAACCCGTACGCACCAATGTCCACAACAGTAAAGTTGTAATCGCCGTCGCACACGGCCATTAGCACTATACTAAAGCTCTTCTTATAATTGAAATATAGAGATCCGGAACCACGCGGAGCTTGCATGACGATATGTTTGCCATCGATTGCCCTGACACACACTGTGGGTAGGTACGTTGGTGATAATTCCTCCCAGAGCACATGGCAGCATTTACGTAAAACATTGCAGACTCCCACGCGAAACGCGTAACCCATACTTTCATAAGAATCGCCGGTCGCCAAAAATCTAAGGGTTAAAGCTAACCGACAGCCTGCGGAAATGGGTTCCCGTTTCGAATGTTTTGTAATCCTTGGCGCAATAAGATTTAAAAGCCTTTCAAAAGAGGCACTGGGCATGCGGGTGTAGTTAAAAAATACAATTGAATAACACAAGAGCATTTCTGCTATAAGATTGTCGTAATCGCCTTGCTCTGATCGTCGTCTAAAAATTGGATGTACCCAAAAACGTTTTTTCCTATAACGCCATGCCTCCCTCCGCTTACAAGCCCTTAATTTTAGGGTCATTGCCACTGTGGATCAATTTAAACTGTCCTCTTCGTCCATTACTTCCGCCGTATGTGGACCTAGTTGATAATAAAGAAATACTTTTATATCTATAATACCTAAGTATTTTCAATAAACTATGACACGCCGTTGTGTCTTTTAGTTCTGTTTTTTATAAAATAAATATTGGACAGTCTTTAAAATAAATAGGATCTTGTTTAGAGAAAAATTAACTGTCAAACAAAAATTTGCATTTTTGTATTTACTCACAATAATTATTTAGGTATTTCTATGAACTTTTTGTACCAATAAAAGATAAAACGACTTTCCATTATAAACAATATATTGTTACAAGTATACTCACGTAATTCTGTAATTATCAATAATTATAATTGATTATAACTATATAATTAATTTAATTAATTAATTTAAATACATTAGGTTAGAATTCTTCTGCAATCCAGTGTTGCCAGGTCAAGAATTTAAATATACTTATTTGTAGTTAATAGGTTTTTTGTTTTATGCGAAATCCATACTTCTCCGATAATAGGAGGCCGATTGGTTGGACGGTCAAACTTTGACCAGAGAAGTGTGGCTGTCGCCATGGAGATGTTGCATTATTATTTTGTTATAACTTAAATTAAAAATTAATTTGAATAAAATTATTTAAAATTTTTACATAATTACTTTAAAAATGTATTAAATTCAGTTAAGCGGTAGACCTTGCAACACTGCTGCAATCAGCTGTTTTAAATATTCGACGTTAGGATTGTTCTCACTTCTGAAATCAGCTGTTTGTCTGTCGCCATATTGAAATCCAAGCCAGACCCAGCACGAAAGCTTGCACCGTGTTAGCTTGAGCACGTACGGCGGATTATGGGCTGGAGTCAGATTTTAATGAAAATGTATACTAAGATATACATAAGGCAAACTTGCACTCTGACTACCACTCTAGCACGAGAGTTGAGTGAAAATGGACCTTAAACCTTAAAATATTGTTGAAAATTGCCAGACAATCAACAACATTTTTTTCACATAATTTATGAAATTGCGAAAATTGCCAGCTTATGTATGTATACTAAAATTGCTTGGGCGATCACATCCTTGACAAAAGTAGATTTTATCCAAAATTATTAAATTCCAAGACTTTTCGAACTTTTCCTGAGTAATCTACAAACCCCGACTTGAAAAAGCAATATTATCTAAATTTGTACTCACTGTATTATCTTCATCTACATGTAGACAGTAGTCTAATTCATCAAAAAGCTTTTGTTTGTTAGGCATTCGAAATATTTTGGCAGTTCCATTTCTAATTGCTTCTTCAGTTTCTAAAAAGTTACGCTTAAATTATATTTTTGACCCAATTATATGAACTTTAGTTCAGACGTTGCAAAATACCCATGGGTAGTAGAATATATTTATTGGATAATCCAAAAGGCTATCGACCGAGGTCTTTCTGCCTTACCCATGGGAATTTTTAAAAATACATACATTAAATAAACAGGTGCTTTAAGAATTAAGTTAAGGTCGAACGGAATACGATATTTTAAAGAAATACTTACCACCTGTACTAATTATATAGGCCCTATTATATTCATCATCATAAAGAACGCTATAGGTTTTAGTGGGATTGCAATCATTTGTAACGATACACATTACGACATCTATGAGATTATTTTCCTAACTACCCGACGTCAAGGAAAGACTTGGACTACCAGAAACCTGCAGTTCAGTCTACTCTAACACCTGTTGCACACGGCCCGTGATACAGATTTATTTCACACGGCCCCAATTGTTTTTTATCAAGCCTGTCATCAAAATTTTGTCTATAAAACCACTGTATTTTTCAATAGACAGTCAGTCGTCTGGTGGCTAAACTCCAAATGGTGTTATCAATTGTGAGCCCGAAAACCAACACTAAATCACAGAGAAATCTCAGGGCTTTATGCCGTATAATATTAAACTTTAATACCTGTATGCATAAAACATAACCTAACAATATGTATTTGCCTGCCAGTTGCCTGTGAAAACCCCTGGAACATTTGTCTGTCCTGATTGAAGGCTATGAAAGAACTATTGTGTTCACAGTCTACGATACTTTGTAAATACTGTATATAATGTATATAATGATTCTATGATTTTGTACATTTTTTACCTGGGTAAATAAACCAGTTTAAGTTATTTTTGCATTTTAAATTAGACCACCAACCCTAACTGATTCTTATAAACCCTACTTTCTCCACTAAATAAAAGAAACCCGAGGTAGGTATTCCTCTGTATATGGAAAGTGAAACGGAGAGGAACCTTGATAGAGTACTTAAGGCCATAACCAGCCTAGGTACAACAGACATTTGGCGCCCGAGCACTAGGACCCGGGTTTTCCTGAAAATTCCTGTAACCTAACCTGAAAAATTTTCATAGAAAACATAATCTGCAAAAATCCCGTGAGAATCAGTAAGGTGGTTTAGTTATTTCATTCTAAAATGACAAAAATTCATGTCACCGAAGACAAAGAAGCACCAGCTAATATAACACTTTGTGAAGCGTCAATTTTAGGTACACCACAAGATGATCGAAAGGTCTGTGACCAGGTTAGAAAGCGGAATGTACACTTTGATGGCAATACTAATGCAGTTTCATTTCTCGAAAGAATTCAAGAGCTTAAAATATGCTATGAGGAAAACTTACTGAAAGCACCCAACTAGCAAAATAAATCCCTTAAAGAACTGAATTGTTTTATAACTATCGTCTAGAGCTGCAAAAAGAACATTTTTATTGTTTAATGCGTCTTAATATAATAATTTTATCGTAAAAACGACGAAATTCTAATACATTATTGTATATATATTCTTACAACTCGTGTTATAGAACCAAACTCATACACATTTTTTAACCATTGTATAACGTTTTATACAATCCCTTATAAAATTATTTTAAAAGAGTTGTATAAAAGTTATAATAGAGTTGTATACCTATTCTTATACTTGTAGTTTCAACGTTTTATGATAGTTGTAATAGAATTTGTATAAAAGTTGTATTGAAGCTCTATAAGATACATTAAAAAATTGTTTTTTTAAGCAGAAGTAAACACACTACACAATAAGTATAAAGTTATTTTATAATTATCCTATAACTACACCGATTAACTTCTTTATAGAAAGTTTATAAAATAAAATTATCGCAAGTTCTGCGTTATAATTTTATTACTTAAGTCTGTTTATACATTTAGTGTCTTATTACGCCAAAATAAGTTAAGTATTTTTTTAAAATGGAGTCGCAATGGAAAAAAATTAAGAAAAGTGGGCATTTAAAAAAAAAAAAATAGGTTAGGTCACATGTAGATAAAGAAGGTACCGCTAAAAAGTGGATAAAACAGAACACAATTGTATAGTGCGGTACAATGCATACCTTAAGCGATATTATTGTTCTATTGCGCAGTAGGCAAAGGCGTTATAGCCAATACGAAAAATGAACTTACAGGATTGTTATTTTAGGCAGCAGTGTTACCTACAAATCCTTATTTGCATAAAAAATGAAGGTAACGTCGTGCAGGATAAATAAAATTTTACTTGATGTACCTAACTGCACCAAAAATGAGTATTTTATTCTAAAAAAAAACAAATAATTTGAAAAATACAGATTAAATCTGGCAACATCTCAAATGTCAGTTTCTTGCTTTACTTTTATAGCGCCTGTATTAAACAACTTTACAGAACCTAAATATCGTATAACGCACGCGACAGAGCAGATAAATTGTATAACGTTTTTATAAAGACAAAACCATTTTATAACAAAAACGCCATATTTATTGACCGATCAATTGTTTATAAATCGCCGTCATTGTGTGAATTTTACCAACAAACGTTAAAACTGTCAATTAAAAATGAATTTTCTTGAAAAAAAATAATGTAATCTTAAGACTAGTCAATTATAAACTGAACAAATAAAACAATAATATTCTTAAAAAACATGAAACTTTGTCAAATAAAAAATTAATTTTTTTTTTTAAATAATTTTTAGTAGGTATGTTTGTTAACTGGCGCTTTAATTTTTCGTTAAAAATATATACATATATTGTCAGAAAAGATTGCTCCGCAGGAAGATGTTGTCCTCGATAGCGTAAATCTCAAAGGTTTAATAATTATATTTACATAATAAACAACAAGCACCATTTTGGATCTTAGCCGTTTGACATCCAACATAATTCGCATTATAAAATAGTCTTAAAAATTTCCCACTCCATTCCTAATTTCTAGAGAAGGAAACAAATTGATGTTCTTATAACGATTCTGTCGCATTATAACATACTTATAAAATGCTTGTTTTAATATTCTATAAATATTCGTAAAGTGCAATTAAGCTGCAGAGTAAAACCGCTATAGTATAATCGTATAGCAGTTCCCCAGTATACTGATACTGAGTTTTATAAGGGTTGTGTAGTGTATTTATATAACTGCTAACGAAGTAAACTGTTTTATAAAACGGGGCCCTTTTTGGTTGAGTAAGTGTTGTATAGTAGTTTTTAAACGCATTATACAATTTTAGCGTTTCTATAATATGTGTTGTATAGCAGTTCTAACAACACTTACATAATCAATTTTGTTAGCTGGGCATTACCGGAACTGTTAAGGGGCAGTGCCCTATTGTGGTATAGAAACTGGAAATCTGGCTGGGAAGAATGGGATGATTTCGTAGATGATTTTAAGCAAATTTATTTTCCCAGTAGGTATACCGAGGACCTACTTAAAGAAATCTCTCAATGAAAACGGCGTCTCAAGGAAAGATTTCGAGAGTACATGATTGACATCCAGTCACTTATGCGACGACATGGAAAATACAGATCATCAGAGGAAGAGTTGTACACCCTGTATAAAAACCTACGGCCAGAATATCGTCAATACATTAGACGCGCCGATGCCAAGTCGGTTAAAGACTTAGTTGGGCAGGCAGAAGAATTTGAACGTTTACAAAAAGAGATAGATTCACAAAAACCTGCCAGGGCGGTTCAAAGTAGCCCCAATCTTCTGTCAAAGCAAAATTATACCCCAAACCGACAGGTAAAACCACCTAATACCACAGTATATGACAGAAAGCGTATATGCTGGCGGTGTGGCAAAGAAGGTCATTTTCGCCCGGAATGTCGCGAAAGGGAGCGCATTTTTCGCTCTAGATGTGGTAAGCAGGATGTTATGTCAACAGACTGCCCACGTCCGGAAAACTTCAGAGGAAACAGGAACTGAAGCCGTATAAATTCCCGCCCCTACCGGCTTCACCAGGACCGTATTTGGGACAAAATATACAGAGTGAAGCAAAAATCCCGACGATTAATCCAAATTTTGTAGCCATTTAACCCGCAAATGTGGCAAACGACCCCAGGATGTTCCTTAAGGCAGCCCCCTTAAATACGTGATAATATATTTTTTTTAATTGTTAATATTTTGCCGTTAATTTGTCGCTAATTAGTTGTGAATAAATTTATTTTGTCGTTTAATAATTTTTTGTTTTTTTTCGGCTGCTTTGCTAAATTCATATGAAGTTAGCAAGGCAGCCCCCCTCTGATAAAAAAAATTTAATAGTTAATATTTTCCGTTAATTTGTCTCTAATTAATTGTGAATAAATTAAATTTGTCGTTCGCATATTTCTTTGTTTTTATGGGTGCTTTGTTAACTTCATATGAAGTTAGCAAGGCAGACCCCTTAAATATGTGATAATATTTTTTTTTAATTGTTAATATTTTGCAGTTAATTTGTCGCTAATTAGTTGGGAATAAATTAATTTTGTCGTTTCGTCTAATATACCGAGACAAGGTAAACGTGTCACCGTCAAATTCGGGAATAGCTTTTAAATGGTTAGTTTCCAAAGATGGAATGTTTGTCATTGTGCTGGATTTAGAATCTGTATTGATTCCTCAATTGTTTAATAACTCGCTTAACTCGTCAATTTTGAGATAAAGATTTTAAATTTAAGATTTAAAGGTAAAGTACTTATAAAATTTAAATAAGTATTTAAATTTTGTATTTAAATAATAGTAATTCATGGCAGTTTAAACACAAGATCTCTTAAAAAAATTTAAAAAACAAATAAATACGACTTACAGTATAAGATCCTGTAGCATTCTAAAGGCGATTTTTGTCTTTGACTACTGCAGATCTTCCGGCTTCTTGTTGATGTGTAACGAGTGCCCTTTGATCCTCTGTAGATTTCTCAGCTCCCACTGGTTCTCGATGAATCAGGCGAATCACGCAAGATTTTATCCAGGATCGGTAAAATCCTTGGGTTCACTGTTGAACTCGTCACAAGTTGCGAAAAATGTCTTAGATGTTCAATAAGTGTTTATTAGTCGATAGAGTGTTGAAACACAAGTAAAACACGATGTTGTACTTCGACTAATCCTACAACGACTGCGCCAGTTAAGTTTATTACTTAATAAAAACACTTTTTTTATTATAAAAGACAACATTTTATTTTACAACTAAATGGCAGAGTAACGTACAATATGAAATGCAAACATAAAATACCTTTTACAGAATTGCAATTTTTATAAGAAATTAAAAATGCTAACTAAACATATTAAAATTCCAGTGGTGGCGCACATAACTTATGCAACAACGAAATGCCATTAAAAAAAGTAATATGTATTATTTATTAACTTATGAGGGTAATATTTAGTACTAGTATAACCTGTATGTACTAATGTTACGGTATTTAACGAATAGTTTTTTTATCTGGTAAGAAATACTAATTCCAAACGAAATAAATACTGAATTAAAAGTTTATTGATTATCGTTTTTGGTGCTGTAAAAGTATGCAGTAAAGGTAAAGGTATAGGATAAATAGAACATGTTTTTTAACAAATCTTTATTAAAAAAATATATATAAAATTCTTAGCATAAAATAAATTATATCGTCTCCTTAACTTTCATGATAAACAAAAAAACCTAAACCAATAATAAAACAATATATATACTAAATATGAGAAGGTGTAACAATTAAAATTTTTGTGCGGGTTAGGGGTAGGAACGGACCGCGGGCTTAAAGTCCCCTTCGAAGGACTAATACACAATAGGACAAACACAAAACACAAATACACAGCCATACCCCTGGTGGGATTCGAACCCACGACCTTGTAGTCAGCATGCACTAGACCACTAGACCACCGTCGGCGTTATTTCCGTAAATATTTTCCCATTTAACTAAAATGTAATTTTCATTTAAAAGTTTATTTATAGGTTCTTTCAATTATTCATTTATTTTGACCGATTTTCCTATCTAAAAATAACGATTTATTGAAACTAAATCTAGTAAATTAAATGCAAAATTTAATTGGTATCTTCTTGCGAGAGGGTATGTTGTATTTTTTCTTAAAGTTATAGAATTGGCTATTGTTTTAACAGATTTATATTTGCTTCTAAATCTTATTGATGAAAATAAATTTACCGGCCCGCTAATTTTCAATGTGTTAACATATGAAACTTAAATTTTAAGGTCGACCATGTTACTAATAAATATAATGAATGATGTTCGAAAATCAGATCTTCAATAATATAATAACAGCCTTTTTGCAAATAATCCGAAGTTAAAATAGTTGTTTCAAGACTCAAGCGGGATTTATAGATTGACGTTGCCGTTGCCGTTCGTCGTTGCAGTTGCCGTTCCCGTTGGGAAGCAGCGTCGTCATGGTTATTGCATTTATACATTGAAGTTCAACGAGAACAGCAGAATCGCCCCTTTTAAATCTGTTTATAACCTATAATTTATAATCAAAACATTCGTTGTCAAATGTTTGTTATATGAGCCAGATTACGTCAAGTGGACCACCATTTTCCACTTGGTAATAGAATTTAAATTTTAATACATCAATCGTAGTCAAGTAGTCATTTGTAACAATATTTCCTTAATATATATTTTTTTTAATTTTAATTTTAACACAGTTTTTTTTGTAACAAAGATTTTTCTCACTTTTAATTAAAAAATTAATTGTGAAAAAACTTAAAAGTTTCCTAGTAAAATTTTCAGGCTAATATATGTATTTTTATAAACAAATAAAAAACTTTTTTTTTAATTTTTTGTATCATTGAAATATACAATTCAAATTTTTGATAAAGTCTATGAAATAATCAAGTTTTTTATTCACTGCCCGCGCTCGGCTGAATTGGTTTAAATGCTTTGTTTTTATTTGAATTCAAAACATGACATTCATTTGAATATTTTTATTAGTAAATATGGATATGGATGTCATGTTTTGAATTCAAATAAAAACAAAGCATTCAAATCAATTCAGCCGAGCGCGGTTTCGACTCATCAGGCGCGGAGCCTTGCAGTAAAAAATTAATAATGTTTAAAGTAATGCCGGGCAGTAAATTTTTTTTCAGGATATGAAACCTTAATATCCAGTACATGTAACCATGAAAAAAAATATTTGATGGAGACTTTATCAAAAATTTGAATTGTATATTTCAATGATCAAAAAATGTATAAAAAAATTAAAAGTGAAAAAAATCTTTGTTACAAAAAACTCTGTTAAAATTAAAATTAAAAAAAAAATATTTTAAGGAAATATTGTTACTAATAACTACTAACGATTGATTATTAAGGAAGTTGTAAATAACTGTAGTATACTTGTGGATGATGTTTTCATTGGTTTAAATCTAATAATTTAACTGTTAATAAGGGAAAAAACAAATATTATATTGTTTAGAACCAAACTCTCCAACGTATTAGTCCCTAATGGTTTTTTTGTTCAGGGTTTGCCAATTGCATTTACGAGTGAGACTAAATTCCTGAGTGTTCATCTTGATGAACACCTTGATTGGTCTCCTCATGTGATGCAGTTGTGTAAAAAACTTAGTAAAGTTGTATATACAATTTATGTACTTAAAAAATATGTTGATGTGAATGTCCTAAAAACAATTTACCATGCCAATTTTAATTCTATTTTAAGATATTGTATTATATTTTGGGGTCAATGTGTGAATTCAAATGATGTTTTTTTAATTCAAAAAAGAGCACTTAGAGCAATTCTTAATTTTAATGCTACCCAAACGTGTAGGTGTTCTTTTAGGTATAGCAGAATTTTAACTTTTGTGGCTGTATATATTTATGAAGTTTTAATATTTGTTTTTAAAAATTGGAATGTCTTCTCTAGTCAGCTATCCAATAGGATTAATAGCAGACACAATGTTATGAATATACCACCTCATAGATTGGCAATATTTAAAAAAGGATGTTTTTATACTGGTATTAAAGCATATAATAAGTTTACATATTAAAAATTGTAGATGTTTTAAAGAGTACAAAAAATATATATTGGAATACTTAATCGAAATAGAACCCTATACTCTGGATGAATATTTTAATTATGTGCCTTAATATTTATTTTTACCAATTTGTTAATCTGTATATCCTGACTATATTTCTGTAAATATGTGTATATTCTTATGTGTATATTTATAAGAAATAAAATTATTATTATTATTATTATTAAAATTTAAATTCTATTACCAAGTGGAAAATGGGGGGTCCACTTGACGTGATCTGACTCATATGCTCGTTGTGTTGTTTCACAGAGAAGAGCGTTTTGTAAATCTGAAATGAATTCGAATAATTTGCTGTTGGGTACTTTGGGTTTATTGTTATGCTCAGCTGCAATAACTGTGATGAGGAGAAAAAAACGATTATCTAGACGTTTTAGAATCCGGCCAATAAATCTAAATAGACGCTTAAATAGCCAATACGTTTTAAAAGAATGAAAATTATATATAATGAACAATTCTTCAAATTCACCAGAATGACGGTAACTTTGTTTGATGAACTATTGGAAATGATAAAACCAAAAATTACCAAAAGTCATCTAAAAGATGGTATTTCTGCAGAAGAAAGATAGGCAATTACATTGCAGTAAGTAAATTGAATTAAAAAAATCTATGATTACTGTATTAAATTTTGTATTTTAGGTATCTATCACAGGGTGGTAGTATTCAGAGTTTGGCGTGGTCAGTACTCCGAGCTTGCAATGGCGTCGGACGATGAAGGAGACGGTGACTCTCAAAAGAAGAAAAAGTGTGTTTTCTGTAGTGAAAGTTTTAGATCTGGTGGCATTAGATGCACAAATTGTCAATGTAGTATTCATTCTAAGTGTTTTGAATCAATTGCAAAAGTGTTTAAGGCTGATAGGCTAAACTGGCAGTGCAAATCGTGCGTTGATAAGTCTAGTAATAATAGGATAAATGATGTGGATAAGGAGATCTTGAAAAAAGAAAATGAGTGCCTAAAAAGAGAAGTTGAGCTGTTAAAAATATTAGTAAGTGATCAAACTTATACTATTGATTTACAAAAGGAAAATTTGGAACATTTAAAGAATTTAAATAATTCAATTTTAAGTAATAATCAAAGGTCGATGCCTTCTTATAGCGCTACGGTTAAAAACCGCGACTCGATAAAAAACACCGTAAATAAAAATGTAAACAAACCTAAAACAGCTGTTGCAATAATAAGATCTAAGTCTAATGTAGAAAACGAATCTATGATTAAGGAAATCAAATCAAACATCAACCCACAGGAACTAAACGTGTCTATATTAAAAACTAGAAGTGTAAAAAATGGATTTTTAATAAACTGTGGTGGTTCAGAAGATCTAGACAAACTAAAATTAAATTTAACCGAAAAATTTGGAGACAAATACTCTTTTAACGAACCCACTAAACTTCGGCCACGTATAATTATATATGGTGTCGATAAAGACTATGAAATAGACAACCATTTTGTTGACAATTTTATCTCTAGGGCTAATTTAAATTGTTTACCTACTGACATCAAGTTCATTACTCGCATTAAAAAACTATATAGTAATAACATTATTTTGGAAGTTTCACCAAGTCTTCGCAAAGTGTTGTTAGAAAATAAAAAGGTTTATATTGGGTGGCAAAGTTGTATAATTGATGATTATTGTTCAATCTCTCGTTGTTTTAAATGCTGTAAATATAATCATATCATAAAAGATTGTAAAAATAGCATGACCTGTCCAAAATGTTCTATGAATCATGAAGCTAAAGTCTGTACAGCCGAAAAAGTGGATTTTAAATGTAATAATTGCTTAGATTATAATAAAATAAACAAAACAAATTTACCAGTTGATCATGCTGTTTACGATAGCTGTTGTAAAATCCATAAAATGAAGATTGAAGCTCTTGTGTCTAAAATAGATTATAATTCATAATGCCTACTACAAATTTAAAAAATTTAAATATTGCACATCTGAATATTCGTTCATTATTCACAAACAATAACTTATTTCGTAACATTGTTAATCAAAATAACTTTGATTTAATAGCTTTGAGTGAAACTTGGTTAAATGAAAACATAGATTCAAATTTGGTCCTTATTCAAGATTATAAATTTTATAGAAGGGATAGGCTTGGTCGCGTTGGTGGCGGTATTGGTGTTTACGTAAAATCACATCTAAAAATACAATTAATTGAGTATCATTTTGATGGAATTCCGGACATTGAATTTATGTGTCTTACATTTAAAACTGCTGAACAAAATATTTTTGTTATAATTGTTTACAATCCCTCCATTAAATTTGCTAGTCAATTAATAAAATTATTTGATAATATCTTGCCGATTGCTATGTCGTCTTCTGACGTGGTCATAATTTTGGGGGATATTAACATAAATCTTTTAAATGTAAACAACTGTATTAGTGCTTGTACTGATTTACATGGGGTAGTACAAATTATAAATGAGCCTACACGTATTGCAGGAAATTCCGCTACTTTGATTGATCCAATTTATATAAATAATGAAAGTTTAGTTACAAATTATGGAACCCTTGACACGTATCCGCTATCTGATCATAAATTGGTGTTTTGTGAACTTAAGATTGTTTTACAAAAATGTAGACAAAAATTCATTACTTTTCGAGACTTAAAAAACATAAACATTGATGAATTTAAAGAAGATTTATCTCGTGTAAATTTGGATTATATTTTCTACTTACAAGATATAAATGCTAAAGTAAATGTACTAAGCTCAGCCATAATACATTTATTTAATACTCATGCACCTCTAAAAACCGTTCGTTTAAACAAGCCCTCGGCCCCCTGGTTAACCAATACATTAAAACTAATTTTCAATGAAAAACGAAGGGCACTAAAAGCATTTAATTTAAATAAAACTAAGGAAAATTGGGATCATTACAAAGAAATGCGAAATTTTGCTTTATCTTCGGAAAGAAGGGAAAAAATGGCATATTTAGAATATCTTAGAGCTCAAAACCGCCCTAAAGACCTCTGGAAAAGTTTAAATGACCTTGCAGTAACTAGTAAAAATAGACCTGACTTGCCTGATCATATAAGTAACCCAAATATCATAAATGATTATTTTATGTCTGTTTATAACACCACTGAAGTAAATCCAGAAGTTTTATCTTTTTACAAAAGTAATAAGTTTAAAAATAATATTTCCTTTTCTTTCTCTCTTGTTGACTATAGTTATGTTTATAAAATAATATCAAAATTAAACTCGAATGCATGCGGCTCCGACAATATATCATTAGATATGATTAAGTACTGTCTTCCAAATATTTTAAAATATATTACACACATAATCAATTGCTGCCTTGAAACGGGGTTCTTTCCAGAGAGTTGGAAAGAAGCTATTGTTTGTCCTGTCCCCAAAACAAACAATCCAAATGATGTATCGGACCTTAGGCCCATTAGTTTGTTACCGGTATTTCCCAAGGTTTTGGAAAAAATAGTAAATTTTCAAATTGTTGAATATTTCGACAAAAACGGTATTCTGCCTGTAAATCAATCGGGCTTTCGAAAAAACCATAGTACCACCTCGTGCCTTTTGTATCTTACTGATAATATTTTTAAAGCCTTGGATAATAAACAAGCTGCTATTTTGGTCTCCTTGGACTATTCAAAGGCGTTCGATAACATAAGTCACTCTCTTCTTTGTTCCAAGCTGCCCTATTATGGTTTCGATCAAATTTCTTGTCAGTTTTTTTATTCATATTTGACAAAAAGATCTCAAAAAGTACGCTTAAAAAACACTTATTCACCTTCCTGCCTTGTACCATCCGGAGTACCGCAGGGCTCAATTCTCGGTCCCTTGCTTTTTATACTATACACTGCAAATTTATTTGATCAAACTAAATATGTGCATATGCAAGCTTATGCGGATGATACACAGATCTTATACTGTTTTGACCCTGCTAACATATTTGAAACTAACCTCAAAATAAACGAAGACTTAAATTCAATAAATATTTTTTCCAAAAACCATAATCTGAATATAAATCCAAAAAAATCTGTAGCTATGATTTTTTGCTCTAAAAATCTCCGCGAAAAATTAAAATCAAATATCAAACTTTTTATAAATAATGAAAGTATAAATTTCTTAGAAGAGGCTAAAAATCTGGGTGTCCTGGTGGATGAAAATCTTCGGTTTACTGGTCATGTTAAAAACCTTCTGAAAAAAACATATTTACGATTAAAACTGCTTTATAGCAACAGATATATTTTAAATTTTAAAATGAGAAAGAAATTAACTGAAAGCCTTGTTCTGCCAATTTTTTATTATTGTAATATTTTGTACTACCCGTGTCTTGACCTGCAAACAAAAACCTGTATTCAGCGTATACAAAATACTTGTGTGAGATTTGTTTTTAACCTCAGAAAATATGACCATGTATCTATCAAACGAGCTGAACTTAGATGGCTCAAACCAGGCGACGTTGTAAAGCTCCACTATTTAACATTTGTGCACAGAATTCTTCTTACCTCTACACCTCTATACTTAAGACAAAAGTTAGTTTTTGGTCATGACATACACGATCGCCACACACGACATGCTCGCCTATTATCTTTACCTAAGCACTCAACAGCTTTATTCACCCGGTCCTTCACTTTTAACTCAGTAACTTACTACAACTCAATTGACAATAATTATAAATCTATGTCTCTAAATAAATTTAAAAAAAGTATAAGAGCTTCTTTTTCCATTTAAGTTTATAATATTATTATGTAAACAATTTTGTTGTTTAAGAGAGTAATTATATGTTATACAGTGTATAGATATATATAGGAATATTTTATTTTATTTTTTTTTTTAATTTTTTAACTTGTTTAATTCTCATATTGTTTTTATTACTTTATTTTTATATATATACATATGTATATATATGTATATACTTTTGTTGTTGCTATTTCTTATTTATTTTATTTTCTAGTCTTATTAAACACCAATTATAATATCACACTTGGTTAAGTGTAAGAGTAGCCTTGGGCTAAACTTCGCCATTGTGTGCCACTTTATGTAAAGTATTTAATAATATTATTGTAATATTTTACTAAATAAAGACGATTATTATTATTATTATTATTATTTCAAATAGGATTAACTACAGTCCACAAAATTGTTCATGAGACTTGTTCTGCCATATGGGAATGTTATCAGACAATATTTAAAAAGTCCCTCAAGTCAATTGGAATGGAAAAATATATCCAAAGGTTTTTCTTCCAATTGGTATTTTCCTAATTGTCTTGGGGTAATCGATGGAAAACATATTTCTGTACAATGCCCTGCCAAATCAGGGTCACATTTTTTTTATTATAAAAAGCACTTTAGTAACATCTTAATCTTAGCAGCCTGTGATTCAAATTAACTATGATCCAACCCACGATTGGAAATAATTTCCGAAATTTGTTCCTTATATTTGGTATTCATATTCTTCTATACATTCAATTAGCCTCCCCAAATCATCACAACTTTTTATAATGAGGTTTATAAATAAATGGGGTAGTTAAATTTTTTCTGACCTATACTTTTTATGGTTTTATTCAAGGCGTTTTGTAATTTTAAACATTTCTGTGAAATCGGAATTTCAATTGAGTTTACCGTTTTCGAGATATTTACAAAAAAAATCTCCTAATTACGTCACTAGGCTATTGACAACGTTGCCAGCTTTTTCTATGGTTGCCAGTGTGTTTAGTTTAAGATTCTTACGATAGATGGCGCCACGTTATAATATTTTAGTTTTAAAACAACTTGATCTATAATTTTAGTTGAGAAGAAGAAGAAGAATTGATTTTTTGACGTTACTTTTTTTCGGGTTATGTTTTTTTTTAATTTAGATTATTGAAAATCAATGTTATTGTTATGTTATTTGTAATTGATATTAGATAAGTGATTTATTAATAACGGACTCCAAAGCAGAGGAATCTTGTGCAATGGTTGGTTACATTGAACATTGGAGCTTTTAAACAAATAAAGTAAGTACCTATAATTATATTCATATTTTGTCGTAAATGCATTTCATTAGTATAATGCCTAGTTCTTTATATTCTTTTAGATATATCTTGGACTCTAAAATATCAAACAGTAATATGATACCTCGTAATAAGGAAGATAGTTACTTAATGAATTTGGTGACCATCTTTCACTCAACTGACAGTGACAGTATTTGTACATAACCTCTTCGGGTATTTTCTGACATAACCGAATGAAATCATTAACAAGACAACTTGACAACAGGGTAATTTTCAACCAATAGAAATCTTAGAATGTTGGTCACAAGGCGAGGTTTGTGACGTCATAAAAATTTATATTTTTTGTAAATATCTCGAAAACGGTAAACTCAATTGAAATTCTGATTTCACAGAAATGTTTAATATTACAAAACGCCTTGAATAAAACCATAAAAAGTATAGGTCAGAAAAAATTTAACTACCCCATTATTTATTTGTACATAATTCACAACATAAATCAAAACAAATTTTAATTCTTAGGTTATATCGTATAAACTGTATTGCGCATGCGGTAAACTAGCCTTTTGATTGGCTGCTTTTCGGAATCCGAACGGCAAAGTTAAAAGTTGGCCAACTCGAACGGGCGTTTTCACATTTATCGACACCGATACCACATCAGCACAGCACCGATGACGACACGATATTCTGTGAATATTTACACATTCAACGACAAGGCACATGGAGTTGTCGTGTCGTCATGGCGAAGGTTAACAAATTGTATTTACTTTATTTGATATATTTGAGGCGCAAAAAACGAAATAAGTAAAGGCAATTATGGGTACATCCAATTATAAAAGTAAGATATTTAGAGGGTACCTATTATACTCTGTTTGAGAAGTTGGCTAATGACCCAATCAAGTTTTTTAACTATTTTCGTATGTGCAAAAATAAATTTCTTAACATATTAGATAACATAATTAATAAGATCAAAAAGCAAGATACTCGATTTAGAATGTGCATACCTCCTGAAGAAATGCTAGCAGTGACAATAAGGTAAGTTTTGTACCATTACGTATTTGAAAAAAAAAACAATATTTAATAACTTAATTATATTAATTCAAACTTAGGTTTATACAAAAAAACATATGTAAAAACTTAAGATTATTTTCTGCTTTAAATTAGGATTATTTTCTGCTTTAAATAAACAAATAAATAAACAGTAGAGAAAAAATTTGTAAACAAATTAGGCCATATTTATAAAATTAAGTATTTGCTTTTTTTACTTGCTAAAAATCTTTGAGAAGGTTGATCTTGTTGTTGTTCCATTTCATTGGAAACCATTTCTTTCGAACATAAAAAATGTGAACGCCCAAACAATTGTCAACCCTGGCTGGTCGAAACCTCAGTGATTCCCATAGGTTATTCCCCGTTTTAATGGGAATTTCCGGTTATTAGCGAGTCTTTGTTGTTTCACTTGTTACGTTTGAGTTTTGAGTTGATAATTAAATATTAAAATGTAGTTCGCGCAAATATCTCAGTGGGGCTCAAAAAAGAAAACTATTTGAAAAAAAGGAGGAGAAGAAGAAGAAGATTGCCAAAATTGATACGTTTTTTCAAAAAAAAGTTATATCAACTTCTGAAACGCCGTCAACATCCGCAACCTCATCATCAAAAACAGAAGTGTATGATGATTAAACTATCCTACCAGACATTGAAGGTGCAAATATTCTCGAAAACGAAGATTCAGATTTTGAGTAAAAAAGCAGCTTGTGCATGTTGGTCCGTATAGGCCCGAAAGGCCTATAAGTGGTTTTGCAAAAGACGACTCAAACCGATCATTTAGTGAAGTGAAAAGGACATCATCTGGACAGTTGTTGGAACGGTAAGTTGAAAAATTTGCTTTAGAATAGAAAACAGAAGATACACTTGCTTGCTTGCTCTATTTCGAGCATTCCGGCTGCGCCGTCGTGCTAGAAAAATCGCGTGTGTTTTAAAGACCTTGTTATCCACTTATACTTTTATATACTATTATATTTTATTTCAATATTTCACGCTACAAAATAAAAAGACACTGTTTTCCAATACAAGTGTTTATTTTTTTAATTTAGGATTTTGGATATCCTACTCAGTGACTTTAAATGGAGTATACTGTCATCCTTGCTGGTTGTTTGCGGATAGGAGCAGTACCTCTTTCAACCCCGCTTGGACCACGGGAAAGTTGAATGATCGGAAAGGCCTTTCAAAAAAAATTTTGACACAAGAGAATGCAAGAGTTCATCTCGATGTTTGGTGTGTTCGACGTGGAAAGCTAATAAGACGGTGGATATATGTTTAAATGAAGATTTACATAGATTAAAAGCTGTACTGAAAAGAATTATTGACGTAACTAGAACAATTGCCATGTCTTCTCTGCCTTTCCGAGGTCATCGAGATATTTTTTCTTTAGATGAAAATAAACTAGAAGCTGACTCCTCAAAAGGCGTTTTTTTAAATATTGTCAGTTCTTAAGTTACATATTAATAGAATTAAGAAAGGAACTAGACATTATTTAAGTAATACATCGCAAAATCAATTTATTTCTCTTATTGCTGATTCAATATTGCAATCCATTGTTGAAGATATCATGGACAGCCCATTTTTTTCAATCATCGTTGATACGACACAGGATATAAGTAGAAAAGATCAACTTAGTCTTGTGTTTAGATATATTAAGCTCAAAGAAAACAATTTTAAGGTTGAAGAAACATTTCTGGGATTTTACGAAATGACAGGCCAGTGTGCAAAAGATTTTGAAAGTGAAATTTTAAAAGTTCTACAGAAGTATGAAATTTCCCTAGACAAATGTAGAGGCCAGAGTTATTGTACACTATACTTTTTATTGATTAAAAAAATAAAGTCTTAAAAGTTCAAAGGCAAAAATTAAAAAAAAAAGCTTTCCTATCATTAATATCGAACCATATAAAAATATTTTTTTGCAGGGAAATAAGCAGGTCTGCAAGCTCTAATCAAACAACGACAACCAAATGCCGAATATGTCCATTGCACTGCTCATAGCTTAAATCTTATTTTAAATTACTATGTAAGCAACATTGCCGAAATAAGAAATTTTTTTGACACAGTTCAGTCTCTCTACGTATTTTTTAGTGAAAGTCTACCTCGTTGGCAAAGCTTAAACTCCGAAATAAAAAGAAGTGAAACTGTTGGTTTAACTCTAAAAAATTATGTCCAACTAGATGGTCGTCAAGATCCGTTAGTATAATATCGTTGAAAAATAATTTTTTGTCGGTTGTCAAGTGTTTATCAAATTTAACATTAATAGCCAAGAAACGCAGTGATAAAGATGAGGCCAAGATATTACAAAATAAAATAGAACATTTTGAATTCATTTTCTTGCTATGTTTTCAAGGTACTATTTTGGAAAATATTAATAGGCTTTCAAAATGTTTGCAAAAGAATGACATTGACATAGGACAGGCAACAGATCTAATATCAGGAGTTCTTGCCAAATTAGAGAGTCTCAGAGAAAATTTTGCTTGTTTGGATATAATATTAACTCAGTTTAGAATCAGGTATGAAGCATTTAAAAATATTTATTCGAAATTTGAAATTTTAAACCCACAAACCTTGATAAACCCGCAAGAAACTGATATTTTAGCTAATGTCAGAGTATTAATAGAGAAATATCCTAACGACTTAACTCAAAATCTAGGATTGGAACTAATACGGAGGACACTGAGAACATAGCAGTAGAAAAAAAGCCTAGGATCTGGATTCATGCTTCCCGTTTTCATCTTGACTATACCGTAAACAAACTGAAGACCTATATCAACTCTAAATTCCCAATAGACAACATTTCCTGCTTTAAATTGGAATCGAAAAATGAAAATTCAACCCATGCATCTTTTAAAATTGGTGTAAACACAGAACATGCTGAAAATTTGTTAAACCCTACTACGTGGCCTAAAGGTATAGCAGTTAGTAAATTTAATTTTTTCGACAAAAAAAACACCAACAACAATATAAATAACCTATATATTAAAATTTCCCATCTTAATGTACAAAGCCTAAGAAACAAGGTATATCTAATTGACTTATTTAACTACGAACATAAAAATGACGTTCTCTGCTTGTCCGAACACTGGTTAACAGAGGAAGAGCTTAATTATGTAAATATTAAAAATTTCACTCTGGTAGCCTCCTTCTGCCGGAATAGTCATATTCATGGTGCTATTTATATAAAAAGTAGCCTGTTCGCCAGCTGTAAAATTGAAAAAATTAATCAAATAAATATGTATAATCGCGAAATGGCTATAGAAACCTGTGCTATTTCAGTACAAGGTGACCAAGCTGAATTCTGTGTAATTTGCTGCTATCGTCTCCCAAATGGAGATACAAATTTGTTTTTGGAAGGCCTTTTCGTGCTTCTAAGACGCTCTCAAAGCAAATATAAAAATATTGTCCTATGTGGTGATTTCAATATAGACCTCCTAAGGGACTCCAAAACTACAAACTCCCTGCTAGATGTGTTTGAGTGCCTTAGCCTAAGATGCACAACAACTACTGCCACAAGAGTGACCAATCATAGCGCAACAGCAATAGATTATATGGTAACTTACTTTAAGAATAAATCTATTTATGAAAACAACATAATTAACTACAATATAGCGGATCACTTCGCTATATCTCTTACATTATCGCTACCATACAATAAAATAAAAAATCGTCCTGAGTTAAAATATATAAATAATACTTCTTCTGCTAATTTACAGACACTCTCAAATCTACTGTGTTCCCAACCATGGGACAATGTCTACCTGGAAGATGTCAACCAAGCCTATGAAAATTTTATACATATAATTTTAAGATCTTATAATATTGCGTGTCCCAAAAAGCTTTTAAAAATAGGTCAAACTAAACACAATAATAAAGAATGGCTCAACCCAGATATAATAAAAGACAGTTCGGATTTAAAAAAATTATTCTGGTTAAAAACACAGTTACAAACTGTAGAAGTTAATAACCTATATAAAACACACAAAAAACTACTTCAAAACAAAATAAATAATTCTAAAAAATCTTTCTACAATTCAAAGGTAAACAATTCAACCAATCAAGCAAAAGAATACTGGAAAATAGTAAAATCACTCCTAAATAAACAACACAAAGAAAATGCACAAAGCATTCGTGATAATAATGTTATAATAACTGACCCTAAATTAATTGCAGAATCTTTCGCATTATATTTCTCAACAGTAACTAATGAAAAGCTTGGTGAACATTTCCGGGGGGACTATCCGAGGAATGCACCCTTACCGAAGAACAAAATAACTCATTCTTCATGGGGGAGACAACTCCACTTGAAGTCGTAAAAGCAATAAGCTCTCTTAAGTCATCAAACTCATGCGGCGATGACGGCATCTCTGCTAAGGTATTAAAGCACATCAGTAAAATAATTGCACATCCACTGGCACATATTATAAACACATCCCTAAAAAACGGGATCTATCCATCTCATCTAAAAACAGCATCGGTGATTCCAATATATAAAAACAAGGGTGATTCACTTGATAAATCTAATTACAGACCAATATCCCTTCTAAACCCTTTTTCAAAAGTATTTGAAAAAATTTATGCGTCGAAAATGTTATCGTATTTAGACAAATACAATTTAATTACTGCAAGTCAACATGCCTTTAGACCGAATCATTCCACTCAGACAGCTAATATTCAATTTACACAAGGCATTTATGAAGAATTAAACAATGGGCGCCATGTCGTTGGGATATTCTTCGATTTAAGTCGTGCATTTGATACCATCGACATATCTTTCCTAATAACTAAGTTACACAAGTTGGGTTTTAGGGGAATATCATCCCACTGGCTTAACTCATATTTGACTGGTAGATCCTTATATGTTAACTTCAACAATAATAAATCGAAGGAATATCCTAGTGATATAGGAGTCCCCCAGGGATCGGTGCTGGGACCTTTACTCTTTTCTTTATATGTAAACGAATTGCCGCAATTTGTCAACGGTAGAGTAACCATGTATGCTGACGATACGTCTATTATGGTATCGGCAGGGGACCTTCCTAAACTCAAAAAATTAGTGAAAGAAGTCATAAGCAGCTTTAAATACTGGTGTTTTAAAAATCGACTTATGGTAAACATTGAAAAAACCGAATATATATATTTCTCAGCTAGAAAAATATTAAGTCAGGATGAGCAACACACCCTTAATCTAAACTTTGTAAATAAAGTTAAATTTCTAGGAACAATACTGGACTCCCATCTCTCATGGGGAGACCATATTAAACATATATGTGCTAAATTAAACAGCGCTTGTTTCGCTCTACATACTTTAAGTAACAATTTACCACGACAGCTAGAGGTCTAAAACTATCGATAGCACTATCGATAAATATCGATAGTTTTATTAACTATCGAATAATATCGATACTTTTTAAAAATATCGCGATAGTTTCCGATAGTTTTATAACGCTTTAACTTTTAGCCCACTATTAAAGCTTTCACGAAAATCTTAATCTTGGTAAGTTTTAATAGCAACTAAAGTTAGGGGCACACTCACATTACACTCATTCTGTCAAATAATTGCACTATGTTTTAAATTCCGATGTCTTGTTTTGAAATTTGGCGCCGAAATTGCGTTTGTTTTTGTCATGGTTTCTTCATGGAATATTTTTGTGTATTAGGAGCGCAAAGTGATACATTGCCGCTCTGAGCGAGAAGATTGACAAAGTAACTTTGTCGCTCGCTGAGCGACAAAATAAAAAACCCTCGCTCCTCGTAAAAGTGCAACTTTGCGCTTTCTTTTGGAAGCGCAAATTTGTACTTTTCGCTTAGTTGTATAAAAAGTTTTTTAACAATCATAGATAATAAATCAATTTGGATATATGCTTTTTCTAAAGAGTTCACCAAAGTGTTTTAAAAAAATTTTTAAGAAATGGAGAAATTCATAACTCGATCTGGGCCCGAGACAAAAAAGAAAAAAGGTAAGTTTGTGGGATTTTATAGGTTTATAGTTTGTAAAATTTGTAAGTTTCTGGCAGTTTGTAAAATTTATAATGTGAGTTTTGAATAAAAATAAATAATTACTTTGGTTTTATTTTTTAATTAGGTTTTTTTTTAATTTACTCTCACTATCGAAAACTATCGATAGTTATCGATAGTAAAGTGACCAAATATCGAATAATATCGATAGTGCCAACTATCGATAGTTTTAGACCTCTAACGACAGCTATTAATAAAAGCATACTATGCACTTGTGTACCCCCACTTATCCTATAATATAGTTATGTGGGGAAGGGCAACAGAAATCAACAGAGTATTTATTCTGCAGAAGCGTGCTATTAGAGTGATTTTTGGATTAAAACCCTTAGATTCCTGTAAAGCATTTTTTAAAAATTATAAAGTCTTAACACTCCATGGTATTTACTTATATGCTCTATCAAGTTATGTTCGTAAAAATATAAAAAAATTTCATAACAAAAACATTGAACATGGTTATAATACTCGTAATGCAGACTTGTTTCGCACACCGAAACATTTTTTGTCTCTATATAAAAAATCCCCCTTTTACGCAGGGTTAAAAATATATAACAATCTTCCTAAAAATATTAAACAGCAACCAAATAACAATTTATTTCAAACATCACTTAAAAGTTTCTTGCTTAAAGAATGTGTTTATGAAATAACAGACTTTATTAAATAAAACTTTAGGCCACACCTAATTCTACACCTAATTTTTACATCTGTCTTTTATGTATGTTGGTTCGTTGGTGTTGTAAAATAATATTCAGAAATACTAATTAGGGGGTTTATTGTAGTTATCGTTACATGGCAAGGGTGGACATCAACTGTGCCTAGTGCCACACACCGTTACCGGGCAGCTAGCTGACCCACTCTACATATTGATGACATGACAATAAATAGTTACACGTAACAAAGTATTACAATTATATATATGATGATTAATTAAATTAAGGAGGTTAAGATAACAATACACGTGGAATGAAATTGCCACATTACCACACATCCCCTGTTAAAGTAAAAAAAAAATGTTTTAAATATACATTTTTTTTTCTTTTAGCTATAATAATCCTAAAAACTAACTTATTAATTTAACCTAAACCTAACATAATATCCTAATTTAATCTTTTTACCTTACTATAATTAACAATGATATGGCTTAACCCTATTTTTATGTATCTCTACGTGTTTACCTTCTATTTCAATATCTAAATTTGGATGCTTGTCACTAATTACTTTATAAGGTCCCTGATATAGTTCATCCAGTTTACTTGTTACATTATTTTTAACTAATACTAAATCACCTATTTTATATGTAATAAAAGTACTTTGTTTATCATAAGCATTTTTTCGTTTAATTTTTGAGTTTACTAAATTTTGACGTGCATCAGCACTAGCTTGTTGTAGCCTAAACTTAAGTTCATTTGGATAGTTATCAAAAGTGTAAAGCGGATCTACGTGTCCTTCGATACTTGATGGAATTCGTGCAATTTTACCAAAAACCAATTCGTAGGGGGTATATTTTGTTTCCGTATGTACATGTGTATTGTACATAAAACACCAAAAAGGTAGCAAGTTACTCCAAGAAATTTTGTACTTTGCTACTTGCATTCTTAAGTAGGCGCCCAAATTTTTATGAGAATTTTCTAATGCTCCGAGTGTTTCGTGGTGGTAGGCAGTAGAATTTAGTTTTTTGATTTCTAAAATTTTACAGCATTCGCTAAAAACTGTTGACATAAATTCTTTGCCTTGGTCTGTAACAATTTCTGACGGTACTCCATATCTTAAAATAAAACTATTTACAAAGGCATTAGCTACAGTAACAGTCTCTTTGTTCGGAATAGGATATGCCTCTACAAATTTTGATAAGTCGCACTGTATTGTTAAAATATATTTTTTACCCTCTGTGTCTGCTTCAATGGGGCCAACTAAATCCAAAAATATTTTTTCGAAAGCACTTGATTCCGTTGTGGTTATTGAAAGTGGTGCAATATATGCCTTAGAATGTTTATATCTTTGGCAATCGTCGCATTTTCGAATAAAATTTTCTACGTCCTTAAAAAGTCCACTCCAAAAATAATATTTTTTTATATTATTAGCCATTCTATTTACTCCTGCATGACCTCCGGTAGGTAGCATATGAAATTCATTTAATATAAGTTGTCTAGTTGGGTAGTCATTTATTGTTTGAACATCTTTTAAGATGGAAATTTTTACACCGTTTTCTTTAAATTCTTTAGTTTTTTTCACAATTTCATTAATAAGAGCTGCAGCTTCTTTATTTTTTACAATAACTAGTTCATTTAGAGATTCATTTGCGCATAAAATTTGACAGTCTTTCAGCGACAACCGTAGTTTGGACGCTGAGCAAGGTTCTGCCATTAAAATAGTATTTGTTATCTCATCATAAATAATATTATTATTAACCATTTTATATTTTGTTTTCAGTAAAAAATTGTTAAATTTATCAAGCTTGATTATTTTTAATTCAGTCGCAGTTTTGGGTCTTTTCAGTACCTCAACGAGTCCGGGGTGATCAGTCCTAGTCACGTTGTCTGAATTTGTAATTGCTGGGGGTTTGTTTTCTTTTATTAATTTTGATTGAGCTCGTGTAAGCACGTTAAGAGTACCTTCGATTTGATTTGATAACTCTTTTAACTCAAAACGCGACAGCGCGTCGGCTGTCACATTAGTTTTACCTTTAATATATTTAATATTAAAGTCATATTCTTCCAATATAAGTCTAAACTTAGTTAGTCGACTAGATGGATTAGTCATTCCAAATAGATATACAAGTGGTCGATGGTCTGCAAATGGCCGACATCCGACGACCGCCCATTAGCTATTTGCAGGGGGCCTATCAGCCAACCACCGGCCTATCTACAGCCAATCATACTCTACTGGGCGGGGTTTTGCAACCACAAACATCGATTAGGCCCTATTTTTTGGACCAATCACCTTTAGGAACGCCCCCCCTTTAGGAACGCCCATAGCCAATCACCTTTAGGAACGCCCATCCAACTGTCTGGCTCACCTCCGGTCCCGTATTGGTATAGTATATCTACTTCTCAAATTTACGTCCATACAGGTATGGTCGGAAATACTTTACTGACCATACAATGCCCAAAAGCTCTTTTTCAATAGTACAATAATTCTTTTCAGCCTTATTTAACGATCTGCTTGCATAAGCTACTGGCTTATCATCTTGATTACACAGAACGGCACCTAACGCAAATCCTGATGCGTCAGTTTTTAATATGAATGTATTGTCCTTTGAAAAATTTGGATATTGTAATATGGGAGGATTCATGACCTTATTTTTTAATTGTTCAAATGACCTTTGGCATTCTGCTGTCCATTTAAATTCTACACCTTTCTTACTTAAAGAGTTTAATGGACCAGCAATATGTGCAAAGTTTGGTATAAATTGTCTGTAATAATTAATAAATGCTACAAATCTTTTAGTAGCTTGCGAATCATGGGGTATTGGAAACTCCTTAATGGCTCTAATTTTTTCAGGATCGGGTGATACCCCTTCTGAAGAAATTAAATGCCCCAAGTACAAAATTTCTTTACGAAGAAAATCGCACTTATTTGGGTTTAGTTTTAAGTTTACTTCCCGCATTCGGTCCATAACTTTTACTAAATTTTTATTATGATCTAATAAGTTTTTTCCAAAAATTATTAAATCATCAAGGTAAATAAAACACGACTCATAATTTAGACCCGCCATAGCAATGGTCATTGCTCTCGAGAATGCACTTGGACTTATCTTTAAGCCCATAGGTAACCTGGTAAGCTGATAT
Organism: Brassicogethes aeneus; assembly: GCA_921294245.1. Lineage (NCBI taxonomy): Eukaryota > Metazoa > Arthropoda > Insecta > Coleoptera > Nitidulidae > Brassicogethes > Brassicogethes aeneus. The sequence continues at coordinate 35,052,226 of OV121139.1, forward strand.
TGGCCCGTGTTGGTGGTGAAGGCTGTGTATTCCCTACAAGATTTTTCTAATTCAATTTGGTAGTATCCTTGTGCGAGATCCAAATGTGAAAAATACATTGCTCCCGAAAGCAAATCCAAGATTTCTGTAATGTTAGGTAATGGAAACTTCTCGTCCTTAATACACTTATTTAACATCCTGTAGTCTATTACCATGCGCCATTTACGTACTCCGTTTTCATCTGCTTTCTTGGGTACGACTAGCAAAGGTGCTGACCAGGGAGATTTAGATGGCTCGATGATACCATCTTTAAGAAGTTTATCTATTTGTGTTTTAATTTCGCTCTTTTGTGAATAAGGGAGACGATATGGTTTTATATATGCTGGCGTCACATTGTTTTCAAGTTGTATAGTATGTTTGCAAACATTGGTCACGGTTAATGGGTCATTGGGTAAATAGAACACGTCCGCAAATTTTGCAATAATATGTTCAACTGCATTATTTTCTTCTTTGTTTAAATGGCTACGTCTGACGGTTTTAAGTACCTCTTCTACTCGTTCTACAGATGAATGTTTATCAGCAAATGACACAAGCTCGTATTGATCTAGGCAAGTTATTTTTGGATGAAAATTTCTAATTGTTATAGGTTCCTGTCTGGTGTTTAAAATTCTCACTGGGATGGTATTATTATTTGGTCGCGCAATTACTCCTGCAACGAACACATCTTTACCTATCTCTTCTGGCAAAACTATGCAATCCTTTTGCTGCCTCACCAAAAAGTACCTAATTACTTCGCATCGCGGGGGTATGCTTATGTTGTTGTTAAATTTTGACTTCATTGGGATCATTATTCTCTGTCTATTTACTAGCAATGAAATGCTAAACATTTCATAGTTAATAATGGCATTGTATTTCTCAAAGAAATCTGATCCAATGACGCCGTGTACGTTACTGTCGAATTCCTTCATCAGCAAAAATGTATGAGTAATACTACAGCCATTTACCTTTAGTTGTATTTCTGCTGACCCGTCCGTCTGAGTTGACCCAGATATTCCATTTACCTTAATCTTATTATAAAAATTAATTTCGTGTACTTGTTTGTCAACAAATTTTGAAAATATGACACTTATTGAAGCTCCTGTATCTATAAGAAATTTTAAACATTTGTTACCATCACTTAAGCTAATAAAATTTAAACTATTTATATTTAAAACTGCTGGTGTCATTAATTTTGATTTTTTATTATTGTAAGCCTCGAAAAAATGTTTGTGACTGACTTTCCTCTTGATTACCACTTGCCATATACAGGGTGTTTCATAATATATGCGCAGGACTTCAGGATGTGATAACTCATCCAAAAAGATGAAAAAAGTCGCTATTAACTTACGCTCTAAAATGCACAATTTTCGAGATACAGGGTGTTGAAATTTTAGAAAAAAATTCGTTTTTTTCGAATATCTCCGGAACCGTTTATCGTACAAAAAACAGCTTTTGTAAGCATTTTATACTCAAAATAAGCTATGTTTTGTGCCAGAAAAAAATTTTTTTTCCTCATAATTGGTGGAGATTTTGAAGGGGTAGCGGGTGTTTTTCTCCTCAACTTCTAGGTCCCTGAAAAATGTACGGTTTTGAGAGGCGTATTCAAACCGTCAATGTTTTCTACACAAAAAAGGTACTCTTGGTCATAAGCTCTAAAGTTGACCGTTTTCGAGAAAAATCAACTTTTATGTTTTTTTACTAATTAAACAAAATTTATTTTAACGTTAGAACAAGTAACAAAACCAAACCATAATTGCAAAATAAAAAATGATTCAAAAGTTGTCTTTGCTAAATTCTCCAAACCGTAAAGGTAACGCATTTCGAACATTTCAGCATTTGTGTAAAAAATCATTTTTTATTTTTTTTTTAATTTTGCAACTATCGTTTGGTTTTGTTACTTTTTCTAAGGTTAAAATAAATTTTGTTTAATTAGTAATAAATTTTTTTTTTTAATTGAACATGTTTTTAAACATAAAAGTTGATTTTTCTCGAAAACGGTCAACTTTAGAGCTTATGACCAAGAGTACCTTTTTTATGAAGAAAACATTGGCGGTTCGAAAGGAATTCTCAAAACTGTACTTTTTTCAGGGGCGTTAAAGTTGAGGAGAAAAACACTCGCTACCCCTTCAAAATCTCTACCAATTATAAGTAAACACAAAACATAGCTTATTATGAGTAGAAAATGCTTACAAAAGCTTTTTTTTTGTACGACAAACGGTTCCAGAGATAATCGAAAAAAACGATTTTTTTTCTAAAATTTCAACACCCTGTATCTCGAAAATTGTGCATTTTAGAGGGTAAGTTAATAGCGACTTTTTTCATCTTTTTGGATGAGCTATCACATCCTGAAGTCCTGCGCATATATTATGAAACACCCTGTATACACGATTATTACCACCTCGGTTACTGCCGTATCGGTAATTGTTAAATCGGCCGCGATTATATTGCGTACCCCTTTGATTATACTTACCTCTATTGGAATTTACCTTATTAAAATTGTTCTTATTAAAGTAATTTCTATTAGAATTTTCCCTGTTATTAAAATTACGATTTGGTTGCCCGTAGTTCCTAGAACTATTAAAAAAATTTCTACCTCTATTGCCTTGAACATTTTTTTGGTCACGTATATGAAATGCCGCTGGATTTTGTTGAACGTTCCATGACTCCTCCTTTGCTTCGTTAATTGCGTCACTCAGCCGTTCAAACTGACGTGCTTTGACTATAGTGCGTAGCTCACTATTTTGAATTCCATTTGCGAAAACGTTAATGGCCCATTTTTTATTTTCCTTCCCAAATATTTCGATTGCGTCGGGGTTGTTATTTGCTTGAGTTATAGTAAGATCAGCCATTATTGTTTCTATTGATCTTCCATATTCCTCGATACTTCGGTTTCCCTGCCTTGAGTTTTGCAATTGGGCTGCCAGAGTTGGTGCGGATTGTTTAGGCAAAAAGTGCTTTTTCAAATCTACAATTAGCGCATTCGCACTCTCGTAATTAGTTTTAAGGCGTATTTTTTCCCTGTGTGAAATACAAGCTTTAAGGACAAAATTTATAAGTAACGGCTTCCCTGCTTCGTTTAATGACGGTTCGTATAATTCTATACCCTCTATTAATTGGTGTACCCGTTCCACCGAACCATTCAATTTAGGCAGCAAGCTAGTAGCTGTTTTAAAACTGAATGCCTCCGCCATGTTTACCTTAGTATGATCAACGCTAGTACTTTTTTCACAAACAATTTTATTTTCTAACCTTAAATTTAAAATTTTATCACCCTCTAAAATTCTACCCTTAATAACTTCAACATATTCTACTAATTTAACGGAGGTTAAATCTTTATAACTAACGTCTTTCTTATATACCTCTAATAATCTGTGTAAACAGTCTTTAAATACCTTTAATTCCTGTAGCTTGCGTTGAGTAACCTCTTCATTGTGCCGTCTCTCAGTATTGTCCTTTTTTAGATTCGTCAGGAACGCCAGAATCTTCTCATTTAATTCGTCCAAAGATTCGGTTTCAATCGGCATTACCCATCACTTATTTTACTACACTTACTTGTACCGTTCACCCACACACATACACAGACTGCTGGGCTTCTGGACCGATGGGCTGCTGGACTGTTGGGCTGCTGGACTGCTGGGCTGCTGAACTTTTCTTAGGCTTGCTCCAACGCCGCCTGCGATTTTCTTAATTCCGCTACATTGATCTCATGCCTTACCATTCGTTTTATTCCTAACCGAATTCTTTTAATTGCGTAAATAAGTCCAACTATGGCTATAATTATTATAATAACTATAAGAATCCACTCTGTCCTGTTAAGATCGCTTGAAACCGATTTTTGCCCTGCTTCGTTATTTCCTGAGCCTGCAGCTTCTACAATAATTTGCTCGGACTTACGATTGGTATTTCCCATTTCTTGTTGTGTATTGTTTTTTCTTTTCTTCACTTTTTCACTGAAACTTTTACTTTCAGGCACTTAAATTAGTGCACTGGCAGGATTGCCATGTGATGTTGGTTCGTTGGTGGTGAAATACTAATTAGGGGGTTTATTGTAGTTATCGTTACATGACAAGGGTGGACATCAACTGTGCCTAGTGCCACACACCGTTACCAGGCAGCTAGCTGACCCACTCTATATATTGATGACATGACAATATATAGTTACACGTAACAAACTATTACAATTATAAAGGGTGGGCCATCTATAAGTTGAATTTTAAACTACGTGCTATTAATGAAACTTTCAACTTAAGCGCCATGAATTGTTGACAATGGTTTAGTTTTAACCTTCCGATTACAAAATATGCACCAAATAAATTTGGATCAACGTTTCGAAATACTGAAAACTTACTTTGAATGTGACTGTGATCGCAGAGACGGCAAGAAAATTGCGTTTGGAAGAAATGAGGCGCCGTCAAACCAAAGTATTACAAATTTGATCAAAAAATTGCGCAGAAATGGAATGCTGGTGGACATAAAACATGTTTCGCATGCTCGTCTTAGACGTACACCTGTAGCAATCGCTGCTGTGGCCGAAAATGTACGCATGAACGCGTCAACATCAACTCGGAGCAGATGTCAACAACTCGGCCTTTCCCGTACCACTCTAAAGATGATTCTGCACAAAGACCTCGGTATGTTTGCGTACAAAGTCCAGCTTGTTCAGGAGTTAAAGCAAGTTGATCATCCACAACGTTTTCGCTTTGCTGAGTGGGCTTTAAACCAGTTAAACGATGACCCTAATTTTGCAAGAAAAATCATCTTTTCGGTAAGGCGCATTTTTACCTCAGAGGTTATGTCAACAAGCAAAACTGTAGGATTTGGGCCACGGAAAATCCACACGTCGCCGTAACAAAGCCTATTCACCATTTAAAACAAAACATTCAAGCTCAAATTGCCTAAATAGAGCAGCAAACTTTTGACAAAGTGCTCGAAAATTGGTGTTCCAGGATGGGCTACTACCGAGCCAGCTGAGGTGGCCACTTAAATAAAATCATTTTTCATACTTAATCGGAAGAAACATTGTATCAAATAAAGCAAAATTCGTTAAAAAAAATCAGTGTTTCTTGTTCTCATTGCTATTTTATAATTCAACATAAACATGGCCCACCCTTTATATATGATGAATAATTAAATTAAGGAGGTTAAGATAACAATACACGTGGAATGCAATTGCCACATTACGTACTTTGTATTATTTATATATTTAGATTTAGCTATAGCCATGTTATTGTTCTTTTTTTTGACCTGTCATATCTATATTGTATACTGTATAGCTTGTATGACCAAAATAAATGAAATGAAATGAAAAAATACAATTAAAAAATTTACTTTACGAAAAGATTAAAAATGTTTTTAGCATAAGAATGTTTTCAGATTTTATTTTTGAAAAAAATCAATTACTAATAAGTAATATACCTGAAATTTACACTGCGTTCCAGTTGTTTCTAGTACTTCCCGTTACATCGGCTCAACCAGAAAGGACTTTTTCAAAGTTGAAGCTAATAAAAAGCTTTACGAGATCTAGTATGGTACAAAATCACCTTAGCTCATTGGCCATAATCTCAGTAGAAAATGAACGAGCGAAAGATGAAGATTTAGACAAAATAGTTGATAAGTTCCTTTCGTTAAGGTACAAACGTTAGGATATTTTATAAGTAGTTTTTAAAATAATGCATATTTAATTCCATATCTTTGTACTTATTAGTTTAATATTTGTTGTATGTTTTCCTTGTATTAGAAGAACATTTTTTTTATAACTTTTCAATCATCCCTCCTATATTATAATAACATATAATAATTTATAGAAATAAATTTCGTTTAAAAAATTCGCTGTGTTTTTTAACTATTGGATAATGATATTGTGTATAAATATTTACTATAATGGGTTATTTTTGGAAAATATAATAGTGACATAGGGGGCCTCAAAAAAAAGTTCGCGGGGGGCCCCAAAAAATTTGGCACGCTACTGGTGGTGGATTAACACGCTGGTGATGAAAAGGTCGTTGATATGAAACACGTTGTTGTTTAATTTTTTTTATTATCCCTAGAACTTCCATTTGCAAATCCCTCATTTCTGTTTCGCTCATATCTCGTATATATGGAAGAAAGGACAATAGTAATAATTCTTGGTCGGATCGAGGATGATGGGAATTATGTGAAGCATTTTCTGAAGACGGTTCGACTGATTGTTTTCCTTTTTTTAGTTCTGATAGGATTTCACGCTCTATATCATCTAATTGCCTTTTCGACCTTGGCCGTTGTTCTCTTGAAGTTGATCGAAGAGTTGATGAAGGCTCTGTCTGCGACGCTGATTTAGGTTCATATCGCGAAGATACAGTTGGTAGCTCTGAATCTATCAACTTCTCAACTTCAATGTTGTCTTCTGTTCCTGCCGGACTAAAATTGCTTTCTGTCTCGTCCTTCCTTGCTATCTTCAGCAAAAATTGGAGATGTTCGCTGTACAAATAACTTCTTTTTACTCATTGGCCACTTTTGGTTCTTAGTGATTTCATAAATGAATCCCTTATATTAGACCATTTAGCCATGATAATTTCTCCTGCAGACAAAAAGCAAAATAAATTAACTAATTAATTTTTGTTTCTAGGTATTTAGCTACCGGGTGCACGATGGAAAACACATTCGGATCGAAAACTTTCCTAATGCAGGATCGATAAACTCAATTACAAAAAATATTACTCATAGTCCTTTTGGCAATTGCCAAAGCAGATTACAAGTTTTCATTCGTGGATATTGGAGCCTATGGGAAGGATTGTGATTTCTCCATTCTTAAAACTACTGAGTTTTTGGAGAAGACTTATGAAAGATGAATTAAACATACCAGAAGCAAGACCTTTAACATCAGAGATGCGTCTGAAAGTTCCTAATGTTTTTGATGCCGATAATGCGTTTCCAATGAATGAGCATATTCTAAGAGATTTCTCAAATCATAATTTAAGTATCAAACAACATCATAACATCAGAGATGCGTCTGAAAGTTCCTAATGTTTTTGTTGCCGATAATGCGTATCCAATGAATGAGCATATTCTAAGAGATTTCTCAAATCATAATTTAAGTATCAAACAACATCATAACATCAAAGATGCGTCTGAAAGTTCCTAATGTTTTTGTTGCCGATAATGCGTTTCCAATGAATGAGCATATTCTAAGAGATTTCTCAAATCATAATTTAAGTATCAAACAACGTGTTTAACTATAGACTGCATAGAGCTCGTAGATATGTGGAATGCGCATTCGGAATTTTAAGCAACAAATTGAGAATATTTCATAGAGCAATTAATGTTTTAAAATCTTTTTCAAAAAATATTGGTAAAGCTTGTGTTGTGTTACATAACATAATACAAGAAAAAGATGGATATCGCACGGAAGATTTGATTATTTTTCCTGGTTCCAAATTAAAAAACCTACCTACTGGTAAAACCCAGTCAACTAAAAAAACAGGGTAAGGTGTACGTACGTGTTTTGCAAATTATTTTGTTAGTAAAGATGGACAATTACCCTGGCAGTTGTCAAAAATTTAAGTTTTGTCTAATAAAATTGTATTAATAGTACCTACTTACCTGTCTTTTTTTCCGCTTGTGATAATTCCTCGTATCCATCTTCCAAATATTGAAAAATTTTCTGCGTACTTTTGTCCCGAAGTATTTTGTTTTTGTTATTATCATTTGTTTTATCCCAAAGACAGGGTTTAGATTCGCCTAATTAAATTAAAGTTATTATGTCGTATTTAAAATCGGACATTTTTAACTATAAAATTGCCGAAGACTCGAGTGGAGTGACTGCTGCGCAACGACACGTCCGTGCCTGTAACGACACGACACCAATATATCGGCGAGTGTGAAAACATTCCAATTCATTTACATGCAATTACGCGTCCACCGGCATCGTTGTCGTTGTCGTGTCGGTGTCGTGCTGGTGTCGTGTCGGCCAGTGTGAAAACGCTTAACGGCAACTGCGGCGTCAAGCGAACGTCAAACTATAAATGAAATGGTAGACGGTCACATGTTGATCTTTTGAACGGCAACTGCAACGACCAACGGCAACGTCAATGTCAGATTTATAAATCCCGCTTTAATAAAACTCCCAGTCTAAAAAAAAATTAATTTCAGTTTCACTATAATTCTTTTCCAAATCAACCATTTATTCAGACTTCTTTCTGCGATATGATTCAATTTCATATCTCGAAGATCTTTGGGCGTTTTACAAAATCTAAATAAAAAATTTGAATTAAAACTTTCAATAAAGTTAGATAAGCAATTCAACACTAGGTTATCTCCCAAGATGAGACCAAGGGGGAAATAAACCTTTTTTGTTAAATCATTTACAGTTATTTCAATGCCATCATTTTGTAAACTAATAAGTTCATTTACTAAAGGTTGAAAAATTGCATTTATGCCTATTGCCTTATTTTTTATAGGCGCTTTTAAAGAACATTTATATCTTTATGTTTTCTAGTTTCGAAGCAATTGCTTATTAATTTAAGCAAGTGCTTAATTAATTTAAGAAGTTAAGCAAGCTATCTTAAAATAAACCCCTCCTATTTTGTTAACCCCAGAATGTAAGCCAAGGGGGTTGCCAACTTCAAAGTCGTCATAATAAATGAACAGATAAATAATTATTTTTCCAGGAAACAATTTTTATTTTATTTCTCCAATAATTTCCTTGTGAAAAATTTATTAAAATAACGTCATTTAATCTGTATGAGTAAAATAAAGAATCTTTCACTAAATTAAAAAATCCAGGGAAACAGGAAATAATTATAACATTTCTAATCAGGGCTTTTTAATGTTTTCTTTTACCAACTGTATTTTCTGATTATTGGTTTTGGGTTTATAAACAAACTAGCTTTTTCAAGAAATGTACATAATCTGCTTTCTGTGATTAAATGGTCAATAAAAGCTTGAAAATTTTTTATAATATTAACAATCCTGCTATTTGAATATAAACACTTTTAAATTCAAATTTGGCGCTATTTTAACCAAGGAAAATTTAAATAATACACTGGAAATAATATTATAGTTTTAATTTATTTTATGTTTTAAAATCCTATTGCGTTTTAAAATTTCACTTCTTTGTATCTGAACGTAAAAATATTAGGGTGATTTGTTTAGGTTACACATTTTTGCTTAAGTGGCAGAGAGTTTAATAGATAGATGATGAAATAGAATAGACACAGAGGGTTTTTGCTCGCCCTTCGAGATACTCCTGTTGAACAGTTTGTGAAATATATTATAATATAGCTATAGTTTTTGTGATTGTTACCGAATTTTTGCTATAATTAGGTATGTACACTTTTATAAATTGTAATATTTGCTAGTAATGATAAACAACTCCTCGTTTTGGGTTTTCTTAATACATTTTTGCTTATAATTTTGAACAATATTATTTAATTCGCATTTTGGTCTATGACGTTTATCATTGCTAGTTTATTTGGTCCTAATCATGTGTAAATGGCGAGTGATTTTTGGTAATAATTTTTATTGTATCACTATTTCATTATTTTGGTTTAATTAATACCTTGGGATCGCGCATACACTGAAGCTCATCTTTATGTTGTCACGTTCATCATATACACTGAATTAATTACATTTACCTTAAATATTAATATTTTGTATTTTCTTTATTTTGAGTTACACTGACCTATGTATAAATAACGTTGTTTCCTTTTGTATAACTTTGTATAACTTTGTATAACTTTGTATAACTTTTATTTAACTGAAATGTACTTTATTGTTTATGAAACTCAGTGTATCATCTCGGTGTTAAGGTATTTATTTATTTTAACTCTTTGCATTTGTACTCAGGCTAAAGCTTTTAACAATTATATTACTATTATAATATTGGTATTATTTGGGTAAGGTTTATTGTTATTATTATTATGATTATTATTATTATTATTATTAAATTTGATATTACCATTAGGTCATATCATGGTAAGGTAATAGTATCGTTTAGCCTTTTGATAGATTCTGGATAGAGACTTTGATTTAAACTGCTTATCTTAGCGCTTTATTTGAAATATTTGATAATGACTTTAACTTTACTTTATATGATAAAAATCTCTTTATATTATTATCCAGCGCGACACTTTCTGGTGGTTAGAGTTCGGGCCATTTTTAGGTGTTTCTTGTTATGACGCTCTCCTATTTATTATTTTATTGTATTTTATTTATATTTTATACCATTTTATTTTATTGCATATTTTTTATTTTATTTGTGTCTATATTTGTATTTGTGTTTTCGTTTAGAGAGTGCTCATGCATAAATATTTGAACATGGGTAATATATTAGCATTATTTCAAAAGGATTTATCCTTAGAAGAACAATAGTGTTTTTATGTTATTACCTACATATAGTCTGGGTGCAGAATTGTTTGTATACTTTAACAATACTGTTGTCTTGTGCTGGACATTGATTTTGTAAGAATATTTGAAGATGCGTGGTAAGGTAATCAAATAGTACAAATCTTTATCATAAAATGACAATCTCTAAGAATGACTTTACCTGAGTACAAAATGTTTTGAATATTGATAAAAACACCCAAATTATATGAAATATGTTTATCTGCTTTTTATGTTATTTTATTCACTTATTATTTATACTGTATTCTTGTGATTATGACCCATATGACTATGTTTTGTTTTGTATTTTATTTTTATTTGAACTGTGTAAGTCGCCAGGGTTTTTATGGTCCCTTTTCCCTGTGCTTTGACTCAACGGGCCACCCCTTTGTCTTTGCTTAAATTAAATCAGGGGTTTAAAAATTAAATACTTGTATTTCATTAAACCTGACCAATTTCAAAATATCATTATTATCAATGTAAGTAAATACACAACGTAGAGTCCTAATTTTTATAAAGTAAGTAAATTATCTAGACGATCACGAATATGCCAAAACAAGTATTTCAGTATACTTAAAGAATCGGGTTACAAAAAAATACCTTACACACTTAAAACTGACAGAAGTTTTTTAATTAATGCAACAATGTCGTTTAACATTTTAAAAACATGTTGTCTTGGTATATTGGTAAAAGAAAACATATTACCTACAATGGAAAATAAGTCTTTTTCAACAAAATATATATTTACATTTGTCGTTATCGGATAATCCTCCAAAAAAGGGCTTTTTACGGTCACTATTACTGGAAGTTTTAAAAAGAATTTAAAATTTCTTTACAATATTTCTTAACTTTTCCTTTACCCCTAAAGTTGGTAGGAAAAAGAATGGGGAGTATTAATAATCCAAGTACTTTTAGGGAGTTTCTACCCACAAATCCTTTACTTTTCGAGTAAACGGACAATTAAATTACAGTTTTTCTTTCTTTTTTTTACCTAAACTAATGATAAAGGCTGCATCTAAGGGCCAATTGTTAAAAAGTTTATCATTTGCTCCCGGGTACAAATTTTTAAAATCTAATAAAATCTAAAATTAAAGTAGGTTATTGCGCAAGTTACGTCTGCTGACTAGGCAACAAAGCTTACCTCGCACGGAACTATACATTATACCGGCACTTCTCTTTTAATTGTTGTTGTGAATACATTTTTAAAAATAAATTAATTTAAAAGTTCAACGGTTTTAATTTAACAAATTAAGAATTCAAAACTGGCGCTGTGAAACAGGATTCTCATCAACAAAAATCATTAGAATTTTTGGTGAAACCGGGCTCATCAACATCAAAGAAGAAAGTCACCCGTCTTCAACCTGCCAAAGGACCCATTGAAGATCCATTGGACAACTTCGAAATCTCCTGAATTTCGTCCTTTCGTCCCCCGAGCCAATTGGAGATGAACAACGCATTAAAATTAATCAAGTAAGTCGTTCAGTAGTTCCTTTTGCATCCCTTTTATTATTTCCTAATTGATTTTCATTTAAACTGCGCACCACTCAATGTGTCGCGACCAAAAAGTTCGTCCTTTTTCAAAACGACATAACTTTTTTGTTTCTTGAACGATTTTATTTTGGTCTGTGATTTCTGCTAACCCCATCCTCTGGCAATTCATGCTATAGATATTAAGCATACGGTTCTTCAAGTAAATTTCCTACAGGGTGATTTGTAAAACGGTGAAAAATTTCAATAACTTCATCCAAGCCCTGTTTGTAAAACAATAATTTTTTTTTCGTTTTTACTTTGAAATAATGAAGTATTATGTGTTACCTTGAAACCTTTTTCAAATTTTTCCAATTGGAATCTTAGCAACGAAAATATGATTTTTTTTTTCAAAAGAGTACATTAAGGCTTTTTGGTAGGCAATATATTCAGTCTTTTTAAGAACAAGAAAATAAGATGGTAAAAGATTGTTCCTTGAATAATTCTGAATAAGCGACAAGCAACAAACTTCCATTATTTTCATAGGGGCCTAAGCAAAGACCACTTTTTCAAAATGACATTTTGGTGAAAATTTGCGAAAACTAAACCTGAACCGATATTTAGGTTCGTGACATGTTTTCTTTATAATTTTGACCTCCTGATTGTGATTCAGTTGTCAAATTTAAGTTTCAGATAAAACAAAAATCATCAAGAATCAAAATTCGAAAACAATTCCCTGTTGTTAAATGTCTTAATAAAATCCGATTGCTCTCGTGTTTCTTGCATATTTATGATAAAAATGCCATTCGTGGATTCATTTTTTGGGCGAAATTACTGCAATTTGTTTGAGTGGTTAGGATAATGTTACATAACTTACATTTAAATTGCGCAGTAGTGATAACATCATTGATAAGTACCTACCTAATTTATAATAAAGTTAAATAAAAATATTTTTGTTCATTTTTGAAAATTGTATGTGTAGATATAATCATAATCAAAACTTCAACATTCAACAGAAAAATGTAACAAACAATAACAACGACGGTGGACGAGTGGTTAGTGCTGCTGACTACAAGCCGGAGGTCGTGGGTTCGAATCCCACCAGGGATATGGCTGTTTATTTGTGTTTGTCCTATTGTGTAATAGTCCTTCGGAGGGGACTTTAAGCCCGCGGTCCGTTCCGACCCCTAACCCGCACAAGCCATTCAGTTGGCTTATGGGACTTCTTAAGAAGTAAGGGTGAACTAAAAGAGCACTTTTGTATATAAACAATAACAATAATACCTTTCAACATTTCGTTGGCCCTCCCCTAAGCCGTAATAATTCGTTAACCCTCCTGGGCATTCCCTCGACCAAGTTCCTTAGAAATTTCTGGGATACCCCATTCTTCCTGAATAGCATTTACCAATTCATCCAAATTTTCCATGCCTCCTTCCCTCTCTTTCATCTTCAATTTTATCCTGCTCCACACATGCTCAATAGGATTCATATCCGGAGACAAAGGTGGCCCATTCATTTTCTCAATATGGTGGTCCCTTAAATACTCATTTACGATATGTAAAAAAACATTAAAAACCAGCAATCGGACAGCCGGGAATTGTTTTCGAATCTTGATTCGTAGTGATTTTGGTTTTATATGAAACTTAAATTTGACAACTGAATCAAAATCAGAAGGTCAAAATTATGAAGAAAACATTTTACGAAAGTAAATATCGGTTTAGGTTTAGTTTTTGCAATTTTGCAATATTTCACAAAAATGTCATTTTTAAAAAGGGGTCTTAGCTTAGGCCCTCTGAAAATAATGGAAGTTTGTTGCTTGTCGCTTGTTTAGAATTATTTAAGGAACAATCTTTCACCATCTTATCTTCTTGTTCCTAAAAAGACTGAGTGTATTGCCTAAAAAAAGCCTTAAATGTACTCTTTTGGAGAAAAAATCATATTTTCGTTGCTAAGATTCCAATTCGAAAAATTTGAAAAACATTTCAAGGTAACACATAATACTTCATTATTTCAAAGTAAAAACGAAAAAAAAAATATTTTTTTACAAACGGGGCTTGGATAAAGTTATTGAAATTTTTCACCGTTTAACATATCACCCTGTAGGAAGTTTACTTGACCAACCGCGAGCTTCATATCTATAGCATGAATTGCCAGAGGATGAGGCTAGCAGACATCATAAACCAAAATTAAATCGTTCAAGAAACAAAAAAGTTATGTCGTTTTGAAAAAGAACGAACTTTTTGGTCGCGACCATTGAGTGGTGCGCAGTTTATTTTAAGTATTTTTTTTGCCTTTATTAATTTTTATGGCAACAAATCTAAACAAAATTTTGGTTTCGGAATTAAGTGATCCAGAAATAGAACAACTTATTATATTATTAGAAAATACTACCATAACTAATACCCAAATTAAAATCAAGAAAGTAAATATGACAGATCCAGAAATTCCTAAAATAACTGATAAGCAACTTGAACAATTTTGTAAAGTAATACCTATTTATGGCGATGGTGAAGCATCTCTCAGCGATTTTATAATTTCTGTGGACAAAATTATTGATCTTTTTCAAGGCACTTTTGCAATGTGCTCAAACATTCAATTGCATTTATTTAACCTCTATGTTTTAAGCAAAATTCGCGGACCACCAAAATCATTTATAACAGCCAATAAACTCGACAATTTTATTCCAAATTCTTTTCAAACTTGGCAAAATATTCGTACCGACCTTTTAAAAAAATTTGGTGAGCGTCGATCCGAATCTACATTAGAACGTGAACTAACAACATGCATTTAAAATTTTAATGAAAATTATACCGATTATTATTTGCGCCTGGACAATAAATTAAATGACCTTATCGATCTTGTCTCCATTCAAAACAGCGATGCAAATATCGTTAAAATAAAAACAGAACTTTTTCAGCAAAAAGCACTGTTGACATTTAAAGTTGGTCTTTCACAACCCTACCGCGATTTGTTAAAATACAGCAATTGTAAATCACTAGAAGAATGTCTTTGCGATGTTCTGAGCTCGAAAACGAAGAATCTTTTGGTAGAGCTATACGCAACACCAAATCTGATAAAATCAAAACACCCCAATTAGTTTTAAATTCTCCGTCACCAAGATTTTTTAACTATCCCCCACAACATTTTAATCAAGTCAGTCACCCCGAACCACAACGATCAAATTTTAATAACACAAAACCCTTTGGTAATTTTAACAAATCTTTTTCTCTTAAATCGCAACCAATATATAAACAATTTTACGGCCCATCTTCAAGCAAAAATTTGCCAAATACACAACATTTTTATAAGCCATCTCCGATGTCAACCCAAACCGCTAAATATTCAAATCAAAGTTACAAACCGACTCCAATGTCAACTCAAACCATTAAACACCCTCAAAATTTTAGGCATAACGCGTATAATATTAAAAGTACCGAATTTGATTCCCAGAGTTATTGCCCCGAAGACGACACTGTGAACGGAAGCGCACCTGATATGTCCGCGTCGTCCGATTTCGATCCCGGTTTACCTACCGACCAAGTTTATTCTCATCTAGATAATGCTGATGCTTGCCGTGTGAAAATTTTTACGACGTCAATTTGAACCCGAATGCTACATAAACTTAAATAATATTGCAAATTTACCTCGATTGCCTTTCATTACTCTGTAGCATGCACATTTTATGCTACGTGTTTCATCCTTAGATAACAAACTTTTATCTAAAATAAAGATTTAAAGTAGGGAAACACATTATTTAGGGCTGTACTTATTATGTTTGACGTTCAGTTAAATTTGCAACGATTAAACATTAATCACTTACAGTTATAAATGCTACGATTGTGTTTTCATATGCTCCACCGTACTGTAGTTTGGGAGACCTATGTTTGTTTAACTTTTGTTTACAGCCCGGCCGGATGTTACTTCAGTGAAGACAAGCAGCGTCGAGCCCCGTTTTGTTCCTAGATTTCCTTATAACTTTAGTTTGCCAGTAAATTCCATAGTCTAACCTTAAAACGAACAAATGTGGTTATTAACCTTACCTTTAAGTTACCTTGCTATAGGTTGTATCTGTTTGAGCGTTAGAGGCACTTATTCTATCTTGCTAATGTCTCAAATTTTCTTTTAAATATGCCATGTAGAACATTTGTTTACTTTTGAAATGTCAAAACCGGTCGTTAACCGGGTTGCCTATATTTTTATTCAGTGTTTTAAATTAAATATATTTCTTTGTTTTCCTTCATATATAATGGTTTCAGATCTAGTTTATTTAAATTTTAGTATACGCCGTTTCAAACTTAATTTTTTTTTTAATTTCATTTTTAAAAGTTTCTTGGGGTGGTTGTGGTCGCGCATGCGCGTGAAAGTCCAATAGGAATTTAAATTCTTCTAAGCTTCCTTTCCTGTTTGACCGCCAGACGAGCAACATGTCGATTTGACTTAAGTTGAGTGTTAAAAGTTTTTCAAGTGTAAAAATCCAGTTAAATCGTGGCGAAAGGGTCCAGAAGAGACACCGAAGAGCTCGATGATTGCGTAGTATCTGGGGTCTTGTCGACGTTTAAATTACTGAGAAAAACGCTGTAGCGTGCTCCGCCATAACCTCAACTTGGCTCGGATCGACATGTAAATAATCTGGATGTAGTATTTTACCGATTTTGACGATATTTCCCGGATTTGACTAGCACGTATTATAATGTGTGTGCTTGGCCTTGACAGTTTTCCCTCTCCTGCAAGATGGTAGGAATGACGCTTCCCTTAAGCCAGATTAATTAATCTGGCTTTTACCTTATGTTGACTTTTACCTTAAGGTTAACTTTTACCTTACGGCTAGCTTTACCAGATAGCTTGCTATTGCCTTACAGTTAGCTTTTATGAACAGTACAGCTACTGTGCCCTCATGATCTTGACTCGGCCTGACGCCACCTCCCTGATTTGACGACCTACAACCCACCGGAAAACCACACCGCTGTTTGTCTTCACAGAAGCCACCAGCCGGAGCAAGAACAACTAACGCTCACTGGAGGATGTAAATTTGAGTATACTATTTTAAACTTTTAAATATTGAACTGTCACTATATTATTTTTGTTGCGGCTTAAAAGCCGACTTTATTATTTTTGTTGCGGTTTAAAAGCCGACTTATTTTTATTTTAATGTGAACCGACGATACGTATCAAAGGTAGAGTTGTTTGGGTTTACGTGGTTTATATACCAATACTTTACAACAATTTAATAATTCTGACTGGAATGTTTAAGATAAGATTTCTTAAATTATACATTTTACTATAGTATATCCTCTTTAAGTTTACATACCTTCAAACACTTTCAGCGTAAACTAAGTTAGATTAAATGACCGGTCTAATTTTGCTTTTTCCTACAAAAGGTCATTTGGCGCCCACAAGGTAAGCTATTGTACACTTTTAAGATTACAAGAATCTTTATCTTTTGGTTTGTATTTTTTTTTTCGATATGGACACGTCAGGATTTTAGTTTAAGAACCCACATAATTTTAACCCTGCTCTCCACTGCATTAAACAAAAAGCTGCCGTACGCATAAAAAGTCGTGGATAAAAAATAACACGCCACAACTCTTTCACTTTTTAATCTCAAAATTTTAATAGATACAGGAGCCACTAATTCAATAATAACCCCAAAAGCGGCGTCTTATTTTAATTTAAATAACATTTTTCAGAAAGAATTTACTGTGCAGTCACTTAATAAATCATTTACCAACAATAAAAATTTACAGTATCCAATTTTTTCAGAATTCGGAATCAACTACTGCTTTAAATTTCATATAATTCCTTGGCATGAGAGATTTGATGCGCTAATTGGTTCAAGCGATCTTCAAAATTTGTACGCAAAAATTGATTATCGAACACACACTTTAAATATTAATAATATTTCAATAAAATTCCGTTATTTTTCTCCAGAATATACTAAAATTGCAGTTAATTGTCCCCATGGTGATGTTTTCGTCCCCAACGTTTCGATTCACAATCAAGAAATTTTACCCTCTTCTATTCTATTCTATTCTATTCATTTAGTCAAAGACGGATTTATAACAATTCCATATACAGAAAATGCCCCTAAACAAATCTCCGCTTACCCCTTGAACTTATTTAACATAGAAACGAGTTTTCCGATTTACAATAACGACTTAGATGTCAAAAAATTACGTCTTTCCCATCTAAATTCCGAAGAAACAACAGCAATTATTAATCTTTGTCAGCGATATAAAAATATTTTTTATAACGAATCGACACCCCTGTCATCTTCCCTGTCACTACTACCCATCATATAGCGACAAAAGATGAAAACCCAATTTTTACTTGTTCGTTTAGGCACCCTCCGCTTATGCGTTCTGAGATCTCTAAACAAATTCGGAAACTTTTAGACCAAAAAATTATTCGTCCTTCAACCAGTCCATATAGTGCCCCTGTGTGGATTGTACAAAAAAAAACAGATGCCTCAGGTGTCAAAAAATTTAGAATGGTGATTGATTACCGAAAATTAAATGAGAACACAATTGAAGACAAATACCCGCTTCCCAGAGTCGATGAAATCTTAGAAAATCTAGGACGTTGTAAATATTTTACATGCCTTGATCTTGCCCAAGGATTTCATCAGATAAAAATGTCAGACAAATCAATCCCTAAAACCGCCTTTACTGTCAACCAAGGACACTACGAATACGTTCGCATGCCCTTTGGCTTACGCAATGCCCCTGCTTCATTTCAACGTATGATGGACGAAGTTTTAAGGCCTTATTTATATCAAAAATGTTTTGTTTACATGGACGATGTAATTATTTTTTCAAAATCACTCCAAGACCACATTCATGATTTAAAACTAATATTTTCGGCATTAAATAAAGCAAATCTTAAAGTACAGCTTTTAACAAAACGGGTAGAATTTTTAGGTCATACCGTAACAGAAAATGGACTAGAACCAAACCCCAATAAAATTAAAGCCATTCAAAATTTCCCTATTCCTAAAACCGTTAAAGAAATTAAATCCTTTTTGGGACTTATCGGATATTACCGTAGGTTCATATCTGATTTTGCAAAATTGACATACCCAATGAACAAATGTACGCGAAAAAATGAAAAAAATTTACATTTACAACGAACAATACGTATCAGCATTTAATAAATGCAAAGAAGCATTATCCAACTCCCCTATTTTACAATATCCGGGTTTTCAAGAGACTTTTACCTTAACGACTGGCGCCTCCAACGTTTCCCTTGGTTCTGTGCTCTCCCAAAAAGGACTTCCCATTGCCTATCACTCACGCACCCTCAATTCTGCTGAAAGAAATTATTCTACAACAGAAAAGAAACTTCTTGCTATTGTTGACTCTGTGCAACATTTTCGTCCCTATTTATTTGGCCGCACATTCAAAATTGAAACGGATCACAACCCCTTAATTTGGCTCTCAAAATTAAAAACCCCAAATTCACGATTAGTTCGCTGGAAAATAAAGTTGGAGGAGTACGATTATACAATAGTATATAAAAAAGGTAAAGACAATGTTGTTGCTGATGCCTTGTCTAGAATCGAGATCAATGTAAATGATACTGATTCGATCTTCCCAAATATCGAAGAAAACCCCGACCCAGCTGATCTTGAAAAATTTCTTGAAAAAAGCACTGTTCATTCCCAAGCAGACAATATTTCCTTTGAACTTCCAATAACTGACAAACCAATTAATTATTTTAAGAACCAAATTTTTATTGCTACTGGCCATTCAGAACAAAACTCCCTTAAAATCAAATTTAGAGACCGTCGAGTTATAAGCATCGTATCACAAGATAATAACAATATTTCCGAACAAATCCTCTCTTAATTTAAAGAACTTATTGACCCTTCACAAACCTATAATCTGTATTTACATCAACCCAATTTGTTACGCCCCCTTATTGAGGAAACACTTACAAATTCGCTTAAAATTATACTTTGTTCCACCTATTTAAAAGACATTTGCAAAGTTGAGGACCAGGAAAAAATAATCGAGCAATATCATAATAGAAATCATAACGGCATAAATGAAACGTATTCGCAATTATCCCAAATTTATTATTGGCCTAATTTAAAAATCGATATTACAAACTTTATAAATGCTTGTACCGTATGCTTAAAAAACAAATACGAACGCAGACCCCCAAAGTACCCATTTCAAGGCCCACTATTATCACATAAACCTTTTCAAAATTTACACATTGATGTTTTCTTTTATAAAAGTAAATCATTTTTAACAATTTTAGATCAATTCAGTAAGTATGCACAATGTTATATGTTAAATGATCCAACTAGTTTTGAAATAATTCGTAAATTAAGGCATTATTGCTCTCACCACAATTATCTGGAAAAAATTACAATAGATTCAGGCACAGAATTTACGAGCCACACGTTTAAACAATATTTAAATTTACATAAAATAGATCACCATAGTACCCTTATCGAAAAACTAAACATCCTCCACGAAGTTAACCCGCCAGACTCCCTAGATGATCACGCTATCACCGCTGTCACAATATATAATCAATCAATAAATTCAAGTACTAATTTTGCCCCTTTTGCGCTATTATATGGTCCCTACGAAAAACTTACAGAACTAAATACCGACACGCCTATTTATGAAGATTTTGTCGAAAAGCGAAAGAAAGAACTTTTACCTTTTTTTGATCACGTTTATGGAAAAACTCGAGAAAAAGCAATCAATCGACTAGAAAAATGTAATAAAACCAGAAACGATGTACCTTTAGATTATTCAACCCAAATCAGTTCAGATACACCCCTTATTGTATATTATAAAATAAAAATAGAAATAAAGCAATTGCCCCATTTTCTCCCCTCGTTGTTATGGAGCAACAAAATAATAAACTAATTGGTAGAACACATAAAAGAACCACAGAAACCGATAAAAAGTATTTAAAAATTCGTAACAGTAACACCTTGTTGCAGGATTCTGCTACTGTTGGCCCCTCTGTCCCACTGCCTGCACCATAAATGCCTTAAGACCAATGGATACTATGACGAAATTATTGGACAACAAAAAGAAATATTACATAACCCAATTTAACATTTCTTCTATAGAAAACAGCGTTTTTAACATTCCTGTTGCAAATACAAGTTCACATTTCCTTAATGCCCTTCACGGCCTCGCCCTTCAAAATCTAAAAAGTTCACTTAATAAATTACGCAATCGACCAAAACGAGGTTTAATCAATGCTCTTGGTTCAACCGTTAAATTTATCACTGGCAATTAAGATCAATCGGATCTTGATTTAATTAACAGAAAATTTGAAAATTTGACAGATGCTCACAATGACCTTAATCATAACGTAAATAAACTAATAATTTTTTGTAAAGAACAAACGACCGCTATATTAAAATAATAACAACATTTAATAAAATTTATAAAGACATTTCCCATGAATATCGACATGATTTTGACGAACTTTCAAGAACCAAACTTTTAAAACAAAATTATAATAATTTACAAAATTTTGTCGAAATGCTTTTCAGAACAATTTCATTCTCACGGTTAGGATATTCTAATGTAGAAATGTTTGAAATTAGCGAAATCAATTATATAGAATCATCTTTATTATCAATTTATTCGATAGAACGATCAAAAACAGTTGTTATTATTTCTGATCAATTAATTTCAATAATTTTAAAAGTTCCGATCTTATCCAAAGAAACATTTTCATTATACAAAATCCCATCCTTTCCTTCTACTGACGACGTTATGATTATTCCACCTTCAAATTACTATTCTTATGGAAAATGGTTTAAAAATTGTCCTTATAAAACCAGAAAATTGTCTAGCTACATCCGTCCATCACCCGATCAGATATCAACTTCAGTCAAACGAAATGTTGGTGTACAAATCAACTTCCATCCAAGAAATATGTACAGGACACACCATTGTTCCCGAATGCAGATCCATAGTCGTGTCAAGCCCCTGTGACGTAACCATCGATGAAGAAAGATACTCCATCAACAGCACTAAAGTATCGCGTATCACTTATTCGACCCATCACCCTAATTGCCACAAGAACAGTCGAACTAAACGAAATTCATATCCCTCCAGAACTGGATTTGAAGCCATTAGAGGACATCCACTTGCAAAAGGAAATCCATTACACATTTTGGGTTATAACAATAATTATTGCAATACTAACTATAATTGTTGGAGTAGTATTAATCTGGAAAAAGAAACGCCTTATTTATCTTCTGTTTCTCCAGAGACCTACCCTCAAGGATTTGGAATCCGCTCTTCGAGCTAAGGAGGGAGGAGTTACGTCTGCTGACTAGGCAACCAAGCTTACCTCGCACGGAACTACACATTATACCGACACTTCTCTTTTAATTGTTGTTGTGAATACATTGTTAAAAATAAATTAATTAAAACGTTCAACTGTTTTAATTTAACAAATTAAGAATTCAAAACTACATAATATGTTATATAATTTAATTTATTATATCTGTGGATAATTTAAAAACTTACAAGATTATATTCAAGTGGTAAACTTAAAGCTGGGTATGTCTTAAAGTAATCAAAAATTGTAATTTTTTCCAAATTGTATTTTTGTATTCTAATATTAACTGTTTCTTTCCTAAATTCAATAAGTTTGTTAAAGGGCTCGTTATTATATTTGAGAAAATTTAACTTTTAGTGTCTTCGGTAACTATTTCTGATTTATTTTTCTTTTTCCAATAATTTCTAAACCCTGATATCGTTTTTTTTTAATTAGCATATTTGTCATAAAGCTTTCCGTGACAACTCATACTCTGGAACATAATAAGTCTCTGCGGACTCTGTCGGAAACACTGTTTGATAAAAAAATAAGTCTCTTTGTAAACACTAAAAAAATAATTATGTGCGTTATGGTGACTATAATTTTTCAGCATATGTATACCGTTTGTCCGGATCGTTTTTTAATTCCTCTTTGATAATGAGTGTTACCAAACGATTTGTTTGCAACTCCTTTTTCAACTTAGTTATGGCTTCTAGCAGTAACACGTGTTTTAAATGCGCTAAAACTATACGGGCAAATACCTTATGTATAGAGTGTTCAAAATGTAAAAAGTGGTTTCATCGTGATTGTGTAAACTTAAATATCGAGGAAATCAAAGAAAAAATTAAAGGTCAGTGGTTTTGCACTTTTTGTAAAATTAGCCCAGTCACATCAATTTGCACTGAAAAAATCGACGTAAACAAAAGTTAACAACTAAAAATTGTTTTAAATGAAAATATTCTACTAAGAAAACTTATAATAGAAATGGAACAATCAAATACAGTATTAAATGAAAATAAATATTTACTTGAAAGTAAAATTAAAATGTTAGAAGAAAAAGTAAACTCGTTAAAAAACGCTAACAACTTATCCGTGCATTCCAACGAGGTACAATCCACCAGTCAACCAAACCCCGCAAACCCACTATAAAGCGAAATAATACAACCAAATAAACGAAAACGTAAGGAGATTCCCTAAATTAACATCCCTAAAATTCAAATGGCACCAACTTCACCCTCACCACAAACCCCATATGCTCCCAAGTCGCCGAATAGTATTCCATTCACAGAGGTCAAGTACAAAAAGAAAAAATAATTAATATCGGGACGTCCAAACAAACTCTTCCCACAGTTTGTAGGAAGTGACTCAAATAAAAAAGCCTGGTTGTTTAAAGCCTGGTTGTTTATATCAAGGGCAAAAGATCATGTTACTGCTGACAACGTTAAAAACTGTATAATTAAAGAAACTAAACTATATGAAAATGAGGTCATAGTCAAAGAAATTAAGACCCAATACGAAAGAAAAGATAACAAGTGCTTTATGGTTGGAGTCAATTTTTCAAAAAAAGACATGCTATACGAAAAAGATTTTTGGCCACCAGGTATAACATTTAGAAGGTATAATTTTAACTTCAACGAGAACCAATACCGGCGATTTTTTATAAAGTGCAAACCAGTAGAAAAAAAGCAACTAAAAAAATATAAACAAACATTTAAAATTCTCTATACTAATATAAAGTCTGTCTTCAACAAATTAAACGAATTGGAAATACTTCTACAGCAGGAAACTCCACTAGCTCTATGCTTATCAGAATCATGGGCAACAAATGACAATATCAGTCTTCTAAACATAGTTGGCTATAAAATGGCCTCTCATTATTGCAGAAACACATATTCCCATGGTGGAGTTTTATTATACGTCCAAGAAAAATGTTCAACAAATATAATTAATATCGAAAAGTTTTGCGTAGACAAAGATATCGAAGTGTGTGTCACCATTATTAATACCAACAACACGAAAATTGGAATTGTCGTCGCATACAGATCCCCTAAAGGAAATATTGACACGTTTTACTGTAATACATCCTGTGTTCTATGTGAAGTATCAAAAAAATGTGACTATATGGTGTTCTGTGGTGATTTTAACATTAACTCATTAACTCTAACTGTGCAATCTGCCATTTTACAGGATATTTTTGATTCATTTCTATTAACCAACAAAAATAAAGACCCGACAAGAGTTGCTTGTTTTGAAAACGGCCATATTTCTCAGTCAGCTATTGATTATATATTTAGGAACTTCTCCAGCTTTAAAGTTAACGTGACTAATCCCGGTTTATCTGATCATTGTTTAGTATCTCTCGAAGTCGATCTTTGTTTGTCCAATGATGGCATTAAAAAAAATAATGATATATTCTATTACTTTAGAAATCTCTCTGTCGGCAACTTATCATATTTAAAAAGTCTTAATAATAATAATAGGCTTTATTTCAGAGGACATATACATGTGTAGAAAACGTCAAGGTACATTTGAAAATAGACAAACATAAATACAATTAAAAATAGGTACATATACATAATAATAGTAATAATTTATAGGAACTAAATCTACATTAAAAGAAATTCACTTATACCATAATAACATTTGTTAATTGACTTAGCATTTTGAATGTCTAAGGGGAGTCTATTAAATATATGTATGCCTAAACTGTTCGTGGACTTTTTACCTAAATTTAGACGATTACATTGCGTTCTTAGTTCATTTTTCTTTCGGGTATTAAAATTGTGGATATCAGAATTCATTAAGAATTTACTTTTGTTTAAAAATACATATATGCCTAGCTCCAAAATTTGAACACATGGTACAGGCAATATTTTAAATTTTTTAAATAGTTCTCTACATGAGAAATCCTGTGGAACACCGGCTATGCATCTGATTATTCGCTTTTGGGAAACAAATACACGTTCAGCACCCGTAGATGAACCCCAAAAATAAATACCATAGCGGATTCTACAACCAACCTGTGCATGATATAAACATAATAGTTGCTCTATTACTAATATTTGCCTAAGATTTCTAAATAAATAAACCAAAGAGCTTAATCTAGAGATTAAAAGGTCACATTGGTGACTCCAATTTAGTTTTTCATCAAGAACTATGCCCAAGAAGCTAAAATGGTCCTTTCTGGAGATGTTAAAACCATCAATAGACAGATCTAAATTAAGAGATTCTGTAGTGGAACCATTAGGGTCATTATTTTATATTTCCGTAATTTTATATTAAAACATTATTGGCTTTAAAATACAAGTTAATAACTTTATAATTGCTGACTTTTATTAACAAATAATTCAATGAACCCTAGGTGCGCCACGTCATTTCCCTGAGGTAGCATATTTTCATATGCACCTTATAATTAGTAATCAATTTGTTAGTTAGTAAGATATTAGATATAATTCGAATAAGACAGTATTTAGGGCTGTACCTATACTTGTACTTTATTCTCTAATATATATAGTTATGGGAAATATATTGTCTAATTTCTAACCAGAAACCTTTTAACATCATATGGCGATCCTGCCAGTGCCTCTTTGTAAAAGAGAGAAAAAAAAGTAGTGATGCACGAGTGAAAAACATTGACAGTCCAAAAATAGTGAAAGATGTGTAGCTCAAGACAAGCACAAGCCAAAGAAGAAATTATAATTGCCCAGTCAGGAAACAGTGGAGGTCAAACACTAGGTATTGAGCAGGCAATGACCCATCAGAATTATCTCCTAATTGGTCTTCTTGTTTTGATATTTCTGATCTTCATCTTTTACTTATACGAGAGACGGCAAAGACGTTGGCGTCAGAAGGTCCAGAGAGCAGCCCTAGGAGCAACCGCTATGAGTATGGAGAAGTTGGATGGATAGTGATGTGAAAGTGTTGTGAGAGCATAAGTGTTGTTAGTTATAACTCAAAAGTAAAGAGACGTTAAAAAAAAAAGTTAAATAACCATGGGATGTCCGACCTGCGAGACTTCGAAATTCTTTTAGAGGACATCAAAGGATTCCACAAAAATTTGGGAAAAGACTCTATTGAGAGGAGAAACAATGAAGATATAACCGGCCGTAAGTTAAAAACATTAAACGAATTTAAAGACAGATTAAAACGTTCGATTGAAAATTATAATAAGCTTAGGCATACAGTAATTGTAACAGAAGAAGCTAAAAAACTAAATGAAAAAATTAAAACAGAATTAGCTTCAGCAAAGTTATTGTTAGAGAGTAGGATTAGTGTTAAATCAGGTCAATCTAAAGAATCGCCTCATTCTTCTCAGAGTGTCACAGAGAACAGTAAATTACAACCGAAAGAAGAGTTAGGTGGTTCGATAGATACCGAGTTAGAAATATTAGGTATAGAAAATAACCCTGTTGATATAGTTATGGGGGAAGAGTTTAGTTTAAAAACCGCAGCTGGCTTGCTGCCGTTGATGAACGGTAAGGAAAATGTGACTAAACAACTTATAGATTCTATCGAGTTATATGACAGTTTATTAAATGCAGCAGGTAAAACTCTATTAACAAAATATGTTTTAAAAACGCGGTTGTCAGAAAATGCGAAACTGCGATTGAAAGCCACATACGACACAAATCAGGCACTTGTAAACGATATTAAAACACATTTTTTGCCAAAAAAATCGGCATCGACGCTGTCCACAAAATTAAATTCGGCTAGACAAGGAGGCAGATCGGTAGAGCAATTCGGGCAGCTCATAGAAGAACTTCTTGTCGATTTAACAATTGCACAAGCGGACGGCGACGATGCCGCTGCCCAAGTTTTAAGAGTGGCAAACGAAAAAATCGCATTAAACACATTTGCAAACGGATTAAACAACAATGATCTAAGAACGGTAGTTAAAGCTAGAAATTATCCCGCGTTAACAGAGGCTATTCAAGGGGCGATAGACGAGGATGTAGGAAAGCGAGATTCGCCTCACGCATTTTTCATGCGAGGTAACCGTGGTACGCGGCGAGGTCGTGCTCTAAACAATCGTGGTTCAGGTACGCGCCCATTCTCAGGGCAGTCAACATCTTCTAATCCCCAATATTATCCTAATTATAACACAAGACAATTTAATGCGACTAGGACGTTTCGAGGAAATCCTTCGGGACGTTTTAATAGTAATCGTCAAGGTTGGTCAAACCGGCGCGGAAATTTCAATTATCGGGAAAACCGTAACCCACCCCGAAATAATGCAGTATTTATGCAAACGGTTAACGATGAGTCCACACCTGCTTCAAATCAAAGTCAAAATCAATCACCGGATCTGTTTTTTCGAGGCTTCACTCAAAACAACTGATTCGGCTGTAATTCTAAATTTAAAT
Organism: Brassicogethes aeneus; assembly: GCA_921294245.1. Lineage (NCBI taxonomy): Eukaryota > Metazoa > Arthropoda > Insecta > Coleoptera > Nitidulidae > Brassicogethes > Brassicogethes aeneus. The sequence continues at coordinate 35,079,738 of OV121139.1, forward strand.
GGCCTTCATTTTGTAAAGTTATCTTATAACGCTACAGAGTTAAGGTTTTTAATTGATACCGGGGCATCAGCTAGTATAATTTTTAAACAAGCGTTAGACATAAAACAAACAATAAATAAAAATAAAGAAATTCGAATCTCAGGTATCTCTGGGTCAACTGTTTCACGGGGATCAGCAGTTCTCTCATTTCAATTAGATAATACAAAGCTTAGTCATGAGTTTTTAATTATTAATAGTTTTGAAGAAGGAATGGATGGAATTTTAGGGTCAGATTTCTTTCATAAGTATTTTGCTACAATTGATTTTGAAAAATATTCGGTTTCCTTTCTGGTAAAGAATCAAAAAGTGATTCTTCCTTTAGAATCTCAACATAATTTTTATACGGTAGTACCGGCGCGTTGCGAAATTATTACACATTGTAGAATAGAACAGGATGGAGATTGTGTTATACTACCAGATCAGTTGTGTGAGGGTGTTTTTGTGGCAGGTAGTCTAGCACGAGCTCGTAATAATATAATTCCTGTTAGGATTCTTAACGTACGCGAGCAAGACATTAAATTGAAAAATTTTCGGCCCAAGACGGATTACACTTCCAATTACAAAGTAATTAATCCTTTAGAGGGTAATTCTAAATCGGTAAAACGCATAGAGAAATTATTACAGACAATTGATACAACGCACTTAAATTGCGAAGAACGGAATTCAATTCAACACATTTGCGCGAAATATGCCGACATTTTTCATTTAGAAGGAGATCCTTTATCGGTGACTAACATATATAAACAAAAGATTCATTTACGGAAAAATGCGCAACCGTGTTATAAAAAACCGTATCGTTTACCTCACGCTCAGAAAACCGAAATTCAAAGGCAGGTTGAACAAATGTTGGTAGACGGAATTGTGGAACCAGCAGTTTCAGAATGGTCTGCACCTATTCTTATTATACCCAAAAAACTTGACCAAAGCGGAATTAAAAAATGGCGGCTTGTAGTCGATTACAGATTTTTAAATGAACAGATTCAAGACGATAAGTTTCCGTTACCAAATATTACAGACATTCTCGACTCGTTGTCAGGCGCAGTATACTTTTCTCATTTGGATTTGTCGCAGGGATATTACCAGATTGAGTTAGAGCCGGAAAGTCGGCCTTGCACTGCGTTCACTACAGACCGAGGACAATTTCAAATGAAAAGATTGCCAATGGGTCTTAAAATTAGCCCTAGTGCATTTTCCAGAGCGATGACTGTAGCTTTATCGGGACTTACTTACGAAAATTGTTTTATCTACTTAGACGACTTAATTGTTTTTGGCAATACGCTGTTCATACATAATCAAAATCTTATTAAAGTTTTGCAAAGGTTACGCGACGTTCGTTTAAAGTTAAATCCGCATAAATGCGAATTTTTAAAACATGAGTTACTGTATTTAGGGCACATAATTTCGGCCGACGGTATTTCACCAGACCCAACAAAAATAGAGGTCATTCGAAATTATCCAGTGCCTAAAGATTCTCAAGAAACCTTTTAACATCATATGGCCAAACCAAACGATTTGTTGCTTTCGCTAATTATTATAGGCGTTATATTCCAAATTTTGCACATATTGCCTACCCCTTAAATCAATTATCTCGAAAAAACATAACATTTCGTTGGACGGATATTTGTCAAAACTCATTTGAAACACTTAAAAATGCACTACTTAAACCACCTATTCTACAATACCCGAATTTTTCACCAAATAATACCTTTATCCTAAGGACAGACGCCTCAGGATATGCCCTTGGAGCTGTACTATCTAATGGCGACGACAGACCGATCGCTTATGCAAGTAGATCACTCAATAAAGCAGAGAAAAACTATTGCGTTATTGAAAAAGAACTACTAGCCATTGTTTGGGCATCCAAACATTTTCGACCTTATCTCTACGGTCGACACTTCTATATCCTTACGGACCACCGACCCTTACTTTACTTATTCGGTATGCATAACCCGAGCAGTCGTTTAACGAAATTTCGGTTAGTTTTAGAGGAATACAATTTTACCATCCGTTATGTGACCGGTAAGAGTAATGTTACGGCTGACGCACTATCGCGTATTGACCTTAGCGTTACTGACCTTAAAAACCTTAGTCAGGAAACTTCTCAATGTATGTTTGTACTTACAAGAGCTCAATCTAAACAACAACAAGCTTCTAGCAGTAATGATAATTCTTTTATTTCACGCGACAGGCTTGATCACCCTGGCGTTGTGAATCTTTTGAAAGCTCCTGTAGATGCTTATGAACTAAGGCATTTACCCTCTCCCGAATTTGACAGAATTATATGTAATACGACGACAGATTATAAATATAATAATTTTCTTTGTTTAGATGAGGCGCGCGTCATTTATTATAAGCAGATAGCTCGATCAACAACTACACTAGATGAGTCGTTGAGAGCTCTGCAACATATATGTAAAAAATATAATATTCCGGAATTAGTAATTGTAAAGAATAAAAATGGTACCATATTATTAAAAGAATTTTTAAGGGATCCCAAACTATTGCAAAAATATAATATAAAATTGACAATTCTTAAAGATATTGTTACTGTCGATGATCTCGAAATGAGACAAATTATTCTCAATGACTTTCATTTAATCCCCACGGGAGGTCACGCCGGCATTAATAGAATGTATAACAATATAAAACGCTACTATTATTGGCCAGGTTTACGTAAACAAGTAATAGATTTTGTTAAACGATGTGATGACTGCCAGCGGTATAAACACTCTAAACCCAATACCGAACCAATGAATATAACCTCTACGGCTTCCTATGCCTTTCAACGAATTTTTTTGGATCTTGTCGGACCTATCGAGGCCGATGTAGATAATAATCGATACGCCCTTACCATACAATGTGATTTGACAAAATTTGTCGAATGTTACCCAATTATCAACAAAGAAGCAAGCACCGTGGCGCGATCTTTTGTCGACAACTTCATTCTACGGTACGGCATTCCCGAATTCGTCGTAACGGATCAAGGGACTGAATTTTTAGCAGCCACGTTTCAAGAAACATGCAAATTATTACAAATCGAAAAGTTAAATTCCACAGCTTACCACCATGAAACCATAGGTGCTTTGGAAAACTCTCATAAAACGTTAGGGTCTTATTTGCGTATTCAAATTTCAAAACATCGCGATACGTGGAGTTCGTGGTTACCGTATTGGTCGTTCGCATACAATACTACGGTTCATACGGAAACACGTTACACTCCGCATGAATTAGTTTTTGGCAAACTCGCCAAACTACCCTCTCATGTCACGCAACAACTTGCTCCTTTATATACATTTGATAACTACCCATTAGAACATCGGTATCGTTTACAAACTGCATGGCAAGACGCACAACAACAATTGTTAATATCCAAACAAAACCGAAAAATTCGTCACGACAAGCAAAGTCGCCCTGTAACTTATCAACAAGGTGATAAAGTCTTATTACTAAATAATAATTCTGTAAATAAACAGGAACCTTTGTTTAAGGGTCCCTACACAGTTGTACAAGACAGGGCACCAAACATTGTTATTAAATTAGAAAATAAGTTATTAGAAGTTCATAAGAATAGGGTTAAACCATATTATACATAACCACTTAAGTTTATATACATTTATATTATGATTAGACTTTGTCTATTAGGTTTAGGATGAAAAGAAAAAAAAAAGGTAAGAACCACCCCAGTGGGTTTTTTTTTTCTTTCTTTCCCAAGGGAGATGTAGTGGAACCATTAGGGTCATTATTTTATATTTCCGTAATTTTATATTAAAACATTATTGGCTTTAAAATACAAGTTAATAACTTTATAATTGCTGACTTTTATTAACAAATAATTCAATGAACCCTAGGTGCGCCACGTCATTTCCCTGAGGTAGCATATTTTCATATGCACCTTATAATTAGTAATCAATTTGTTAGTTAGTAAGATATTAGATATAATTCGAATAAGACAGTATTTAGGGCTGTACCTATACTTGTACTTTATTCTCTAATATATATAGTTATGGGAAATATATTGTCTAATTTCTAACCAGAAACCTTTTAACATCATAATTCTTTAGACCCATGTCCCTGAGTATAAAAACTTAAATAATTTGTCTTGGCTGCATTTAAATACAAAGAATTGCAAGCAAACCAAGACGATAACAAATTTAAATTATTTTTACATTCCATCTCGAGAATCTGGCTACTCTTGTTTGACAGTATAAGAGATGTGTCATCTGCGTATAGAGTGTTCAAACAGTTATTCTTAAGATGTAGCTCTAGATCATTGATGTATAGGGTAAATAACACAGGGCCAAGAATTGAACCCTGTGGCACACCCATGCATACATCAATGAGGTTGGAATTAACAGTGCTTTTATTTTGCAATAGATTATATTTAATTGACACATATTGCATTCTGTTACTTAAAAAACTATTCAACCAGCCACACGCTAGACCTCTAACACCATACCTCTCAATTTTTTGCATTAACTTACCATGATCAACACAGTCAAATGCCTTGCTTAGGTCACAAAAGATACCAGCAGGACACTCTCCTTTTTCAAGGCAGTTAATCAGGTTTGTATAACAAGACTGTATTGCAGTAGATGTGGAGCAATTAGCACGAAACCCAAATTGATTATTACTCAAGATCTTAAACTTGCTAAGAAATGGGTCCAATTTCTGTAAAAAAGCATATTCAAAAATTTTTGACAGACTTCAAGACATGGATATTGGCCTATAATTATCAATATGCCTTTTATTCTTCTTTTTAAAAATTGTTGACATTAAGTCTTTTCGGAAAATCTCCCAGATAGACAAGAGAAAGCAGAATTTCTTGTTCAATCACTTTCAGAATAAAAGAAAGAATATCATCCGGACCAGCGGTTTTCTTTGTTTTAAGTTTATTTCTTAGAATTGATAACATTTCCGTATTGGTACAAGGCAGAAGATAAAATGAATTTAAATTATTTGAAATTAGATTTTTATAGTCATGAGGAGGGGTTAGTTTATTTACTACCTCTAAAGGGGCATTTACAAAATATTTATTAAATTCATTTGATAATACCAAGGGATCCTCTATAGCAGTGCCATTAATATCAAGTTTAACATTTTCAAAAGCCTTTGCATTACCATTATTAGTATTAATTGTTTTAATAACATTCCAAGCGATTTTTGTTGGGTTGGAAGAGTTGAAAATTTTGTTTTGAAAAAATTGTTTTTTGGTTTTTGCAACCAGAGAAGTGTGATGTTTTTTGAGAGTTTTGTAATATTCGGTTAACTCCGGAAACTTGGATTTTAAGGCAAATATATTTTTTAGATTATGGCTTGATTGTTTAATTTCATTCGTTATCCAATGTTTATTACTGCATAAATTAATCTTAGTCGATAGTATGGGAAAATGAACATTAAAATAATCGTGAAAATCATTGAAGGATTTTTGGAAATCACTCTGGTATATACAATGCCAACTTTCATTCTTTAAATCCCTCTTAAACTGAAGTATTCTGTATTCACTGAATATTCTGCGGTTTTCTTTTTAAATTAGATTATTTTTCTGCGGGTTAAAACATTTTGTGTTAAGTAACACCGTATTATGGTCAGATAACAAGTTAGTTTCAACAGAATACCCAATCTGAGCAAGGTTTGTGAATACAAGATCTAAAGTATAATTTCCCCTTGTATTTTGTTTCACAATATTTTGTAAACCAAAAGTAAGGAAAACATTACATAGAGCCTGAAAGCTGGCAGAGTCCCTGTAGGGATCCACATTAAAGTAACCCATTACAATGAAACGCATATTGCTTTTATACAGGTGGTCCAGTACCAGATAAAGGTTATTACAAAAAATGGTTAGGTCACCTACACGGGGAGACCTGTAGCAACACAAAATCATTATAGTACCCATGGATGTGTTTTTAAATTCTATACCGCATATTTCACAATGCTTTTCAATGCAATACGCAGATAAATTAATAGGACCTGCATTTAAACCTATATGTGTCCAAATACCAACGCCCCCACCTTTATAACTAGTCCTACAAAAATTGCTAACATTAATAAAATTTGTAAAGTATAAGATTAATTTGATCATAAGAACACCAAGTTTCAGTTAGACAAATAAATTCTCTCCATAAGATCAATAGTCTCGTTATTAAGTGATTGACAATTTAGTAACATACAGTCAATTTTATTATTTGTTAAGTTGAGTTCTACACTGGTGGTTTTTCTTTGTTTCTGGGGTGAAAAAACCTGTTAACATATGCCCCTTCTGGCCATATTTCTGGAACCATTGCTTTTTCAAAGTTGTGCAGATCAACTGTAGCTTTGAACGAAGAATAAAATTCGGGAAACTTAGATGGGACTACATCGCAAGTTGCTTCAGGGAAGTATGTAAATAAAAGCCTTCTTGGCTGCAGATCTTATATTACAATTTCCAGATCCTTTTACATTACCCACTACCCCAAGTACTTTGGGTTTCTGTGACTTTTTCTTTTTAACTTTTATCCATTTTTCTTTTTCGGAAGTTTGTGTATCATTATTAATATTTATTAGTTTGTCACATATTTGTTGGGATTTGACTTCTATTAAGGCAGCCGATACAGTTTTGGAAGATAAATTGTTTTTAGGCGCCTTCGTGTGGTTGGTTTCGGGAAAAGTGGAAGCTTTTGTTTCCTGAACTTTAGTATTAACAATTTTATTTTCTATACTTTTTTTATTTTGAGGATTTTTGCTATTTTGTTGGCTTTCAGTAGTAGCTTTTTTAGTTAAATTTATGTTATTTACTAAATTAATTTGGTCTTTTAGTGAATCTATTGTTCTCGATGAAGTGGATTGGCGTAATGTTATACAAATTGAAGACCCTAACGTATCATTTGAATATTTTTTTAATAAGATCATTTGAACTAGCTTTGCCTTTGGAAAAACAAAACAAAAACAAAATGGATAACTCAAGAGATAATAAACATGAGCAAAGAATTAAAAAACCTATACTGGATTTCCCAAATTGTAGGCAATGATTTTAAAACATTTTACAATAATAAGAAAAAAATCTACAAAAAATGTATTAAAGAAACAAAACAAAAGCATTTTAATAATTCTTTAAAGAACAGTGACAACAAAAACAAGAAAATATGGCAAGTAATTAATGAAAATAGAGGGAAACATAACCACATAAAAACAGAAATTAATTTAATGAATGAAAACAATCTGGTAAATAATAAGGAACAAGTTGCAAATATTTTCGGTGAGTAGCATTACTTCCCCTATATGGTATTAACTCTGGAACCGATTGTACTGTTTGTGATAATGTTACTCAGACTATGGCATATTTTCCTTTAAACGAAAGTGAACTATATAAAATTATACAAAATCTTACAAATAAAAATAGTAGTGGTATTGATAACATTCCAATAAAAGTAATAAAAGCAGTCATTGAAACAATACTATTACCTCTGACTCATTTAATTAATTCTTCTATAATTAAAGGCATATTCCCTACAGACCAATTTCTCTATTAAGTATATTCTCAAAAATTTATGAAAAAGTTATTTTTAACAGACTAACACATTATTTATGTAAGTACAACATATTATCAAAAAATCAACACGGCTTTCGTAAGGGAAAATCAACAGAAACAGCGGCTTTTGAATTTATTTAAAAGATATATGACAACATTGACGCTGGAAACTTATCAGTAGCTCTGTTTTTTGATTTTACAAAGGCATTTGACGTCATCGATAAAAACATTGTTAATAAGAAACTATACAACCTGGGAATAAGGGGAAATATACTGAATTGGGTAATACCGTTCTTATCTAAAAGAAGTATTGTAACCTCAACTCGAGGGCTATGGCTAACGGCAGCTTTACAGTGGTGAGATGGGTCGATGGGCTAATGTTGTTCCTCAATACTTACGTGCATAATTCCAAGACATTAAATAAAAATGGGCGCCAGTGTCTTATTTGGGCCAGTTGGTAAAGTCCCCATAAGCCAGACACAAACTTAATGGGCATAAGGGCAATTAAAAAAAAAGTCAAGTTAAAAAATTATTAAGTATAATAAAATTTGGTTATCACCGTTGTTAAGGTGATTTCATTTGAAAATGATTATTAGGACATTTAATATGTATTGGTGCACCCTTATATGGCCATATATGGTTTACAAAGAACCAAATTCAATATGACTAAATTTAACATAAGCAAAATTTTATTGGTAATATAAATACAAACTTGAGTTACGATAAGTAAAGCTTGAAGACCAAGTTAAAGTTTCCTTAATTTAAAAATACACATAAGTTTAGCGGCGTGTAGTGAACACTGTTTCTTAAAACATTACTTAAACATAACATAACTTAAAAGTGGTTACGACCTTATTAGCTTGAGCTCTGGTGGATCCTGGAGAATTAGGAATCCTACGTAGTGCTTCTCTTGTTGACTCAAAAGTTGGTTTTGACGCCAAAACAGTCAAGGAAAATTCCCATAAAAACTGGTTGAACGAATTTTCCCGATGTAAAATGGTACAGGAATGACTTTAACATCATTATTTAAAATCTGTACTTAAAATCCGTACTTAAAAACCCTAAAATAACATAAAGATGCCTCAGCATTCAGCAACTAAAGTCTTCCAGACTTACCCTTGTTCTAAGGAGTTTTTTTAACCAATAACGTCACGACCGCATGGAGACTAGGTCAACAAAAAATATATTGGATTCAACAACCACCTAAAATGGAGAACCGCGTGGGTAAAAAAAATTAGGTTCAGCAACAAGTTAATAACTCACCCGGAGCTCATCGTACCACACGAAAATTGCTTTAGTTGGAAATATTACAATTAGATTGAGAGATTTACCACTTATTATTGGAACTTTTCCATAATTTAAGCACCGACTTAACTCTCATCTAATCGCTTCAACAACCAAATCGAAAAGGACGCTTCACTTAAAATTTGTTGCCTAGTAAATTTAGTGCGTAGCTAAATTAATGCGTAGAAAACCTGCTGGAAAAATCGCGAACCCAATCTGGCTATGTTGCCTATGTTAACAAACATTTTTTTTTAAAAGAATTCCCACAAAGTCCACCAGAACTCAAGCCTCAAACACAAATACTTAGAGAATTCCCCTTACTAACATTAAATTGTTGATAATGGCAAAACGCCAATAAATCGATGAAACATCAACCCACAATCCATCACTGTGTTCTGGGTTGCCTAATATCAAATTAAATTTTATGAAATAAAATAAAAACAAATCCAATTACAGTACGCCTATCTAGGCAATAACATCCCTGTGTCAGTAAAAGGAACTCAATTAAACTAATTTATTCCCTTGAAAGGAGGCAACTAAACAACTAAACAATTATCCTCTTTAACAATAGTTAAACTTAAAATAAATCAACCAAATTTGCAAATGGTTCACATCCAAACCGTTCTGGATGTAAAAAAAACTAATAAAATAAAATAAATGTGTAGCTGTCAAAATGACGGTTACACAATTGCCCCTCTCCAAAAAAATAAAAAATACAAATAAAATTAAAACGTATTTTTTTTCTGTCCCCAACCACCGCATATTTATCGCAACCATCATAAGTCCCTACCTAACCGGACAAAACCCCAAGAGCCGTCAAGTGTTTACAAGAGTATTAGCCTATAAAAAAAATCGGTTTTAAAAGTGAAATTTTGACAGATATGAAGAGGACGAAGCAGACCCTTAGTCATGCTACGCCTCAAATTTTAAAGCAACTAAAACGTCAGAAAGTTAATTTAAATGTAAAGCAAATTCTCCTTGAAGAGGAAGGATCCTGACAAACCCAATGAAGCTAGGAACTAGTCCTATAACAAAAAAGGGGAGGCAACCGGTGGTCCTGTATCTGAAACAGGCCAGCCCTCCAACGAATGGAGATAATGTCTACATACATTATTCGAAAGTTCAACGGTATTTCGCCTTGACATACCGTGAGAAAATAAAATTACTCGGAACGAATTCCGAGTAGGAAAAGGGAGTGTCCCAGTGGCCAGTTGCACTAACTGGAACCACATTGAAAAGACTGGACAAAATGGTGCTACAGGCGATATGGCTTTGCCGTGCATGCCATAGCGACAACTAAGTGTCGGCCTGATCAGAATTTATAAACAATTAGGTAACTAAACTAAAAATAGGTAACTAAACTAAAATAACTGCCTGTATCCGCACTCAAGAATGTGGTAGCGCAGGAGAGACCATCCCCCCTGACCAGAAAATCCACCAAGGCCGCCAGAGAACCCATCGCTCCTGGATGTTATAAAGCGCGTCGGCGAAGAACTCTGACTCCTTCCCTGGTAGACCCTCCGAGCCAGAAAAGACACCCCCTCCACATCCAACACACTCTTAAGCCCGGAATCCAAACAGTTACTACACCAGGCGAAACAAACCGTGGTAACTCACAGTGTGGTGAAAGGCACGATGTTGTTCCATCACCACTTGGATGGGTTTTAGCTACAGGCCGTACGATCTCGCTGTGACTATCGTAGCAACTATTGTTGGGGTTCCAATGTTGGCCTGACGGAAAACTTTTTATAACTCACGGAGAGCTCTAAAGAAGTCATAAAGGGTAATGAGGCTGGTTTTATGCTAGTTGATAATTAACGCATATCAAACGCCTATAAAAGGGTCAAAATTGGTAAAAGTCAAAATCGGTAAATGTACTTAAGTCGGTGGGGTCTATAGCATAAAACACAACAGGGTTACTTAACTTCTACCAGAACTATCTGGAATAGCTAGATAGCTAAGTGTTTTTAAAGGGAAGTGAGTTACCACCTACGCTGAAATCTAAACCTAACTTAAACCTAACTGAACCTAAACTAACTAAAACTAACCATGGTTTATATACAGGCCTTACAACAAAATTTTACTCACCGGTGAGATTTGTAAGCAAACCTAAACTAAACTGCCAAGCAGTAAACGATAATAAAGTCTGCCAGAGTAGAAATTCAACATACACTGCTCACAAAAAACTACGTTACGTTCTCCTGTTCTATCGATCTTACCCTACTGAAATGTTCGAATTTGACCCAAAATATGGTTTGATCTTGGAAACATGCCATACCCCTGCGTTGGTACCATCAGGATACTCAAGTTCATAGCTTACATTAGAAACCTTTTTCTTAACTATGCAAAGTTTGTACTTGCAGTCAAGCTTGGCACTAAAATCTTTGGAGGCATCACTTAGTACAAAATTCCGTTTCCAGACTTTCTCACCTGGTTTAAAGGCAATATCCCGCTTTCGAAGATCAAAGACACGCTGATTTTTAACATATGCCATGGACATTTTCTTTTTTATTTCATGGTAAAGCTCTAGAAGTTTCGACAGTTCATCCACATAGGATTTAACATCGGTAGGCCCTAACTCTGAACCTGATATTTTAGGTATCCTGCCATAATACTCCCCTGATAAGGGAACTACTCGACCAAAGTTTAAAAAAGTGCTAGGATAGCCTGTAACCTCCGATGTGGATGAACGAATCGCCGCCGCTATTTTATGGATTTGTTTGTCCCAATCTTTATGTGATGTTTTGTCCTTGATATAACTTCGTAGAGCGGTACCGACTACTCTATTTATCCTTTCACTAGGATTTGTCCTAGGATGGTATCTGCAATTAAACCAGATTTTTTGTACCTTGTAATCCTCACAAAGTTGTCTAAAAACTTTGCCAGCATACTGAGTGCCGTTGTCTGCAATTATAAATTGAGGAACCCCCCAAACTAAAAAAACCTGATTTTCCATAAACTTTACGATTTCTTGAGCAGTGGCATGACGCATTGGGTGCAATAGAACAGATTTAGTAAACCAATCAGAAACCAGTAATATATATGAATTTCCACTCTTGCTACGGGGTAACGGACCATAAATGTCTGTAGAAATAATCTGCCAAGGAAAACCAGCTCGCTTTTCATTACCCATTTTAACATGAGTTCCCTCAAAGGCGACTTTTTGTTCACTACAGGTCTTACATGCACGAATGTACCTAACAATATCCCGGCGCATCTGTGGCCAATAATATTCAGACGAAATCCTTTTAAATGTTTTAAAGAACCCCATATGACTTGCTAATGGGTCATCATGACATTTTTGTAAAATTTCCTTACGTTGTGAAGATGGAACAAATAATTTAAAATCTGAAATATTAGTATTAATATTTCATCTTTCAGGCAAGTACTTGTAAACAAAATCATTTTCCACCTTAAAATGAGGATATTCTTTGGGGTTCTTTAAAATTTTATCCCTAAATGAGATATACCATTCGTCTAAATTATCTAAAGGTGTTAAAATTGAATCAACCACAGGATGTACTCGGGATAAAGAATCGGCGACCACATTTAATGTACCTTTACGATGCACTAATTCAAATTCGTTTAAGCCACAACAAAGAGTAGTGGTCCGTTATAACCGTAAACTTTTGACCCTCTATATAAGGTCGAAACTTTTGCAAACCGTGAATTACACCGAGCAATTCCCGCTCTGTCACTGAATAATTGCGTTCAGCTCGACTAAGCTCACGACTTGAGTAGGCTATTACCTTTTCTTGGCCCTCTATAACTTGAAAAATTACAGCTCCGATGCCTGTCAAACTGGCATCAGTTTGTATAAAAAAAGGTAACGAAAAATCGGGGCTTGACAATAAAGGCGCCGATATTAAAGCCTCTTTAATTTTTACGAACGCAGCTTTCGCTGGGTCTGACCATTTAATTGGTTTGTTCTTGCCTTTATTACCTTTTAATAAGTCATTAAGAGGAGAAACCAAAGAGCTGAACCCACTTATAAATCGGCGATACCAGGAACACATCCCTATGAACCTTTTAATTTCGGTTGTAGTAGTTGGTCTAGGATAGTTTACCATAGCCTCGACTTTTTCAGAATTGGTTCTTAAACCGTTTCCATCCACAACAAAGCCTAAATATTTCAGTTCCTTCCTGAAAAATTGACATTTCTCAATATTTATAGTTAAATTTGCGTCCTTCAGACGTTCGTATACTTTACGCAATAGTGCGATGTGATCTGAAAAATTATTACTAGTGATAATGATATCATCTAGGTATACGAAAACATTAGGTTCAAATTCCGGACCCAAAATTTTGTCCATTAGTCTTTGTTGTGTCTGGGCACTATTTGACAAACCAAAGGGTAATACTGTAAATTGAAAAAGTCCTCTACCGGGAACATTAAATGCACACTTCTCTTTAGATTCTTGGTCTAAAGGAATCTGCCAGAAGGCACTCTTTAAGTCGAGACTGGTAATAAATTTCGCGTCGCGAAGCATGTTTAAAATCCTATCCACAAAAGGCAAAGGGTAGGAATCTCTTTTTGTAACTGAATTCAACTTACGTCCATCAAAGCAAAAACGGTAATCCCCATTGGCTTTTTTAACCAATAATACTGGACTGTTCCAGTCACTATGCGACGGTTCTACAACCCCTAGTTCCAACATACTGTCCAATTCCTTATTCAAGTGACCCAACATAAAAGGTGATAGCAAATATTGACGTTGTTTGAATGGCTTGGCATCTCCGGTATCGATGTGATGTATTAGTTTATTGGTTTTCCCTAAAGCTTTACTAGTTAAATTGTCATAAAGAGCTCTTATTTTATTAAATTCAACCAGCTGTTGAGATGTTAGATCACATAAACCATTATCTGGTTCTGGATGTTTAGCTATGGCTTCAATAAAAAAATTGTCTACACTATTATGCCAAGTATTGGAGGAAAAATCTAAAGTTAAATTGAATAATGAACAAAAATCGATACCAAAGATGACCGAGGCTCTTAAAGAAGGAACCACCAGCAGTTTAAGTAACTTAACTACATTATTGATTTTTATAGGTATTTCAGAAAAACCAACAATGGATTGTTTTCTCCCGTCTGCTGTGAAAACATTTTTAACTTTGCTTTTATTTACTTTGACGTTGTATTTTTTAAGAAAAGAGATTCCCCCTTGACCAACTATAGAGAGACTAGCTCCGGTATCTACTAAAGCAACTAAGGGATTGTCAAACACAGTTACTGTTATGTAAGGTCTCAAGTCGTTCTCCTGTCGGCTAAATAACTCCGAGGTTTTAGGAACCACACTATTATAAAAATTCTTAACAAAAAGAAGCCAAGCTTCCCAATCGTCGAGGGAGGTGCAAGGATTTGTACGATAAAACCTTTTATGAAATGTACTCTTTTCCTTAACCTTCCTTTAACGACATCCACTAAACTCACTAACTATACTATGCGAAAAAACTCTGGCTTTTTGCCTACTATACGATATACTATTGCCAGAACTACAGTATATCTGACGATCTAGTTTTTTGAACAGACATTACATGTGCGGACAGTGACATCAGGTTTACCACACTTAAAGCAGAACCTTTTTCTGACCTTACCACAATCATTAAATACGTGGCCTTCTTTACCACAATTCCAACACTTGAGGTTACTTAAAACAGCGTTAACTTTAGGAACATTACTGGGACCTTGACGAGTACTTTTATTTGATGGTGTTTCAACATAATTTAAGATGGGCTCTAACAATTTTGAAGATGACGGTTGAGTATACTTTTGCATTAAACAAATATTTTCTTCAATTTTAAGACAAAGTTCTTTTAGCTGTTGGATTGTTGTTATATTCTCCAAAGCTAAATTTTTATTAAAAGTTGGTAAAATATTTTTAATCTATCTGCTTCACTTAAAGGTTCTGATAACCTACCAAAAAGTTTTGACATAATCGGAAAATATTTATTAATTTGTTCATTCTTCCCTTGAGTTCTGTTTTTAATTTCATCTAAAAGTACATCGTCAAAGTCACTAGGCAAAAATTCCTTCTTAAGAAGTGAGGTTAATTCATCCCAACTATTCACATAACCCTTATTTTCTGAAAACCAAGTATGAGCTGAATATTTAAAAAGGTCAAAAGCTGACTTAAAAAGTTCATTTTTAGATACATTTCGACTAATACAATGGAATGGAATGGAATTAACTTGTTACTTTGTCCGTCAAAAAATATGTCCCATTTGTATACGGGTACTGATTTATTACTATAGGAGTAAGTTGGAATGTTTGGTAGAATAGTTGAGGTATTGGCTTGTATTTTAACTTCAAGGTCCGTAATTTTATCAAAAAGCTGTGCTTCAAGTAGGTACATGTCCGCCAAACTCTCGCCCTTAAAGTTCTGAATAGTTTTATTCTCATCTGCATCAGGGACAACAACTCTTAAAATCCTAAACTTAATATGATTTAAACGTGATAGAGTTCTTTGAAATGTGACATCATTTTTAGAAGATCCTTCATACTGGTCGATATCCTCTCTAATAGAGTTCAAAGTTTAAGGGATTTTTACTTTCTCAATATTGTAATTATAGGAAGAATCAACTAAATCCAATAAATGGGTGTCATCAGTTAGCATAACGCGTTCTAAAATCTTTACTCTTTGATATAAGGCTCTAATAGATCTGAGGGATCTAACATTCATTTCATATTCTAATTCCTCTAGGCTCAAGAGTCTAGGTACAAATAGAGTGTTGCTGTCCATGGTTGCAGATAAAATACAAAAAAAACTACTTCAAATATTAAACAAGAAAAATTATTAAAATATTTAAGCAAGAAAAATTGTTTTGGCAGTTGACAGTGGCACAAGTTCTTTGGCTGATGTCGTTCAAGGTAGACAAAAATATTCAAAAAAAATATAAACTCAGTGTAATTCCGTCTACAATATGCGTCAATATTTACCCCACAAAAACTAAATAATGGTTGCGACAAATATGGGTTGCGATAAATAAGTATGAAGGCGCAGTACAAGCATTTAGACAGCGTATATAAAGAAAAATAAAGAAAACAAAGCAAAAATACATATGTCACCACACTCCGCAATAAAAATAATTATAAAACATAAGATCAAGAAACAACATTCGGCCCCACGTTCCAGGCGTCAATTTGTGTAACCTCAACTCGAGGGCTATGGCTAACGGCAGCTTTACAGTGGTGAGATGGGTCGATGGGCTAATGTTGTTCCTCAATACTTACGTGCATAATTCCAAGACAAAAAATAAAAATGGGCGCCAGTGTCTTATTTGGGCCAGTTGGTAAAGTCCCCATAAGCCAGACACAAACTTAATGGGCATAAGGGCAATTAAAAAAAAAGTAAAAAAGTATAATAAAATTTGGTTATCACCGTTGTTAAGGTGATTTCATTTGAAAATGACATTTAATTTGTATTGGTGCACCCTTATATGGCCATATATGGTTTACAAAGAACCAAATTCAATATGACTAAATTTAACATAAGCAAAATTTTATTGGTAATATAAATACAAACTTGAGTTACGATAAGTAAAGGTTGAAGACCAAGTTAAAGTTTCCTTAATTTAAAAATACACATAAGTTTAGCGGCGTGTAGTGAACACTGTTTCTTAAAACATTACTTAAACATAACATAACTTAAAAGTGGTTACGACCTTATTAGCTTGAGCTCTGGTGGATCCTGGAGAATTAGGAATCCTACGTATTGGTTCTCTTGTTGACTCAAAAGTTGGTTTTGACGCCAAAACAGTCAAGGAAAATTCCCATAAAAACTGGTTGAACGAATTTTCCCGATGTAAAATGGTACAGGAATGACTTTAACATCATTATTTAAAATCTGTACTTAAAATCCTTACTTAAAAACCCTAAAATAACATAAAGATGCCTCAGCATTCAGCAACTAAAGTCTTCCAGACTTACCGTTGTTCTAAGGAGTTTTTTTAACCAATAACGTCACGACCGCATGGAGACTAGGTTAACAAAAAATATATTGGATTCAACAACCACCTAAAATGGAGAACCGCGTGGGTAAAAAAAATTAGGTTCAGCAACAAGTTAATAACTCACCCGGAGCTCATCGTACCACACGAAAGTTGGAAATATTACAATTAGATTGAGAGATTTACCACTTATTATTGGAACTTTTCCATAATTTAAGCACCGACTTAACTCTCATCTAATCGCTTCAACAACCAAATCGAAAAGGACGCTTCACTTAAAATTTGTTGCGTAGTAAATTTAGTGCGTAGCTAAATTAATGCGTAGAAAACCTGCTGGAAAAATCGCAAACCCAATCTGGCTATGTTGCCTATGTTAACAAACATTTTTTTAAAAGAATTCCCACAAAGTCCACCAGAACTCAAACCTCAAACACAAATACTTAGAGAATTCCCCTTACTAACACTAAATTGTTGATAATGGCAAAACGCCAATAAATCGATGAAACATCAACCCACAATCCATCACTGTGTTCTGGGTTGCCTAATATCAAATTAAATTTTATGAAATAAAATAAAAACAAATCCAATTACAGTACGCCTATCTAGGCAATAACATCCCTGTGTCAGTAAAAGGAACTCAATTAAACTAATTTATTCCCTTGAAAGGAGGCAACTAAACAACTAATAGTCCAAGATCCCAGGGCCGCCAGACCTACGTCATTTTAATACTGCTGAGATTTTTTTAATAAATGTCCTAATATGTAGTTAAAAACGTATGGGTACTTGCTAGCTTGAAAGCGGGGCCCTTTTACAGATAACGGGCACTAAAGGTACATAAAAAAGGTACCTGTCTACGTTAAAGTAATACCGCTGGATTTCATATATGTTTTACACATTGTTATTAAAAACCAATATTCATTATTGCCAGACGCATTCCAGGGGACCTAACTTCCGCCAGACGCTTTAAAGCTCAAGAAAAAAGGGCTGAACCTACGTTAGTAGTACTCCTGAATTTTACATATATTTTTTGAGTGATTATTTTAAGACCTTTTGTAAGCAGCCAGACCAATCCGAGGGGCCCAAGCCCCCCCAGACGCTTTAAAGGTCAAGAAAAAAGGGGGGAACCTACGTTATAGTAGTACTCCTGAATTTTACATATTTTATTTGGTTGACTATTTTAAGACCTTTTATAAGCAGCCAGACAAATCCGAGGGGCCCAAGCTCCCCCCAGACGCTTTAAAGGTCAAGGAAAAAGGGGGGAACCTACGTTATAGTAGTACTCCTGAATTTTATATATATTATTTAAGTGAATATTTTCTGATCTTTTGTAAGCAGCCAGACCAATGCGAAGGGCCTAAGCCCCCTGAATATTTTATATATTATTATAATATATTTATTATTATACACAGAAAAAAAGGAATGGTTAATTTAACTATATTAATTTAGTTGACCCAAATTTATTTAAATCAACCGTGGGAAGGTTAATATAAACAAAGATTAGTTGGACAGTACTAAACCAGATAGTCATTTTATTTTTTTAAATTGGTTAAATTAACCCAGAAAACTTTAGTGAAACCAACCCGCTGTATGGTTCAGTTTACTAAATACGTTTTTTGTAAAATAAGAGTTACTTCAACCTTAAGCACTCTGTTAAAATGATTAAAACAATTTGCAGTGCATTCCTGGTTGCATAGTATGTACCGATCGCGGCAAAGGCGGTGTGGATCGCGTGATGTTCTTACATCTCGCCTCTGTTGACTTACATGAAGAGTATATAAGGTGAGGTAGTCCTGTGCTTTGGTGTGACACTACAAGTTGTTCGATACTAAAGAGACCTTGAATAGGTGGAAACAGCTGTCAATACTTGAAGTATTTTATTAAGTTGGTGGAACGCACTAAAAACATTATCTCTAGCGAGGTGAAGGTTTAATTATCTGGAATAATACTTCTGGTATTATACTAGTAATGCGTCAAGGAACTTCCTGTTTTTTGAAGAATATAAGAAAATGGCTTAAAAAAATGTTTCTACTCCAAACATTTCAAGATCTTATTTTTATTGTTAGGTATATATATATATTTATAAATGCGCCAAACGATATGGGTAAGTTCTACCAAGCCGTTAACCTAGTTAGGGTAACAAATTATATTTAGTCAATTCAACCAAATGTATAGTACATTGGACTGGTAGGTAAAGGTCACTTTAACTATATAAATGTTTGTTTCAACCAAATATATAGTTGTAAAATATAACCATATGCGGTTGTTAAAATAACTAAATGTTTGGTTGGCTCTATTGAAACAACATATTTAGTTAAATGAAACAAATAATAGTTGGGCTAACTAAACCTTTTTTTCTGTGTATATTTTAAGACTTTTTGTAACTACCCAGACCATTCCAAAGGGCCTAACCACGCCCAGACACGATAAAAGGTACGCTGTGAGTACGAGAGCAAGGCATGCATGTGAGTGCGAGTGATAGTATTAGATGGCTTTATTAGACAGCTTCATGAAATTTAAGTTGTGTATTTGTCTTTATGGAATTTTTTAATAATGATGAATTCTTGTTATAAAATTAGTTTTAATTAAATTATTCAAAATTTCAAAGATTTTCAAAATTTTCAGGATATCCAAAATTTTGAAAATTTCAATTTTTTTAAATATTTTCCAAAATTTTCATAATTCCCACACTAAACTTGTACCAACCAGGATGAACAATGGCACTTAACGGTGTTAAAATAGCCACCCAAATAATATATATACATAATACAATATTACAGCCTATGATCTTATAAGGTATACTTTTTATCGTGTCTGAGGGGGGTTAAGCCCTTCGTATTAATCTGGCTGCTTATAAAAAGTCTTAAAATAGTCACCCAAATAATTTATATATAAAATTCAGGAGTACTACTATAACGTAGGTTCCCCCCTTTTTCCTTGACCTTTAAAGCGTCTGGGGGGGCTTGGGCCCCTCGGATTAGTCTGGCTGCTTAAAAAAGGTCTTAAAATAGCCAACCAAATAAAATATGTAAAATTCAGGAGTACTACTATAACGTAAGTTTCCCCCTTTTTCCTTGACCTTTAAAGCGTCTGGGGGGGCTTGGGCCACTTGGATGAATCTGGCTGCTTATAAAAGGTCTTAAAATAGTCAACAAAATAAAATATGTAAAATTCAGGAGTATTACAAAAACGTAGGTTCCCCCATTTTTTCTTGACCTTTAAAACGTCTGGGGGGGCTTGGGCCCGTCGGATTGGTCTGGTTGCTTATAAAAAGTCTTAAAATAGTCACCCAAATAAAAGAAGTTAAATTCAGGATTAGTACTATAACGTAGGTTACTCTATTTTTTCTCGAGCTTTAAAGCGTCTGGGGGGGCTTAGGCCCTTGGATTGGTCTGGCTGCTTACAAAAGATCTTAAAATAGCCAATTAAATAGTATATATAAAATTTAGGAGCACTACTATAACGTAGGTTCCCCCATTTTTTCTTGACCTTTAAAGCGCCTGGGGGGGGCTTGGGCCCCTCGGATTGGTCTGGCTGCTTATAAAAGGTCTTAAAATAGTCACCCAAATAAAATATGTAAAATGCAGGAGTACTACTATAACGTAGGTTTCCCCATTTTTCCTGGACCTTTAAAGCGTCTGGGGGGGCTTGGGCCCCTCGGATTGGTCTGGCTGCTTATAAAAGGTCTTAAAATAGTCAACCAAATAAAATATGTAAAATTCAGGAGTACTACTATAACGTAGATTCCCCCCTTTTTCCTTGACCTTTAAAGCGTCTGGGTGGGGCTTGGGCCCCTCGGATTGGTCTGGCTGCTTACAAAAGGTCTTAAAATAATCACTCAAAAAATATATGTAAAATTCAGGAGTACTACTATAACGTAGGTTCAGCCCTTTTTTCTTGAGCTTTAAAGCGTCTGGCGGAAGTTAGGTCCCCTGGAATGCGTCTGGCAATAATGAATGTTGGTTTTTAATAACAATGTGTAAAACATATATGAAATCCAGCGGTATTACTTTAACGTAGACAGGTACCTTTTTTATGTACCTTTAGTGCCCGTTATCTGTAAAAGGGCCCCGCTTTCAAGCTAGCAAGTACCCATACGTTTTTAACTACATATTAAGACATATATTAAAAAAATCTCAGCAGTATTAAAATGACGTAGGTCTGGGAGCTCTGGGATCTTACTCTATAAACAATTATCCTCTTTAACAATAGTTCAACTTAAAATAAATCAACCAAATTTGCAAATGGTTCACATCCAAACCGTTCTGGATGTAAAAAAAAACTAATAAAATAAAATAAATGTGTAGCTGTCAAAATGACGGTTACAGTATTAAGGTTAAAATTGATAACACAATTTCAAAATCCTACAAAATTAACTATGGAGTTGCCCAGGGATCAATACTGGGTCCTTTATTATTTCTCTTATATATAAACGATCTACCCACACATATAAATGGTGCACATGCTCAAACCCTATTAAAAGAGTAACTGATGTAAAAGAAATAAACTTATCTTAAACCAATCAAAAACTATAACAATGCTTTTTAATAATTTTCATTTATTGCCCAACACCACATGTGCAAACAGTACAAAATTCTTGGGTTTAAGCATTGATTGCAAACTCAATTGGGAAAGTCACGTTAACTTGGTCTGCTCTAAACTTAACAGCGGATTTTATGCTATTTTAAAAATAAAAGTATACAATTCCACGAAAATTTCAACAACGGTAAATCGCGTTTTTGTACTACAAAAAAGAATAATTCGCCTCATATTCAATCTGAAACCCCGTGAGACTTGTAAAATTGCTTTTAAAAAAAATAATATACTTACACTAACATCAATATTAATCTATAGAAGTGCTATTTATTTTTTTAACAACAAAACAACTTTTGAAAAAAATAACTTAAATCATAAATATAATACGAGGAACGGAGAAAGTTATAGAATACCTTCACATACTCGAACTCTTTACCAGAAATCTCCGAAATACCTATGCATAAAAATATATAATAAACTACCACTAGAACTGAAAATATGTGATAACGTTACATTATTTAAGCTCAAATTAAAAAATCTTTTAATCCAAAAAACATTTTATAAAATGGCAGTTCTTTCAATGTAATTTGATCTAATTGTATTATATTTATTTATACTCCAATGATGTTTTATACTATTTGTTAACTCTGCTTGTCCGAGTATTTTTATACCACCTTAATTTTAAGATATTTTAATTGTTTTATTGCTAATATGTATATATTGTGTATATATATATATATACATATATATATATATATATATATATATATAATACCGAACATGGCGAGCGTAGCAAGTGCCACTGGCTCTCGCTCCTGTAAAAGATGTAAAGCTAAAGTAATAACTGGACTTAAATGTGAAAAGTGTACAAATGTTTTTCACCAAAGTTGTGCGAATCTATGTACAAATGTTAAAACGGTCGAAACGGGCATAATATGTTGTGAATCGCAAACGTACGACAGTGATAGTGCATTTTATGATGCAGTGGAAAACATGGACAAATCTATGGATGTTAAAACATTAAAAATGATTATTTGCAGTGTCATATTTAACTGATTATAAAATATTGTACTTTCTGTATTTAGTTTCATTGTATGTTGTATTTTCTTAATGGTTTAGGTAATGTAATGTAATTTTTTTTGTTGACTTGTCCTATATCTTGATTTGATCTACTGGATGAATAGAGATATTATTATTATTATTATCATATGGATGTAAAAACAGCATTTTTAAATGGAACTCTTAAAGAAGATATTTATTTGAGAGTACCAGATGGTGTGACTGCAAAACCAGACCAGGTGTGTAAATTAAATAAAGCACTTTACGGTTTAAAACAATCGTCAAGATGTTGGTTTCAATGTTTTGATGACACGCTTAAAACAAGGGGTTTTAATAATTCAAACGTTGATCATTGTTTGTATATTTTAGATAAATCAGATATTCGGCAAAATATTTATTTAGTCCTTTATGTTGATGATCTATTAATTGCCACTTACGATGCTAACACATTATCAAGTTTTAAAAGTTATTTAATGGCCGGTTTTCAAATGGTAGACTTAAAAGAAATTAAGCTGTTTTTGGGTATAAGGGTAAACAGATTAAAAAATAAAATAACCCTTGATCAATCAGTTTATTTAAATAAAGTTTTATCTAAATTTAATATATCAGACTGTAAACCTGTAGAAACACCTTTATTTACAAAGTTAGATTTTACGGCATTAAATTCAGAAGAAGTTTGTGATTCACCCTGTAGAAATTTGTTAGGTTGTTTAATGTATGCCATGTTGTGTACTAGACCAGATTTATGTGTGGCAGTAAATGTGTTAAGTCGATATCAATCTAAAAATAATCCAGAAGTCTGGAAGTGTCTAAAACGAATTTTGCTTTATATAAAAGGCACAATGAATCATAAATTAACCTATATTAAGGGTGATTATCATAATAGTATTTTATGTGGTTATGCTGATGCAGATTGGGCTGGCAGTCAAGATGATCGAAAAAGTACATTTGGCTACTTATTTCAAGTTTTTTATAATTGTACTATTAGCTGGAATAGCCGTAAACAAAACTCAGTAGCGAATTCCTCTACAGAAGCCGAATATATATTAATATTTGAAGCTGTAGGAGAAGCTATCTGGCTTTTTTCCTTTGGAGACCTCTTACCATGTGTGTGAGTTTTTATAATTCATTAATTCAATATACGTCGTATACAGCGTAACTTGTGTTTTATTTCATTTAAATGCCCAAATACCTTTTCTGATATTTCAGATTTCAGGTTTAAGAACAGTTTCCTATATAACTTTTTACAAGATTTCCAAGCTTCAATAGCTTTTGAATGGTAAAGATAGAGGAAGTGCCAATCCTTTTGCTTTATCTCAAACCATTTAGATTTTACATACAGCCCGTCAAAGTGTAAAAATTGTCATTTATTTCATTGTGATAACAAAAATGGTTGAAGGTAGGCATGGGATGTTATACTCGATGTGTTAAGAATTTGCTGCATAATTTAAAAATGTAATATAGGGCTTTTATTTAAAAATATAAACTGAGTAGCTGTCAATTTTTGACATTTTTACTTTTTATTTAACATTTTCGATGATTCAACTTTTGTATTTAATTTTATTTTTTTATTAAAAAACTAAACATAACTATAAACCCTATATACAAACAGTGAAGCTAACCAAAAGCTGGTAACCTAACTCTTTAAAATATATCAATGATTTAACATAAAAATATATCAGATATTAACGAGTTTACTCCTTAAGAAAGTAAATTAGTAAAAATATGGTAGAATATTGTTTCTCGGATAAAGGGGTGATCACCTAAACTGGAATTAATTTTACGTTTTGAATCTGCCAAAGCTGAGTTGGAAATCCTTGAAAACTATTGTTTTTTAAGTCATGACAAATGAATTCGTTTGTAGGGGTGATCTCGAATGCGCGATAATGAGAATTTAAATTTACTATTTGCATAATTTGACAAATTAAATAGCAGTGGATAGGATTTTCTCGTCCCAAAAATATATGCTTTAGTAAACCTAATCGAGGAATTTGTTTATCGTAACAAATTATTTCTTGACCGATATATTGTATTCCATTTTTATTATACCATTTTACCTCAAAACAGTTTTAAAAAAAAATTAGCCTATCAAAATCATGATTAAAATTATATGAATGAAAACTTTGATCAATACTGATTTACTTTCCAAAATCTATGTTATCTTCCAATCCAATTTTTGACATGCACCTGCAAGCAAATTGTCATTGTACCCTTTTAACCAAGGGGTATTTCCATTGTAACGGGTGCGACACTGACCTGCGTTTTTTTATGATAATAAAGTGTTTGTTCAAATATATCAAGATACGTTAATATAAAAAATAGTATAAAAAATAAGATATTTAACTAAAACAAAATGTCAATAAAAACTTGTATAGAAAACCTTTTATAACGTCATGAATCGCGTAACGGGCGCGACCAACTCAACCATCGGCAAATGCGACCAAGTTCGCTTCTAAAGTTGATATTGTAAATTTTTGAATGAAAGCATATAGTAATAATTTGTTGTATAAAACTTGAATACTAACTTTAAACAAGCACCTATTTTAAGTGCACAAATATTGTAAACTTTATTTTCTAAAATTTTCTCAAAATGTAACGGGTGCGACATTTTAACATTTTATCGAGTATTGAAACTCTTCCGTGTTTATTATTAATGTTAGCTTTTTAGCATCACAATGTACGAATATTTTAAGGTTATAAATAACGTCACATTTAAACTATTTTTAGTTTAGTTATAGTTTTTATTTTGTTAAATAACACATCCGTTTTTGTCAAGGTGGGGTAAGGTTTCGCCGAAATACCCCAAGGTAAGTGGAATATTTTTTCTTGTTTCAACATTGTTGGCAAATTTTTTCAGCTCTCTGTGTTTAGCTTTAAAACGGAGGAATGAGTCTTTGATACAGGTCCAGTATTTCTGATTGTATTAGAATAATGTAATAGGAGATGGTGTTTTGGCTTAAGTTTCCTATTAGGAAATAAATCAAGGTACATTTTTAAATGATTTTCTATTAGCTTTTCCAGATTATCGATTTCAAATAGACTAATCTCAATTGCTATTAAAATGTCTGTTATTTCCAGTAAGGATAAATAAAATTTCCATATTTTATTATTTATTGCATAACATTTCTAATGAAGAAAATAGGATGATTTCGTTTTGTATGTGTTACCTATTCAAAATATCGAATTCTAGAATTTAATGTTTGTAAAGAAAAACATTCTTCCTGAAACTTTATAATAAGCGACATCATACCAATATACACCTTCAAAATACATCATGCATAAGGTATACAGAGTCATTCTTGTAAATATGAAAGGTATCTAAATTGTTCCAAATACAGTTTTCTTTTATGTTGAATTGTTTATATGCTTCATGTTTTAAATACATGTTTTCTAGACTTCTTTGTTTTTATTTAATTTTGTTTGTGCTTTTTGTATTGATTGAGGCTAAAGCAGAATCTGCAGCAATATCCGGAAGAAAAACATTGACCATAACCAAAAATGGTATGTACTCCTAAATTATCACTGGTTATTATGGTCACATTGAAATAGACCGTTAGTAATTTATTGTCTTTTTTAATAACAATGCCTTCAGATTCTAAAGCTTTTAATGATTCAAGCAATTCTTTAAAAATTGACTGATTTCCAAATTCGCTTCTTTCTATAGTATAAAATATCAATGCAAGAAATATGTTTTCTAGACGACTTGCATATTCAGGTGGTAAGGAAGATATAGTAAAATAAACTTCACCAAGTTTATATACACCAGCATGGGACTTTAATGGATTGCACACCTCAAAATCGTCAAAAAATATGGGGGAGACACAAATTTTCTTTGTAAAACATCTTTCCAAATGTATCCATCTAATATATTTTTTTAAATTATTGCATTGTCAGCATCTTTATTTAAAAATGATTTTT
The DNA here is from genome assembly GCA_921294245.1 of Brassicogethes aeneus. Lineage (NCBI taxonomy): Eukaryota > Metazoa > Arthropoda > Insecta > Coleoptera > Nitidulidae > Brassicogethes > Brassicogethes aeneus. The sequence continues at coordinate 35,106,022 of OV121139.1, forward strand.
GGTCATAGGTAAATTTATGATAATCTAATATTTTATTAAACACTCCACTCCATAATTTTAATGTTTTAGAAATAGGGATGTAAATAGACGTTCTTTCCTTTATTACTAAAGAGGCCTTATTATTTCTTCTAGAAACGTCGTGTGAGAATACCACAGAAGGAGAAATAGGTGATAAGTAGGGTTCGGATTTTTATGCTCTTAAAAAGTCAAAAATATGCTATATATATTCCCTTCAAAACACCGAAATATGCGCTTAAATTTAAAAAAATATGCGGTTATAATAATAGGATAGAATTTATTGATGTAAAAATATATACATATCTAGCATAAGTCAGTCAATAAAAAGAGTATGTTATAATAATAATAATAATAATTTATTCATAATATATTAGCATTACAATGTATAACAAGTTGTATTCTTATATTTTCTATTGTCAGCTAAAATATTCTTATAAATTGAAAAGCTTCGCTCGACGTCGCAAGATGTTACAGGAGCATACTTAAACGCAACTATATCCTTAATATTGAAGTCTTCTAATTCCATGGGTCAGTCACCATTTAAAAGTTTATTTATTTTAACTAATTTCTCATACCCAGGATTTTTCTCTAAAACATTTTTCATCTTTTTTAAAACTTCTTTTGCTACTTTGCGAGGTGCCTTCTCGATGTTCTGATATAAAGTTTTAATAATATTTAAAGAAACTGACAGCGACTGATCTTTTGTTTCTAATGTTGCAATTGTCTGAATTAAAAACTGAAAATGGCATTTTATATATACTAGGTCATCTTTTACTCCTCTTGTAGACATTGCTTTCTTAGCATCGACTATTGATGCTGCATCGTCCTCATCTAGACTTTCGAGTATTTCCCGGATCTTTTTAAAATTGTCTGCATAATAAAAGGCACCATTTAGCCAAGTTCCCCATCTAGTGAGAATTGGTTGTGGAGGCAATTGCAAATCAGGTTCCATCTTTTTAAAATGAGCGACCCGACTAGGTGCTTTCACAAAAACATTTTTCACGTTTGAAATGATGGTATTTACTGTAGGATATAAACTTCTTATTGTTTCTGCTACGCGATGTACACCATGCACTAAGCATGTTAAGTGTATCATCTTGCTGTACATTAATTTAAACCCTGCGCCGGCCTTAACCATGTAAGGTGCAGCGTCTGAGACTAACAGTAGCACTTTTTCATAGTTAATACCAGTTGGCCACACAAAAATCATTAAATGTTTTAGCAATTGAGGCACTATTAGTTTTTTGCAAGCACTGTGTTGTTATAAATACGCAGGAGATTGTTTATCCATTAACGCACCAACAATTACATTAGCCACATATCGACCTGCAGAATCAGTGGTCTCGTCAATTGCAACCCATATATAGTTGTCACCAATTTCTCTTTGAATTTTTTTAACGGTTTCCAAATACACTTTTGGCAAATAATTTTTTCTAACTGTAGACTCATCTGGTATGGAAAGTTTTGTATACTTTTCCAGTTTCTTTCAGAGTAGAGATGCAAAGAGAGTACGGCGCCGGAAGTGACCTAGACATGTGACGTAACGCGTTGGGTTGGTAGCGCTGTTTTCCGAAGGCCACCTATAGATAAGCGATACAAAAATTTCGAACTAGAGATAAGGGAAAGGAAACTGGTGATAAGGGCGTGACTTAACAGTGGTTTGGTCACCTGGCATCCGCTATTTGGAGATAAGGATTTATTATTAATAATATAAATTTAATTTTTAACGCCATTTTGAATTGTGACGTCAAATTTTTAGAGATAATGATATATTTGAATTAATAATATAAATTTCATTTTTGACGCCATTTTGAATTTCTGACCTCAGATATTTATTATTTTAAAATATATACCCGCCAAAACCTGTGACCTTCAAAGCACCAAAATTGGATATATTATTAGTCTATTTTTAAAAAGTATTATTCAGTCTTATTATTATCGTACAATAATAATGATTAGTGCAAATGAAATTGAAATGGCAATCCAAAATATTGATAAATTTTTGGAAAAATGTGGTAAAGAAGGTAAAGAAAAATTTGAAAATAAATATCCTACTCAACAAGAAATATATCGAGAATTTTTGAAAAAGGAAAAAATTAAAAAATGGGTTAGTCAAAAAGAATTTTTGGAGCAGCATCTTAATGCTAAGATTGTAAATAACCAGTATGGTAAACATTTTGAGACGTGTCCCTGGTCAAATTCTGATGAAGGTCCAGATACATGTCCATGTTGTATGGTTTCATTTTATGTGAAAGAAGCTAATGAGGTGTTAAATAAGTTACCAAACATTACGTACTGTTGTAAAATTAATTGAATAAACTTTATTATCTATTCCTTAACAAAACTATTTGAGTTTCATTTCCTAAAATGCGTTGCGCCCAACAACCCGAAAAACTACCTATAAATAGATTTATTTGAAACCAGTTCTGATGCTAGTAAACATGGTAATTAACTACCAAATTCCTTTAGAGCAATTTTTTGTGGTCCTAGTGGGTGCACCCGGATGTGGTAAAACAAATGCTTTATTAAGTTTAATATTTAATGCTAATGGAGCTAAATTTGAAAATATTTTCGTTTATTCAAAATCTTTTTTCCAACCAAAATATCAATTATTACAAAATGTTTTAAGCAAAGTAAAAGGTGTGGGGTATTTTCCACATAAAGATAATGATGAAATAATTGAACCTATGAAAGCTCGAAACAATTCAATTTTCATATTTGATGATGTAGCTTGTGATAAACAAAATAAAATACGCGAATACTATTCAATGTGTAGACATAAAAACATAGACGCTGCATACTTATGTCAAACATATTCAAAAATACCAAAACAATTAATACGTGATAATTGTAATATTATTGTGCTATTTAGACAGGATGATATAAATTTAAAACATGTATTTGATGAACATGTCTCACCTGATATGCCTTATGATCAGTTTAAGAAAATATGCTCAGAATGTTGGAGTGAGAATTATGGTTGTTTAGCTATTATAAAAGATGTTCGTTTAAACTTTTGACGTTATTGAAAGGGGTTTGATAAATATATAAATATGTAAAACAAGTAAATTTAACATCATTTGTAATCATGGCCACATCGACTTCCAATGTAACAAAACAAATTAATGAACTCTCTCGAAATGTAAGAAAAAAATATTTAGCTCTTAAATTGGGGAAATCAGAAACCGATGTTGGATTAAATAAATTATTTAAACCTATAACCAAACCAATAAAAGATGATGACGATGATGATGGTGATGATGATGGTGATGATGGTGATGATGGTGGTGATGGTGATGATGGTGGTGATATCTCTTCACCTGCAAATGATGACTACCTTAATAATTATCCAAAATTAGCAAGCCAATATTTAAATCAATATATAAATGGTGGGAATAAAAAAGATTTTGATACAACATATGGGGTGACTTACAATCCCACATTAAATCAATGGTTAATTGGAAAAAGTGTTATAGACTTTGGTGATAATAGCGATTTTATCACTGAAAATAAAAGTTTTAAGGGAACCGAAGGTTTATATGAATTAATATTTAAAAAGAATCCCAAAAATTATTCTAAGAAAGATCTGCAAAAATACAAAAAAATTTATTATTAACAAACGTACATAAACGAGACTTTGAATCAACAGGTGTACTAAGAGGAACTAATTTAAAAAAATATTAAAGCATAATAAAACCATTAGTAAAATCTGTTAGCGGAAGTGGTTATCGCAAGCATAAAAATAATTAATTTTATATTTTAACTTACAATAATAAACCTATAGAATATATTTATTGGGATAATATTAATGAGATTGTTAAATGATTAAAATTATTAGTGGCCTCCAAGGATGCTGGAAATACCTCAAATGATAATGAAATTACAGCAATTATTAATGAACTAAAAGAAGCGGGTGTTATATATTAAACAAACATAGTTTTACTATCTGTTTAACAATGCCGCTTAACAAGTTTGGTCAATCTCTTAACCATTCTAATCAAAATTCGATACTATCAAAATTACAGTATGGTAACAATTTACTAAAATATACTCCTGATGGTAATATAGATATAGAAACCCTAAAAATATGTAATGTAAAATCACCAACTTTAAATGCAGATGCTACTAATATGGGTTATGTTAATCAAATATATGCAAATTTTTATGCTGATACAATAAAATCACTAAACTAATTTAAGCAAGAGACATTAAAAGCACTCAAGCAATCGGATGCAAAAATAGAAAAGGAAATTGAAAACCTCGATAGTAAAAAACAAGATAAATTAAAAATTACATTAAATAAAGAATTAGCTATTTTAACGCAAAATACCGATGAGTTAAAAAAGTTTAAAGAGCAAATTAAAGAACTTTATAAACAAAAAACAATAATTTTCAATGATTTGAATTCTTTAAAGCATATTTCAAGATCGCATGTAAATGCACGTAATGACTTGGATAGGCAAATTAAATTCCTTCAAAAGACTCAAGATGTGAACTTAAAGGAAATAAAACAGCAGCAAACATTTTAGATTTTAGAAAGCAAATCGAAGAACTTGTTAATGAACTTCATAGGCCTATAAGAAAAAATTTTAAACGTCGAAAAACAATTATTAAGGGCATTGATGACCTTTGGCAATCAGACTTATGGCAGATGGACATATATGCATCAAATAATAAAAATTTTAAATAAAATAAAATGGGTAGTAGTAGTAATGATTCGGAATTTGATTCTTATGATTCTAATCTAAATGCTTTGATTATTAGATATAAAGAAGCTATTAAAGCTGAAAAACGATTAATTTACACAACGACTTATGATTTCCAATTATTCTCGATGGAATGTGGGCTTGAGTTTTAATTATACTGATGATGATTGATTTTAAAAACACAATAATTTAAAATAAACAAAATATATTTATTAATATTATAAATAATTATTACATAATATTATTAATCTTGAAGTGCCCATGAGGTAACGTATCCGTTAAATTTGATAATAAATGCCTTTTATCATCATATGGACTTAAACCAATTTTACTCTGTTCAATACTAAACACATTATGCGCATTTGATTTAATTGTTCGCTGCTTTATTATTTTAACAACACTTTCTCGTAAACATTTGAGACCTCTTTAAATGTGAGGTTTTCAACAACAGAATATTTAACCCCCTTTGATTTTTTTATACATTTATTATTAATAACTTTATATGTATACATTTTTGAGCGCAACCCCACGAAATGTGTCATGATTAGACCATTCAGTTCATCCTTCATTAGACCAGGAACTTTTTTATTTACCAAAGGGATATTTAACTCATTATCCTTGGGATAACCACCACCACACCATAATCATGAAACACACCAAGGAAAAAATTAAACTTGTTAATGAACTTCATAGGCCTATAAGAAAAAATTTTAAACGTCGAAAAACATTATTAAGGGCATTGATGACCTTTGGCAATCAGACTTATGGCAGATGGACATGTATGCATCAAATAATAAAAATTTTAAATACATATTGATTGTTATTGAATGTTTTTCAAAATATTTGGGGAAGAAGTTACAAAAGCTTTTAATTTAATATTGAAAGAAAGATGTCCACAAAACTTACAGACTGATCAGGGCAAGGAATTTTTTAATAGTAAGTTTAATGAACTTATGCAAAAATATTCAATAAATCACTATAATACATTTAGTTGTAAAAAAGCTGCAATCGCCGAGCGTGTTATAAGGACTGTAAAAGAACGCCTATTTAAATACTTTAGTTTAAATGGGTCATATAAATGGGTTGATATATTGCCACAAATTGATTCAAATTATAATAATACAAAACATAGAACATTTAATATGAAACCAATTGATGTTTGTGAAGAAAATGAAAGAGAAGTTTTAAAGTTTACATTTACACATTTAAAATTAGCAACAAAACCTAAAAAGTTTTCCATTGGCGATATAGTAAGAATAAGTAAAGCAAAACATGTTTTTGATAAAGGAAGTGTGTTGTGAAAGTAAAAATTACAAACTCAACCACATACATTTTGGAGGATTTAAATGGTAGACCCATTTTATGAGGATGAGTTGCAAAAAAAAATACAGCCTGATAATTACCTGGTGGAAAAAGTTTCACATAAACGTGGTAACAAAGTCTTCGTGAAATGGTTGGGCTTCGATGATTCACATAATAGTTATATTAATAAAACAGAATCTTTTTGATCACCCCACTCTTTTCCAGTTTCTTACCACAAAATCAAAATTTAATTTAGTTTAAGTAGTAAAGTAAAGCAGTGCACACATAAAATGGGTAGTAGTAGTAATGATTCGGAATTTGATTCCTATGATTCCAATCTAAATGCTTTGATTATTAGATATGAAGAAGCTATTAAAGCTGAAAAACGATTAATTTACACAACGACTTATGATTTCCAATTATTCTCGCTGGAATGTGGGCTTAGTGATGCAAGGGATTTTTTGCCGACAGTAAGAATGGTTGACAAAGTTACTGGCGAACATCTCTCTTTTATACATGCTGAATGGGTTGGTGTAATTGAATCACTCCAAAAACTTCTGGATGCACATCGCACTGATGAAATTCAGCTTTGGAGGAATATGAAAATTGGATTAAATATTGATGGCAATAATAACATTTTTAAAATATCAAATGATTGTACCATTTTGTATTTTATACTAAATGATGTTTTTGAAATTCTTGAATTAGATAAGTTAATTTTAAAAAAAGTTGAAATGTTAAATAATTTAAAGTTTAATTATTATTATCATAATCTATTAAAAAGCACATATGAAGCGATGAAAACTGAACTTCGTTTTTATCATGCTGTGCTAGACGTTCTGTCATCCCTATGTTCTTGCGGTACTAGTGTAGAAAGTTATTGTTTTTTAGAATGCTTATACTATTTAGATATGAAAATGTCAAATGATTTAGAAAAATATACTGATTTTTAAACTTACCCTTGAGTTTTAATGATACTGATGATGATTGTTGTTAATAAAAACGGTAACGTATCCGTTAAATTTGATAATAAATGCCTTTTTTCATCATATGGACTTAACCCAATTTTACTCTGTTCAATACTAAACACATTATGCGCATTTGATTTAATTGTTCGCTGCTTTATTATTTTAACAACACTTTCTCGTAAACATTTGAGACCTCTTTAAATGTGAGGTTTTCAACAACGGAATATTTAACCCCCTTTGATTTTTTTATACATTTATTATTAATAACTTTATAAATATACATTTTTGAGCGCAACCCCACGAAATGTTTCATAATTAGACCATTCAGTTCATCCTTCATTAGACCACACAAAATATTTCATAAATGAGGCTGTCAGTATCTGTATACAATAATTTTACATTATGATTTTTTAGTATATAGTCGTAATGAAAGCTAAATACGCATGTTTTTGAAATATCCAATATTGCCATGCCTATATATAAATGTTTATTAAAGTATAAATCTGTTTTATTAAGTTCAATAGCCATAAGGTTTTCGTGAAAAATGGTTCGATTATTGAAATTTGGACTTGCAATTAAGTTTTTGGCTCCAAATCTACCCTCCCATTTTTTTACTAATTTAACAATTCGATGTTTTCGAATATTTTTCATGGTCTTGCCAAAAATAGCGTTTATCATTAGTTTAAATAAGTTTTTTTTGAACTCATTTTTAGAATTTTGTCGCAAATTTGTATTCAAATCAATATATGCTTTGAGCCAAGGTGATTGATTGAATTTTAATACCCGATAAATTTTACTTAAAACAAGCCCATGTTTGAGGGCTTGCTTCAAATTTCTATAGTGAATTATGTATTTTGATTTGTTATTTAAAGTTGTCATAAGTTTTGGTAATTTTAAATTTGGTGGTTTTTGATGTTCGGGCAGAGGGGTAAGTCTCTGTGTAAATCATGTAAATACTGCGGATAATCCAAATCAACCTCTAACAAATATCCCACAGGTGATTCATCTGAAACTTCCAAAACATCTAATGTGGGATTGTCAATCCATTCAAACCCTCCATAGGGTAGATATTGGGACATAGCCCAACCAAAGAGGTTATTGACATCCAGGTATAGTAAATAATTTGATGGTTTAGGACCATCAAATGCATCACCCATATATTTGTTATTAGCCTCCGCATACCGATTGCAATATTGACTCACCCCACCTTGCTCAATGAATAACAGCATATCTACAGATTGTATGGTATCGAGCCTACAATTTGTATATTTTAACATACAATCCCAAGTATATCCAGGTAATGTATGTGAAGTATTTATTCATGAATTTAAAATATTTTCTATAAAATCCCCTTTAACACGTACTTTGAAGGAAAACGCTGAGTCAAGACACAAGCTGACTGCGTGCGCTACCTCGACGATCCTGCTTATCCCAGAGAGAGAGATATAACTCACTCACTGTTCGACCGTTGACAATATCAGTAACCAATAAAGTTGTAAGGGTATATTTTGTTTTCTTTTAAAAACAGGGGTAGTACTTAACATCAGAAGTGGGATTATCAACCCTGTGCGTTTTTAGTTTCGTTAAAGTGTTTTAGCTACGTGCGAAAGCGTGAAGCCAATCTGCAATGTCTGACCAACAAAGACGGCGTTCTTTTAGTAAAGAGGAGCGTGGAGAAGGTGAGCGAACCAATACCGAAAAGATCCAAGTCACATTGGCGAGATACATTAGTGTCCTTACTAGCAATTAAATCAACTCTTAACTAATCAAGTAAATATGGCGACCGGACCAACACCCAGTTCAGCGCCAAGCACAGTCAATAGTCCATCTGCGCATCATCTTACGTCACTGACGGCAGCAGCTTTTCGATTGGCCGAATTCGACCCTAAAAACACTGGTTACGCTATTGAGGAATGGCTGGATTTAGCTATAAAATTAAAAGAAGAGTTATATGCAGGAGATGCGTTAATGATAGCAAAAGCAGGTGAAGCATTGAAAGGGCGAGCTCATCATTATTACTGCAATTGGAGGCCTGTATCTCGAACATGGGCTAAGTTTAAAAAAGACCTTTTTATTGCGTTTCCGGACCGAGAAACTCCCGGAGCACGAGCTTATTTCGCGGCGACATTACGTGTGATTCATTGAGTGACTATGGAATTAAAAAACTCCGTTTTTATAGTGAAATACCATGGAATATCATTATTAGCATGATTAAATACGGTTTAGATCACAATGAAGCCCGAGTGGCTATACGCATACAAAAACCCTGTGACGATGCTGAACTTTTAAAACTTTTAAGCGATTTTGACGCGCGCCGCAAACAAAACCGTGGTTCTCAAAATTCAAACACAATAAACAAAGAAACGGAAAAAAATGCCAGATTTGCAAAACCTTACGACAATAAAAACAAAAATGTGACGGAGTCGTCATTTAAACGTGGGTGTTTTAAGTGCGGTAACTCGGGTCATAGATCAGTGGACTATCAGATTTCCACCAAATCAACGAACACTAGTGTAAATAAACCAAACAATGAACAGTTAAATAAAACTACAGTATCGACATGTCAACATTGTAAAAAGATCGGACACAAAGAAGAAAATTGTTGGTTTAAACATGGAAAGCAAAAAAAGGTCATGTTAATAAAACGAAGTCGTCAACTTTGTGAAACACCCATTGCGACCTTGGTTAACAATAACAAATCATTGTGCTTTAATTATTTAATCGATAGTGGTGCTGACATATCTATTTTAAGTGAAACAGCAGCTAAACGACTCTCTGCTTTTATAAATCCAAATCGTCGATTTTTATCCGGGTTCGGAGCACGTACTGTTTGTAGAATTGTTGCGGTTTTACCGACAGTGTCATTGGATGTTTTGTTTACTGTTGTACCAGATGATGTATTTCCTGAAAAATTAGACGTTATTATCGGTTGGGACGTTATCGGGCGACCGAATTTGTTTATAAAAAAAGTGACATTGGTCTAGAGTTGCATCATGACCTGCACAATGTACACATAACAATAACATCAGCTTTAGATGAACAAGTGAAGTTACAGCTAATAAAAATATTACAGAATTCTTATAATAAAACACCAGACCACATCACCACAGGAAAATTAGTTATTAGCTTATGCTGAAAGAATAAAAGTTCAAGAAATTATCAAGAAATTATTAGAAGAAGGTATTATACGAGAAAGTCAATCGGAGTATGCCAGCCCCATAGTTTTAGTACAAAAGAAAACGGGAGACCTTAGGCTATGTGTGGACTATCGTGACCTCAATAAGGTAGTGGTCAAACAACGTGCATTGTGTGAAGCAAAGTTCTTTACCATTTTAGACATGAAGGCCGGGTTTTATCAAATGGAAATTACCGAAGATTGTAAACACTTAACTGCTTTTATAACGCCCGATGGCTTGTACGAATATAACCGAATGCCCTTTGGGATTGTTAATTCCCCTGCTGTTTATCAAAGAGCAATTGATAAAGCCCTTAATGGTTTAAAAAGATCAAAAGCTTTTGTCTACATCGATGACGTATTGGTCCCTTCCAAAACCATTGAAGAGGGATTTCTAAACTTAGAAGAAGTACTCAATGCCCTATCTGCAGCTGGATTTCGACTTAATTACGAAAAGTGTGGGTTTTTCGTCACTGAAATCGAATACCTTGGAGTGCTTATCATCCGAGTCCACGAAAAGTTTGTGCCCTTAAAAATGCCCCCGCCCCAGCGGATGTAAAAGGAGTACGACAATTCTTGGGACTTGCAAGTTATTTTCGACGCTTTATTCAAGGATTTTCAAAAATTATCACACCAATTTCTTCTCTATTAAAGAAGAAGGAGAACTTCAAATGGTCAGAAGTATGTGAACGTGCAAGACAATCTATTATCCAAAAATTAACTGAACAGCCAATACTACAAATTTTTAATCCCAGTTTGGAGTGCGAAGTCCATACCGACGCTAGTTCTTTGGGTATCGGAGCTGCATTGTTCCAAAAAGATAATGGTGTCATACGCCCAATCGCATTCTACAGTAGAAGAACAACTGACTGTGAATCTAGATACCACTCATATGATCTAGAAACCCTGGCAATAGTAGAAGCTGTTGAGCATTTTAGGACATACCTATACGGAAGGCACTTTACAGTGTTTACAGATTGTAATTCTGTTCGAGCAACAGCATTAAAAAAATACCTGCTTCCACGAGTTGCTCGTTGGTGGGTAAAACTATAAGATTACGATTTTGACATCGAGTATAGAGCAGGAGCTAAAATGGAACATGTTGACTATCTAAGCCGTAACCCAGTCGAAGTAATAGGCTTTGTTAAAACTACCGACCAGTCTAAAACACCTTGTGAATCCATTCAAGATTTTCAAAAATTAGATCCATTTTGCCAAAACATTTTACAACATCCTACAAGGTATAAAGAATATACAATTAATAATGGTCTTATTACAACAACTGAAAAAATACCTAGACTTTGCGTCCCAATATCAGCACCATTGTTTGCCATGCAATTGTACCACGATAAATCGTCTCATATCGGATGGGCTAAGGCTATAATGAAAATGCGAGAAGACATATACTGGCCGAAAATGGGAAAATGTCTTAAGAAATACATTCGAAATTGTCGTGGATGTGTCCTTGGAAAATCTTACACTGGACGTAAAAGTGGTTATTGGCAGCGAGGTGAAAAACCTCAAGATATTTTAGACACCTGGCACATCGACCATGCTGGTCCACTTGTGAAATCTCATGAATGCACACAAATATTGGTCGTTATCGACGCATTTTCAAAGTACTGCTGGTTGCAACCAATTAAGGCAAAAACTTCAGAGGATACAATCAAATCATTACTATTTATTTTTCAACAAATGGGCAAACCAAAACGGATAATCTCAGATAGAGCATCGGCTTTTACATCTATTATGTTTTGAAACTTTCTTGCAGAACAAAATGTAGAACTGCATCAAATTGCTACCGGTATGCCACGAGGCAGAGCGCATGATGCGAACTATCTTCAACATGCTTCGTGCTACCCTTACAGTGGATAATAAGAAACCATGAGTGAAGGCATTAGCAGAAATTCAAGATAATAATAACAGTACAATTCATTCAACAACAAAGTACATTTCGGTACAAATCCAAGGTTAAAAGCAACACAAACATTTTTGAACGAAACACAGCTGCCTGATCATTTTATTGACCCGGAGCTAGCAGTAGTTGACGCTCAAGAAAACATCAAAAACAAAGAGACGGAAAAATCTAAACAATTTAATTTTTCACGTTATGCAAGCATTATTATTTTCAGTTGGAGACCTGGTAGCTGTCCAAGATTCACAGTTGGCAGGTGGAGGCAAGTTAAAACCTAAGTATAGCGGTCCATATACCGTTAAGGCCATTCTGCCCAATGAACGTTATCTTTTGAACAAACAAGGTAAACGCACTACAGTAGCAGCTCATGAGCAGCTTCGCAAGTGGCCTTCGAACGACATATAATCTAGCACAATAGCTATGAACTGTGAGTATATTATTCATTACCTCGATAAGTTTCAAAACAATCTTACTAAACATAAAACATGCCTGGCAATCCCACTAAACATAAAATATACATGGCAATCCCACTAAACATAAAACATAGATGGCAATCCCATGCTAAGAACTGTAAATGATGGCATTCCCATCAGGTTTAATTTAAGAAAAGAGTGGCATTCCCACTAGATAACAAAATCCTTAATGATAAGAAAATGTGGCATCCCCACTAAATAGAAAATAATTTAGGTGATGGCATTCCTGTCATTTAACAGAAAATAACTTGTATAAAACGATCACAATAAAAACAACGCCTTTAACTAACAAACGACATTTTAACTAACAACAAACATGTATGTGGCGCTCCCACAAATAACACTGTGCGACAAATTTTGACCTTACAATTTGAACTGGGATGAAATGTGGAAAAATCGAATCTATGCAACCCCCAAAACTAATCTTTAAAGGGGTTTTGCTAGTTTAGCTCGAATAATGGAGATATATAAAAGCCCGTAGAACTTAAAAAATATGAATTTTATAGAAAAATGCTCGGACACGTCGATTTTTATTTTATATGACGCAATTTTCAGTTGATTTTGAAATTTTTATTTTTTCACAGATTCACCCCCAGCCACCCCACTTTTTTTTTTAAAGAAAACCGACCCTTTGTTATACCTTAAATAACAGGTAATGTATACATTACCTGTTATTTAAGGGTCGGTTTAAAAAAAAAAGTGGGGTGGCTGGGGGTGTATCTGTGAAAAAATAAAAATTTCAAAATCAACTGAAAATTGCGTCATATAAAATAAAAATCGACGTGTCCGAGCATTTTTCTATAAAATTCATATTTTTTAAGTTCTAGGGGCTTTTATATATCTCCATTATTCGAGCTTAGAGATGTGTCGGTCAGATCTGAACCGGCTCAGTGAACCGGGTCTTATAAGTGATCTAGGTGAACCGGTTCACGAAAATTAAACGAACCGGCTCACGCGTCCGAAATTACAAAGCAGAGAACTGAGTTTGGCTAGCGGCCGCGCGCAAGCCGTTCTAAGCTCCGATTCTTTGCTTCACCACTCGCTATGCTGCTGCAGTGCATTGCACAGGCCGCGCATGGCGAGCCGCTCGAGTCGGGAGCTAAGAACGACTCGCGCTCGCAGTACGTTTTGGTTTTCTGTGATCCAGATCTGACCAAAACATCTAGATTCTCTAGGCGCGGCTCGATCATGACTGTTGTCATGCAGCTCGCTAGTGCCTATGCCGGTCGGATCGTTCGGGACCGAATTTTTGCGTTCTGTGTTCTGTGTCGCGTTACTACGTTAGGCAAATTTATACTTTTGGTAATTTTTTACAAACTAACAGAAATATGAGATGATTTCCCTTATGTCAATGTCGATTAAAATATATTTTTAATATTAATTAATTTAAATTGTGTAACTTTTCATGTAAAATTAAAATAATAGAGTTTTTATTGCTTTATAAAATTTTAATTTAATGCAATACAATGTAATATTAAATATATATATATATATATATATATATATATATATCGCGACCTTATTGCGTCTCCTAGAAATACGGTATTTAGCGAGTCAACTTTAATAAGATATAAATGAATTTTTAACACGTGATTTTTCTTCTATGTAATTTTTAATATTGATATTTTGCATGTTTATTAGGGTGGATCGAAAAATTTCAAAGTTGAAATTTCGACTCGCTATACCGCGCAAAAGTTGCCTTAGGTGTATAAAAGCATAACAAAAAAAAAATTATTAAATTCGGATAACATCTTCCGATCGCGCAAAACGCCCAAAGTTTTCAAAAAATACGAATTTGACAGTTTTTTCGCATATACTTTTGTTTAACTTGAGGTTTGTATTTTTTAGCGCTATGGTGCTTAAACGTTAGTAATAGTATTGACTTGCCTGCAGAAAAAATATCACCACTTTTAAACCATATCTTACGATCGCCCAAAGCGTCTAAATATTTGCAAAATATGCAAATTTTTTCCGTAAGTTTACATATACAAATGTGCAAATCTTTGCTTGCTTAGAAATAATTTAATTAATTTTAATTTATTATCTAAACAACCCAGAACTCACCACGAGGAGGTAGCTTAGAGATCCACCCACACCCTTCCCTCCATCCAACCATTAAGAGTGTGTGCCGATTTATTCCGACCTTTCCAATGTCACTTACTGCTGAATTCGTTAATTGCTTCTCTCGATTTGAGTGTTGCCCTAATGCATCCATACCTTGATTGCGGCCCGCATACCTTAAGAGAAGCTTCGGTAACTAGTTTCACACAACGCTCCACAGCTTGCGTGTGACATGGGAACTCTCTTATATCCCAATCCGGGGTTTCACCCGATTGTATGACGCTTTTGATTTCTTCATCTCTAAACCCACGGAGAAGAGGTGGAGACGATATTTTTGTAGTGCTCCAATCTATCATTTCCGTGTAATCTAATGCGTCAAATTTAAGTGAAGGAGTGTGAAAGATCCTAATGCCTTTTCCAGTCGAAGCTTGGGCCAGGATCATTTAGTGGTCCGATTGGACAGTCTTATTGGCTGTAAAAATCGAGAAGTGATAGAATTTCAACTGATTGACTGTGAGATCCCGGATATTGATAAGAACCTACTGAGCAAAGATCAAATATATCTACTAGACGCATCCCTTGGGATGCGTCTAGTAGATATCTTTGATCGTTTGGAAAAGTGCGAGATTTAATTGCTTGTGCACCTGCGCAAATAGAATCCTTCGGCTATATGTTAGTGTTATATATCCTTAGAATGCCTTGCCATTGCCACTTTTATTTTGAAATCAAATATGCCGGTGTGGTTCAAAATTAAGTGTGACAACCGAATTTCAAGCAGACCCATTCATGTGTACCGGGCAAGAGAAACATCTAGATACCTGAGTGATGAATTAAAGGCAGTGGTATTCCCGGTAATTGAAAGAAATTCTTTCTGCGCCCATCCTGAAAACATTTTAATAGCCATGCTATTTGATGAGAGGAGGCACATTAGAGAGTTAGGACTCAGAAGAGTGCTAAAGGCCAGACAGTCTGCTTCGACTGGAAAAGGCATTAGGAACTTTCACACTCCTTCACTTAAATTTGACGCATTAGATTACACTGAAATGATAGATTGGAGCACTACAAAAAGCACTTCTTCTCCGTGGGATAAGTGATAAAGAAATCAAAAGCGTCATACAATCGAGGAGACCCCGGATTGGGATATAAGAGAGTTCCCATGTCACACGCAAGCTGTGGAGCGTTGTGTGAAGCTAGTTACCGAAGCTTCTCTTAAGGTATGCGGGCCGCAATCAAGGGATGGATACATTAGGGCAACACTCAAATCGAGAGAGGCAATTAACGAATTCAGCAGTAAGGCAGATTACAAAGTGACATTGGAAAAGTCGGAATAAATCGGCACACTCTTAATGGTTGAATGGAGGGAAGGGTGTGGGTGGAACTCTAAGTGTAGCCACATCCTCGTTCTGGGTTGTTTAGATAATACATTAAAATTAATTAAATTATTTCTAAGCAAGCAAAGAGCTGCACATTTGTATATGTAAACTTACGGAAAAAATTTGCATATTTTGCAAATATTTAGACGCTTTGCGCGATCGGAAGATATGGTTTAAAAGTGGTGATATTTTTTCTGCAGGCAAGTCAATACTATTACTAACGTTTAAGCACCATAGCGCTAAAAAATACAAACCTTAAGTTAAAAAAAAAGTATATGCGAAAAAACTGTCAAATTCGTATTTTTTGAAAACTTTCGGCGTTTTGCGCGATCGGAAGATGTTATCCGAATTTAATAATTTTTTTTTTTGTTATGCTTTTATACACCTAAGGCAACTTTTGCGCGGTATAGCGAGTCGAAATTTTAACTTTGAAATTTTTCGATCCACCCTAATGTTTATAAAATAATGTCTGTATTAGGAATGTGAGGTTTAAAAAGTTTTAATTAATTATTTATTAAATTTTAAATATCCCTATTATTTTTTAACCTTCAAGGTTTTAGTTTCTATTTTTTTCTTGCTATACATTTTAACATGAATAATTACCATTAATATTATAGTAATTACTACAGTAATTCTTTTTAAAAGGTATTTGTTCGTATTCTTAATGAAAAATAGCATACTTACTTTACTAAGAGAAATAGTAAAGAAAAGTATACGTTTTATGGTTAGCAAAACTTTTTTACCCAGCAACACTTTTATTAAGCACATTTTAAAAATCGTAAAGAAAAGTATTATATTAATCAATGCTTTTTCATGACACTAGCAGCATAAAATCGACTTTCGCTTAATATAAGTTCTTTAATAATTAATATTATTAATTTAGCCAATTATTGTCTTTAGTTTGGTATATTTTTGTTTATGAATTAACTTAAATATTAACAATTTTTCTCTCATAAAGGGCAGCGAAAGTCGAATTTTCATTTTGTTATAAAAAATAGTGTACATATTTCGTGGTGAAAGGCGGCGATTTCTATATAGTGTGTTCTACATTCGCCTCGCTCGTGCAGCAAAGCTCACGATTGGTCATAGAAAACCGCATAATAGTTTTCTGGAGTCCGGCAAATTTCGATACATTTTATGATTTATACGACAAGATCTCATCTGAAAACTCCTCCAAATCATCGGAGTCGTCGAGTTTCATCACGATAGAGTCGGAGGAGGATACAGTGCTTGTGCTACTAGCTTGATCCATGCATAGCTTCTGTTTATAGTCAAGGTCGACTTGGAATTTTTGCAAGGTGTTTTCTTCGGTGTTTTCCTTGTACTGCCTATAAATCTTTTTATTTGGCCAGTACTTACTCTACCGTCGGACTGATCTAAAAGCCAGCAGTACGATGATTTTTTAATAATTGAATATATAATATTATATAGGTACGGTGATTTTTCCGATACACTGTGCACTTTTTTAGAAAAGTCTTTTAAACTTATACAACTCGTTTCCAAAGTATCACATTCGCGATCTTCATTAGAAATCTCGTTCGAAATTAAGTCCATAACTTCATTCATAACTTTATCGTCCTCATTACTAATATTTGTTTTTGCCAATTTTCTTCGGGGTTTTCGACAATTTCAGCGTTGTCTTCGTCGGCGTCTTCATTATCCTGTGTAATTGCAATATTTTGTTTCCGTCCTATTAACGGTACCTACCTGCATATATTTCCAATCGTTTTCTTTTGCATTAATTCCAAGATGTTTCATGTCCTCTATGACATTTTGTAGAGCTTTTTTAACTGTAGATTTGATATCCAAATTTAAAATTTCTTCTTCGCGTGGTAAATTTTCTTTAATTAGTCTGGTTTTTAATCTTTTGTCTTCCCTTGGAAATGTAAAAGTCCCCCTCAGATCGTTTATGGTATCAGTTGTCTTAATTCTCTCAATTCGGTTCAGCATATCCTTTATACTAAAATGTATTATTGTTGAATACGTAGAAGTCATGGATCTGGCAGCCCGAAATAAGGATTCACATGCTTGGCTACCAAAAATGCCGGTGATGAACATGGTTTTAACTCACCGCTGTTAAGCTTTAGTATTAGTTTAATCAAAGCATGGGCGTTTCGATGCAAAGGTTACAATTACTGGTCAAAAAGTTGTCTGTTATTTTATATTCTTTTTGTTTTTTAATCCAGGCTCTCCAGATTCTAGTAAAAAATACAACATACCAGATGCGATATAATCTAGTATGCAACACAGTGCTGGAATTTAAGAACGACGATTCGATGTAGTACATTAGCTTGAGATACGCCACGCTCTATTTAATTTGTGGAATTTCCTTATTCAGTCGTTCAATTACTATCAAACTGCACATTTTTTCTGCGGATGCAAAATTCATCTTGTCTTCACTTTTGAGATCCGAATCTGTCAGGAGATGTTTGTCTTTTGGAAACTTTAAAATTAATTCCCTGAGATGACCAGAGAAGACAGTGTATTTCCCAATTGGCAGATGTATTCCTGGTTTTAGGAAACGAGTACTATTTTTTGTTAAAATATGGGTGGTGTGCTGTACACAACATTCTTAATTTTTTTCAATGCTGCAGTGGTACTACTCCCAATCTGGAACTGGCAAAGAATGGAGTAGCTCTGTAACTTCCGGGTTTTTTTTGTTTTTTTATTTATATTCAAGTGCTAAACGGGACATCAATTTTATTCTAATTTCTTTCTAATTACCCACTAATTCCTTTAATTTTCCACAAATTCCTCTAATTCCCCACAAATTCCTCTAATTCCTTACTAATTCCTACAGATTGTACACCAAAATTCCCCTGCGGTTTACCCCTCGGGGTAAACCGCAAAAGAAAATGTGTACACTAATTCCCAGGATTGCTACTAATTCCTCTATTTCCTTGCTAATTCCCCTTATATATTATAATTCCATTTTAATTTAAAAAGTACCTAGTAATTCCTCTAATTCCCTACTAATTACCCTAATTTTACTAATTTCCAAGTTAATTCCCTACTTATTGACCAAATCCATTGTGTAAACTAGGCCACGAAAAGGTGTACAATTTTAGTACAAAAATTTCCGTGAACATAAAAAAAATCACTAAATTCAAAAAATTCCCGGGAACTTTTATTTTTTTGAGGGTTCATTGTCATTGTAAGAAGGGTACACAAATAAGCTGTTTTTTTCAAATTTTTAAAAACAAATTTAGCCGCGCCCATGCGTCCTCGGGGGTTAATATTCCTCAAAATTCAATAAAAAATATTTTTTAAGTTAAATTTTGAATTTGTCATATTAAAAAACTATTAGGTATTAACTTAGGTACTTAAGACACACAAAAAAAATATTTATATATTTTAATTTTACGCCGCGCACCACGGCTTTTTTTTTAATCGAAGAGCTGCATATTAGAACTTTAAAAGCTTTGGGGAGGGGCTTAAAATTAAAATATATTAACAAGATTTTTTTTGTGTTACAAGTGAGTTAATACCTTATAGTTTTTCAATATGCCAAATTCAAAATGAAAGTTAAGAAAAATTTTAAAAACATTCAATCCCCCGGGGGCGCGGCAAAAATTAGAAATTCGGTAGGCTGGGCTGAAATAATTATTTTTGGAAATCTCACTTAGTTAAAAAAAAAAGTTGTGAGAAGGGTATTTGTATAAGCTGTTTTTTTTTTTAATTTTTAAAAATAATTTTTGCCACGCCCCCGGGGGATTGAATATTTTTAAAATTAAGACAATTTTTTTTAACTAACATTATGTGGTATTATT
The DNA here is from genome assembly GCA_921294245.1 of Brassicogethes aeneus. NCBI lineage: Eukaryota > Metazoa > Arthropoda > Insecta > Coleoptera > Nitidulidae > Brassicogethes > Brassicogethes aeneus. The sequence goes on from OV121139.1 coordinate 35,125,783, forward strand.
TGATTTTAAGATATACATGTATTTAATTATGCCTGAACATAGAGATGATGGACGGGGTGACATTCCATAGACCGCTCATCATTCGAGTTTCGAAACTACTTATTTAACTTGCTACTGCATTGTTTAATGATATTATTATGTTTAATTTTGTTTAGTTATGCTATTACTATAATATGATGTAATATTATTATTATTACAATAATTAAAATTATAACAATTATTATTATGAGACATTTAAATTTGTATTGTGTTTTTGTTATTTTGTGTAAAAACTGTAATAAATGTACTAAAGATACTAACGAAAAAATGTCAAAATTTACTAAAAACTATTTTGTTTTTAATCCGCCCATAAATAACTTACATAAAAAGTTCTACTTCAAAACAAAGTTTGATAATTCAAAAACAAAAGCTCAATTGAAAAATATTTATTAGAAAGCCTAATTTAGATTGTCAATTTTTAGTAGAAACACCCTTTATTTATAAAATTGATGTTTTACTTTTTTTAATTTTTTTTGAATTACCTGTTTATAACATAAAACACATTGTAGTTATTTACATTGATATTCACGGTGCTGTTCTGAGAGGTGATTTTTGGACTTTCTGTGAAACCTAATTTTTTTTTATATTCTTGTTAATTAGGTCATAACTAAAATTTTAAGAGCAAAATAAAAAAAAATTGACGGTTAATTTTGTTTTAATTGGATGTTTATTAAAAATATGTATGCACACTTTCAATTCTCCAATTAAAACTTGCGATTTTATTTAAATATTATCATAACTTTTTAAATCAGATTAAAGATTAGTTAATTTCCTAAAAAAAGGTCTATACATTTTTTTTTATCTTTTACTGTTTTGTTGTAATACACGTGTAAAGTTTTAATTTAAGGTTAAATGTATAGTATACTGCAATGTAATCATATTTAAGGTTGTTAAGCCTGATTATTAAGTTAATCGATTTCCTGCTAAATATTAGCTATCAGCAATTTTTGTATTAATATTATTTAACTTTATGCTGTAAAAATAAATTAACCTGTATAAAAATAAAGTAGTCATCAATTGTAGACAGACACGAGTCGTTGACCAATAAAGTCACCTATGGAAGGAAAAGTTATTTTATTTCATCTATTATATAAAAAGGGTGATAAGTATAAAAAGAGTATGAAAGTTTAAGACATACCATAAAGGAACATTACATGGCGATCCTGCCTAAAAAGAGTTTGTGTCTTCTAAAGTGAAAGTGTAGTTAGTTATATCATGGGAAAAACAAATTCCAAACATTCAGAAGTGACAGACACTGGGGTAGTGAACTCAAATTTTATAGTGGAAGAAAACGCTATTCAAGTGCCTACGGACATTAAAATTTTATTGTATGTAATAGCTGCAGCCTTATTATTGTTAGTGGGATTAAAATTAAGAAAATCTTACCGCAGAGGACTTAAAAGAGACTTGTCTAGAAGTATGGCAACAATAAGAACTCAAGGTGATATTCTTTAAATGTATAGTTAGTTATATACATAGTTATGAAGTAAAAAGTAAAGACATAGATGACCAGCAACAGCAACCCTAGACGGCAACAAGTGTGGTGAAGTAAAGAAAAAAAAATGTGTGTGTTTTGTTTTGTGAGAGTGCTCTAAAAATTGTTAAAACGTGCGTATTGCCATGGACACCATCTCACCAATGGAACGAATGGGATGACCACCACCAGTATTACCCCCTTTCGTCACCTTTATGAAGAAGTAAACGTTTTTTACAGAAATTTATTAAAAGACAGTAGTCAAAGAAAATCAGACATAAATGTCACTAACCGTAAGTTAAGTAAATTAGATAAACTAGGAAAAGAATTTAGTTATATAAAAGATTCTTTTAATAAAGACAAGCATTTAGATGCAGAGGTAAAAGAAGCTAAAGAATATGTTAAAGCTATTGATACAAAAATTAAAAATATAGAAGTTATTTTAAAAGAAAGATTAGAATTAAGTTGTAATAGCCAAGGGTCGCACAGTGAGCTGAATTGCCATTCTAGCTGGACATAATTATTTTATTGGCTTAATATATTCTAAATACCCTGAAAATACACGAAAAATAACCAAAAAAAAAATAAATCTGCTTTAGGGCCCTTTTAACCAGCTAGGTATTTTTAAATATCTATTTAAATTTATTTGATATAAAAAAATAACAAAATAGTATGAATTATTTTTTATTTTAAAGAAATCTACCATGTCATCCATAATTTCCTTCACAAAACAATTTAAATATTTATAAAAAAAATATTATGCCATTATTGAAGTAATTTTTTATAATAATGTAATTTTGAATATAAAAGATTAATATTTTTTCACCAAATTAAATAATTATGCATTTTTTAAATATTATTATTATTTAAATAATAATTATTAACATAATTTAAATATCTATAATTAAAATAAAATATATAATTTTATATTTTTCCAAATATAATAATTTAGAAACTACAAATATTGAAAAAAAAAGTATTATAACTAAAAACTAAACAAAATATTAAATCATCACACAATAAACTTGATTTAAAAAAATATTTAACTACTAATCGTCACTTGACTCATCATTAGGTACTGTCAGACGAATCCTCTATTAAATATTCTTCATCGTCACTTCTTTGTTGTTGTTGTTGTTTTGGTATTGAAGGCGAAACAAGTAAATCCAACACTTTAACCGGAAATTTTTCGCTTTTCCTTTTAGGTATTTCTCTGAGTGAGTTAATTACAGGATCAGATGTTATTAAAAGCATGTGTAGCAAATCTATATTCGTGGAAACGCGTGACTGCTTCCTTGTATGGTGCTGTCTAAATCTACGGCAATCCTTATTCCGAGACTCTTGAGATTCTTCGGAGAGCTGCCCGATTGGAAGAATGCATGATTTAATTACCTCCGTGCTATGTACCAAAATTTTGTGCACAGTAACAGGCATATAGTACCACGAATATAGATTTAAATAATCACTTCTGGTTTCATGACAAAGTTTTTCAAATTTATCAACATTAATATCATACCCGGAAGATAACGTCCTTAATAAAATACAAAACTTCTTTATTAAATTAACATCCAATCATGTAATTTCCCCACTCAGTTTTGGATTCATAAAGAACCTACGCGCTGTGTTCCCATCATTTGTATTTCCATAACCAGGTTTTGGTTTGTCTACAATAAGCCCCATCTGATTTTTAAACTTTTTTTTAATCTCTGCCGACCGCTGTTGTAAACTAATTTTATCACTGTCATCTCTAGCTTGCCATTTTTTAATATTTAAGCGATAGCTTATGTGCAAAAGGCATTCAAAACAACGAATCCACGCATGTAAAGTAGACAAACCAAAACCGTAATGTTCTTTTTTAGCAACGTTTTCTAATTTGCCATTCATTATTTTGGGAGTTGCCCCACAGATATAGCATTTTTGTGGAGATTTTGTGTTGGTTAACGCATTGCAAACTTTTTCGTCTACCATGGTTTGTAGGAGATTGTGTTTAACAGAAATTTGAGATTCGCCAATACTACAATGTGTTGGAAGAAGTTCAGATACTTCTTTCAAAACCTTGTTACTTTCTGTTTCAGTAAATTTATTTGTTTCCTTTGAAAAAATAAACTTAATTGGTCGGCAATAGAGCTTGGATGATGGCCTTCGATTTTGCCATATAATATTTTGACCATCACTTAACCTTAAAGGAACAAATGCAAATACAAACAGGAACTCATCAGTAGCTTCGGCTCAAATTTCTGTTTAAAGGTACTGTGACCAGAGCTCCCATCACACTCCCATTTGCTAATTAATGTGAATGACAAATTAGAATTTAAACTTTTTAAAACATCACTTTGTGCTTGAATTAAACGTTCAGCTGTTTTATCAAGTATGGCTTGAAGTTTAATTTCAGCACGTGTTTCGGTCACAGAAATATCATCATCTGATGGGTAACACAACTTTTTGGAGTTACTTAAACTTTGGTAAGATGGAAAAACTTTATGTCCCGCCTTTAAAGACCATTTTCGGGTCTGCTTATATGAGTGACTAGTGCATTTAGAGTCTACGTAATAAGCTAAAGCCTCATCAGAACTTAACTGCCTACCACCACAAATAACATTTTTAGATTCTTGTTCTTTCGATATTTGAGTACTTTTTTTAATTAAAGTGGGGCCATTCCACGCTTAACGGATAGGACAGTTGCCGTCCCGTCCGTTACGCTTTAAATTATTAGTTTTTAAGGAATTAAACAGTCAACCACGATACCTAATTTTGCCAAATAAAAACCTTGTTAAACAGCTTTAGTTTAGAACTATTTATAAAAATTTGACATTGGTAATATAATAGAACAATATTATTTTGTAAATAAAAACACAGCAACTGTCCTATCCGTTAAGCGTGGAATGGCCCAGTGGCTATTTTTCTATTGCCCGCCAACCGATTTGCCACTTCGGCGGCTGTAGTTAATTCACTGGCACTTCGCGATTGCAACAAGTCTTTTATTCTCCTTTTTTTAGTTTTATAGGAGGATTCTTCATAATTTTTTTTTTGGCCGACCTGGCTGACAATTTCTTGATGTAGATGGTAAGGGATGTTCCATAGTTATTTTAAATTTTATATCTACATCCAACCAGGCTCTATTTTTATTTAAAAAACGGTCCATCTTATAATACGCTGCAGTCCATTTTTTAGCTAGTTTTGATGTTATTATGGATATAATTTTTTTTAAAGATCTCTGCGACTTAGAAGTTATATCAATTATATTAAATTTTTGAAAAACATAATCTAATACACGAGATCTTCGTTGTTCTGCCGCATGTTTTTGCCATTCTTCAAAAAGTTCCATTTTTGATATTGAAAACACGCGATCTAAAATACGCAAATTAAGAAAAAAGCAGAAAAAGGCGGAAGCAAACTATACATCGTTTTAAAGCTTAAAACTGTCGCTATATCATAATATCAAAAATAGCCTGGAGACATTTGGAGAAAAAAAGTTATACTTTAAAACAATTCAATAAAACAAAAGAAAACTTACCCTCCAAAATAAAGTCCATTACAATATTTTTTTCGTAAACAAATTTAACACTTAAATTCTCTACTTATTGAAAAATTAATGTTTTAAATAAAACAACAAATATTTATATTAATAACGCTATAAAACCCAAGTAAATTCCATTTACGCAAAAAACATACTTACTTCTTTTTACTTTAACCGCTTATTACTTATTGCTCCGACGTCTTTGCTATAATTAATACCTTGATTTATGACTTTTAAGGGGTTGTTATTATCATAAGTTTATTATTAAATTAATTCAAAAAAATTATTTTTGTCCACCTAGCTGCTACTAGGCGATTCACTGTGGGTCGGTAGAAACGCAAGAGATTAAGACAGATTCGGAAACGTCAGATGAAGATAGTATAAATAAAAAAAGTTTAATTAATAAAAACACAATGGCTGAAAAATTCTGTCTTAAGACTGCTGCGAGCTTGCTACCCGTTATGAACGGTTCACAGGATACTACAAATCAATTAATTGACTCAATGGAACTTTACGATTCAATGTTAAACGATGAGGGTAAAAAATTGTTAATTAATTATGTTTTGAAGACTAGGTTGTCACAAAATGCAAAAATGCGATTAGCAAAAACGTATGCGACTATCGAGTTATTAATTTCAGATTTAAAAAAGCATTTTATAACAGTTAAATCAGCAGCTTCACTGTCGGTTCAACTAGCCAATACGAAGCAAGGTTCCAAGACAATTGAGGAATTTGGTAAAACCATTGAGCAGTTGCTTATAGATCTTACTATCTCACAGGCAGAAGGTAATGATGAGGTTTTAAAAGTGTTAAGAAATGCGCATGAAAAAGTTGCTATCAATGTCTTTGCAAACGGAATAAATAACGCGGAACTTCGTACAATAGTAAAAGCTAGAAACTATTCAAAGTTAACTGACGCTATAAGCGGAGCCAAAGACGAAGAATGCGCGAGACCCAGTTATAATAACTGCGGTTCGGAACACATTTTTAATATTAGAGGTCGTGGAAATTTAAGGCGAGGATATGGATCCAAACAGTCTACCAGAGGCGGACAGTTCAATTCGTACCCTAGCAGAGGGTTTAATTATAATAATCGTAGTCAAAATTTTCAAAATAACTTGCGTGGGTCATACAATAATACAAGGCATAGCCGAGGTCGTCCCTTTAATCGGCAACATTCTTATTTCCCAAATTTTAATAGTGGTCAAAATAATCAACAAACCTTTAATCGCAGTAATAGAAATTCTAGAGTTATAAATAATAGTGACCATAGAGCTTATTGCGCGGGTGGTAATCGTGGCAGTGAGGAGACGGAAAATCCCATAAATAATTTTTTTCGTTCCAACACTGAACAATCCGAAGATTAATAATTATTATAGGGAAAAATTAATTTTAAGCTTAGATGGGTTAAATTTTATTAAGTTATTTTATAAAGATCAAGAACTATCATTTTTAGTCGATACTGGGGCTTCAATAAGTATTATTTTTAGCGAATTTATTAAAAATAAGGAAAATATTAATTATAATACAAAAGTCAAAATTAACGGAATAGCTGGCTCAACATTTTCACAAGGTTCAACAAACTTAGTATTAAATATAAACAATGTTAGCCTAGGTCATGAATTTTTGCTGATTAATAGTTTTGAAGAAAACATAAGTGGAATAATTGGAGCAGATTTCTTACAAAAGTATTCTGCTACAATAGATTATGAAAAGTTTATGTTGCATTTTTATATAAATTGCAAACGAATTTCATTGCCTATGGAATCTAAAAATAACTATTACACAACGATTCCAGCAAGATGTCAAATAATAAAAACTTGCAACGTAGACATAGGATTTGATTGTGTAGTTTTACCAGACGAAATCTCTGAAGGTGTATTTGTTGCTGGTATATTAGCAAGACCTAATAATAATAATATTCCGGTTAGAATCTTAAATACGCGAGATGAGCCAGTCATTCTGAAAAATTTTAAACCAAAACTTAGTAGATTAGAAGATTATAAAATATGTAGTTTTAGTAACGTAGATAAAATTAATGTTGACAGAATAGATAGTTTATTGGAAATAATAGATACTAAACATTTAAACAAGGATGAAACACAGTCACTGCAAAGAGTTTGCGCGAAATACGCAGACGTCTTTCATTTAAAGAATGACCCGTTAACGGTAACAAATGTTTATAAACAAAAAATACATTTACGCCCATCGATGACCCCATCATATGTAAAACCATACCGTTTACCACACGCGCAAAAAGCAGAAATTCATAGACAGGTAGAAAAAATGTTAGCGGACGGAATTATTGAAGAATCAAAATCAGAGTGGTCGGCACCCTTACTAATAGTACCAAAAAGAGTGGATCAAAGTGGAGAGCAAAAATGGAGAGTTGTTATTGACTACCGACTACTTAATAAGCGTATTGAAGATGACAAGTTTCCTCTCCCAAGTATAACTGATATCCTAGACTCATTGTCAGGAGCCGTTTATTTCTCCCACCTTGATTTATCTCAGGGATATTATCAAATAAATTTAGATAATGAAAGCCGACCATATACTGCATTTACGACTGATAGGGGCCAGTATCAGATGACTAGATTACCAATGGGGCTTAAAATCAGTCCCGGCGCTTTTTCCCGAGCAATGACAATAGCTATGTCAGGTTTAAATTATGAAAGCTGTTTTATATACTTGGATGACCTTATAGTATTTGGAAATAATTTATTTACTCATAATAAGAATCTTACAAAAGTTTTCCAAAGGTTACGAGAAGTCAATTTAAAATTAAATCCGTTAAAATGTGAATTTTTAAAAAAAGAAATCTTTTATTTAGGGCATATAATTTCCGCAGAAGGTGTTTCACCTAATCCGGAAAAAGTGTCAGCAATTCAGAATTTTCCAAACCCAAAAAATTCTGAGGACACAAAACGATTTGTAGCTTTAGCGAACTATTATAGACGTTTTATAAATAACTTTGCGAAAATCGCTGCACCTTTGAACAACTTAAGTAGGAAAAATGTTACATTTAATTGGACACAAGAATGTCAGACAGCTTTTGAAAATTTAAAATCTGCATTAATTCAGCCGCCTATATTGCAATATCCAAATTTCTCTCCAGAAAATATTTTTATTTTGCAAACTGATGCGTCAGGTTTTGCTCTAGGAGCTGTTCTATCTAATAGTAATAACAGACCGGTCGCTTTTGCAAGTCGGTCTCTTAATAAGGCAGAAAGAAATTACTGCACTATCGAAAAGGAACTTCTAGCAATAGTGTGGTCTGTAAAACATTTTCGACCATACTTATATGGTAGAAAGTTTAAAATACTAACCGACCATAGACCGTTAGTATATCTCTTCGGTATGAATAATCCATCTAGCCGTTTAACAAAATTTCGCTTAGTGTTAGAAGAATATGACTTTTGTATAGAGTACATAAAGGGAAAACAAAATGTTACAGCTGACGCTTTATCTCGAATAGAAATAACATCACAAGAGCTTACCTCGATAAAAAACGTTGTATCTAACGCAATGTATGTAGTGACAAGGTCACAAGCCAAAATTCCTCCCGGCAATGTCATTAAAAACGCGGTTGACCAAAACAGGCCTGATCACCCTGGTATGGTTGAACTAGTTAAAAAACCCAAATATGTCATTGAACTTAAACCTATAAAATTAACTGAATTTACAAAAATAAAAAACTATTTAAAATACGAGCATGCAGAAAATAATTTTATTTATGATAATAACTCGCGAGTAATATATGTAAATAAGGAATCTCGATCAGCGTTGACACTAGATGCATCGCTGAGAGCCCTTATATTAATTTGTAAAAAATATGATATTAAAGAATTAATAATAATAAAGATATAGAAAAAGAAGTAGGTAAATTCAAAATCAACAATATAAAAATTTCATTAATAAAAGATGTTCAAAATATAACAAATACAGAAGTTAGGCAATTAATATTAAACGATTTCCACATGCTTCCAACCGGAGGTCATGCAGGAATAAATCGAATGTATAACACGATAAAAAGGTATTATTTTTGGAATGGACTTAAAAAGGACATAGAAAAGTTTATAAAAAAGTGCGATGACTGTCAAAGGTACAAACACACTAAACCTTTTATTGAACCCTTAACAATAACTACGACTGCCTCACGCGCTTTTGAAAAAATTTATCTAGATTTAGTGGGTCCTATTGATCCCGATATTTACAACAATAGGTATATTTTAACCATCCAGTGTGAATTAAGTAAGTTTGTGGAGGCATATCCAATTTCAAATAAAGAGGCAGTAACCGTAGCAAAATCATTTGTCGAAAATTTTGTTCTCAGATATGGTATACCAAGCGAAATTGTAACAGATCGTGGTACAGAGTTTTTAGCTTCTACTATGACCGAGGTGTGCAAACTATTAAAAATTAAACATTTAAACTCAACCGCGTATCATCATGAAACTTTAGGCTCTTTGGAAAACTCACACAAGCATTTAGGAGCCTATTTGCGGAAACACATATCAGAACAGTCAGATGCTTGGAGCACTTGGATTTCGTACTGGTGTTTTTCTTACAATAATACAGTACATACCGAAACACAATATACACCATTCGAGTTATTATTCGGTAAAACGTGCAACCTACCTTCAAACATAACTAATAAAATAGAACCATTGTATAATTTTGAAAGTTACCCACTTGAACTTAAATATCGATTGCAACATGCTTGGCATGATGCAAGAGAAAATTTAATTAATTCAAAAATTAAAAGAAAAGAAAATTATGATAAGCAATCTAAAATTTATAATTATAATGTTGGAGAATTAATAATGTTACAAAATAAATCAGGTAACAAAATGGAACCTCTTTATCATGGACCTTTTCAAGTAACAGAAATTAAATCACCAAATATTATAATTAATGTAAATAATAAATTAATGGAAGTACATAAGAATAGAATTAAGCCATATTTTAAATGAAAAAAAAAATTTATTTTTTTTCCTTTTCGCCCCGAGGGAGGTGCAATGTAATCATATTTAAGGTTGTTAAGCCTGATTATTAAGTTAATCGATTTCCTGCTAAATATTAGCTATCAGCAATTTTTGTATTAATATTATTCAACTTTATGCTGTAAAAATAAATTAACCTGTATAAAAATAAAGTAGTCATCAATTGTAGACAGACACGAGTCGTTGACCAATAAAGTCACCTATGGAAGGAAAAGTTATTTTATTTCATCTATTATATAAAAAGGGTGATAAGTATAAAAAGAGTATGAAAGTTTAAGACATACCATAAAGGAACATTACAATACATTTATTAAACAATAATTCTAAGGATGCCACATTTTATTTAGGGCCGATTTATTCTATTCATTTTTGATTTATTTGACGAATAATTTCTTTGGATACTAGATATTGCCAAGACATGAAAGTTATCGGCCCGATAAACTTTACTAAAGATGAATAAACCGGTCCTTATTTAAATTTAATGAATTTCTTCGTAATTTTTACTACAATTTTTCATTTTTGTTTATAAAAAACACTTTAAAAAACTAAACAAAAATTATAGAAAACGTATACTGAAAATGACAATTAAAACGTCAAATAAATTTTTAATAGATCTAAGTTTCATGGCAACCTTTAAGTATATATTAATTAAGGGAACATAAATGTATACGTCAAAGGTTAGATTAAAAGTTTGAACGTTTATTGCAACAAAACAAAATTGTAAAAACCTTTTTTTTATTTATGCAAATATTAAATATTTAAATTAAATCGCTAGTTTTAATTGGATAATTGAAAGAGTGCATAATATTTTTAATAAACAGCCAATTAAAACAATTCAAACCGTCAAATTTTTTTTATTTTGCTCTTAAAATTTTAGTTATGACCTAATTAACAAAAATATAAAAAAAAATTTGGTTTCACAGAAAGTCCAAAAATCACCTCTCAGAACAGCACCGTGTATTAACCTTTTTTTAAGTATCTAAACATGAAAAACTTTTTGAAATAATAAAATTAACAGAAAAACGATTATCAGTTTTTTACGATTATAAGCCTAAAAAAATGATAATCGTTTTTCTGCCTTTAAATCTGCATCTGCATCTGCATATGGGGCAAAATTTGCCAAGTGTACCAAGTGAAAAAAAAATTGTCACCGATTTTGTTTAAACTTTACTTATTTGTTGTTCTTATAACGAAGAATCATAGCATAAACATTTTTTGCTCTAGGATTGTTCATTCAAGAGTTATGGATTATTGAAACTTATCGATTTATTACTTTTTGGTGAAATCGCTTTTTATTTAAAAATTCATAACTTCTGTTCATCTCTTTATTAAATATTTCAATTTAACCACCTTAAATGATTTTTTCCGTACTTTTCAATGCGCTATACCGTTTTTGCAAAAAAAAAATTTGCAATTTTTTTTTGAAATTTTGCCATATTTTGCATTTTTTTAAACAATGTGTATTTTTTATTTTTTTTTAAATTAGCATAAAATCGAAGTTTATTATGTTACCTTTGAATAAAAAAAAAATTAGAGTGGGCCCGACATGTAGAAGGGAAGTTTTTCATATTTGAATGCGTGCGGGTCTAGCCATCGAATAGCTACTACACTGCCGTATGCGTTTATACCTAGTAGATGCGAGTAAACGAATACAAAATGATAATTTAAAATGTAAAATTATGTTTGAGTAGTCAATGATATATTTTAAAAATTTACACTGCCGCACGATATAGGTTTTTAACTGTATTTTTTTGCACAAATTGTTTAAGCATGCATGGGTCTACATAGATTTCGCAAGGAGGATCGATGATATTAAATAAAAAATTTAATGTTATAACCGTAACGGCTTGCCTATAAGCTGAATAGGTCAATGGCGTTAATAATATAATATTTTTGCTGTCATGACGAGCTCTAAACATTCGCCGTACGGACATTACTTACTTTTTAAACCGTAACGGTCAGTCAGAATATTTGTGTTGCCAATCGGCAGATTAAAATATGATTTTTTTTAATTTAATTAATTACAGATTAAAATATGATTTGTAGATTTCGTAATTCGGAGGATTTTTGGCGGATATTACTAGAATAATGTTAATTTTTATTTTTGTGGCTAAAGTAAAATACAGAAAGAATAAAGTGTTGCTGTTGTTTTTCTTCAATTTTTCGCCCTACCATAGGTACTTTAAAATTAAATTAAAAAAATCATATTTTAATCTGCCGATTGGCAACACAAATATTCTGACTGACCGTTACGGTTTAAAAAGTAAGTAATGTCCGTACGGCGAATGTTTAGAGCTCGTCATGACAGCAAAAATATTATATTATTAACGCCATTGACCTATTCAGCTTATAGGCAAGCCGTTACGGTTATAACATTAAATTTTTTATTTAATATCATCGATCCTCCTTGCGAAATCTATGTAGACCCATGCATGCTTAAACAATTTGTGCAAAAAAATACAGTTAAAAAACTATATCGTGCGGCAGTGTAAATTTTTAAAATATATCATTGACTACTCAAACATAATTTTACATTTTAAATTATCATTTTGTATTCGTTTACTCGCATCTACTAGGTATAAACGCATACGGCAGTGTAGTAGCTATTCGATGGCTAGACCCGCACGCATTAAAATATGAAAAACTTCCCTTCTACATGTCGGGCCCACTCTAAATTTTTTTTTTATTCAAAGGTAACATAATAAACTTTGATTTTATGCTAATTTAAAAAAAAATTAAAAGATACACATTGTTTAAAAAAATGCAAAATATTGCAAAATTTCAAAAAAAAATTGCAATTTTTTTTTGCAAAAACGGTTTAGCGCATTGAAAAGTACGGAAAAAATCATTTAAGGTGGTTAAATTGAAATATTTAATAAAGAGATGAACAGAAGTTATGAATTTTTAAATAAAAAGCGATTTCACCAAAAAGTAATAAATCGATAAATTTCAATAATCCATAACTCTTGAATGAACAATCCTAGAGCAAAAAAATTGTATGCTATGATTCTTCGTTATAAGAACAACAAATAAGTAAAGTTTAAACAAAATTGGTGACAACATTTTTTTCACCTGGTACACTTGGCAAATTTTGCCCCATATATAATTTAAAAAATACATTCTCACAATTACTTATGGACAAAACAATTTTATCTTTCAATCAGTTTTAATAAATCGACCGTCATAATTGTAAATTTCATAAAACTCGACGCGTGACGTCACACGGTGCGAGAGAGACAGAGCTACCATTCGCAACAGTATCGTGAGTTTAATTCAAATATTAAAATCATAGGCGAGACGTTGCCAAATTGTGCGACGCAACAACATACAGTATTTAAAAACACGTATATTGGAAAACGTATATTATCGCAACGCCCTCATCGTCAAATGGGTTGAACACACTTTTTGTGTTCAAATTTTCCTAAATATTTAAAAAACGCAGGGTCGGACATAAAAAAAATTTGGACATAAAAATTGGGCATTAAATTCTACACAGATCTGTATTAGCAAGAACCTTAGAAAGTGCTGGGATGAAGTAAATTTTAAGAAATAAGCGCTTGACATTAGTGCGTCAGATATACTGACGCAGTAAGGTCGTTGACGCAATAAGAATAGGGATTTTATAAATGTATGGACGCAGCAATGATAGAATTTTGTATATATATATATAAAAACCCCTTAAAGGATTTGTTTTGGGGGTTGCCTAGATTCGATTTTTTCAGATTTGATCCCAGTTCATTTTTTGTGTTGCAGAGTGTAATAAACAAAGCTTAAAGCTGATAAATATATACTGTTTTATCTAATCTAAAAAATTATTCTGTGAAAATCATTGAGTATAAATAAAACAGCTTATGAAAAGAATTTGATGATTTGACATTTTACTGCATATTTTAATCAAATATCAAATGTAAATTAAACAGTATAATGATTATACTATAATCAAGCCAAAAAATTAAAGCAATTTAACTTCAAAGGTTAAAATACATAAACACATCGTAATCCATATCAGATTACTAATTACTAATTGTTTCAGTATCTCTACTGGTGCGAGGACGCCCCATAACAGAATGGCCGTGTGAAGTATTTATTCATGAATTTAAAATATTTTCTATAAAATCCCCTTTAACACGTACTTTGAAGGAAAACGCTGAGTCAAGACACAAGCTGACTGCGTGCGCTACCTCGACGATCCTGCTTATTCCAGAGAGAGAGATATAACTCACTCACTGTTCGACCGTTGACAATATTAATATTTTGTTCAGTAACCAATAAAGTTGTATGGGTATATTTTGTTAAAAAAAGGGGTAGTACTTAACATGTATAATAATAAGCAGGATCGAGTTGATATGTTTTAAGACAACTTTCACGAAATTGTTCAAAAACATCAGCTAACAGTAAAATATCCGTTTTTAAATATAAATCTGAATACTCTCCCAAATCTTTAATATCAAAAACATTCCACACCGTAAGGGCATGCAAATAATCATCAGCACTAATTTTAGAATCATTTAATTTATTGTAAAAGTTTTCTTTAGGTGGCAATTTAGTGCATTTTAATTTTTCCTCGGAATCAATAAAATCATATGGAAACACCCCCTTGCGTTCTAATAATTTAATTTTTTCATTTGGTAAATTTTTGAATTCGCTGTTAAGAATTGGATATTCGGATAAATATGATTATAACTTATCTAGAGAAGAAGCCATAAACCGAAATGAATCTATAAATCGAAATTGAATTTTTGTATTGTAAAGATTTCTCTCTACCCCAGGTTCTTTAAAACAAGTTTTATGAAAAATTGATAAATTAAATATTTTGTGGCTTTGGCTCGTGATCGTCTTACCCAAATTTGGACCTCTACACTGTGTTTACTTACTTGTTTTATTAGATGCATTGCTTTAAGAATGATACGTGGGAGAAATAGGTTTATAAGAAATAAAATACAGTGGTTTAGTTTAACCCAATTTAATTTACGTTAACTTTTTACAAACAAGCAAGGGGTGGCTCTTAGGAGGGTTCGGCCAGGGAAAAGAGCCTGAGAAAAACCCTGGTCGGCTATGAAGTAGCAAAGGAATACGCGGTCAGGCATTGTACTTTAAAAATTGCTCCAATTAATATATTGGCGATATGGCTCGATACTGCATTTAAACAAAGATTTAAAACTGAAGAATATTGGTGTTAGTTAGCCGGGCTAGGTCCAGAATGTAACGGGGTCCACAAAGGGAGGCAACCCGCCTATTTTAGTTGAGGGGTCGGGGAAAAGCGATGCAACCCTAGAGAACCTAGGGCAACCTGTTCCCCTCACGGGAGAAAAATATTAAATCCTGCAACAAAGGCCCACGCACACAAACAAAGAGTACTCAAAGTTAGACAATAACGGTCAGCACTTCTGGTTAAGCACCGAGTAATTTCGCAATACATCAATAAATTTGGACTGATCATAAAACAATGCTTAACCACGTTATAGAAAAGGTACAAAATGAGGGGTTAGGCACAAAAAATACAAGGTTACATTTGAGCAGTACAAGCATTGAGCATAGAAAATTATTAAAATTATAGTGATAATAGTAGAAACGAAAATAGGGGTGGTAATAGCTAAAAGAAAAGGGTTAAAACTAACGTAAAATACAGCTAAACGTAATAGCAAAGGATAAATATACTTGTAATAGCAATAATCATATAATAATAATATTAACAATTTAAAACTGCACAATATTACGTTTAGTTAATTTTACTACACATTTAGATAGATTACATATTTAGAACTAACCTTGTAGAATACACTAACAACACTTTTAACAATGATTTTAGAACAATAACTTGATTTTACAATTTAACCAACGAAAACGAACTGTACTGTACCAAATTCAAAACGCTTCTGCCTCATTTTTCCTTTTCAAAAACCTTCTTCGTTTACCTCTGGTAGAAATTCCCCGGCTAATGTGTTGGCCCGATGTACTCTTCCTCAAGCTTAGCGCATACCTCTCTTGTTTGTTAGGCAAATTTTTTACCTAAATTTGAAATTTCGCTTGCCTTAAAAATAAAGTTTTATTACTTAATCCTATTTTAAAATTAGAAAAATAAAATATATTTAAAAACACGTATTCTAATAAATTTATACAGGGTATTTCTTTTTCGGAACCATTACAGTATCTTTATCAAACAACGTAAAAGAAATGTATTTTTCCTTATTTATTGGTAATAATGTTATGTTACCATATTTTGCAATATATTTAATTACAAAATGACTATCGTATCCAGAAAAATTGTGAAAAACTATTGGTACTACAATTTTTTTATTATAATTTAAATTGCATACTTGATGTGCAAACCCCCTAAATTTTGAACTAAAGTGGCAATGATCTCGAACTATTATATCACCCTGTTTAAATTTTCTTTCACAAATATGACATGATTCTGTATGGTCTTTTAAATTTATATGCTCTCTTAAAGGTTGAATATTAAGCATTTTTGATTGTATAAATTTAGATACATTTTCAATTTCTTTTGCAAACCACTCCATGCAATCTAAACCGCGATAACTTTTAAAATAGGATAAGTTATCATCATAGCTACATTTAAAATAATGTTCTTGATATTTAAAAGACTTTGTAAAATTATTATCATTAACTGGTGCAAGAATTGATTCCATATCAGCGTAAAGAATAAACGGTGCTGGAATTTTATTTTTAAAGTTTTTAAACTATTCTATTGATTTTTCCCCCGGAAAAGATATTTTACAATTATTTAACTTAATACAATATTCTTCAGGCTCATTTAATTTAATTTGGCTAGAAAAATAATTTAGAAGACGATCACAAATAAATATTTTACCATTATGTTTTGATTGCTGATCTGAAAGTAACCTGGATAAATCCTTAATCCACACATAATGAAATTTAATATCGCAATCCTCCTCATAATTATCACCATCTTTTGGATTAGAGTCCCACTCTTTGGAAAAGTATTTATTTTGAATTAATAATAAATTTACATGTTTATCTAGTTTGTTTTTGGTAAGTCTAGTTGGTACTGTTTTAAAATAGGAATCGACATATGTTACAATATATTCCAAAGTGTAAACGTTAATCGAGATTTTATTTAATTTTTCAAATTTTGGTATATCTTTAATTGTCATGGGAAAGTTGATATTTGTAAAATTTAACACATCCCTAAAATCTTTATACGTTGTTCTTTCCGGATGCTTTGTACGATGAACAGGGTATAGGGCTGATAAAACTGCCCATTCGAAGCATTTATTATCATTATAGTTTTTAACATTTACGCAAGCTTGTTTTTTTTCAATTTCTTTAGGTAGTCTAATAAAGGATTACTTGTTACCCATTTCAACTTTATTTATATTGATTTCTAAACTTAAAACTTTTTTTAATGCCCACCCAGAGTCTTTTTCAGCAAATTCCTCCATTTTATTTAAAATTTTATCAATTACATTATCATTAAACCAATTTTTAAAATTTGTACCCACATCTATAGTTGCATTTTTTGTATTAAAATACTTAACAACTTCTTTATTATTTATATTTAGTTTTAAAAATTTCCCTCCAAAACATGTGTTGACTTTAATTAAAGAAAACTTTTTTAAAATATTTTTTACCCTAGACTTGAATAAAAAAATGCATCCTTTAAAAATGTAAGGGGGTCTAAATGTTTAATATTAATTATGATTCCAGTGCGAACACGAGACTGAAAGGCTGTTGTTAAATCCTCCCATTTAATTCTATCACTACGTTTATTTTTTAACCCTCCACCCACATGTTTTAAATTATTTATAAGTACATTATAACGCTTTAAGTGTCAAATTTTTGTAATTAAATGTGTTTTTGCGACAATTGATTTTTTCATAAAATTTGAGCATATTCGAATATTTTTTTAAAACAAATTTAACCAAATATTAGCTGTATTTTGGGAACAATTTTCAGTTAATAAATTAAAGGCATTTTTTATCAAATTCAATTAATCGGTACTCACCCTTGACACTTCAGATTCTGACATTTTTTAAATTTCGCGGATCTCGATTTGGGGTGTTGGCTTGTAGTTGTTTGCGAACTTTTTTTGACCCAGGTAGACTAAACCAAATTTTCCACCATTAAGGTTCTCCAAATTCTTTTCCACCTCTTCATTTAGACGTTTGGGTAGGAACACCTTATACTCCTCGAATTCAGCCAAAGCATTAACTTCAGTTAAAAATGACATACTAAAAGTAAAAGGTGTAAATAATTAAGATAAATAATATTAAATAACTTACTTTGTATAGTTATATGAAAAATAGTTTTAGTTGATAAACTTGTACTGATGTTATTTGCGATTTTGCACACCTTTTATATCAATTAAGTACGTCATAGGATGTTGATAAGAAGTAAAGCAGTAACCGCAAACAGGATCTTAAATATTTAAGTACGTCACATCGAATGTTCTAAAACTTTGGTGGTTAAGAATAACAGGATGTTGCTAAAGATAGGATCTGAGGTTTCCGTTAATTAAAATATTTGTTTCTAGAACTTTGGTGGTTAAAAACAACAGGATGTTGATAAGAAGTAAAGCAGTAACCGGATCTGAGGTTTTCTGTTAATTAAAATATTTGTTTGTTTGTGGTTTTGCACGCGCGTTTACGTAGTTTGATAGATAAAAATTTATTATATAAAGAAAATAATAATTGTAAATGCATCATATCTGCTTTATCATGTCAGAAGATTATAGTAAATATACCAATAGGTACACGCCTCCAGTAAATCCTGAGGCTTACTTTATGCAAAAGTTAGTTATATTTTTTTATATTATTTATCTTAATTATTTATACCTTTTTCTTTTAGCAATATAGTTCCACCTCCGCATTTAGCTATTAAGTGGGGGTTAAGGGAGTGTAAGGAATGTAAAAATATTTATTGTTTTTGTGAAAAAAGGTAATACACATACATTTTTAAAATTAGATTAATTTTTTAATATTTTTTTCTTTTTAGAACCCTATCGTCCCCCATCTCGGTAATAGACTTAGTATCACCAGATTCGGTGGTAAACTTGGTATCACCGGATTTACAGTGCGATTCATCACCATCATCCTCTTCAGAGTCATCTTCGCTACCCCTACCAACATTAACATAATCGCAAGAATCAAATTCGCTACCCCCATTTCGCTGTCTATTAGAGCAAAATGAGGGGGTAGCAGATTTATTTGATGATACTCGGGGATCTGCAGCATCACCACCAGCATCAATACCACCAACATGGGTGCTGCAGAATTGTCAACCACCCCCAGCAAAACAAGGTCGTTATGTATATATAAATAAAAATTGTAACGATGAAAATTTATTTATAATAAAAAATTAATAATATAAAGTAATAGACACTTCCTAATAAATATGCACTAAAGTGTGAAAAATTATCAGTTGTTAAGTTACTATCATCGAATAATCATGTTTTCAGTAACTATTTTTTTATTACTATCTACATTTATAAATAATACTTTATATGTAAATTTCCCCAAAAACACTCAGAATTGTTATGTGACATTCGGTGTTGATAATCCAATGGTAAAGACTCAATGGCCAAATGATTGGAATCAAATGGATGCAGCTCCTGGTACATTCAAGATTCAAGTTAATGCCTTAGCAATTGGCTCTATATTACATTATAAATTAAAATATATTTTATCAGCAGATGGTGGAAAGACTAGAACCCCTTTTGAAATAAATAGTTTAAATAGTGTAATAATTAATTTAACCAATTTATCTACCACAAAAATATTTATAGAATTTATATCTCTGTTAGTAGTAGGAATTTTTATACTAATCATTCATGGGTTTTTATACTTTTTAGGTCATGTATTTAATAAATGTAAAAATATTTAATAAATATATTATTTAACTTACCTTTGAGTTTTATTCTAATTTTAGGATATATATAAAAACAATATAATTTTTTTTATTTATTTATTATAATATTATTTTATTTAAGCACATATTTTTTTTTTTTAATTAGTAATGTCAAGCGAATTCTTCCTCAAATCCTCAGAAATGCTCATAGCAGCAAAAGCCTTATACAGTTCATACATTTTAATGTCTTCTTTTAATGCTTGCAATTCTTTATAAAATTTTATTTTTCTTTGAGCAAATATTTTTCAATCCATGATGCGGTAGATAACTTTGAAGCCAATTATGTAATACTAATGCGTTTGTTGTGCTGCACTTGCCGATTTTTAAAAAATGATCCAAACACATGAGGGGTTTGTTTTTAAACATAGGTTGTTCCCAAAGGTTTAATGTTTCAAACTTTTATAATTTTTATATTTGGTAATAACTGTTCACAGACTGTTTTTAAATATTCATAATTTTGATTTCCTTTTGTGTAAACAGTATCGTATTCAGGCAATAATTCCATTAAAATGTTGTTAATCTCATTAAAATTCACATATCCACTTGAATATCGTAGACCATGAATTTTTTCTTCAAAACAAACTTGTTTTTTATTTTTTCGCGATAACAGCTTAAATTCTACCATTGGTTTTAAGAGATAATGATTTGTTTGCAATCCATTGGTAACCGTAACTTCTTTTGGATGAAAAAACCATTTTTCGTTAGAGAATAAATTAAATCCCTGAATATACAACCTTCATCTTAGGCAGAATAATTTAAACTAAACAGCATTATGATAAACTACGAACTATTTCACTGAGTGGAAGATGCTCCATAATGACGTCATGTATAATAACACAATATGCTTTTGTGTTATCGGGAAAGCCTTTTTTCGCCTCAATATCAACTTAAATGTCAACTGTACTGGATTCATTTCTTCTGGAACAATCAATTACAAAAAGGGCGTGGTTCTTAAAATGTTTATAATCAAGTAGAGAGTGTTTTGATATTGTTAAATCATTTTTAAAACTTGAATAAAATTGTGTATAATTGTGATGGGCCTCGATAAAATTAAGGTCCATGCGTTCTATAGGAAAATATTCGCCATTGAGGATAACACGTATATCAGATATATCAATGTCAAAATATGAGGGATCTTTTGTATCATTACCTTTTCTATTGGTATGAAAAGCTAAAATTATATAATGTGGACTTTCCAATGCAGTGCACGTTTTAACTGACCATATTTTTCCCACTTTCTAAATGGAATTACTATAGGTCTGTCTGATTTTATTGATTCCAACAACTGAAGCTTTAATAAATCATTAGGTGTAATAACTTGTACTTTTAACGAGATATTTTCAACGGTTAATTTAGCCTTTGTTGTGCCAGCAGCAGCAGCAGCCGCAGTTTTTTCTGTTATAATTTGACAATCAGAGTCATTTCGAGCTCTTACAAGACGTATAGTTTGTTTACCAAATTGGGATAGCTGATAATCATTAAATATACCAAATAAATGATGTAATGGTATACGTATATTAAAAGTTGAGACTATTGGTTGAGCTGGGTAATTCCACCCTGCAATGCCTAAATGGTTTGAATCATCGCTACTGCCCTTAATTGTGCTCACAATACCTGGGTCGCGAATACCATCAATTTCTTTTCCATTTATTTCATAAGAAATTCGGTCAAACAAAAAAGCTCCAAAATTATTTACTAGGG
This sequence comes from Brassicogethes aeneus, assembly GCA_921294245.1. Classification (NCBI taxonomy): domain Eukaryota; kingdom Metazoa; phylum Arthropoda; class Insecta; order Coleoptera; family Nitidulidae; genus Brassicogethes; species Brassicogethes aeneus. The sequence continues at coordinate 35,147,408 of OV121139.1, forward strand.
CTGCCTCGCCATCCCCTTTAGTTATTTCCAATTTAACATCTATTAATAGAGCTGCATCGTGCATAAGCAACCAGAAATCTCTTTGATTTATTGAAATTTCTATAACATTACTATGTGTCGTACCTAGGCTGGTAATGGCCTTAAATACGCACTATAGGGTCTCTCTAGTTCTTCGACAGAGAGAATACCTACCTCGAGTAACTTTACAGTGGAGAAATAGGGTTTGAGAATCAGTTCAGGTTTTGTGGTTTAATTTAAATGCCAAAATAACTTAAACTTGTTTATTCTATCATAGAAATATATACAATATATACAAAATCATAAGTAAAGGATATATACATAAAATAAAGGTCTATCGTAGACCGGTATTATACAATTTTATGTGTACGAACTGGTTAATATTTCGTTCTTGATACCCCAAAAGGCAACAGGCAGGTACAGGCTCCGTTTTCCTCCACAGACAGGCAGGTTCACTTGCAACTGGGGCTATAAAGAAGAAATATTATTTGCAACATATATAAGTGAGGTTATGTTCACGGGGATGTTAAATATTGATAAATTATTAATTACAGGACGGGTGGCAGGATAGCAAATAGGTTAAATACGGCATACAAGCTCAGCATAACAGCCCAGCATACAAGCCCCAGTTTAACCTACTGTTTTTATATCACTAGAAACTATAGTCCTTGTGCATTCGAGTATCGGTATTGGTTCTTCCATCCAGTATTAGACCAGTCGGAATTTGAGCCACCAATAGACTGATTTTATTAATGTCCAAATCCGCCTTTTATAGCTAAAACTTGCATAAAGAAATCATCTAAAAACCACATGATGTCGTTCTGCTCCATTAAACTGTCAAAATTCGTTGTTTTAGTACATGTTACGGCATCTGTTGGCTGGTGGGTGTACTACCTCTTGCAGGTAACAGAAAACTGCGGTGAATTTCTAATGGTTCATCACATCCCCCCCTTACAAAATTATTGTTTTTAGATCACTAAAAACAACGGTCGTACACAGGATTTAAAAGAAATACCTGGAAAATAAAAATAAAATTATTAAAACCAAATTACAAAATTTCCTTTAAAACATCTTCACGGCTCCGGGTTCCGGGTCCTCTTCCGTGAATAAGAAATGGCCGGTATCTGGTTTCTAGAACTTGAGGAATTGCTTGTCCTCGTGGCACTGGGTATGCCTCCTTTATCGAGACGTTGTTGATTTTTCGAACATTTGTGCAGAATCGTGGCTCTCCATTAGCTTGCTTGACCATCACTGTTGGTGAGCTCCAAGGACTATGGGAGGGCTCGATTTTATCTGAGAACCTTTGATCAACTTCGTCGTAGATTTTCTTTATGGCGGGTTCTTTGATACGAATATTATGTTGTATCCTGCTGTTATTTGTATCACAGGACTTTAATTCGGTGGGCACTTTCTGTTGTTCTTCGGGAATCAGGTTTTTCTGGATCAAGGACAACAGGGCCGGACTTTTTCCTGGTTCTTCTGGGTTTTCTGGTTCATTTTCTGGTTTTTCTGGACTTTCTGGTTTCTTTTCTGGATTTTCTGGTTTTACTGGACTTTCTGGTTTCTTTTCTGGATTTTCTGGTTTATTTTGGGTTAGGTTTTTCAATATCTTATGCTTGGATATAAAATCCATCCCCAAAATAATACTTTCCACCAAATTTGGTAGAGAATAAAACTGGTGCTGAGTATATTTGTTGTTAAATTGACAACCAAGGGTTGTAGGGACCCATCAGCCAATTGTACCTGGGTAGTACATTGTTGTCCTGGTTGATTTGGTATGTTTTCTACCACGGATTTACCGATATATGAATATATAGCTCCGGTATCCAAAACGGCATCCCATTCTATCCCTTTAATTTCCATTTTAAGGAACATTCTGGTTTCGTTAGCTACATTTTCGGGTTGATTGGCTAATCCATTGGGAATTATCATCGGAATTTTGGCATCACACTGTATATTTTGTACTGAGTACGGTCCTGGTGAAGCCGGTAGGGACAGGAATTCAGACGGCTTCAGTTCTGGCTCCCTCCGGAGTTTTCCGGGCGTGGGCATGTGCAGTCTTTTGACCAGACATCCTGCTTGCCACACCTTGAACAAAATATTCGGCCCCTTTCGCGACATTCAGTGCGAAAATGTCCCTCTTTACCACACCGCCAGCACACACGTTTTCGGTCATATACTGGGGTATTTGGTGGCTTCACTGATGGATTGGTTGGCCGGTTATGGGTAGAATACTGTTTTGCTGGTAATATTGGGGCTACATGGGGAATTTGAACCACCCTGGCAGGTTTTTGTGCCTCTATATCTTTTTGTAGACTTTCAAACTCCTCTGCTTGCCCCACCAAATCTTTAACCGACTTGGCATCATTGCGTCGTATGTATTGTCGATATTCTGGGCGCAAATTTTTATACAGAGTGTATAATTCTTGCTCTTGAGTATATTTGCCATATCTCCGCATAAGTGACTGTATTTCAATCATATACTCCCTGAAACTTTCTTTGGGCCTCTGATTCCTTCGAGAAATTTCCTCCAGCAAGTCTTCGGTATACCTGCTGGGAAAGTAAGTTTGCTTGAAATCCTCGATGAAATCATCCCAGTCATTCCAGCCAGCCTTCCAGTTTCTGTACCACAATAATGCGCTTCCTCTTAGTAGCTCTGGTAATGCTTTGAGTAGATTTTCCTCATCAAAGTCATAGCATTCTTTTAACTCTTGTATTCTTTCGAGGAATGATACTGCATTACTATTGCCATCAAAGTGTATATTCCACTTTCGAACCTGGTCACAGACCTTTCTATCATCAGCAGGTGGGCCTAAAAATGAGGTTTCCCACAAGGGTAGATTGGCTGGGGTTTCTTTGGTTCCGGTGACATGATTTCTTAGTCTTAAACGCAAATCGTTTACTGTACCGGTTGCTTCTAAGCCATAACCCGTACAAACGTCGATTAAACCTTCCTTACGAAGCGTGTAAATCCAACTTAACCCTGTTTTCTCCCCAGTTGCAGCTGAGCCGTCGGTTGAAGCATTTCCAGCCTCTGCCTGGGAAGGGCCTTGTGTTTTAACCTGTTCGTCGGGTTTTTTCGTCGGGGTTGTTTTTGTAGTTTTTGACATTTTAATTGGTAAAAATTAAACCACCTTACTCTGATTCTCACGGGTTTTGCAGGTTAGGTTTTCAGGAAATTTTCAGGAAAAATCAGGTCCCTGCGCGGGCGCCAGATTTGTGTCGTACCTAGGCTGGTAATGGCCTTATATACGCACTATAGGGTCTCTCTAGTTCTTCGACAGAGAGAATACCTACCTCGAGTAACTTTACAGTGGAGAAATAGGGTTTGAGAATCAGTTCAGGTTTTGTGGTTTAATTTAAATGCCAAAATAACTTAAACTTGTTTATTCTATCATAGAAATATATACAATATATACAAAATCATAAGTAAAGGATATATACATAAAATAAAGGTCTATCGTAGACAGGTATTATACAATTTTATGTGTACGAACTGGTTAATATTTCGTTCTTGATACCCCAAAGGGCAACAGGCAGGTACAGGCTCCGTTTTCCTCCACAGACAGGCAGGTTCACTTGCAACTGGGGCTATAAAGAAGAAATATTATTTGCAACATATATAAGTGAGGTTATGTTCACGGGGATGTTAAATATTGATAAATTATTAATTACAGGACGGGTGGCAGGATAGCAAATAGGTTAAATACGGCATACAAGCTCAGCATAACAGCCCAGCATACAAGCCCCAGTTTAACCTACTGTTTTTATATCACTAGAAACTATAGTCCTTGTGCATTCGAGTATCGGTATTGGTTCTTCCATCCAGTATTAGACCAGTCGGAATTTGAGCCACCAATAGACTGATTTTATTAATGTCCAAATCCGCCTTTTATAGCTAAAACTTGCATAAAGAAATCATCTAAAAACCACATGATGTCGTTCTGCTCCATTAAACTGTCAAAATTCGTTGTTTTAGTACATGTTACGGCATCTGTTGGCTGGTGGGTGTACTACCTCTTGCAGGTAACAGAAAACTGCGGTGAATTTCTAATGGTTCATCACAACTATTATTCAAAGATTTAACATAGGGGTAATAAGTTCTGTAGTCAACCTTTTGAATTGTTTCAGTAAACTGTGGTTTTCGATAGATGTCGAAGATTTGGTCTTATGATGACATTATATCCTAATGATTGTAGAAAAAGTCTATTTGAATAAGTTAAGTTGTTTGAACTAGGCAAGCGTTTGCTGTCAACTGATTTTAAATTGCTTGTGCTGGGATTTTTATAATAATTGTTAAATATTAAACCCATTATGATAATTTTTTTAATTCCAAACGAACTATAACTTCCTCTCCACGAAAATTAAATGGCTTAAAATCTTGGTTTAAAATTACCAAAGTAATATTAGATATTTCCTGTTTATTTATTATTGGTAAATAAACTCCTGGACAAAATTAACGCAACATCAAAAAATTTGCCACATTTTTTATGCTATTTTTTTGTTGAATTTATGATCCGATTTGAATGATTTTTGTTTTGCATTGTAGGTTGGTTCCTTGACAATGTCATAATTTTCGCTGTTTATGATAAAAAGTTCATTTTGGATTTATACCGGGTGTAATAAAAATGTACTGTTTTTTTCCGAAAATTCGTATCACCCTGTGGAGTATACTAGCAACCGAAACCTATAGCAGTTAACATTAGACGGTAGGTCCATATTTCGCCAACATATTCTTTTTTGGTTTACTTCATTATCTCTGTTATTAAAGGAGATACGCTGTTTTATAGCGTAACATGTTTTTATAGACTTTATTATTCAAAACATTAATTGATAAATGTTTTCAAGTAGGCTATGGAAAATTCGCCATACTTATAACAACTGTTCGAAAACTGCTTATTAAATGTTCGTTTCGTATTTTAATCTTGAAAAATGAATCGTCCAAAAAATTTTTCGACAGAAGAAGCAGTAAGAGACTTAACTTTGGTGAATGAGGGCTATTCGATGTCATGTTGCTAATGTGATAGGAAGACATCGTTCGACTATAAGTCGTATGGTTAAACGATTTAACGAGACAGGATCTTACTCTTCAAGGTCAGGACAAGGGCGAAAACGATGTACCGATCCAAGGGATGAGCGTTTTATTAGGCAAACTGCTCTAGAAACAGGAAGATTACTAGTACAAGGCTAAAAAGTGAGCTTAGAACTGCTTGCCATAATACAATATCGTCTCGAACAATCAGGAGACGTTTAAATGAGGCAGGAGAAGACCGGCAAAGAAACAATTACTTAAGTAATTGTTTCTTTGCCGGTCTTCTCCTTAATTACCATAGAGCACAGAGTTTCAAGATTGCGTTTTGCCAGAAATTATCATCATTGGACTGTTAATGATTGGAAGAATGTTTTATTTTCTGATGAAACGAGAGTTAGTCTCAATGCTCCTGATGGTGTGAACGTGTTTGGGGAAGGTCAGGAGAGAGATTTGCAAGTGGCAATATCTCTCCTAAAATCCCGTTTGGTGAAGGCTCAGTAATGATTTGGGGAGGAATATGCTTCAACGGACGCACAGAGTTACCCTGCTTAAAATACCCCATAGAGACCCTGTTCAAACCGATAGATATTTGTATCGGGATGTATGGTGTTTCTATAGGGTGTATCGGTTTATATAGGACCCGTAGTTGAGATTTATGGTTGTTCTATAGGGATATCCACCATTGATTTATTTGCTATCGGTTTCAATGGGGAAAATACACATAAATGTAGAAATTAGTTTTTTCCCTATAGGACCCTATAGGTTTTAATAAAATTTTGTCAAATGTTTTATGGTTGCTCTATAGGGATATCCCTATATATCCTTCATTGAGTTATTTTCTATCGGTCTCAATAGGGAAAATGTAAAAGTTATGGTGTGCCTATAGGTAATTTCCTATACATTTTCTATCGGGCTGTATCCGGAAAAACCCATGGACAAATGCACATAGAATCCGGTAGCGCCCGATAGATTATTTTGTATAGGTCTCTATGGGGTATTTTAAGCAGGGTAGTCCCTATACGTGTAAGATCAATGAACGCCGATTATTATCTAGAAAACATGTAATGCCATTTGTTCCTTTTTTGGGACCTAATAGTTTATTTATGCAGGATTATGCATTTATCAAAGCGAGCAGAAATTATACAATTATGCAGATAACAAATAATCTAAACATCTCTTGAAATGTCAGAAAAGGTCCATAGCCTACTTGAAAACATTTAACAATGATTGTTTTCAATAATAAAGTCTATAAAAACATGTTACGGTATAAAACGGCGTATCTCCTTTAATAACAGAGATAATAAAGCAAACCAAAAAAGAAAATGTTGGCTAAAGATGAACCTACCGTCTAATGTCAACTGCTATATGTTTCGGTTGCTAGTATACTCCACAGGGTGATACGAATTTTCGGAAAAAAACATTACATTTTTATTACACCCGGTATAAATTGAAAATGAACTTTTTATCATAAACAGCGAAAATTATGACATTGTCAAGGAACCAACCTACAATGCAAAAAAAAATCATTCAAATCGGATCATAAATTCAACAAAAAAATAGCATAAAAAATGTGGCAAATTTTTTGATGTTGCGTTAATTTTGTCCAGGAGTTTATATAAGGTTTCGGGAAATTTCGTTGATTGTATAGCCTGGATCAACGTCTACTGAAAATTCGTAAATTGTGTGTGTTGGTAGATAATTATAATATGCACCTGTAGATATATTACAATCGATGTGAATGGTTCGAACTTTTATTATATTAACTGGGAGATCCGATTCGTACTTTTTTACCCGGCGTTAAAGTACGCTTTGAAAATCCTAATATTTTCCCCATACCATCTCCTTGTGAAAAATCTATTTCCAACGTATTGCTTTGAATTTCACACTTTAAAGTATTATTATTTGGTTTAAGTGAAAAATATTTATCATAATCTTCATTTTTAACGGTGTCAGGAATAATTTGTTGTCTTAGGTAAGTTTCTATATCAAATATTTTATAAGTACCAGTTGGTATTATTATTTTCTTATCCACATTCGCGTCTTTATAATAAAATATATTTTCACCTATTCACCCTATTAATGCTATACCGTAGTCAAAATCTGAATTAAGTTGTATTGGATTTGTTAAATCGATACTTAAAACATAATTATTACTTTTTAATGTAAATAGCTGGGACATTATCTTTAAAGAACGGTTAATAATGGACTAATCATATTTTCTTATCTTATTTATTTTTATAAAGAAACCACAAACATAAATGGCCACAATTAATTTGTTTAAAGATTTGAAAACAATCATTATTATAATTAATTTTAACATTTTTTCCTAAATAATTTACTAATTCTTTTGGTGGTTTAAGACCACCAAAACTATCAAAATAAATAACAGAATTGTTTCTTTTAGTATAAGCTACCCAATGTGTACCCAAATTTTTTGAAATGTCTAAATTTAGGATTGTTTGATTTAAAGGGGAGGCTTTGCAGGCAGCACTTAGGCACACATACGGCCCATTGTGCAAACCCCTTATTTCGTGAAGCCCTGTCTTACCTTACGAGCCCGCAGCTTTTAAGAAAAGCGCAGACCCGCTCTGGTCGGGCATGCATTATTTCCTCTGGTTCCAAGTATCTGTCCCCTAGGTGTCTTAGTCTACTATTGACTAGAGCGTCGCATTCGCAGACTATATGCTCGGTAGTTTCGTCTACTTCGCTGCAGTACCTACAGTCCGTCTCGTTGCTGAGTCCGGTTTTGTGTAGGTGATATTTGACTACCCAGTGTCCTGTTAGGACTCCTGTGATGGTTCTTAACTGGTTCCTGTTAAGTTTCAGGAATCTTTTTGCCTCTTTGCAGGTAGTAGGACTCTTTATAAAGACCCTTAACTGCCTGAGGCCTTGTTGTTCACACCATTTGTTCTGGAACTGGTCGTTAGTCCAGTTCCTGATCTTGGTTTTTACCAGACAGGAGGCGACCCCTATGACAGGTTCTGGCCCCAAGAAGGCCGTGTTGCTGCCCTCAGGAGCCAGCTGGTCTGCTTCCTCGTTGCCTCTGATGCCTCGATGACCCGGTACCCAGATAAGGTTAACCTTTTTGAGCACACTGAGTAGTTGGAGGGTTTTTATGCAGTCCAGTGTAAGTCTCGAGTTGACTTTTTCCGAGTGAAGAGCCCGGAGTCCTGCTTGACTGTCGCTGCATATGTAGATATGTTTACCCGAGTAGCCTCTCTGGAGATTCTCTTGGGCGCATATCTGGATGGCAAAGATTTCAGTCTGGTATACCGTTGGGTATCGACCTAGTGCAAGGCTTATTCTCGCCCCAGGTCGCTCTCCATATACTCCGTAGTTCCAATCGAGCTTGTAATGATCCTGCTTTCCAGCCTGACACGGATCCATTTGACAATGGTATTCTCTATGCCAAAGCCTTCTGCAGCTCTATTTATCGACTCGAAGGAGGTGTTGTTGAAAGCTCCTTCAATATCTAGAAACGTGCCCAGAGCCATCTCTTTAGGACGAGTCACTCTCTCTAGTCTTGTCACAAGGCTGTGAAGAGCGGTCTCCGTCGACATGGCTGCCCTGTAGGCGTGTTGATTGGGATGCATGGGAATTCTTTTTAGTGCCCCGTCCCTAATAAATATGTCCACCAGTTTCTCCATAGTTTTTAAAATAAACGAGGATAGACTGATGGGTCTATAGTCCTTTGCCGTCTCGCAGTTACAACGTCCTGGCTTGGGGATAAACACCACTCGAACCTTTCGCCAGGATTGTGGCACGTAGCCCCGTGCCAGGCAGGCTCTGAAGAGGTGTATTAAGTGCGGTGTCAGTGGTTCTAGTCCCTTTTGTAAGAGAGCCGGAAAGATGCCATCTGGTCCCCCGCTTTTAAAAGTTCCAAATGAGTGGATGGCCCACTTTATGGAGCTTTCTGTCACTACCTTTGCAGCTAACTTCCAGTCAGCCGGCCTTACGCCCGCTGGTGGAGCCCGCCTTGGTGGTTCAACAGTTTGCAGGAGCCATTTAAGTGCCTCCTCCGCGGTGGTGCTATAGTCACCGGAGGGAAGCCTCCCCAGCTCTCGTCCTGGATCCTTTGAGAGAATCTTTTGAAGCCTGGCTGCTGCTGGAAGCTAGTCTACGTTACTGCAGAACGTCCTCCACGATTCCCTCTTAGACCTTCTTATGAGATCTTTGTACCTGCGCTGAGACTGCTTGTGGCTGTCCCAATCCGCAGGCGATTTAGACCGCATGGCCTTGTTGAAGAGCCTGAGGGTTTCCTTGCGAGCCTTGTCGAGGTCAAAGTTCCACCAAGGGGTTTTCTTTTTTCCTCGATAGACCCGAAGCTGGCAGCTTCGTTCGTTCGATGTGATGATTGCCTCGCGTACGAATTCGGCTGTTTCCTCCACTTGCCGAGAGCTGCGGCACGTCATGGAAGAGTCCTCTAGCTTAGTCTTTAGCATCTCAACATACTGGTCCCAGTTAGTGTTCCGGGGGTTCCTAAACCTACTGAGCCCAGCATCGTGAGTTAGGTCTAGGCTAAAGAGAATGTGTCTGTGATCTGACAGGGATGGCTCTTCAGACAGCTTCCAATTTCTTGTCATCGGGGCCATGGAGAGGGAGCCCAATGTCAAGTCTATCACCTCTTGTCTTCGTGACGTGACAAAGGTCGGTGTAGTGCCGCGGTTTAGGATTGCAGATTCATTTTTATTTTTGGTAAAGCGTCTCCCATAAAAACCCCTCTAAAATAGGGTATTTTAAGCTTTTGTGCATATTTTAGCAATTCAGAATCATATAGGGATCTATTGGGTAGCTTTATTGGTAGTTTTTTTGTTTTAAAAAAAGACCATATCCTCCCTTGACATTCCTTTTTAAATATAATCCCGAGCCTTTTTTTCCAATTTTCTCCATAGCCCTATTATGTCGCCCTAATTCTTCAAGTTTCTTTTTGGCATTTTTTGTGGCTATCACCGTTTTGGCTACGGCGCTTGCCCCTCCAGGCAATTATCCTATGGCCCCCAAAGCTCCTAATAATGGTAAAAGGGGTAAAAATCCTCCTTGTTTGTCGGATTCAAATGGAATTATCCTAGGCACCTTAATATTTTTACGACCCCCGGCTTTCTTTATAATCACCCGAGCTGCTTTAATTGCCGTTGCGGCAGATTTTTTAAGTGAATTTTTATTGGATAAATCTTGAACATGTTTTTGAATTTTATCAACCAAACCACGTTTAAATGATATTGGTTTTCGAGTTTTTCGAGTTTCCAAGTTTTCTTTTAACCTTCATTCCAGTTGTTACTAACCAAGCTGCTGCTTTCTCCCCCAATTTAGAGTCCTTTGATTTCACCCTTTGCCAAGCTTTATTTTCCAAAATCCAATCTACCTTACGCCTTTCCGCCAATATCGTGATCTTTACATGCAGCGTCTAAGGGGTTTATACCAGTATCACCCCTTTGAATTCTCTTATCTAATTTAGTACCTGGCCCACAAAATTGGTAAGAGGGTACGTGAAGCTTAAAAGGTAGGTTGTTAACTGCAAAATTTAATAAACCACTACCTTTATGCTTAAAAGTCAACATTGAAATGATTTTTTTAAATTAAAGTTAAGCTTTTATAATTATCAATTAAAGTATGTTGAAAGGGTTGTTAATATGTTTTTTAATTGATTTAAAATTGTTTCATTCGGTCAATTTATTCTAAATAAACTCCAATCAAAAACTCCTGCTCTTATTAATTTACCCGAAAATTCGTTATATTCATAAAATAAGTTTTTTCCAAAAAAATTAATGTTACCATTTGTATAGCAAAATGCTGAAGATATATCTGGAGGAATTCCTGGGAAAAACTTATTTATATTTATAGCAACCAAATAATTATCTTGAATGATATAAGTTTTACCCCTGTTTGAGTTAAAAATAGCATTATACTACTTTGAGCAATACTAGGAAAAGAAAACGAGCTAACGAGATTTAAATTATCTATTATTACCACACTACCATTAGGTTTTTGGTATATATGCAAAAATCGTTTAATTTAATATAATCACACATTTTTTTAGGCCTTTTGATATTTATACCAGAGGACTCCTATATTTAAAATCCACGCTAACCCATTGTTAAAAACATACAGATGATTATTATTTGTGACTAACATTTGTTGTGGATACTCGATTTGGCATAAATCAGTTAAATTTAATGCTGTGTGTGTAGGTTTTTGCGTAGAACCCGTTATTTTAGGTCTGCTTGTTGTTAAAATTGTTTTTGTTGTTCTTGGTTTAGCTGTAAGTTTCCTTGTTGTTGGGATTGTTTTTGGTGTTGTTACTATTTTGGGTGTAGTTTTTGGGGGTAATCCATATAAATTTTGTATAATATTTTTATCAACATTGGATAGGGTTGTTATATTTGGCGAAAAATATGGATACATAAGTGCATTAATATCTGCAGAATGTCCCAACCCCAAAGCATGACCAATTTCATGAAGCATTGTGGTATATAAACTTGTTTTATCATTATCTTCAGGTATATCAAAACCAAAATACCAATTTTCATCCGAATCTAAATAAATTTCCGTACAGGTATTAATTGGTTGATATGCGTGACCAAGTACATTACCTTCCCCATTAAATGGGTATCCACAATCACCCTTCATGCATCGAATTGAATTACTATGATTATATCTTCCAAAGGAAATAAAAATGTCTGGATTTTTATACGAATAAGTAAACTTTAGATTTACAAATTTTTGCCACTCATAAAAAGCCCTAGAAACAACTTTTCTTGATTCTTTATTATAAGCATACCAATAAATTTCATGTTTATTCCATTTAGGCTGGGTTTGTGTTAGTTCATAAATATTTTCATCTGGTATAGAACAACGACGTGTTTTTATAAATTTTAAAAGTTCTTTCGATATTTTACCACTTATGTTTAAATTATTTCTCTCCTGAAATAATATTAAAGCTTCTTCATAATTAGTCAAAACTGAAGTATTAAGGTAGCCAAATGCTTCGGGATGTTTTATTACAGCATCTTTATCAGTTAAATTATTTGACTTTACTAAGATTATACTTAGCAGAAATATTAATAACATTTTAAAACCCATTATTAATACTCAACATAAAGCAATATTAAGACTGATCATTATATTTAAAACAACTAACTTTATATGAAAAAAATTAAAACCGATGGTTCCCGAGTACCGATCGGTACCCAAAAATATTAAAAAAAAAAAAAATTTAATAAAAAAGGTCGGACGGAAGACTGAACACCTAATTGTGAGAAAAAGGCCTCTGGAGCTAGCTCAATTAGACTTGTTGGGACAAGTCGGATGACGTTATAAATATGCATATTAAATTATGATTTTTCCCGCGCATTTTTCCCATTGGTCACGTGACTAAAAAAGAGAAGGGGTGATCTCAGGCCATTGGGATTAAAAATAGACTTGTTGTTGGATGACGTCAGCAATTCAAAATGGCGTCAAAAATGAAATTTATATTATTAATTCAAATATATCCTTATCTCTAAAAATTTGACGTCACAATTCAAAATGGCGTTAAAAATTAAATTTATATTATTAATAATAAATCCTTATCTCCAAATAGCGGATGCCAGGTGACCAAACCACTGTTAAGTCACGCCCACCCCCTTATCACCAGTTTCCCTTATCTCTAGTTCGAAATTTTTGTATCGCTTATCTATAGGTGGCGCCACCTTTGGAAAACAGCGCTACCAACCCACCGCGTTACGTCACATGTCTGGGTCACTTCCGGCGCCGTACTCTCTTTGCATCTCTACTTTTCAGCTTAGGATGTTGCAACTTAGTGGAATATTAGCAGCTACAAATGAACGGCATATATCTTGTTTTTTCGGCAGCTGTGGTTGTTATCAAAAATTGTTTTGGTCGTTTTAATGATGCACATTTCATGTGCTTTGCAGTTCCAATATGTTGAACCACTTGCGAATGTTTATTGGCGTTAATAGACTTTTCACATATATAACAAAATAATATAGACCCATCTGTTTTAAATACATCTCCATACTCTCGCACATAACCATTTAAACTTATACAAGTTGAGGTTTTTGGTCTCATTTTATAATAGTCGACTGCACTGACTGAATTATATTGAGACTCACACATAACCCATTTATATATACTACACCGCCCTCGGTGGTGTAGTAGTTAGCACTGCGGACTACAAGTCGTGGGTTCGAATCCCACCAGGGGTATGGCTGTTTATTTGTATTTGTCATTGTGTACTTCTGTAAATGGGCCTGGTGCCTGTTGAAGGCACATTAAAAATAATAAAAAAAAATAAAATAATAATAATTTGTTAGGGTAAATTTAATAATCCGGTATTAGATACATTATGTATTCATTAATGAATCATTATTATTAATAAAGACGGAAAGGCTTATAACAGGATTATATGGATTTATATGTATAAAATATGTGTTTATGGGTGAAAATACGAAAATATTCCATTATAAGTAAATATTTGAAAATATGCATTTAATAAGGAAAAACACGTAATTATATTCCAAAATATTTAATAACATAAAAATCCGAACCCTTGTGATAAGTATGTCTCAGACTCTATAAAAAACTTAATTCTTTTATAGTCGGTGTCAAAAAAATTTAATGAGTCTATAATATTGTCATAAATATTTTCAACTACTTCAGTTTTGTTAAAATTTACAGAATTATTCATTACATAAGTAATTATATTTTAAAAAATTGTAAAAAATTGGTGAATGATAAAATGATTTTATATATTCAATAATTTTTTGAATAAAACTACGGGTACCGAGTTGTCTTTAAATAACTTTGATTAATTGCAAAACTGAGTTATGCATGGCTTCCTGAAATTTCTGAATATAATCGTTTATACTAAATTTTTCCTGCGTTGAAGCACCTGGTGTATTTATTTTTAAGTGGAGTACATCTAATATCGTATCGTTGCCTTCGCAATTAAAAAATTGAATTTTCGGGGTCGCGATTGATGTCTACCTATGATTTAGATGAAGGTGTTTTTTAAAAGCATCTTTTCTTTGAAACGACCTACCACACTTAGTAAATGGACAGTTATACCTATGATTATTTTGATGAGCATAGTCAATGTGCAAAACAAATTTCTTTACGTCATTTATAATTTTTCAGCAAAAAGAACAACTCATCTTGATGGCGAAAATTTATATTGGTGTAAAAACTTCAATTAATTATTGAATTGGTATTTTATCGAAATAAATTTATAACGTCTTGAATATATGGAATAAATTTGTCATTTTCATCTGTTATTTTAAAAATTCCCTGTTGAATTGGAAGCTAAATATGTTCCACTTGACAAGGTTTAAAACAAAACATAATTTAAAAATCAAATCCAAGGCTTTTATTGTGCTATCGCACTTAAAATGAATTTTGTCTATCACAATATATATATTTTTAATATCAGCTAATTCCCCTTGCACAAGCAAATACGGCTGTGGTTGATTTTCCTTTTCGCGGTTTTTTCTATTTTATCCTGGATTGTTCCTTCAATTTCTTCTGAATTCTAAATTAAAATGATTAAGGGTTAGACATTTAAATAATTGGTGTAAAAAATATTATTTTTTACTTGCTTTTAAGGAAGGTTTTTACTATATGACTATATCCATTTATCATTATTGTATTGTACATTTCAGTGGCGGTCCGTGATTTTTCATTTTGGTGAGGCAGAGGCAGGGTTTCGCCCACGCAGTTCACAACCTATACTTAAAACTAAGTAAAAAACTTAGACTGTGGTGGGAAAGGAATCCTCTACTTTGTCAATGAAATATATTTTATTGAAAAAATTACGTTTATTTTAAATAAACCTCATTTTTGTCTAATTAATATTTCATTGTTCAGCAAGAACCACGTGAAGGTGAAGAGGTAAAGTGAAGCATTATTAATATAACCATTAGGTTTAAGCCCTAATCATTAAATTAATAATAGTACACCATCAACAATAACGGTACAATTTCTCACCGTAATATCCATAATGACTAAATTCACATAAATCACCATTAACTAAACCCACAGAATAAACCACTTACAAAAGAATCATAAAATAGACAAACTCATAGAAAAAGAATAAACAAAATATTGCGTAAATAACCACAGATTTGTTCTTTAAACAGTTCAGAATTTTATAACCAAAACAAACCTAAAGAAGGAATCTGTACAAGATGGCGATAGAGTTAAAATATGTTTATTTTAGAATAGAAATATAATTTCGATTAAATCGATTTATTATAAGAAAAATAATACCATTTATTATTGAATTTTGAAAAACGTTTGAAGTTTATAATTTATCTAAAATTCCGCAACAGTGTTGCCACAACACCTGCTTATTTCCTTGGATGTAGGCGTGCCTGCCTCGCGTATGCTAATACGAGAGAAAGAAACAACTATGATATCGCATTGTAATAGAACGAGACAACAAGGCTAACGCCAATCGTGAGTCTAAATTAGTTCAGGCATGCTTCTGAGCCAATCATCTAGCTATAAATATTAGTTTAAATTGCGGTCGTTTCAAATTCAAATAATTTAAATGTTTCTGGGTATTCCTCGTATAAAATCAATTAATTTTATTGACTATTTCACAATTCATGTAATCCAAATATTAAAAATTTATAGTATATTATAGAAAGTAAAATATTTAAATTATACTTAATTTTTTAATTCTTTATGATGAGGCACTGCCTCATCTGCCTCCCCTGACGGACCGCCACTGGTACATTTTTAAAAGTAAATTGCATGGCAGTCATATCACATTAGAATCAATCCATTAAATTTGGAATTATCTAAAATCACAATAATATTTTTTTATTTAAACACCCTGAGAAATTAGGCGAGGCCATGTTGACCGGTTTGCATAAAATATTACCAAATCGGTTTCTAAGTAATCCTTTTTGGATTTTTTTGTTTATTAATATTTTTTATCGCTTAATATTTTGTTTTAACCATAAAACAATGTACTTTTTATATTTTTACCTAAAATTATACAAATGTTTATACAAGTGCAGTTTTTTTTAGTGCTAAATTCAGGCTTCTTTTAACTGAAATGTGAATTTTCTACCATTGTTATTATGTAGTAGGCTATGTAAATTTGATTTGGTGTTTATTTTTATTTAAAGTACATGCAAAATTATAAAAAAGTACGCAAATTGCAGGAAATAATAGTTTTATTATAAAAATTTACCATTTTTCGCGAAAAAAATGCATTTTTTCGTCCAGATGGACTGTTGACATGTTTTAAAATGTACTCCGTTGGACAATGCCTGAATGAGAAGTGTCAAAAACTGATGAAATGTGATATTTTATTACAAAATATCTAAGACCCGAGTAAATGATAATTTTCAAATAGTGACGGACACAAAAAAATATGTATATAAATATTTTGTAATTTAATTAATATTAATATTATCAGATATTATAAAGATGAAAATAATGAATTATGTTATAAAAGTTTTTGTATGATAAGTGATTATTTAAAACATAACTCTACTGTTGTTTACACTTTTCTTAAAGAACTTCGCAAATAAAAAAATAATATTTTTTACTTATGGATGTGAGGGACAATATAAAAATAAATATAATTTTATTAATTTGGCATATCACAAAAATGACTTTGGTTTGAAGGCAGTTTTTGCCACATCGCACGGAAAAGGGCCTTGTGATGGAATAGGGGGAACCGTTAAGAGATTGGTTTCAAAAACAAGACTGCAAAGACCATATAAGGATTCAATTTTATCACCTTTGCAATGAAAAAATAATAATAATAAAGGGAATACATTTTTTTTATATAAAACCTAAAATAACAACAAAAATAATCCTTGTATATTAAAAAATACTAGAAGTTTTCATTAATTTGTGCCTAAAAATTTACAAATTATACAGGTTGGAAGTACATCGGAATCAAACCGTTTTATAAATAAAAAATATTAAAAAGAACAAAATTTGCTTTAAAAAAACAATAAATTATGTTAAATTTTATTAGGGTTACCATATAGGAAATGTTATTAAATTTAAATTAACAAATACCTTAATAGATTAATAGATAAATTTAAGATTCCATGTAGAAAAACAATATAATCGTTACCTTTAACATAGTTTTGTATTATAAATGCAGTAACACGTTAATATATAAAGCATTGTTTACGATAAAAATAAACAAGTTCTCTGTTAAAAGTATTGCTAAAGTAGACATAATTACACTTAGGCATAGTACCAAAATTGTTCTTGTGTTAAATTAAATAACTGAATCTGATTGGTTGAAATCATTTAACAGTAATAAAAATAACATGCGATCCATCATAGCCCTCAATATGTAAATTCTGTACCTTAAGATTACAATACAAATATTGCTTGTTTTATTTTATATTAATTATTATGTATGCGTTATTTTGTTAATTATAATTCTTAAATAAATATTTAATGTTTATGTAGCTTAATTTTTTTTATTTTATATTACTTTTTCAAACATCTTTAAATAGCATTTTTTTATCAAAGCCACCTTGATAAAAAATACCATGAAAGTAATTCCATATTCCATACAATTTATGGTATTTTAAACCGTTGTATCTTTCTAGCAAGGCAACATGCAAAAAAAATTGTTGTTTATATTAAGAAGAATATTCTGTTAAATTTTGAAGAATGGGAAATTTTCTTATTAAGATGGTATTTCCTGCAATTTGGATACTTTTTTTTATAATTTCGCATTTTATATTTTAATCAATATTTATAATTACTTTAAATAAAAAAATACTCCGAATCAAATTTTCATAGCAACTACATAATATCAATGGTAGAAAATTGACATTAGGGCCCTTGATGTAACTTAACGGGTCCGTTAAAACAGTAATTTTTGCTAAATCTGTTAGTGGTGGTAACACGATTTGGAAGAAAGTTTTGAGGGTCGTATCTCTGTTATTTAATACTTTTTATTTTCTTTTCTTTATATTATCGTTTATTTTTTATTTATTTTGTCTAAGTATATGGTAATTAGAATATAAATAGTATTATTTTTATGTTGGCAACCATGTCCACCCTACTTGCTGACATAACCTATAATTATAGATCATAAATAAAAATATTTCTGATAATAATTAAGCACAAGTTGTATTTATATAACAAAAATCAGGTAATAAAATGCATTTTACAATTATGTACATTAGGGTGGTCCTTATTTTTGAACTTTTGAAATTCGATAGTCTCAACCCCTTCCCGTGCCTGTAAAGGATTGAATTTTGACGAAATCCTTAATTCTTAGGGTTTTGGCATTAACTTCCTAATCGCGCATTACATAAAATATTACAAAATAAAATTTGTTCGTCTATTAAAGGTCGTTTCGTAAAAAAACTGCCTAAATGCACAATTATCACAAATTTTACATTTAAGTAACTTTCGCTTGTTTTTTTAAAATATCCTATTAGTCATTTGATTTAGCACAATAATGCATCTTGGGTCAATTTGAAATGGTCTGTGGCGCTAAGAAATACAAATAAAGTAGGTGGGATAGGTAGTCTATCCTACTACTCTGTGCACCTGACCACGCAGTGGATTCCCGCAGTAGTATTTCTGACATCGCACATAGGGGTATTAGTACTAAAAAGTTGGCCAAAATTATTTTTCGAGTTATAAAAAAACTCGCCCTGTATAATATTTTGTAAAATAAACTTATAAAAACAAACTTGTAGATAAGTTCATTATATACTATATAGTTTAGATTAAAAATAACAATATCTGGTTGGTTATTTTTAATTAAAAAAAATTAATACTTAAGTTTACTCAGAAGGTATTATATTTTTTCTTATTACATAAATTAACAAAATTTACCTAAAAAAGTAAGTAGAATCCTAAAAAATAATAATAATCAGGGTGTTTATTAAAAATATGAAAGTTGCCATTGTCCCAGGAAAAACAGAATACCCTGTATAAGTGAAAATATATTATTTAAAAAAATTATATAATTTTATGAATTTTTGTTTCCTAATTTTTTTTTAATTTCAGTAGTTTTTGAGATTTGAAATTTTTAATATTTCTTTTCAAAGAAATAATTCAAATTTAAAATGATATAAAATCTGCATTAAATTAAAAAAAAAATTAGGGAACAAAAATACCATATGGTAAATATTAAATTCCACCAATTAAATTTATATTATATATATTGGGGGCGCCATGGGGCCGGTACGGCCAAGCAAAAAGTTATCTTTTTTCGCTAACTTTAATTTAAATTCTGCTTGCTATTTAATCTTATTACCCAAAATCCACTAGCCGCCACAGTTTTCCAGTAATAACTATTTGTCATAAAATTCTAAACCTTTTAAGTCCTTAAATTGGTCTAAAATGGTTTTAGTGCTAAATTAAATGATTACTAAGATATTTTTTAAAAACACACGTTACTGAAACGTTAAATTTGTGGAAATTATGCACAAATGCAATTTTCCACGAAATGGTGCATTCTAGGATAACATCTCCAGGGACAATTTTGATAGGCCTTTAATAGACGAAAAGATTGTAATAAGTTCAATTTTTGAAATAGGCAATTTTTGCGGAGTAAATGGCAAAAACCTTAAAAAATGAGGATTTTGTCGAAATTCAACCCCTTACAGGCACGTGAAGGGGTTGAGTTACCCATTCAAATTTTTGTGTAATTTTTTTTCTCTTGTGTTATTACAAAATAATTATTACAATTCGATATTAAAATTATATCTTTTACCTCTATAGCTAAGGACCACATAGTTTGTTTTACACATTTTATTTAATTTTAGCCTTCAAGTTACTTGAATCAAGTTGGCTCATCAAAACACAAGTTTATTATGCACAGTGGTCCTCGACTAGCCATGGGTTGTATGAAAATGGCGCCAAAAAATGAGTTCGGATTTTGATAGGTATATCTATAAGCATTGCAAAAATTCATCAAGTAAAATCGTAGCTGATCATTAACTTATTTTATGGATGTAACAATTTCGCATTTTTACATAGCCTTTAGATTCCTACAATTTTAAAAAAGTACTTTTTACTTTTACAGTGAAAAAAGGTTATTGACCACAACAAATTCACATATACTCAATATTTGTTAGAAATGTCTAGAGGAGAACTCAACAACATCTTTTTTTAACTGGATTTGATAGCAAGGATCTTGTAAGAGATTTATTTTATATCGGTTCCAGTACTTGACAAACTCTTTATGAAAAGATTCTCCTGCTTGCTCTGACCATAAACCAAGTCCACCTTCTTGAAGAAACTGCAAAGATTGAGTAATATATTCCAAAATGACGTGCAATTTAAGAGACTTTGAAAGCCCTCTAAAAATGAATTAGTCAAAAATGACTAATTTAGTTATTAGTGGCTTTTTCACTTGAACCATGGTTAACCATGAAATCCCAAAATTTAACAACCAATTCTTATGTAAAATTATCTCCTGAATCCGAAAATGTCTTCAAAAGTTAAAAAAGTAGAACAGTTTTTGAGATATAGTCAATTTTCCATTTAATATGGAATTGACTATATCTCAAAAACTGCTAAACTTTCATAATTTTTTACGGTATTTTCGGATTCAGGGAACAATTTTAAATAATAATTGGCTTTTAAATTTTGGGATACCATGGCGACAAGTATTGCAGATGGAAATTGAAATTGGGAACTTAGGATTCTGTAATTAAAAATTTCGATGATTTTGTATTACCCATAATAATTTTCTGCCCACATGCTGTTATGCTCATGGTTGCTTACAATTTCAATAGGGTTGATTTTATCATAAAAGTAACAATAAAACAAGAAAAATTATTAGATTTGTGTTTTAAGGCAAACAGTAACTGACAACCCTAGACCAAACCTAGGCTGACAACTGACAAGTTAATCAAATATTTCAGTGCCAACTTATCAATGAACCTATATGTCAACTTTTGTGACCTCCAATTATGTGCCAATTATTGAAATTAATCTAAAACAATGGTCAAATGTAAACATAAATAAAAGTATCACAAAAACAAATTTTTATGATCAGCTATGATTTGACTTGCAGCGTTTTTGTAACCTTGATATACATGCCTACTAATATCTGAACCTATTTTTTGGCGCCATTTTCATAAAACCCATGGCTAGTCGAGGACCACTGTGTATGGTTTCTTATTTCAGGTTCTATATATTATGTGGGGTTCCGAGAGCAATAAGTGTCTTAAAAGTGTGTGTTTTGAATTGTAGTGGACTGTATTTATTGTATTTAAGGATATTTTTGTTGCCGAGTTTTAATTGAATAAATCAATCTTCAATTTTGCTGCTTGATTTTATTTAATGAATCTTTTTACAATGTATATTGAATAGCGAGCAATGCAATACTAATTAAAAATAATCCAAACCTACGTTATTTACAAGTGTGGGGGGGACAGCTGTACTATACCGAGCGGTTTCAGCGCTCCGGTATAATACTGACTGTTCCCAAAAAATGAACAAATTTTAAAATAAATCGCAAAATCCAACATGCCGCCGCCTTTGAAAGCACGGCTTTCAAACTTAAAATGTATATACATGCAACAATTATATATTAATTAAGATCATTGTTTAAAACATAAAATAGTATAAAGTTTTGGCACGAACAACTTCAACGTGGCAACCGCGCACTTAAAGCACTGCACGTTTCAATGTTTATGCTCGTTCGGTGTTTGTTGTATCATGGGTGGCGCCGCTTCTTTGGGTGCATTTCCGATGGAGTTCTGCTCACATGTCGGTAAAATGCAAACGTTGTGAACTGCTCTCTTGACAAGTCCATTTGTAGTCCTTAATTCCACAACCCGGACAATGTTGTCGGAGCCATAAACGAGCCTTGTGATCCGTCCAAGCTTCCAATGAAGAGGAATTGTGTTGTTGTCCTTTATAAGGACTAATGCACCCAAAACTGGCTGGGAATGATCCTGGAAACGCCACTTGGTCCTCTGCTGCAGGTGATGAAGTTATTCCTTTGACCAGCGCGACCAAAAATGCTGCGTCATTTGCTGGATCTGCTGATAATGAGATAGCTTATTTGTAGGTATATCCTGCAACATCTCTTGCGGTACAGAGGTCAAAGCATCTCCAATTAAAAAATGGCCTGGGGAAAGAGGTAATAAATCTTTGGGATCATTGGATAAAGGGTATAAGGGACGAGAATTTAGGATAGCTTCTACCTGATGCACTAGTGTAAGTAAAAATTCATACGTCATTTTTGTGTCACCAATTACCCTTATCATATGTGTTTTTGCAGATTTTATTGCTGCTTCCCACACGCCTCCCATATGGGGACTACGGGCTGGGATAAAGTGCCATTTTATATAATTATTTGAGCAAAAATTTTCAAAAGAAGGTATATTTGATGTTAAATCTGTCAGAACATTATTTGCTCCGACAAAATTTAAGCCGTTATCGCTATAAATATGAGCTGGACAACCTCGCCTTGATGCAAACCTTTTTAGGGCATTAATAAAACATTCAGTAGTTAAATCACTAGCAATTTCTATGTGTACTGCCTTGGTTGCAAAGCAAATAAATAAACACAAATAGCACTTGACAAAAGATCTGTTACGCAAGGAACTACTCTTAATAAGTATGGGACCACAATAATCAACCCCGACGATAGAAAATGGGCGTGAAGGTTTTACTCTATCACCTGGTAAATTACCCATTTTTGGTTGAAAACTTGCGGGGTTGGTTTTAAAGCAATTTATACATTTTCGAATGGTATTTTTAATAAAGTTTTTTGCATTTAATGGCCAAAATGTTCTCCTAATTTGTGCTAAAATAAATTCGGTGCCAGCGTGCATATTTTTTGTGTGCTCCTGTTGTATTAAAAGTTTAGTAAAAATATGACCTTTTGGCAATAAAATCGGGTGCGCTTGGTTATAATTTAAACCTGCATGTTTTAATCTTCCTCCCACTCGTATTATTTGATTTTTATCCAAAAATGGAGACATTGACATAATATTGTTATTTTTTGGTACATTACCAGTTTTTCTTAAAGAATCAATTTTGGTTTTAAAATGAATTGCTTAAATCAATTTACATAAAAGATTTATAGAATTTTCAATTTCATTTTTAGTTAAAGCACCAGAAATTTTCAAATTGTTTTTATTTATATTATTATAAAATCTTAAAATATATGCAACTACATTTCGCAATTTAATAAAGGAAGAATATTTATAAAAAATGTCATGATCATTTAAATTTTCATTCAATATTGTTAAAGATTTTACTTCAGGTAAATTTTCGAAAATAATATCAGGGTTTAAATTTCCAGGGACGGAGTTTTTCAATAAAAATTCGGGCCCATTAAACCAAACCTTTGAATTTAATAATTTTTCCGTCTCACAGCCTCTCGAAATCAAATCAGCAGGGTTGTCTGCAGTGTTTACATGAATCCAATTATTTATGTTTGTTAGCCTTTGAATTTCAGAGATTCGGTTTGACACAAAAACATTAAATTTGCTAGGCTCAGATTTAATCCAGGCTAAACAAATTGTAGAGTCACACCAATAAGTTTTGTTAGAGATTTTAATGCTTAACGATTTTTCGACCTTATCAACTAAATTTGACAA
The DNA here is from genome assembly GCA_921294245.1 of Brassicogethes aeneus. NCBI lineage: Eukaryota > Metazoa > Arthropoda > Insecta > Coleoptera > Nitidulidae > Brassicogethes > Brassicogethes aeneus. The sequence goes on from OV121139.1 coordinate 35,171,024, forward strand.
TAAAACAGCTCCACAAAGTTCAAGTTTAGGAATAGTTAAAGTTTTAAGTGGGGCAACCCTAGATTTTGAGCATAGCAAATTTATGGAAATAAGATTTTATATAAACTACAGCACCATATGCATTTTGTGAGGCATCACAAAAACCATGAATTTCGTATTTTTCTGCATTAAATATAGTAGCTTGTCTGGGAATATTAATTTTACATAAATCAGAAATTTGATTTCGAAAGTTTAAAAATTTTGTTTTTAAATTTAAAGGAATTTTTTCATCCCAACTTAATTGCAATTTCCAAAGTTCTTGCATAATTAATTTAGCAACAAGTAAAATTGGACTAGTAAGGCCTAAAGGATCAAAGATTTTGGCTATAAGTGATAATATTGTACGTTTAGTTATATTAGTTATAGTAAATTTTTCTTTTTGTATTGTATAGCTGAAAATGTCTTTATCTGAATCCCAAAGTACACCTAATATTTTTTGTTCTTTATCATCCGTTATATAAAAATTTGGGTTATTTTCTTTAGAATTAATTTTATTTTCATTAAAAATATTTTTATTATTTGAGTTAAATTTCCTTAATGAAAAACCAGCTTGATTTAAGATGTATGATATATTATTTTTTAAGTTTATAATTTCGTTTATGTTATTACTACCTGTTATTAAATCGTCCATGTAAAAATCTTTTACAATAGCATTGCAAGCTTCAGAATAAGTTAATTCAAAGCCCCTCGCAGCTTCCTGCAAACATCTAGTGGCCAAATAAGATGCGCTTGCAGTGCCATATGTAACTGTATTTAAAACATAGTGCTCGATTTTTTCATCGGGATTAAATCTCCAAAGGATTCGCTGATAGTTTTTATCCTCGTCGTGTACATTAATTTGTCGGTACATTTTTTCGATGTCACCTATTAAAGCAAAATTATACTGACGAAATCTTAGCAAGATAGAAAATAACTCATCTTGAAGTACTGGCCCAACCTTTAGGGTATCGTTCAATGATAAGCCACTCTCAGACTTGCAAGAAGCGTCAAAGACAACGCGCAATTTTGTTGTCAAAGAATCTTTTAGTACACAATGATGAGGCAAATAATAACAATGCTCAAAATTTATATTATTTAAATTTAGTCTGGACATATGGCCCATGTTAATATATTCCTTAATAAAATCATAATATTGAATTTTCAAGTCACGACTTTTATTTAGTTTTTTTTCCATAGAATAAAATCTATTTGTAGCATTTTCAAGATTATTTCCTAATTTATTTTTGTTTGGTTTAAAAGGTAATTTAACAACAAATTTATTTGTACTATTTTTTATTGTATTTTTTAAAAAATGATTTTCTACATCAGCTTCTTCAGTGGTAAAATTACTAACTCTATTTTGACATTCTTCTGTCTTCCAAAATTTTTCAATTAAATTATCGATATTATTAGAACAATGTAAAGAAGTTATGTTTTTATATTCCAAAATGTTAATAGGGCCTGCAATGACCCAACCCAACTGCGTTTTTTGCAGTATAGGTTGATTTTTAATTTTTATTTTACCAATACACAGCAAATCGAAGAATATTCTTGCACCCAATAATAAGTCAACCTTATTGGCTACGTTAAAATTAGGATCAGCTAAAGCTATATTTTTCGGTATTGTAATAAAATCTTTATTAAAGGTGTTATTCGGAATTTTACCGGTTATATTATTAATAACTAAAAACGAGAGATTATTTTGATAAGAATTATGAATAGATTTAATTTTAGTTTTTGTTATAAATGAAACCTTATTTTGGGAATTATTTATACCAGTGATTGGCAATTCGAAATTATTTTTAGTTAACTTTAATTTTTTACATAATTCATATGTTATAAAGTTACTTTGAGATCCTGAATCCAGGAGAGCCCTGCATTTAATTTTTTCATTATTTGAATTATAGATAAAAACTTCAGCGGTTTGAAGCATTATCATAGAATTTAATGGATAAATACAATGTGTTGTAATTGCAGAATCATGTTTTACTTGTTCATTATTAGAACTAAATTTTTGTATTTCATTATTAGAATTAATTTTTTGAGTTAAATTATGAGAATTTATTTTTTGGTTTTCATTTTGATTTTTATTTATGTCTAAATTTTGATCTTGATTGGAGTTATGCGAAGAAAAATGCAATGTAGTATTATGCTTTCTTCCGCATTTTTTACAAGCAGAATTATTACAAAGATTTGTGGAATGTCCAGGTTTTAGGCAATTAATGCATAAATTTAATTTTTTAATTTCATTAAATCTTTGTTGGGGTTTTAAATTTAAAAATTTATTACAATAATAAATTATATGGGAACCCTTGCAGAGCACACACCTTTGATTGTTTACTTCAGTTGCAACATGAGTATAAGACTTTGTATGATTAAAGTTATTTTTGTTATATTTTGTGTCTATGCTCTCCAAAGTTTCACACCTAGCATTTAAAAAATCGGTAAATTGTTTTATTGTAGGCATATTTTTGTTTTGAAGCTTTTCCCACTCACTCCTTGTAACAAAGTTAAGTTTAGAAGTCAAGAAAACAATTAAAATTGAGTCCCATTGATCTACAGGCTGTTTCAGAGCCTCTAAACTTCTATAGTGAATAAGAAACGAGTCAACGAATTTTCTTAGGGAAAGATGGGAGTGACTAGTAATTGTAGGCAAATCAAAAATAGCCTTACAATGTGAATAGATGATAAGTTTTTTGTTTTCATAACGGTCTTTGAGTAACTGCCAGGCGACAGTGTAATTATCATCTGAAACCTTAAGAGCCTGTATTGCAGCTGCAGCTTCACCTTTAAGAGCGGATTTTAAATAATAGAACTTTTGTACGCAAGATAATTGTGCATTTGTGTTTATCATGGCATTAAATGAATCGTAGAAATTGTACCAGTTTTCGTAATTTCCAGAAAATTCTGGCAGATTAATTCGAGGTAGTTTAACATTATTTTCGGTGGGCAAACTAGTGCTAAATGAAGATGACAGCCTACTTTCATCTTTTTTAACAATTGAATTTAATTTACTTTTACCAATAGATACAAGTTTATAATAAGTATCTTCAATTTCAATATGCTCGACATCTTCGGCGCCTTCTTCACTAAGCACATCAATTTGGAATTGAATTGCTTCGTACTCTTTAAATTGCTCTATAAACTTACCAAGGCGAGTTTCCAGCTCTATTTCGTTGATAGGCTCGGTTAATTTGTTTAAATATTTACTAAATCTAGTAAATGCAGCTTTGTATATACCCCTTTTTTTAGTTAACTCTTTTAATTCAGCCATAATTATTATATATTTAATAATAAATTATGTTTCAAAATTTAATTAATTTAAAAAATATTGTAAATTATATGTATTTTATATTTTAATGTAGTATATATTACTTAAATTTTACTTATTTAAGGTAATAAACTAACTATATCAATTTTATTTCAGGTATATGTATAAAAAACGAAGGTTGAATAAATTAACTACAGCAAAAAATGGCGACAAAACAAAATAATGAAATATATTTTTTAAATCCCAGCAATAGGTGATTTAAAATTAACGACGATGAATTTAAATTTACCCAAGCGTTCCAAATAGAAACTTACCACAATTATTATGGATTTCAGGAAGTAAAGGATAGCGTGCCGAAGTGGCACAGGATCCAACGATGATGTTGCCCCAAGTACTTCGGGAAACAACTTGATTGTCCTAAACAGATGCCCAGGAACAGCGGCCCAAATATTATGGAACTCCAACTCCAACGTCCCCAAAATTACGAGACGATTGACTGATCCAGCGTCGCAATTGGCGTCAGGATCTCGGCGTCACAATGCACCAGCAGGAAACCACGTTCTTCTGATCAATCCAGGTTCGGGTAGGACCATGTTTTGAATTGTAGTGGACTGTATTTATTGTATTTAAGGATATTTTTGTTGCCGAGTTTTAATTGAATAAATCAATCTTCAATTTTGCTGCTTGATTTTATTTAATGAATCTTTTTACAATGTATATTGAATAGCGAGCAATGCAATACTAATTAAAAATAATCCAAACCTACGTTATTTACAAGTGTGGGGGGGACAGCTGTACTATACCGAGCGGTTTCAGCGCTCCGGTATAATACTGACTGTTCCCAAAAAATGAACAAATTTTAAAATAAATCGCAAAATCCAACAGTGTGAAATTGTAAATAATTGTGTTGTGTTGAAAAAAAGGAATAAACCACACAAACGTTTAACAAATCGAAATGCTTGATTACAAATAAAACGAATTACTCGTTTACTATTCAAAAATCAACTTTCCTTTTTATGTTGGTTTATACCTAATTGAATTAATAAAGGCAAGTATTCAAAATTGTATTAGAACCTTCATATGTTAAAGTTAGAGGGAAACATTAAATTGTTGTAGTTATAGCTTTTTTACTTCAGGTTAATTTTTTTACTTGGTGAGGTTTGTTTATATGCTTTGGGGATTTGAGTTAGAGCCTCCAACTAAGAGGGGCTAGCTTAAATTCAAATGTTACTCATAAAGGTTATATAAATACTTTATTTTAGGCCTCGTAATGAAAGATGCTTTTAGTTATGAAGGTTGCCAAGACACTATATTGAGTTACAGAGGGCCAATCGTTACATTTTTAAAGGTTTCATATTTTAAATAAGGTTTCAAGCTTTGCGGGAAAGTGTTTTCAAGGTATAAGTTTAAAAAAATTAGTATTATTATTAGTTTGGTATTTCATGAGAATATGGATTAAAAAACAAAAGTATTGAGCAATATGATTGGCGCCTTGTTATGAAATGAATTTCAAATTTCCAATGAAGAAGAACAGTAATCCCGGTATAAAGCAATTGAGTGTGGAGCTCGCTGGAATGTTCCAGAAGACGTAGGCGCTGTAATATATAAGGAACGGCGCTTCACAGAGCAGTTCAGTTGAGCTTCGGTACGCGCGAAGAAATAAATAAATATAAGTGCAAATAAATAAACTAGTAGTGATATAAATAATTAGTAGTTAAGTGTTTAGTTAGTTTTATAGTGTTTTAAGTGTAGTTAAGTTATTAAATAAATATTTTAGTTCGTTAATTAACCAGTGCGTGTTTTAATTCACACTACGAACAGTTAAAAAATGTTACAATTGGTGTCAGGAGTGCGGTTAGTGTGAAACTTCGCGAAAATGGTTTCGTTAATGGACTTAAAAAACGAGAGCTAGAAGAAAGGGAGTGTGATACAACTGGGAAAAAGAATGTGTTGCAACAGCGGCTTCGAGAAGCATTGGAACAAGAGGGTGAAAATCCAGATGAGTATTTATTTGAAGGCCCTTGTGACATGCATTTAATGTTGCAAAATTTACAACAAAAGATTCTGGAAAATTCCAACGAGTTGCAACAGAAAATGTTGGAAAATTCTAGCCATGTACAACAGAAAATTCTGGAAAATGCTATCGATTTAAAGGACGATCTGCAACAGAAAATTCTAGAAAATTCTAACGACTTACAAAATGAAATGCTAGAATTTCTAAAGAACTGAAAGATTTCAAGGATGATTTGCAACAGAAAATGGTAGAAAATTCTAGCGAATTAAAAGTCGATTTGCAACAGAAAATGGTGGAAAATTCCAACAATTTAAAGGATGATTTACAACAGAAAATACTGGAAAATTCTAAAAATTTAAAAGAATATTTGGAACAGAAGATTCTAGATAATGTAAATGAATTAGAAGAGAAAGTAGGACAGAAATTGAATGACGTAAGGATGGAATTGGATGATAAATTGGAAGTCAAAATTAAAGAAATAAATAGTAAACTGACAGCTGTAAATCTACCCATGATGCTGGCGGAACCAGGAACAATGCTGGAGGGGAGCCGAGTACGGATGAAACCACCTCAGTTCGATGGAAAAACTTCTTGGACAAATTACATCCGTCAGTTTGAGGCAGCAGCAAAAGCAAATGGCTGGCTACCAGAAGAAAAAGCTACAGCATTGACTCTTGCTTTACGTGGAGATGCAACCGATATCTTGCAGACACTTTCTCCCAACGAACAAGAAGATTACGAAGCGTTGGTGAAACATCTGGAACTGCGATATGGCCAGACACATTTGGAACATGTCTACCATTCCCAACTTAAAAACCGCTGCCAGAAATCAAACGAGACTTTGCAAGAATTTGAGGCTGATATTGCACGCTTGGTTCGGCTAGCATATCCAGCGACCGTTATGGAACGATTAGCGGTTCAAGCCTTTTTGGATGGACTTCGGGACAACGAAACAAGACAGGCTCTGACGTTGGCTCGTCCGAGCCAACTGGTTGATGCATTGGCTCGAGCTTTGGAATTCGACGCAGCAAAGCAGAGCTGCAGGAGCCAGCATAGAATTAGGAGAGCCGAGGAAGAAAAAGAGGAGGAACCCAGTATAATCGAAGAAATCAGGCGAGTTCTTAAAGAAAATCTACCAGAAAATCAGAGGAAAATTACCATACAACACGCAGGCAGAGGGCAAGAGGCAATTTTATCCGGGTTAAAGGTTGATGGATTTTGCGAAAATCAAGTTTTCGAGTTTCAAGGATGCTATTATCACGGATGCCCCAGATGTTTTAAGCACCAGCGCGACGAGCCTTTATCAGATGATCCTACAGAATCAATGAATTTCCGGTACGAATCCACAGTGGCAAAAATCGAGAGACTTAAAGCAGCAGGGTATGACGTCATTGAAAAATGGAAGTGTGATTTCCGACGGGAAATGCGCGAGAACACCGAAATATTAAAATATGTCGAAAATAATCCGTTATTATCCCACTCGCCTCTAAACCCGCGAGATGCTTTTTACGGGGGTCGTACAGGAAATTGCAGGACATATTACAAGACCAAAGGGGCTGAAAAAATTAAATACCTGGACCTTTGCTCCCTTTACCCTAGGGTATGTAAATACGGCAAGTACCCCGTTGGTCACCCAGAAGTTTTTGTTGGCGATCAATGCAAATCTATAAATTTGCAGGAAACAGACGGAATAATAAAATGCACTGTTTTACCACCAAGAAATTTGTATCACCCTGTTTTACCAACAAAAATGAACAATAAATTGATGTTTGTTCTCTGTCGTACCTGCGGACAAAACCTAAGCCAAGAGGAATGCCAACATACCGAAGAAGACCGCGCGCTATCGGGTACCTGGGTAATTGATGAGGTGTTAAAAGCCCTAGAAAAGGGGTATGAAATATTAAAGATCGATGAAGTGTGGAAATACAGGGTGGAACAGTACGATATTGATCGAAAAACAGGGGGATTATTCGTTGAAATGATGAATAAATTCATTAAAATTAAGCAAGAGTCTTCAGGGTGGCCCGGAAATAGTGCAACCGATGAGCAAAAGAGCAAGTACATCGAAGAATTTTTTAATCGCGAGGGCATTAAACTAGAATTCGACGCAATTTTAAATAACCCCGGGCTTAGATGTCTGGCCAAGCTTATGCTAAATAGTTTCTGGGGAAAACTGGGTCAGCAAGAAAATCAACCAAAGACCAGGATTATGAATAACCCCGAAGAGTTCTTTAATATGATGACTAATCCATCCATATACGTGAATTCTGTTTTACCAATCAGCGAAGACTCTTTGGTGGTTAATTACTCGTTTAAAGAGGAAAGTTACGAGCCCATATCTACGGTAAATGTTTGTCTGGCAGCGTATACCACAGCTCAAGCACGACTTAAACTCTATAGTTATTTGGAAGAGTTGGGTGACAGGGTGTTGTATTACGACACCGACTCAGTTATCTTTACTTATAAAGATGGAGAGTTTGAACCCACAACTGGTAATTTCATCGGAAATATGACAGATGAATTAGAGTCCTATGGTCCAGGAAGCTTCATTAAAGAATTTGTTAGCGGTGGCCCAAAAAACTACGCCTACAAAGTTTACTCCACTGCCGAAAAAGAAGAAAAGGTGGTGTGTAAAGTCAAGGGAATCTGTCTAAATTATAACGCGTCGCTACTAGTGAACTTTGACTCCATAAAGGAAATGATTTTAACTGATTCCGAGCCAGTTAAAATCGTAACAAAAGCCATTAGACGAACAAAAGAGCATGAGGTGGTAACAAGGGAGGAAACTAAGATATATCGGCCAAACTCTCTGAAAAGAAAATTTTATGCAGATCATTCCTCTCAGCCATACGGTTTTAAACGCACGAGGGATGATCTTTAAAATACAATATATGTAGTTTTATAAGATTTTTGTATTATAGATATTTTATGTGATAAATTATTAATAAATTATAATTTATATCAATAAATATTTCTAATAAATATTTTTATTATTATATTTCCCTAAAGAAAATAGTGATGACATCATTAGAGGATATTGCGTAATACAATAATACTCTATTATTGTCTATCTAAAACACCCCAAACTTTTACAACATTTATACTCTAGGTAATCAGACAAATTATAAGGTTCTATGTTAATTAGGCGGTCAAAAATATGTTTTAGACATTTTTGGTGATCATTTGAATATTCCTAGGTAAATTATTAAAAATGACAATACAAGAATAATAATAACAGCCTTTTTCTTGAGCCGTAAGGCGTTGAATAGGATATCTTAATACTTTATTAGATAAGAGAGAAAGATATACAATATAAGATACGAACTGAAAAATTATATATTTATTAGATAAGAGAGTAAGATATACAATATTTTATCTCGTTCCAATAATTTCATAACCCTAAATTAGGTAGTTCTGTTTTCCAAAAACGCGATAATTAATTTTATTTAAATATTAAAATCGAGTAACTATAATAAGCGCATGCGCACCATGGTTGATTTTGCGCTAAAAATATTCAATTAAGATTATTTCAAAATATAGAACACACGCCTATAAAGTGTATATTTTCAATCACTGCAAAACAAAGAATTATCTAAAAATCATTAAAATAAAAAATTTCGAGCCCAAATGCCGCTTAATATTCTACAAAAAGCCGAACAATTTAAGAAAGATTCACAATATAAATTTTACCGATAGCCCACCGGATATTCCGCAACGAATTGAAGTTGAAGTTTCCAAACTTTTGTTTTTAAATTCATATAAGCGGTGAGTAGTCAATGATATAAGTATATCAAAAGAACAATTTATAATAAATTTTATGTTATGTGGTGAGTGTGTGTGCTAGTGTACTGTATATACCTAACCCCTTAAATGACAACGGCCCACTTTGCATGTTCGGTCTCACAGATGTAGGGGTTGGTACTCCCCCTTCGTAAAGGGTACCGGCGTACACCTTAATGGTCGGTTCTTTAATAGCCAGCAGGCAACAACAACGTACACTGTATATACCTAACCCTTAAATGACAACGGCCCACTTTGCAAGTTCGGTCTCACGGATGCCAGGGTTGGTACTCCCCCTTCGTAAGGGTACCGGCGTGTACGGAAGTCGACCGCCTAAAACACACATCTACCAGAAATTATGGCAGCACTCATCCAGCTCCAAAGAAGGTCAACGATAAAAAGAAAGCTCGAGTCGAGCTGCTCGACTGGCGATAAAAATAATTTATTATTTTTACCCCCTTCCCACTACCTGCTAAATACTAATAAGAGGCTCGCGACGTCATGATGCATTGCGTAATATTGCATCAGATGCAATATTACGCAAAATTATTACAGCTTTATACGCAACGCAGAAAAATCATCTACCACATTTACTAACAATTTTAAAAGAAAATTAACTCGGCTCGCAATAAAAATTGTAATAATATAAATATTTAATAACGCCTACCTAACATAATGAATCCCTTATAATAAATCATTTAAAATTATTAAAAATATTATATAATAATATTGTAAAATTATTTTAAAAATACTGATAAGAAGGTGTGACGTCAGCGGTCTGCGGTTAATACTACGTACAATTATTTATAAGTTATAAAAATAAAAAAACTCTTCAACATACGAAATCCTTAAAATTATTGTAAAACGAGCCTAAAATTACTGTAAAACTAAAAACTGATAAGTAGTGTGCCATGTTTAAATATATTAGTTTAGCCTAAAATAAAGGCATAACCAAATTGATATATAAATTATTAATTAAAATTTGTTGAAAAAATCCCTCCTAAACAGTGTGGTCAATGGATAACAATAAAAATTATACAAAAACAAGCAAACAAATTATTTTAAACATAAACAATAAGCTAGTGTAAAACCAAAAAGAAGTTGCTGCTTACTTTGGGGCCTCAAAATTTCTTCTGTGGTGAAGGTAAAACTTAGTGATTATTTTAATGACAATTTATCCAACGTCTGTACTTTGCCTGAGGAGACTTGTAAAAGTATTTTTATTTTTCCTTTTACAGAACACGAAGTTTACACAACTATTATGAGTATCTACGGGGGATATGATGACTTGGATATAATTCTGTTTAAAAAACTGCTGAAATTGTGTCTCCTGCGTTTGCACAATTATTAAATCACTCGATGTACTATCTTGGTAGTTTTCCAGAAAAACTCAAATTATCTGTAATGATCCCTGTGCCTAAATCAGGACACCAACAAAATATTGAAAACTTCAGACCAATTTCACTTCTTAGCTCCATATCAAAAATATTGGAAAAACTTGTTGCAAAAGCGACTTTCAACAGAGACAGTCACTACAGAATTCACACAATATACATAAATAAAAAAATAGATGAAAGTAATATAGTAGTAGGAATATTTTTTGACTTGTCTAGAGCATTCGATACTCTGTATCCAGATTTTTGTCTAATAAACTATATAACCTTGGTATACGGGAAACAAAAACAAATGGCTGCTATCGTATGTGTTCAATAGACAATATATATTAATTATTATTAATTTATCTTTTTGACCTGTCATATTTACCATTTTCTGTTATTATTCTGTGATTAATAAATTATTATTAATTAAAATAAATAATATTAAATAAATAACTTACTTTGTATGGTTATATGAAATATCACACCACAGAAAAAGTTTTAGTTGTACTGATATTATTTGCGATTTTGCACACCAATTATATCAATTAAGTACGTCATATTGGTTGGTACAATAGGATGTTGATAAGAAGTAAAGCAGTAACCGCAAACTGTTTTTATGCGTGTATTGGGTAAGTAAAACTTTTGATTCTTTTTGTTTTAGTTATTATTATTCTACCCCAACTGCGATTTCTTTAATAGCAAAAAAGTAATATTTAATATTGAAAATATTTTAATTAGACTTTGAGATTGTAAAATAAAAACCGAAAAGACTTGGCTGAAAAGGTACAGGAAGTTTTAATGATTATTATTAAGGTAAAATAAAAACAAATTTCTTTTTTATATTATTTATTTGCCTGATAATATTTTAAATTACATTTTTCTATAAGGTTATTATTCAATATATCCAGTTCGTTTAAGCTCAGCAATTATTTCTTGAAATTCCCGATCTTCTTCATGTATCTGTTTTAAACGCATAACAAGCATGTTTGGATTAGTCCAATTATGAAGAATATTGTATCTTGGTGTAGTAATGTTTTTGATATTTTCATGGGATTTATTATTGTTTTTAGTAGTACAATCTAGGCCGTGCTTTCTTGACGTAATGTTTCCAAACCTTCCACGTTTCTTTTTAAAAGATTATGATAATAACTAAAATTTAAATTATTTAACATTTCAAGTTTTTTAAAATTTTAAACGCTTAACAAGCATGTTTGGATCAGTCCAATTATGAAGAATATTGTATCTAGGTGTAGTAATGTTTTTGATATTTTCATAGGATTCACTATTGTTTTTAGTAGTAGAATCTAGGCCCTGCTTTCTTGACGTAATGTTTCCATACCTTCCACGTTTCTTTTTAAATAGAGGTTTAATGACTGTATTAAATTTTTCTTTACACGCTTTAGCCCTCAAACGGCCCACATAATCTCTGTGAACCCCTGTCATCTGTAATATCTGTTTGTATATTTGCGCATCATTCACACTAAAACTTCCGGGATTTTTACAAAATAGCAGTTGTCGTAGACCTTCACTACTATTAAATTTTTTCTCGCCCACAACTATATGGTTATCATCAAAATTTAGAGGTGTATTACCCAGCAACCACAGACCATTTTTCAATTCAGGGCCATAAGCAGTATCTGTGTTATTGCAGGAGTATATGCTTACACCATTTGGTGTTTCCGTGTATTGTGTAGCAGGTACGGCTACAGCAGCTTGGTCTTGATGATCAGAGTGTTTTTCATTGGACGATTGTACAATTTGTTTCAGCGGTTCTGTAATAGGCCTGAACACGTTTTCCAGTCGCTTTTTATTATCATCTTCCATTCTCTTCAAGTCATTATACTTTTGTCTAACAGCTTTGCCAAGTTCAGAAATACGTTGTTTACACGACATGATGTAAGCTAATGGATGTAAGAGCCTTATGTAGTCCTATTTAAACTGATGTACATGTGATGTACATGTCGTGTACATGTGCTGTACATGTGCTGTACATGTGGTGTACATGTCTTGTACATGTGCTGTACATGTGGTATACATGTCTTGTACATGTCTTGTACACCACATGTACATGTCTTGTACACGTGATGTATGTATCTTGCACATGTCTTATATTTGTATTGTTTATGTCTTGTATACATCAAGCGATATGTTTAAAAGAAAACTTGTAGCTAAATGAGTAACCTTTTCCTTTAGTTCTAAACCTTAATGATTTAAATTTAATTTGATAAGGGTTATTTAAATCACAACAATTTATCGTAAAATAATTTTATATAATTTAATATATTTAAATTCTTGTATTTCTTTTTACACTTAAGGATTTTATTTCTTTGATTTTAACACATATTTTGATTTATTTAAATAAATTTTATAATTTATTATAATAACGAAATAATATTGTATAATATTACGCAATATCCTCTAATGATGTCATCACTATTTTCTTTAGATAAGGGTTTAAGAATTTCAATTATAAGTTTTTATAGGAGTTTTTTATTTATTTGTAATTGTAAAAATATAACAAAATGTGTATTATTTACTCGATTCTGTATTACAACTAAAAGCTGTAAACTCGTTTCGACCCATGATATGATTAATCAACTGTAGTGCATACCACCCTGTATATGGAGCTACAATTACCTTAAGCCTATTGAATACATGTAAATAAATAAATTAGTTTTGACTTACATCGGCCAACGCCCAATTTCTAAAGTGTTATTTCCACGCATGAGTTCTTGATGATTTTTCTTAAACGAGTCTAAGGAAGATGTCCAATCCCTTTATTCTAGTGTAAAGTGATTGTTACTAAGTTTGATTACCAATATCCTTCTTCTCCAGAGTAATTTGTGTGGGGTTGTCCTTCTGGGGTAAACTTCTGTTGACTGTTCTAAAATTATAAAAATAAGTATTTTACCAAACGTGTAAACAAAACTAATAGACTAATAGATTAAACAAACATTTTTCTCAACAAATCTTACCAGGTTCTGCTGTAGTTTCATGTCCCTTTACATTTTTGTCGAAATCCGGTCTGAGAATATATGTAATAAAAACATTTCGTAATTCTGATAATTTTCCTAAAATTTTAAAAGTATTTTACTAAATGGGTATGCAAATCACGTTGAATGTGAACTAAATAATATTTTATTTTTAAACACCTAAAGCAATATTAAAAATCTAAATAATAAGGAAACAATATTTTAATTATATTTTTTTCAATGTAATAAAATTACTATACTCGGCATATTTATTAACATAAGAGAAAAATATTTTAATTATATTTTAAACTGCCTGGACAATTTTTAGGAATATAATATTATAAAAACAAGATTTTATCTCTGTTTTTAACTACTAAACAATTTTAAGAATTTAGAGAAAGTATACTTATTATATTTATAACTGTTTTATTGCACCAGAAATTCATTTTTTAAAACACCCCAAGCAATATTAAAAATCTAAATAATAAGGAAACAATATTTTAATTATATTTTTTTCAATGTTTATAATTAAAATTACTATCCTTAGCATATTTATTTACATTAGAGAAAATTATTTTAATTGTATTTTATCTCTTTAATTCTTTAAGCTACCTGGACAATTTTTAGGAATAAAATATTATAAAAACAAGATTTTATCTCTGTTTTTACTAATAAACAATTGTAGGAGTTTGGAAAAAGTATACTTGTTATATTTTATCTTTGTTTTTACTAATAAGCAATTGTAGGAGTTTGGAAAAAGTATACTTGTTATATTTTATCTCTGTTTTATTGCATAAGAATTTCTAAATTAATTTAAAAATAAGCTCAAGTAATACAAAACTGTTAGGATGTAGAATAATAGCTTTTGTTACTCTTTACTATTAAATAAATGGTTGTTTGGATGATAATTACTAAAAATAAAAATTACTTACCCAATATATGCACACACACACACGCACACACAATAAAAACTCAGTCTATAGGGAAAAACAATTCAAAGGTCAAATTACACAATAAAAAACAAAAATTGGCACAACCGTTTAGGGAGAAAAAATCGAAATGTAAATTATTTCTTTCTGTTTTACTATTTATATCTAACCACCACCCATTGCGTTATAATATTACATATTTTTTGTTTATTAAGCGGAAGCCTCATTTCCGTTTCAAATTCTAGATAAAACCACAAAGTTTGATATCAATATTGTATTGTAATATTTTTTATTTGAAAATCTTTAAGTTATATTAATTAAATAAAAAATGAATATGTGTTATTTATTCAAATAAATATTTTAAAAATCCTCTCGGAAAAATAAAATTAATTTAGTGTGAGATATTTAAAATTTGCAATTATTTTATAGTTTTACATACATTACTTTGGGAAATAGTTTTTTTCTTATCAGCGCGCACCGCAAAAGTTTAATAACAATTTTAAACAGTATTTTATATTAATTATTTTATAGTTTTTATACATTAGTTAAATTTAAATAATTAATAATTATTTAAATATAGCTTTTATCTCTTTTTATAAATTTTAAATATATCTAATATCCTCTAATGACGTGCTGGCCGATCATTTTTTATAGCATCTCTAGGCGCCTGTTATCAATTCCAAACGGTAGCTCAGCAGGTAGCGCTTCCGACTCTGGTGCAGAGGGTCTCGGGTTCAATTCCTGAGGGTGGCCGGCTGATAGCGGCCAACTGACGGCGACCGAGCGACCTTGGTGGGAAAAGGTGAATTTAACCTTTGGCGATCTTATGGCATTTTTGGCGTTGTTATTTTAATGTTTTAAACAACTATTATTACGCGCACCCCCAAAACAGTTGGATAGGCGATAAAATGGGGTCTAGGACCCGATAAAATGATGCAATGTTACGCAGGGGCAGCTCGCGGTTTAAACGCTGGAGCTCAGAGGTGTGGCCACTGGGTATCTATTATTCAGACGACCGATATTTAAATTTTAGATAGGCCTAAAATCATGGGGCCCTAGGGCCCCCATGATTTCCAGCGCGGGCCGTCCAAAGGGGGAGGGGCCCCCGGGCACCCTAAAAGGGGCCCTTATGGGGGCGCAATTCTGAGTCCGTCCAAAGGACTGAGGGGGCCCCCTAAAATTCGAAGCGTTTTTGGGGCCTCAAATTTTCCAGGGTCGGACCGATGGGCGGTGGTCTCAAGCGGCGGTATACCTACTATCCACTATCTCCCGGGGTTAGTTTACCCCCTTTCCGTTCTCCTGCGTATCCCGCCAAATCACAGCATTACCTGTGTTTGTTGGATCCGAAGTTTTACGCCGGCTGGTAGATCCACCCTAGGAGGTCGTGGATGACAGTGTCAGAGGTTAAGGCCGCTCCCGGAATTTTTGTCAGCCGGGTCGGGCCATACGTCCAGTTTAGGGTTTTTGGAGGACATTGAACTGACCCAAAACTAAGTACAATCCGGAATCCTCCTTAACCAGGGCTTTAGTAATAACCCCATTCATTTGGTATTCCTGAATGGGGGTGGGTGGATTAGTATGCTGCTAGCGCCTTTCCTTGATGGTGTACTTCCTGTTCGTCGCTGTCCGAGTCGGATTTCGGTTCCTGATAGCCGCTTTAGAATTGTTTGCCCCCCTGTGCGATTGAGTCTTATCTTCAGAACCGAAGTGTTGCCGGCCGTACCCCGCCGTAATAAGTGCCCTCTAACTATGTGGAAATTCGTTTAACCTACTGGAATTGTCGACCCTCGAATTATTTATTTTTTCCCACTGTGCGTACGCTTACTTAACGGTTTTTAATGAATTTATGACCCCTTGCGTCTTCGTAATCTATAGATGTAAACATAAATAAATAATTTCTTTAGGATGGTTTCTTTTGCCTAATGTTTATCGTAACCCGAGTGATTAATGGCTTCTTATGTGCCCTTGTGTTTATCGTTTTTTTTAATGTTTCATTTGCATGAGAATCTTCTAAATTGTTTGCGACTAATTAATTTTACCTGAAGAATTATTGTTAGTTAAAGGTTGCGTATTTCGAATTAACTAGTATTAATATTATTGGGTGGTCATGTTCATGCAATTTGGTAGCTACTTATCTAGTTTATGCAGACTTGGACTTCGGGATATTGCCAGGCAGTGTGCTAAAATTGATCCTTATCGCACGTGTCGTAGCCCAGAAAATTTTCATTGGAACTGATCGTCTCTCTCACACCTTTTAATCAGGTCAAACACTTGAGGACAGTCCAGGGGGAGGTACCACGTGTAGAATCTATATTGTTTTTTTATTATTTTACGGCGTTAACCAGTTATCACGTGTAGAATCGATATTGATTTTTTTTTATTTTTATTTTACGGCGCACTTTTCGCAATTGTTGCACTTGTTTGATTATTTATTTATTTATTACCGATTACCGGTATTTCCGCAAACTTAGATTCACTTTGATACTTTACTACGTTTGTATCGTATACGCTGCTGCTTAACTATCTTTAAGCATCCTTACACTTCAAGAGTCAAGACGCAACTGTATTACAAATAAAATGCACATATACACAAAAAAAATTCATCAAATGAATAAAAGGTCTGGTTTGTTAAAACAAATTTTATCTTATTTTTAAAATCTTTAGGTGGTAATATTTTGATGTCATCGGACAAGACATTTTTGATTGTGTGTTATAGTTGTGTAGTGATAGATTTCCTTTTTTTTCAAGAATAAATAGACATGGCAAGATTTCATGTCTAACAAAAGCTGATCTACAATCCTCTTTGTACTTAAGTCCAGCTATTAGACGAATAGCTTTTCTTTGCAGGCGTGACCCCAGGTGAGAATAGCCTAGGTCAGGTGAGATTGAAAGGTGGCAAAATATGCAGTTTTCAGTACATTAATAGATACGCACTTTGCAAGACTGCGCAGTGAAAACAGACTTCTACCCAATTTTTTGGCAACAAGATCAATATGGTTGTTCCATAGCAGTTGGTCATCAAGCATGACTCCCAAAAATTTGGTTTTATCGACGAAAATCTCATTCGTGACATTTGTTATTTTATTTAAAGTAAAAATTATTTTATTGGTTTTATCTGTATTGAGTAGAAGTCTATTTGCACCGAACCAGTCATGCGCCAATGTTTGAGCTTGATTTAGAGCATTCAGAGAATTTTCTAAAGTATCTGAGCTTATTGCCATTGTGGTATCATCTGCAAAAAGGGTAAAAACAGCATTAGTACATACTGATGGTAGGACATTTATGTAAATCAAAAAGAGTATTGGGCCCAAAATGGAACCCTGTGGAACGCCTATGTTAGTTACCCCACTTGCAGAAGTCACCCCAGATACTCTCACCACCTGACCTCTGTCTTCCAGGTAGGATTTTAAAAGATTTTGGCTAATGGGACAAAACCTGTAAA
The DNA here is from genome assembly GCA_921294245.1 of Brassicogethes aeneus. Taxonomy (NCBI): domain Eukaryota; kingdom Metazoa; phylum Arthropoda; class Insecta; order Coleoptera; family Nitidulidae; genus Brassicogethes; species Brassicogethes aeneus. The sequence continues at coordinate 35,188,829 of OV121139.1, forward strand.
ATTTCAGCTTGCCTATTAGAATATTATGGTTTACGCAATCGAATGCTTTACTGAGGTCACAAAACAGAACAGAAGTAAAATTCCTACTTTTAAAGGAGTCCAAAATAAAGGAAGTTAAGTTTAAGACCCATAGTGGTGTTTTTATTTTTCCTAAAGCCAAATTGGCTATCGGTTAAAATTTTATTAGTTTCGAGATGTAAGGTTATTTTGTCAGACATAATTTTCTCAACTATTTTTGAAAGTAATGAGATGGGCCTAAAATTTTCCATTAGTTTAGGATCTCCTTTTTTATATATTGGGACAACAGCTTGCTTAAGGACACTGGAAAAGATACCTTCTTTAAAACAGATATTAATAAATTTTGTAAGAGGAGTTATTATTAGATTTTTTATTGTTTTTATTAACTTTATGCTCAGACCATAAATATCCTCATTATTTTTATTATCTAATTTATTAATTGTATCTCTCACTTCAATAAAACTTTAAAAGCTAAATGACGCATTTGGTGGATTTTTTAAGTATTCTAACGGATTTTTGTGATTAAACTATTAACTAAATTTTTTGCAATATTTTAAAAAAAATCATTAAGGCTGTCAGGATTTAGAGGTTCTGTACTGTGCTCTTTATTTGAATTTCTAGAAGAATTTATAATTTGCCACATGCTTTTTGCTGGGTTGTGAGACTTATTTATAAAATTATCATTTGCTTCGATTTTGGCTAATTGAATGGCTTTTTTATATTTTATTTTATAATTTTTATATATCTCATTACTTAAGTTTGAATGTTTGCAAATTTCATTCAAGAAAGACAAATGTTCTCTCATGCTTTTAAAAGTGCTGTTAATAATAATAATAACTTTATTGCCCAACAGAATTACATTCCAATTTAAGGACAAAATATAAATTTACAACAATGTATTAATATCTCAAAATATAACATCTTCAAAATTGATTAATATCATAAATATCAGAAGCACAAAATACTAATTATCAATTAAAAAATTCTTGAGCAATCTTTATTAAGCTATTTAGCGAAATGTTGTTAATATCACATAGATGGCTAATTGAATTAAAGCTTGAGAGCATTGTGTAGAAGGGTGACTTTAACATAACATTTGTATTGGGTCTGGGACATTGAAAGACTAGTGAGAGTTAAGTCTTGGAACTGCAAACTTAACATAACTTAGTAAAATACTTGAGTCCACTTTATTATGGACTACTTTGTATAGGAAGACCAGGGAGACAACTACTCTTCTACTTTTTAGGGTTTTAAAGTCAAAGCTTGAAAGTAATACCTCATGGTCAATACCCTGATTGGGATAAAATCCTTCAGATTTGAACCACAAGTATTTAAGTAATTGGCGTTGTATTACTTCAAGAGCTCCAACCTTGATCTCACCAGTGAAAAATACAAAGTTTTAATTGCACTAAGCCCTCTAAAGTCTTTACAATTTCTAATAATAAAGCCAAGTATTTTAAGTTTGCTGTCAAAATATACCCCGAGGTCTTTTATGTCAGAACATCTTTCAATGAATTCTTTATTTATTGTATAGTCATACATAATAAAATTGTTTTTTCTCGTAAAGGTACAGATTTTGCATTTACCTACGTTAAGCGATAATTTATTTAATTTACACCAGTTACTTAGTATATTCAATTGTTCTTGGACGTAAAATCAGTTTTCTATTGTTTTAATGTTATAGAAAATTTTGAGATCATCAGCAAATAGCAAGTGATGAGTGCCTTAAGACTTTGAAAGGTCATTAATAAAAAGCACAAATAAAAGAGGTCCAAGGTTAGAGCCTTGGGGCACACCGGATGTTGCATAAAATTGTTTAGATCTATAGCTATTGTATAGGACATACTGTGGTCTACTAAATAAATATGATCTTAATAAATTAATTAAATTTGTATTAAATCCGAGTAGGTCCAGTTTTTTAAGTAAGATGCAGTGATCAACCTTGTCGAAAGCCTTCGAGAAATCCGTATACGCCACATCCACCTGCCCACGATTATCTATTATATTTGATAGAAATTGTGTGAATTCAGTAAGATTACTTTGAGTGGAGCGCTTACTAACAAAACCATGTTGCTGCGGTGAGATTTTGGACTTAATTTGGGGATATAGACAGGCATATACATGCATCTCAAAGATCTTCGCAAAATTGCTCAGCAAAACAATTGGTCGATAGTTCTTAATTTCCGACTTTGCGTTGGACTTATGAATTGGACACACCTTACCGATTTTCCATACATCAGGAAATTTATCAGTTGATATTATAAGATCGAATATGGTTTTTAACGGCTTAACAAAAACTGCAGCGCAATCCCTGATAAGGTAGCTTAGTACTAGGTCATTACCTGATGTTGGTTTGTTGTTTAATTTTTTTATAAGTTTCAATAGATCACTTTCTGTAAATTTTTGTAAGGTTATACAAGATTGGCCGATGTTAAATGAAGCTGGATAAATGACATTGGGGTTATGGGGCTCATAAACACTGCTAAAGTAGTCTGCAAACCCGTTAACGATATCTTCTGGATTTTCCAGAGAGTTATTATTTAATGTAAGCCTGCCTGGTATTCTTGAGGTTCCTTTTTTGCCATTTACATAGGACCAGAACTTATTGGGTTCCGTATTGATTTTGTTTTCGATGTTATCTAAGTACTGCTTATAAGCTAGTGATATTTGATTTTTTGTGTTTGACCTTAATCTGGTAAATTCATTATAATAATATTGTGACTTATATTTTTTATATTTTTCATGATATTTGGCTTTTAATTTTAGATTATACTTAATTTCTCTTGTGTACCAAATGGGATATTGTATTTTAGAGTTGTTGTTATTATAAATTGGTACATATATATCAAACAGTGAATATAATTTATCATAAAACATTTCACAAACATCATTTACATTCTTGATATTATTTAAAAAAGACCAGTCTGTATTTAATAATTCTTGATATAAAAGTTTAAAATTAGCTTTATTAAAGTTATAGTTCCTACTACTTGAGTTTGATGGAAAATTGTAATTGTTTGTATTATAAATTTGAAAATTAATCGTTAGTGATGGGTGATAAATGTCTTCTCTTATTAAGGGTAGACATTCACGAGTAACATAAGCTGAGGGTAAGTCTGTAAGTACCAAGTCGAGTAATTTATTTTGAAAGTTGGTGATTTTATTAAATTGATTTAAGCTTGTAAAATTTAGAAAATGTTTTATTGATTGGCTTTTGCTATCTCCTGCATTTAAATTAAAGTTTGGTATGTTAAAGTCACCCAAGATTAGTACATTTGATTTATTAATAATTTCAAATTCAAGATTTTCTAAAAAGACATTTAGCTCATGACTAGTGATTTGAGGTGGTATATATAATACGTATATGTACAAAGAGATATGATTAAATATAAGTTTTACTCCTAAAATATCTATAAAATTATTAAGCTCATCTAATGAAGTATGATCTAAAAGTTGAACATCGTACGATGATTTGAAGGCTAGTAATACACCTCCACCTCGAGAGGTGTTTGTTAAGTGAGACTTACGATCACCGCGCCATATATTGTAATTCGAGCAAAATAATTCCAATACATTAGGAGTCAACCATGTTTCAACTAAACCAATTATGTCGTAAAAACCATCACTGGTTGATGAGTACAAGTCTGAGATCTTTGTGTTTAAGCCTCTGACATTTTGAAAATAACACTGAATATCTAATTTGTTGGGCACGTTTAGTTTAAAGTTGTGATTCTAGGAACACCATGTATATATTTTATTGTAAGGTTTCCTTCTCCGTTTTCAGAACGCCGGTTAATTTCCTTTTTTAATGATTGGAAGTGTTCAATCTGCTTTCGAGTTCTATCCATGGATATGGATATTCCAGAAAAATTTTCGGCATCCTTCAAATTTTTAGCTTGATGAATGAGATTTTTGACGGATTGTTCATTTTCTAGGTTGACTTTAATGGGTCTAGATGTGGTTTTAGTAGGATCAAATTTAAACCAATTTACAGTATATGGATGGGTAGATTTATCTATAATATTTTTTATGGGAAACGCAGCATGAAATGCACTTATTTTCAAAAATTGAGAACCTTTTGAATTTATATTATCCTGTGAATTTATAAAATTACAATCAGCCCTATCAACTGTATTAAAAAATAAATTAATTCCTGAATGTGTAATTGGTCTAAATGACTTTTTTTGAGGATTTAAGTGAAAAGAACAATTAACTCCAAATTCAACCAACTGACCTTTATGGTCAGATATATTAGGATCGATTTGTTGGAATTTAAAGAAATAGATGTCGAAGAGGTAATTTGTCGTTTCGAAAACATATCAGCCACTGAAGGGGTTTTTCAAGTTGAACTTCAATTAAACGAATCACACCACCTTTCCAACTCGTGTTAACATTGGTTCCATGATTTAAACCATATTATCTTGATTAGAAGCTAAATCAGTAGACCCAAAATCTATTAAGGCAATTAGTTGTGATGGAACTTCCATCACAACTAATTGCCTTAATAGATTTTGGGTCTACTGATTTAGCTTCTAATCAAGATAATATGGTTTAAATTAGCAGCTGTTCCAGGTCCCTTTATAGTCAAGTTATCAAAATACTTGCTTTCCGGCTCCTCTATAAGGGCAAAAAATTTCTATCTCTACTTTACAATAAAAAATAGGAAGTTTTATGCCTAATTGTAAAGTGGTACGATTGAGAAACTTGGCCATTTCCACGAGGATAAAATTTGCGATATGAGCCGAAGGCGAGTTAAGTAATTCACCCTTTTTCTAATTTTGTAAGAGAATTTTCAAAAATAAGTAAAATCAGACATTAAATGTCACTTAGAAATACACTTTCTTAACGGAAAGCAAAATCTTGTCGTTTCATTGGAGACTGTTGAAAAAATTATTTTCTACACGAATGAGTCACTTTCTCAATTAAAATTGGTTAAGAAAAGTACACATTTTTTAATATGATTAGATAAATAATATTACTACATAGTAGTATTTGTTGTATTTTTCCTAAAAAATTTACGAGTTGATGTTGTATATTTACAAAAAATATTAAAAATACAATAACATGTGTAAATATCCTGATTTAGTATAGTAATTGTCATTCTCAACTATGATTTGAATTTACCTCTACTTTTTAAAAGTAAAAATTTAGTAAATTAGCATTAATATTATTAACAGTGTAGTATTCATATAAAATAAAAATATCTAAAATAGGTATTTAAAATAGCAAAAGTAAAACACGTGTTTTAAAATTTATCTTTAAAACTGAGGTATAACAAACCGCGACATACATATGTCGCCAATATTGACGATTCCAGTAAATATTTAAATATATACTTATTATTGAATTGAAGTATAATTGATATATTTATTATTATATATATGTTATAACATCTCAGAAGTCCACAAAAAACATTTATGTTTGTTATTCATTTGGGAAAATGGATCTAAGATTAATGAAAACTGACCGAGTAGGTAGCTAATTTATATAATATGTTATTATAATAATAATATATTATAATATGCACTCTCTAAAAATAAATTGGTCAACAATTACTAATTACCACAGTTACTATACCATGGTTGACCATAGGATACCAAGGTATCCCCAATATTTAAATCAAATTCTTATGTAAAATTGACCCATAAATCCGAAAATACCATCAAAACTTATAAAAGTAGCAGTTTTTGAGATATAGTCAATTCCATATTATATGAAAAATTGACTATATCTTAAAAACTGTTATACTATTGACAAAATTTTTGAATTCAGGGAACAATTTTACATGGACATTGACTGCTAAATATTCGGGAAACAAATTGCTATTGACGAGAATTATTAGTGGCTGCTTTTTCGCTATGACAATTAGTCATTTTTGACTAATTCATTTTTAGAACCCATTAACCATTACCAAATTTAAAAATCGTTTCCGTACAGAGAAAAAAGTCCCTACTTAATATAAGAAGTAGTAGTTAAATAGCCGCCCATAAGTACTTTTGGTATTATTTAAAACTACAAAATCGTAACTGTAAGATTATACCTAATAATATTATATCGTTTAACAAGATAATAGTGATGATAAGATGGTAAGTTACAACTACAAGAGTTTAATTTAAACACAACTGTAGTAGTAAAATTTATGACTACGAAAATATATTAAAAAAAATTAATTAAAGTTTTGGTAATTATACTAATATTATCTATATATGTATAACAAAAATAATTAGTTTTACAATTTTGTTATTAAATATATATTTCATAATTATGAAACGTTATAAAATTAAAACAATTGATAAAATTTAAATTTAATTTATTATAAAAAGTTATTTTGTTTACAAATAAAATATATTATAATAATTTTGTTGTTGTTACTTTTCATGAAAAAGAACCACAAAATTATTAACACGTACATGTATTATAAATAAATAAATTACACAACTGAAAAATCCAAATTCATCTGTTTCATTGACAGCAAAGGCATAATAATGACTATCAAAATAATCAATATTTAGTTTTTTATAATATAAATAATATGTTTTATTTTTATTTAAAATTATATCAATAAAAATACCAAATATAAAATTGAAATACTCATTATGTGCATTATTTATAATGATAATAGAATTTTCTTTTAATTGGCTACCTTCAATTTCCACCCATTTGTAACAATCGTAAACTTCTTGACCCAATAAAGTTTTTTATGTATGATTTACGGTTAAAATTGCATTTGGGTCCGTAATTTAAATTTTCATTTTTTTGTGTTAACGTACGTATCAAACCTAATTGATGTTTTATAGACAATGAATGTGTTATATTGATTCTAGAATTTATGACATTAGAATGTTCTTTAAACGTTCTATGCTTTGCTTTAAATAGTATGCTTGATAATAAGTCAATTGGTCCCGACATTTGAAATATTTTAGAATAATGTGTTAACATATAATATTTAAAACTAGCATGGGGTTTGGTAAGTTGCAAATACAATTTATTATGTTCATAAACCAAGTCTAAAATAGTTTGGTAACATTTTCGCTGTAATCTTTTTGCCATTAAAATATGTATTAATTTTATTAAACTTAAATACAATTTCCAGACCAATGATTTCTTTGGCACTAAATCGCCAACTAATACTCTAAAATCTGCTAAGAAATAACATTTTAGAGGCTGAACATTTTAAATTATTATTTAGTATATTTATAAGCTTTAATTTAGGAGGTATATTAAGTATGTCTAAAATTAAGTGTATCAATTGTAAATAATTTTTGTTTTATTATGAATGTTTTTAAAATAAAAATAAAATCAGTTTTGCAGACACCCTCTAAAACATCGTGCACAAAATCAACTGCAAAATTAGATGTAACAAAAAATCCAGGAACATCGTAATGTTTAATACGAATAAATATTGATTTCACAGTCAGAAGTATAATTAGTTATATTTCGATCGTACATTTCCGAATATCTACAGCTTGTTCCAAGCAGATGTTTTGATGTTTTACATAAACCGCAACAATAGTTTCCAACAAAATTTTCAATAAATGCCAATATTGAATTTTGATTCAAGTTGTCTCCCAAAATAAGACCTAACTCAAAAATACTTTCTTTTGAACACCTTTCACATTAATTGCAATACCAACTTCTTTTAAATATTTAAACTCATAAATTAATATTGAAAACAAACGTTTATCTGTAAATTTTTTACGATCGTTAATTTTAAAAAGCACAATTAAATATATATTTTTAGTTTAGATAAAAGATGTGGTGGTATGCAGGGTAAAGAAAAATACACACCATCTAGTTTATTTACACCAGCATGTGAGCCAAGAGGGTTTCCTATTTCAAAATCATCGTAGTATAAAAATATAGGAAAACTATCTTGTTTGCTTCAAGTTCTTTTAATTTATCCTTTTTTTTATCTTGTAATGGTATATAGGTATTTTTACATCTGTTCGAATACATTTTTTTCGATGTTTTGTTTTAATTAGTTGCTAACGTGAACCTATTGTAATTATATGTTTTTCCGGTTTCGCAAATAATTAAATGTTTGTTGTAGTACCTCCCTGTAACTGATCGAGGCCACTTATTTTAAAGTCAAAAAATTGCTCTTTCCCTTCTCCGTCCACCAATGGGCAGCCGCAGCCACTCCGTAGGCATGGGCATATAGAAAAAAAACATCGAAACCCAACATCGATAGTAAAAAACATCGGTACATACATACATCGATGTTTTGGAACCTCGATGTTCTTTTCTTTTTCATTTATGGCATTATATTTTTTAAAGAAAACGGTTTATAACATATAAGTAGGTGAAGCCCAACAGTTTTATTGTTCATCCACCATTTTAACGGATTTTCTTTTAGGCCAACAACCGGGTTTTTCAAATACAACGACATTTCACTGAGAGGAGGATTCTCCTTTGTTGCTACTTCTAAGGGTTGTAGGAGCACCATTACTTTTTTTAGTTCTAAAATCTCCATGGCTGTCACCATAGGAGGGACAGTACCGCTCGACCATATAATAAGTTGAATTCCGAGTGAAAACTTCTTGAACTAGTTTTTTTCTGTTTTATTATCTGCAACTTAAACCTTGCGTAGCTTATCATTTGCAATGACAGACTGCTTGAACTAGGTAACAATAGCTTTCACTTTTTCTAAAATGATGCATAATTCATTCACTGACTTTATGGACTTTTCGGCAATAAAATTTAATTGATGAACAATGCAGTGGATATGCTATTAAGTTTATTTCAACAGCTTTCGTCATTTTTGCGGCTCCATCTATTAGAACACATGTTTCTTTATTTTTTAAAATACCCCATTGCTCACAATTGTGCTCTAGTGTTTTTGAAATATACTCATCGCTCTGTTAAATCACATATACCTAGAACTTCGGGACAGAAAAATTTTCCGGTGACATGATAAAGTTATATAACTCAAAACAGGTCATGTCAAAATTTTTTATTCCGATATTTTGTCCATTGGGCCGCAATTAAAGAAAATTTTCGCTCAACAGTAGCGAAGAAGAACTCACATATTTTTAGTAGTTCTGAAAAACTTTCAATACATTGCTGAAAATAAGTAGGCCACTTTTTGTGAGCTGGCAAATCATGTTCATTCTCCATAGTAAAAGGTTCAACATATATTTTTTTAATAAAGAATACTGGTCAAAAAGTTTGGCGTCCTCTATATTAACACCCTTTTTTTAAAAAAATTCGATAGATGGTAAGATGTCGTTTTCCCAGTCATTATTCTCTGTATTCTTCCATCCACTTAAAACATTTAAATTCCTCAAGAGGTTTTATTCCACTATTTAGATAATTGCTTTTTTATATAAAAAATATATATTTTGTTTAAATATGAAACATTCATTTTCCAACCCTTCTTCGGACGCTCTTCTCAACAATCGCGTACTTTTATTAATGAATGTACGAAATATAGGATAATCTTAAGATCCCTTTCTATGGCAGGGAAAAACGACAACCACCTTGTTTTCGAATGGTACAAAAGTTGTTGATAATTGGTGTCAACAAATTCACAAAATTGCTTTAAAGTAGCAACCCTTACAGTGTATATACTAAAATAGTTGAAAAGTTTTAAAACTGTGGACTCTTATTAAGAAAAAATAACATTCCGGAATCATCTTTAAAAATCTTCAGAGTTAACTTTGGTACAATACAATAGTGGCCTTCAAAAATGGTGGCTATTTTGTAAAGAAAATGAGGTCAATGTTTTTGAAAGCACACCTTACCTAGTTAAACAATTTTTATCTATTGAGTTTGAAAGGGGAATATCCCACGGAACATTACATTCATATAGGTCCGCTCTGGCTCAAATTTTAAATTTCGACGTAGGTACTGATCCAAAGATTAAAAGGTTTTTAAAGGAGTAGCTAACATTCGTCCCAATCCTCCCAAATATAGTAATATTTGGGATCCAGCTACAGAGATCCAGATTCTAAGATTATCTTTCTAAAGAAAAAAACAAAACTATTTCAATAGAAAAATTAGGAAAAAAGTTGACCACTTTGTTAGCGTTGGCAACCGCACAACGGGTGCAAACTCTCTCAAATATAGAAATTGAAAATATATTGACCCTTCAGGGCAAATTAGAAATTTTAAAAGATTCCGTTAAAAATAAAAACATCAGGATTCTTCCTTTTTTCGTTAAGCGCCCGTTAATTTGTGTAGCAAAAACCCTTTTAATCTACTTCTAATCACTTTTAAGAAACCTTATCCTAATGCATCATTACAGACATTGAGTAAATGGATTAGGGAAACATTGACCAAAAGTGGTATAAATGCAAAAAAATTTTCCGCTCACAGTACCAGGTATGCAGCTACGTCAACTGCAGCCAGAAAAGGCATGTTAAACACAATAAAAAAAACTGGTAACAGCACATCCAAATCGCCACCTAAAAATTAATGAAACTATTAATTATATTAAAACACTAACAAAGGTAGTGGAATATATGTAATAAAGGAATTTGCAGATCCTACTTTCGAAAATTTAGGAATCAAATTGTATTTACGCTTTCGAGATATATTAGGAAACAAGTGGAAAAACCAAAAAAGCAACATTTTCCTCTAAACCTAGGGCAAAAAGAAACGTTTTTTAATATATATTTTGTTTTAAGTTTGATTAAGTAACTTACCATTGTACTCTTCATTGTTTTTGATTGTTTTGAAATGCTTTATCAAAATATACTATAATGTAATTGGAATACAAGGAACTAGAAAGTGAGGGATGTAATTTTTCAAAATCTTGTAGAACCTAAAAATAGAGCATAAAAGAAGCAAATCTTAAATATAATGCAGTTCTTACCAGTGAATAGCCCAATGGCATCCGCAGAGCAGAATAAATATTGAAATAAGTATTTTTCTTCAGCCAATTTATTTGTTCCAAAATTATATCCGGTAGATCATTATTCTCTTTTAAATTAATTTATAAGTTTCATTTCAATTAAATTATATATATATATATATATATATATATATATATATATATATATATAAATATATATAAAAATTTATTTACCTTCTACAGTAACGCTGTTATTTTCCAAATTTTTCTTTTCAATTATATGAAATTTCAAGAAAGTGGATCTTAAATTGACGTATTTGTCCCATAGTTTGCCATGAGCACTGATTGGTTTTCCTTTTGAATCTCTGTGTCTAGAAACATAATACCTATTAGGAAATTATGTTGGAAAAATACTGCAAATCTCTTTGGCAAGCTCAGTAAAGTGTTTTCCAGAAATTCTAAAAGTTTATGTATATTTTAATTTGTTTTACCTTTTCTCGGGATTATCCTTTAGTTCATCTTTTATTATTAAATTTACTAACAGTCTTCTTTTAAGTTCACCATGTATTTTGTAATGCTTTAAAATAATTTGTATTTCGTTACAACTGTGAAGTAAATGGCCTAAATCTGCAGATCCAGTAGCGGTATTTTAAAACTGAATGGTAAAGATTTATTATTATCAGAGTTTATATCTTCAAGTAATAATAGATTCTGTTAACCCATATAAACCTAAAACTATTTTTTGATTTTTTGATTGCTAATAGCTAGAGTTAAATCTTAAAAAAATATTAGAAAAAAAATCATACAATGTCATAATTGGTCTAGACACGCTGTAGGACGGTAGGGCTATGCACTACCATAATTTAAAAAACTCGATTATCTTTAAATGTTTAAAAGTTTTATTTCAATCCTAAATTAACAAAAGAACCCATTATGTATCATAAAATATAACCGGGGTCACATTTTTTACAAATGAAATTTGCTTTTTTGTGGAATACCGCGCATTTCCGCTGATTTGGTATGTATAAATCAAGATGGTCCAATCTGTCAAACCGAGAAAACTCACGCAAATTTTTGGGTGGTTTTAAAGGTCCCCTTTTCGATTTCCTTTTGTAGGTTTTCAGTAGCTCTGTAGCTACGGATTTTCTGAACTTAATTGGTCAAGTTTTCCGCCATTGCTTTTGTGTATTCGCCAAGAGTTTTGCATAGAAATATCGATGCAGTGGGCAAACAGCGGAAAAAAACATTTTTGGTAGGGGTCAAAATGAACAATGTAACGCAGCCGCAAAGCACCAATCCAAAATTTGTAACCCCATCAGATTGGTTTTCCTCTGATCAACTCTTTACCGCTATGGCGCCCAAAGTAGGGAATCATAGATTAGTCTATGCTGTGGTTTTATTCAACTGGAGCGTACTCAAAAAACTTCCTGTTGCGAGTATTTATGTTTATTAAGTTATTAAAATCTATTTCGTGATATCGCCTCGCAAACCAGTTTATTGTTAGTTTCGTCTCTATTTTGCCAATACATCCTTTTTCGTGGTAACGATACGTAACCACTAAGAAGAACTCCAATGAAACAGAGCAGCTCATCTGTAGTCACATCTCCTGCACGAGTCTTTTGTGTTGCATATATGTTGGTAAAATACATAATCTGATTGATCTTTTCTTCGTCGGGGTCAGATGAAGAGCCGACAAATACTGGGCAGCACAGGGGAGTTGTTTTTTGATAGGACCTTGCAGAGAGTAGTTTGTCAGCTAAATTTTAATGAGCTACCCCTTCGTCACATTTTTTTTACTCTAGATGGAAAGACCTCTGGGCCTACGAAGTTTTATGGACCGATTGGTAAGCTGCTTGACACCTGTAAAATATTACCTGTAAGAGACAATGAAATAATTGATTGCGACATATCGTCCCTACAGGAACTAGATAGTTACAGTAATCCTAATAGGGATAAGAAGTATTTAGATCGTATTGTTTACGCTGTTACCACTGGTTATTGTTCTTTTGAGTAGGCAGCAATGGTTCCTGTCCATATGCACCATACACGGTGGCTCACATTAGCGTGCCGTTGCCTTCGCCTGTACATAGGATCTAAAAACCCTAGCAATGAAATAAAAAAAAAAGGTTACCCTCATCGTGCAAGTGTATGCACTTACATGGTTCAGAGTTCAAACCAACGGATTTTATGCACATCCTGAATTAATGTTAGTGGCGATACTGTGGGATGACAGCTTGTCTGTGCGCTTAGAGGCTACCCGCAGAATTTTTTATGCCCGATTGTTACCACCTACCACAATCAAAAAATTTGAAATACCTACCATTAATGTTAAGGCTGAAGATAACTCCAAATTAATTTATTGGGACACTGAGCAACTAATTGAACCACCGCTTACCATGAGGATCCCGAAGGCTTTAAACAACTATAAATATCTATTTGAAATGCCGAACCACACGCAAGCTGTAAAACGTATGGTCAAAGAGATTACGCTTGGTAGTGGCAAAGTCGTCTGTCATGACAGACGGGATGGGTTCATCCGCGCAAGGCTGGCTGATCGGTATGTAATGCCATTATTTGAAACAAAAGCAGACTTCCGCGTTGTATAAATTACCATGTCCAGGGTGCATTGCCTAGATGTGGTTGGGTGGGCATGGGTGAGACTTGATTTCCAGCCACCTCAACGTGGTGAGTCTCAGGTAGTCCATATGGACTAGCAAAGAGCTGCAAAGCTTACATTTCGTACATTCAGAAGGTTTAGTGTAGTAGGTTAACAACTTGAGAATGTTGGTCATGTTAGTGGATAGATTTGCGGTCCAGGGGTAGGGAGGGTATAAGGCCGTTCCCCACCTCTCCCCACTCCTCTGGCAACTCTGGCAAGACTTTCCCGCTGTTGGAATTAGTGAAACCTGACTAAAACGAAATACCCTAAAATGCCTATTTATATTGCATTTAACTCTCACTTAGACGTCATGTCATAACTATCGGCGCCAGATCAACTTCAAAGTTCATACAAAACTGGAAAATATTACTAAAATCATGAAAGTTTCACCGCAATGCGCAAGCGGAAGCCGATGTCGTACACCAATTTTTTTTTAATCATTTTTTGCATGAGTGTGGGCAACTTTTTCCGCAAAACCAAATTTCCAAATTTCCATACGGCCTACCAGGTGGTCTGTGAGTCATGACATGAATATGTTTTCCGAATAAAAATTGCAACTACATAAGTTTATATATGTTATATATATATATTATATTTTTGGTGATTAATTTGATACAAAGTTGTTAGTTTAGTATCTAGTAGTCCCTCCTCGACCTCATCACAGCTGCAACTCGTCTAGGCATACTATCCATTAGCTTTTTGATTAAAAGTTGAGGTATATCTTGCCATTCTTCAACAACATTTGCAAGCGGCTTCAAATTTAGAAAATTAGCATTACGATCGAGTAATCTTTTTTTTAAATAAAACCAAACATGCTCTATTGAATTACAATAAGGCGATGTTGCAGGCCAGTCCATTCGTATAATGTGATCCAATATCGCTCGATTCACATCCTTGCCCAATGCAGACGAGCATTACCATCCACAAAAAAGTAATCCCTGCCATGTTGTTTAATAAATGGTCAACAAAAGGGCTCGATAACCTGATATCTATATCGTTCACAATTCATCGTAGAGTTCATGAGCACTAAAAAGTCAGTACGGCGCGCCGCGGCGTTGATGTGAAATAACACCTCAGACATTGCCAGTCCCACATGTAAAGAATTAAAAAAACGCGAATAAAAAATCACGTCATTAATTTAAAAAAATCATATTTTACCAACATATTTAACCAACACGTTATAAAATTATTTAAATGTTTAAGTTTATTCACCGATTACTCAGGGTAAATGGGTTTTAACAGACTGTATATCAGCTTCAAAACTTCCTCCAAAATAAGGAGCCGCGGGTGGATTAAAATGCCAGTCAATGGCCTCTTTCGAGCCTGCTTCTTGCATAATGTGATAAAAATACTTACTGGCCCCTACAAAGTTAGTGTCATTGTCTATGCAAACGTTGGAACAACGACCACGGCAGGCAATAAATTGTCGAAACGCAGCCAGAAAGGCTTCAGTAGAGAAATTAGATGCGAGCTTCAAATGTAATGCCTTTGTGGCCAAAAAAACAAAAAGATACAAACAGGCTTTAGTAGTCTTTTAGTAGCCTATCAAATTTAATTAAAACGCTAGAGAAGGGTTTTAATTGAGAAATCCTACTGGCAGGCAAATTCCCCATGGAAGAGATAGATAGATAGATAGATAGAACTGATAGCACGCTTAATAGATAAAATTCAGAATCTTTAGGTTAGTAAATGTTGGAGAGTTTGTGCACCAGGGTAAAAGTGTTAATTTTGATAATATTCAATTATAAGATCTTCCAGTCGACTTTTACGAGGTAACAGAGCAGGGAATTTGTTATCATCGGAAAGTAACGAATTTTTAAGACGAACATGAGAATACCTAATTCATTATGAAATGGGGATAATTTTCGAAGAGGTTATGACACGAGTTTATTTTTAACAAATATATCGATGACTTTCGGCCAAAGTATCGCAAGCAACAAAACCTCAATATCGAAAATTTGAACATTTTTTGTTTTAAAGTCAGTTTTAAACTATCGTCTTGTCCTGAGGTTGTTTCTAAGGTATGTTTGGTGCTCTGATTTCAAAAATATTGATGCTTTTTACCTATTAGTAAGATTTTATGATGTTTAGAGACTTGCGATACATTGCTTGAATTTAATTTTACACAGAAAATAACCTAAATTAACGATAGTTTGCCGGTATTGCTTGGGTACTTACGTTAGTCTTGCAGTGCTATTGAGGAATTTAGGTATCTAGTAACAAACGCTTATATTATTATATTATAACATTATAATAATATTTAACAGTTTTAATAAAAGTCAATAAGGTTTATTTTTCACTTAATTGATTTTAGTTTTTTTAAATTAAGTTTGACAACCTGCTATAAAAACCAAATAAACTACTAATGCTTAAATATGAATATTTTTATTTGAAAAAAATATTATTACTGTTTTAAAATTATTCTACTAAAAAAACAATAAACTATTAAAACTATTTTGATTACTGTTCTTCATACTCGGAATCATCTTCTTGGTCGATTTCAGGTAACACATCTCTGACAGTTGATTTTGATTTCATATTTAAATATTCTTTATGATATTTAACAGAGATTACTTTTGTCTTAAACAAATTTTGTAGATTCGCCTTTTTCTGGGATGTTAGTAGTAATTTCTGGTGGTACAAAGGTTGTGATAACACATCAAAACATAATCTTTGAGCTGAAATTTAAGCTATTAGTATCTATGTGGATATAAAAACAACTTTGTTGTAAAGTTTCACGAAATTTATTAAATTTTGACAATTGTTTCGCTACACAGTAGCTTCTTCAGAATTTGCTACTGTGTAGCGAAACAATTGTCAAAATTTAATAAATTTCGTGAAAATTAACAACAAAGTTGTTTTTATATCCACATAGTTAACATGGAGTTTCATTAAGTAAAGGTCGAAACAATTAATAATCTATTAGTATCTATTCAAAACAATCAGATAAAATCTTACTTTTTGACTTCGCCGGAATGACATCTATCCCTGTATTTCTGTCATAGTTATAATTTACTTTGAATTTGAATTTTCCTTTTTCAAAATATGCCTGAGGAAGTTGACTGATCTTAAAAAATTTGGTGCTCAAACGATCTTATTTTTTATGCTTCTTTCGATCGAAGGGTGGACCGAATCAACTGGCATGTAGGTATGCCCCGGAAGCAAAAATACTATTTTTATCGTTTTAATATTTATGCACATATATAACCAAATATAACCAACTTATTCTAACCCCCTTTAACCCATTCTAAAGTACACTAATGTTGTAGGATTACCAGAGTCCAAGATAAACTTAAAACGCATACATACCCTAAAGGAGCACCCACATCATTCACCTGCAATCATTTACTTAACACATTCATACTTTACACATATTGAAACAATAATTAAAAGATCTTCTTGGTTATCAATAAAACTAAAATAAACGTACTCTTTTTGGCATGGCAAATCAACACCATAAAGCCAGCGACCTAAAGACCCCCAAATAATAATCAAAACATAAAAATACAATAATATCAAGCCGATATGCGATATACAATGAGAACAGGTGTGTACTTAATAAACTAAATTATACTTATACAATGCTTAACTTATTTCTATTACATAAATCATGTAGCGTTACTATTTGTAACGTTACAAGGTCTCGCTACACCCTCGGTTGCCATCGCACTCTCCCCAAATACAACAATAGCCATTTCGTGTGCCTGACTCATATATTGTTTCATTATAAAATGCATATTTTCTTGAATAGTACAGAAGAATATTGTCTCCATGAGGAGTATTCAAGACTTTTTCTAAATCAAAACAAAGGTAGTAATTATCAGTCAAGTACCTTTTCTGGTCTTCTAAAAATAAATGTTTGCTTTGTTCCTTCATTTCTATATGTTTTGTAAATAATTCCTTTAAAGTTTCCGTTTCTAAAAAAAATTTACCCTTCTACTTTTGCACAGTTTACATTTATCCTTCTTAGTTAAATGAAAACCTATATTAAAATCGTTTAGAAATATATTTCTAAATATTTTCAATGACGGTATGTGTTTTGATTGATTGGCTTCTTGATGGTGTAAAAATATTCGATATAAAAATCCCACGTTTCTCATTTATGTTATTAAATACCTTCTATCACTATGATTGCGGCAATAGTAAGAAGGTACCGCCGCACAGTTGATCGAGCTCATATATGTTAGTGGACATACAGCAATTATGAAAAATTACTAACTTGATATCATTTTTTTTAAATGTCTCCCAAAAACTTCAAGTTTGTTAAAAATAAGCATAACATTTTTTTTGGCAACATACTAAACAGTACAGAAGGCGTTTTTCGTAAAGAATGTTTTTTGTTATTTTCCTTATTAAACTGACTATTACAAATTAAACAGCATAACTTCATACCTTAACAAAAACTTATATATTTTTTTATAGTTTTATTTTATATGATAACTAAGCTTGCAAATTGCCCGGTTAACTTAATACCAACACGTATTTAGTAACAATAATTTTTAACATTTTATTGTTATACAATGCGTTACACAAATCTAAACTTTATCTTGAGTTTTAAAAAAATGCTTAAATATGCATAAACTTCTTTTATGGCTGTTATGGAGTTCAAAGGTTATTTAAAACAAATGTACAGAGATTTGCCGCCACAAGGCGCCACTTTGGAAAATATAGATCATAGAGTGTTATGGAGCATAGTGGGATTTCGAGAAATAAGTTAATTGTTTATGTTGTCATAGTATTTAAGCTGTCAAAATTTGTGTTAATATATTTTTGGTGCATACACTATAAAATAAGTTTAATTAAAAGTAAAATATGGAAGAACTAAGAAGCAATTTTGATTTATTCACAACATTAAGATCGTCGGGTGTTGGTTTAAGCGACTTTAAAACTTTACTGAGTATTACTGTAAAAAAACTTAATTTGGATAATTTAAGTGAAACGGAGAAAGATATTTTAAGTGAATGCCTCAGAAAGTTTACTTTAAATGTGTCAAAAAGATGGAGAGAATGTAACCGTACATATGAAAAGTTTTTAAAGAACAACCAATCATGGATTAAACAAGACTTTGCCTGGCCGCGTTTTGTTTTAATATCTCAACCAGTAAAATCGGCATTGCAAATTGTACAGAAGAAACGTAAAAAGTTTGAAGATCTCTCCTTAAAGCAAAAGAAAAGAAGAACAGCTTACCTGAAAAAAGAAAACGTGGAAGAATTATCCTTTGCTATAACTTCAAAAATGAGTAATTGTGAAAATGAAGATGTAAATAAAATATTTAAATTTTTAACTCAACATCCCCAACATGTAGAAAAAGTAAGACATTTTTGTGAAAACATTCAGAAGTATCACCAGCATTCCTATTTAAAGGAAAAGTCGCTAGCAATATACGTTTCCCTAAAACTTTCAAAAAATGACTACCTGACTTTACGAAAATCTGCTCAGCTAGAAGGTTGTTTTCTGTATCCGTCATATATCAGATTCAAAAAGCAAAACGTGAGTGTTACCCTCCACAAAGTTCTATAATGATAACCGAGACGTTTGCGAGAATTATGTTGCAGTCCCTTTTGGATCACACAGTTAGGAGAATTATAGAATCGCTAAATAATACTGTCACTGGCAAACTCACTCTTATAGGTAAATGTGGATTCGATGGAGCTTCTAGCCAATCTAATTAATTATAAGCAAAAATTTGAAAATAGTGAATCGGATGACTCAAGTATTTTTATGACAGCTTATGTTCCACTTAAACTGTGTTTTTTAAATGAGGGTTCAAATGTTGTTTGGGAAAATCCATGACCATCATCGCCGTTTTATTGTCGACCAATTAATTTTCAGTTTATTAAAGAATCTAAAGAGGTAATAAATAATGCATGGGTATCTTTAAAGGATGAAATTAATCTATTGACTGAGACAGAAGTTTCTGAAACTACGTCCATAAAACACACACTTCCTTTAACAATGATCGATGGTAAAATTTGTTCGACAGTAGCAGAATCAAAATCCACAATGAATTGCTATATTTGTGGAGCAAAACCTACAGAAATAAACAACTTGGAATTGGTGGCTTGTAAAGCACCAGTCGAAGAGAATTATAAATTAGGAATGTCTTCGCTACATGCATGGATAAGAACATTTGAATGTCTGCTCCATATTTCTTACAATATGAAATTTAAAAAGTGGTCAGCAAGAACCACAGAAGAAAAAAATATGAAGAAAAAAACCAAAATGAATTGGGACTGAACATTGATATGGTGAAACAGGGATTCGGCAACACCGCAAGAAGATTTTTTAGCAATACTACGAAATCTGCGGAAATTACCGGTTTGGATATAAATTTAGTCAAAAGATTTTACGTCATATTACAGGCTATAGCTTCTGGTCGCAAAATAGATGTTTATTAGGGTGGGCCGAAAATCCGCTTTTTTAGAATTTCGTTTAGTAATAGCAAAAATTTTGTTCATTATGTTGTAAAAACATTTTGTGTAAAAAATTAAAATTTTCGATCAACCTCCTAGGCTCGCCCAACGCAATTAAAGATCAAAATGTTCACAAACATTTTTTATTAACTTATAAGTTATAAATAAATTTATTAACTTATAAGTTATAAATAAATTTCGATTGGAAATTTTATGCTCTACAAAAAAGGTCCTTACATAAAATTACGTCAGATGGATAGTTTCAGAAATAAACCCGATTTTAGTATCAAAATTGTAATTTTTAGCCATTTGAATATATTTAACATTATAATGTTTATCGATAAAAAACTATTCAGAAACTCTTGGTTGTTTGGAAAATTATATTTCCTACAAAAACATCTCTTGGTAAGATTTTTAGCGATTGATAACTATCAAGATAATTGCGATTTTTTTTCAAAAAGTGGCATTTTCGACAGTAAATAATTTAATAATTCTGATCTTTAATTGCGTTGGGCGAGCCTAGGATGTTGATCGAAAATTTTAATCTTTTACACAAAATTTTTTTACAACATAATGAACAAAATTTTTGCTATTACTAAACGAAATTCTAAAAAAGCGGATTTTCGGCCCACCCTAATGTTTATGCATTTCAGAACTATGCAAAAGAAACTGCCCAAGAATACGTTAGGTTATATAGATGGTACTATATGTCAGCTACGGTCCATACGATTCTATTTCATGGGTCGGAAATAATTAAAAACGCTTTGCTTCCTATTGGGCACCTTTCAGAAGAAGCCGCAGAGGCTAGAAACAAAGATTTTAGAAAGTATAGATAAGTCAGATCTCGAAAATGCAACAGAAAATTTACAAACGAAGACATTTTAAACAATTTACTGATTTCATCTGATCCAGTTATTTCTAATGTCCGACCAATAAGAAACAAAACAAATATTGAAAACTTACATTTATAAGTATTTTCGCTACTAGAGAATACTGAAAATAAAGAAAATACGTTGTAGTTATTTTATGATTGTTATTATTTAAAAAAAATATTTTGTTATGTTGTTGATGTTTGAATTTGTTACTACCTACGTCTGAGTTAAATACATATTCTGATATAGGTATTCACTTTTATTTGGAACTAAATTTGAATTCCCTTTAGGTAAAGTGGCAATTATTTTATATAATAATTTAAATTTAAATCCATACTTTTATGAAACCCCCTGTGTGTTGCTAAAATCTAAATATCTAAGCAGCTTCTTTATAAAAAAATCATTTTCTGCCATACCGAGTCTTTCCATATTTGTATTATCTAAAATTTAATAAAATTGATATTATTTGATTTTTACAAAAATGTACAATATGGTTTATTAAGTATGCAACTTAATAGAATTTTTTCATTTTAAAAATATGTTTCTTTTTGAATAGTCCATAAGTAATATATCATATCTATAAACTCGAAAACCTTTTCTATAGTGGACCTTAGTGTATTAAAACGCCTTGTATATCAAGTAACTAGACTTTATATTTACTTTTGTAAATAACAACGTTATTTAATTGATAAGTATTTATTTTAAACCTAAAATGTTCTCATCTTCTCACACTTTGGTGCTATGTTCACCAATTCCTATCTATCGATCCACTGTGCGCCGGAAGACTTTTGTGATATATTTCAAAAAAAATTGCTGACACACTTCCACACATTTATTGTTTCAATTAATAAAATATTTATATGAATTTTGTCTACTGCTTATTGATGCAAGTTGATTTCTTCTGCGGATAGGAACATTTTCGCAATTTAAAAGCATTGTCGCTCGTATGAACCCAATCCCCAATAAAATTTATGTATGTCATGTCGCTCAGGTTCAGTAAATAATTTTTTTAACTTTACTCGACCTTTACCTAAATTTTTTATATGAATTTTGTCTACTGCTTATTGATGCAAGTTGATTTCTTCTGCGGATAGGAACATTTTCGCAATTTAAAACCATTGTCGCTCGTATGAACCCAATCCCCAATAAAATTTATGTATGTCATGTCGCTCAGGTTCAGTAAATATTTTTTTTAACTTTACTCGACCTTTACCTAAATTATTTATACTTTTTCGGATTATTTTTTTACTTGGCTTTCGTTTTTTTCTCAACCCACCTTCTCCTACCAAATCTATTTCACTATTATTTATATCACTATAAAAATCAAAATCGGAACCTTTACTACTACCAGCATGTCCTGAAAAGTGTGAATTATCAGAATGCATACGTTTCTCTAGTTCTAGAATTTGTTTGGTCTCTTGCGTATTATTTTTTGCTTGGAATTTCTCATTATTACTTGAAGAAGAATCACTATCATCGAAATCAACCAATTTTATTGGTGGATTTTTATCACTCATAGTATTAGCTAAATTAATAGTAAATTCAAATTCAAATTCCTTTATTAATCCTTTGGACAAATTACAAAATTGTATAGGACAAGTCAAGAGAGGTATAAAATTAATGCAAATAAATAGCAATAAGCAGGTATAAAATATGTATAAAACGTAGTCTACAATATTACAAACAATTTAAAAATTTATCAACACTGTAACAACAATTATTCAACAAAATGGTGTTAATATTATATCTAAACAATTTAATGTTTTTTATTTGCTTTATAGATGGATTTAATCTATTAAATAACTTTGGGCCAAGATACGCTGGAGACAATTTAAATATTTCTAAATGAGCCTGTGGCAGATAAAAATCACCTTGTTGTCTGGTACAGTGCCGATGAACTTGAGAGTTCCTGGCATAAGACGCAGATGCTTTAAGAGTATATGTTAATAACTCCATTACATAAACACTGGCCAGAGGCAGAATGTTCAGTATTTTAAAAATTCTTTATTTTCTGAAGCGTACTCATTGGCATTCAAATTAAGTTGTTCTATGAATACTGGATTGTTTTTATCGTTATTCTTAGATTTATTTCTAGTTTTGTTCAAAATTGAATCAATATTGTTCTCAGGAACAAATACTTGATTTGAATCTACCACTGAAGTAACATCATAAGTGCATGTAGATTCTTTATTATTTTATGAGCAGTATGGTACACACACATTGGAAGTAAAAAATCAAGAACCAACATGACGACAGTCCAATGTAACATTACTACAACTACTTAATCTACCAACACCAAATCACTATAAGGTGGTTTTACTTTTGGCAAAAGCGACATTGGCCGTTATGAGGAAAACATCTGCCTCGTTTTCAATGAAATATTACAGAAATTATATATATGTATATTAGACTGGTTCAAAAAAATCGAATATTTTTTTTCTTCAAAGCCCACATTGAAATATCTTCCTAGTAGTGAAAAAAGAAGCCTGTGAAAATTGTAGCTCTTAATATTAATATTTAGAGGTCGCTCATCGTGAATTTCTATTTTACGTTTAAATAACTCAGGAATTCTTTTTTCTTAACTTTAAAATTGTATAACTCGTTTTTGAGTGAACATATTGGAATGAACTCTATATATTTTTGAAGAAAATTGAACGTTCTACAAAAAATTACTCTTATAATTTTTTCGTAAATTCACTCCTTTAATAGATATTCAAGGTTGAAATTAGACATATAATAAATGTAACGTTTAAATAACACAGGAATTTTTTTTAACTTTATAACTTTTTTTTGAGTGGACATATTGGAATAATTTCAACCTTGAATAACTATTAAAGGAGTGAATTTACGAAAAAATTATAAGAGACATTTTTTGTAGAACGTTCAATTTTCTTCAAAAAAATATATAGAGTTCATTCATATAGAGTTCATTCCAATACGTTCACTCAAAAACGAGTTATAAAATTTCAAAGTTAAGAAAAAAGAATTCCTGTGTTATTTAAACGTAAAATAGAAATTCACGATGAGCGACCTCTAAATATTAATATTAAGAGCTACAATTTTCACAGCCTTCTTTTTTTACTACTAGGAAGATATTTTAATGCGGGCTTTGAAGAAAAAAAAATATTCGATTTTTTTGAACCAGTCTAATATATATATATATTAGGCCCTATAGGGTTGAGCGAAAAAAACAAAAAAAAAATTTTTTCCTTAGCCTGGGGGTGGAATTTGTAGCCTATAAAAAAAGAAAGTTTTTGAAATAAAAAAAAAATTTTTTACTCAACGTCTTGAGGTGGCCCACTGATCTTTTAAATTAAATTTAAGTTAAAATTCTTTTGAATAAAAAAAAAATTTCAAAAGTGTTCCGGAAACTGCGGAGTGTCCTCTTTCTTGCTAATTAACAGTTATGAACTTAAAAAAAAATTTGTAGTCATTATTGTTGTTTTTAAAAAAATTCCAAAATAGTAACATGCTTTTCTGAGGCAATAGAGCGAATTTCGAGTTGAACACGATCAAATTTGTTTATTTTTAGATAAATTTGAAGATTACAAACCAAAAAATTTTTTTTTTTTATTCAAAAGAATTTTAACTTAAATTTAATTTAAAAAATCAGTGGGCCACCTCAAGACGTTGAGTAAAAATTAATTTTTTTTTTTCAAAAATTTTCATTTTTTATAGGCTACAAATTCCACCCCCAGGCTAAGGAAAAAAAAAATTCGGTCCACCCTAATATACATATACTAAATTCATACTAAAACCGAATATATCTATATATATATGGGGCGTGGCCTCGCCTCCCTCCAACGCGCGACTGCATCGCTAATGAAATTTTTTGCATTATTATCATTTAATTTTTTAAGTCCTTACCTGCTCGACCTGTCGGCATGTCGTTTATTACACAAGCAACTGTGACGCGCCTTGGAGAGAGGCGAGGCCACGCCCCATATATATATAGATATATTCGGTTTTATTCTAAACAGGCTGTATATATATATATATATATATATTATATATGTATATATATATACATATATATATATATATGTATAAGTGGTTTTTCGGGATCTGCTTGTCGGTTTTTTTTTTAATGCATGGACGCTAAAAAGTTGGTAAGTTTGTAACCGTCATTATCACAGTTACCAATTTTTTTTTTATTTTATTAGTTTTTACATCTAGAACGGTATGGATGTACACTTTTAAGTGTTTTATTTTTAGTTTGACTAAATGTTAAGTATATTTTAACAAGGATATTTGTTTAGTTGTTTAAATGCCTCTTTCCAAGAGAATTTATTAGTTTTATGAGAATTCCTTTTACTGACACATTGCCTATTGCCTATGAAGGCCAACGATATTCTTTTTAAGCCATTTCTTTTAATTTTATCCAAAAACTTTAATTTGATGGAATGCAACACAAACACTTCCGTGTGGGATGGGTTGTGTGTGGTTATAATGATAATTATAATTAATTTATTCATTTTGGTGTGCGCCGTTGCCGTTTTTGACAATTTAGTGTCAGTGGAGGGAATTTTCCAAATGGTTGCGTTTAGGGGGGTATTTGGGTTTTTGGGTATGTCACTAGGGGCGTATCAGTGCAAGTGTGGCTGAGGGAGTATTGACGGTTGAAGTTTGGGTCCTGGTAGAATTTGTGGGAATTCTTTGGGGAAATGTCTGTTAACATATATTGAGAAATATATTGAGTTCGAGATTTTTCCAGCAGGTTTTCTACGCATTTAGTTTTCTACGCATAAAATTGTGAGTTTAGCGTCAGTAGGTATGGCCGCGCTTGAGACCACCCCCTCCACTTTTTTGGACGGTCACGTGACCAATGGGGGCGTGGTCTGTGAAATTTGGCGCATGCGCGTTAGGGTGCTTCATTTTAGAGCAACAATTTTTTTTTTCAAGTCCCACCTCAAAATCTTGTAGTAGATCCAAAAACAAAAAAATTGAGCATTTTTTGAGCTCCTAATTATGATTTTAAGCCATTTCTCAACAGTGTTGAAGATTTTCCATTCAAATAACATTATAAATCCATTTTTTACCATTTTTATCTTCCGCTCACCACGAAGGAATTTTATTTACGAATTTTGGCTCAAGGATCTTATGAAGGACTAAATCGTCTACGAAAAAGCCAATTGAGCCGAGTCTGTAAGTCGAATATCTTCTTTACAAATCGCTCTTTAAATTGAAAATGTTATAAAAATAACAGTAAATCGTAATTATTTGCTAAACTATTGATGATAGAAAAAAACGTTAATGGCAATTTTGTAGAAAATTTTTTGTCCTCTAACTTTGTTTTAAAAATTTTTTTCGTATCACAAATAGTTAAACGACTGCAGCCTCTTAAAATGTAAAATGTCTTAAAATTTTTATTCTAACCCATGTATATGAGGGCGTTTTATTTTAGAGCGACACTTTTTTTCGAAGTCCCACCTAAAAATCTTGTAACCGGTTAGAAAACAAAATTTAGCAATTACAAAGCTCTTAATCTTTATTTTAAGCCGTTGCTATTCCATTTTTAAATATTTCCCTTTAAAAATCATTAAAAAACAATGTTTTATTCTTTTTTCCTTCTGCTCGCACAGTAAGAATATTTCGGTTCGGTTCTAAAATCTTTATACAGGATAAAATTATCTTCAAAAATGTCCATTTAAGCAAGTCTTCTTCACAAATTGCCGTTCTACTCGAAAATCTTAAAACGTAAATGACAATTTTGTAGGGAATTTTGTTCCCTACAAATTTGTTAAAAAATATTTTTTTGTATTACTTATAGTTTAGATTGTACAGCCACTCAAAGGGTCAAATTCTTAAAAATTCAGTTTTCTGACGACTGTAATATATTATACTATTTATATATTATACTATTTATACTATTAGAGTTACGTAAAAGAGTTAAATTAAAAATTTGTTATAATATCTAAATCATTAAATCTACAGTAAATTCAGCCTTTTAAAGTTTACATACAACCGAAATTCTACTTCAAATAACTTTTATAACTGGAATTATTTATTGCAGATGTAAAATTTATGTATACCTATATCTATTACTTTTATTTGGCGTTTTAACCGACCTTTACAGTAATTATGAGTAGCTAAGAACCTATACTATAATTATGAAATTTTACTTTTTATTTATTTTCATCAATAAGAACATTTTTTAAAACACACAAGTGTTTTCAATAATTTTTAATTATAGTATTATTAACTATTTGGGTAAGCTGCTAAAAAAGTACTTTTAGTACAATTGTAAATTTTCCGTCTGTGATCTTCCACTATACGTAATAAATATTGTTTCTGGTCTTCATTTTTCGTTAAACAATTATTGAATTGTTCGATCAGCGCTACTCCTCTTTCAGCAATATCATTAACCACGTTCAAATCCTTTAAAATCATCCTAGAGTTTATATAGCCTTTATCAGTTTCCCAAAATTCCGGATCTTTATTTAAGAAGTCACGAGATAACTCGAATTTATCAAACAAAAGCAAGGAATTTTTATTAACGAAATCACTGATGTTTTTTGTTAATATAGGGTCGAGATTGTCAGTCACATATCGTTTTGAGTGTTTAGCAGTGCTTTCGTTAGTTTGAATAGCAAGAATCATTTTTCTCTTTTCTTCATTTGGTATGTTGTCATCGAAAAGTGCTGAGGCAGCAAGTTCTTCGGATAAATACCACAAGTGCTTTGAAAATTTAAAGCTTGCATTGCTTGAAATCTTTTTATGGACTTCGTCGTATCTTATCAACTTTTTAATAAATAGTAAGTCATTATTTGGCGCCTTTATAGCTGAAGGAGCATTGAACCATACTGGGATGTAAAGTTGTACAATGAACAAACAAATGTGTCTCAATCCATTTAACTCTGTTGCTCTTATTTCTAATTGACCTTGGAACATTTTTAAATAATATAAAGCTTTAGCCATCCAACGTGCGTGATGGTTTGCACCTGGAGCTTTGAATTTCACACCCTGCGGTGGAATTCCACCTAAGAATATATATGACAACTCTAACAGCTCCTTGTAGTCATCTCGAACATGTTGACTCTGAAATAATAAATTCAAGATAATTTGACTGTAAATACTCATAATTAGGGTGATTCCGGTTGAGATGATCGTACGGGAGAGACGGCGAATAAACAATTAAGAGAAAAGGCAACACTAAGCACACCTGGAAAAAAATTCGTAGGATTTTAGATAGGAATTTCGAAAAAATTTCTATGGTTTGAGTGATATCTCTCACAGTGGAACTGAAGATAGAGAAGAAAGTAACTGCAGAGGTTGTGGTGATAATTATTATAAAACACAACTATTCGAAAACTGGATACAATGCAATATTTGAATGCTCTGACTGCATGAAAATTACAGTGAGTTTGAGGACACGAGGACATGACAGTGAGTTTGAAATTATTTTGTTTTCTTGTTTAAGGGTGATTTTTCGTTATAATAATTATGATTAAAGTTTAGTTTTCGTTATAATTCAATATTTCATTCATCATTATTCTTTCACAATAGATTCTTAAAGCCATTAAGGGCCATCTCCTCCGGAATCATGCAAATCAATAGTGCGTTCACGCCATTACGCAAATGTTCAATAATGCTACTTTTCAACTTTGTCAATGAATGAATGAATGAATGCAATGAAAATAATTATAATCACTAACAACAATTTACCTGCAGATGCTCTTCAATAATTTGAAGAATTTCATTCCGCTTAGTCCCATTAATTACATCATTAACAAGTTTATCTTTAATACCGATTTTAAAATTTTTGTATTAATTTTTTCCCATTTACTACGGAAGCGTACTCCCATTTGTTACTGGCCATACGCATTCAACCACACATCTCAGTACTATTTCAAAAATATGGTGACGGCAGGCTAAATATAACAATTTTTTATCCAATTTCTGTTCCAATAAATCGCACGTTCCATTATAATCCCCTGGAATATTATAAATTTAAGATTTAGAAATTTTTTTGTATGTTTTAAGAAAGATACAAAAATAAAATATAAAAATAAAAAATACAAAATAAAGTGAAATGGGCAATAATTTAAGGAGTGCTTTAGAAGCAAACAATAAAATAGTTAAAAAATACTATTAATACTGATCAGTTAATTGAAAAAATATATGCATGCACAGATGAAAGCTATGGACACACTTTGGTGAAAAAACGACACATGTAAAAATGTTATTTAATTATATAAGTACCTGTGTTTACAGTAGGTTTATTTAAACACATTGGTTTGACTCGGTCAGTAACATTCCACTCGTTCAATGTTTCAGCAATAATTAATGCTTGACTTACTCCCGTCGACTCTTTCAGTTTAGGTACTCCTAATATCTGCCTAGTATTGAAACCAGATATTAAGATCGGAAGCCTATCTACTTTTTTGTTGCCAACAATATCAGGTAGCATTTTACCGTCCCAGTGAACGACAAGGCTACGAGCAGTTTGTAAATCTTCTTTTAGATCTTTGGCAATTCGTTCTCGTCCCTCTATACGATGACGACGAATTGTACTATGACTAGGGATTTGATTTATGTTCAGCCCGATAGCGGAAGCAACGGCAACAAAAATATGCCATGCGTTTCTATCTGTGGTTTTTGTTCTATCAAGCGCCGATATAACAGATGGTGTCATAATTTTCATTTTTTTTGGATTATAAGGCTGTGGTAATTCTTCTTCGAAATCAGAATTTTTACGTTTTGAAGCAAAGGGTGTAGTACTAGATATCGAAATATGAGAAAGAGGCAGTATTGAATCTGTAAAATGAAAAATTCAGGAATACTCGTATTAGGTTGCCAAGAAAAAAAATTAGTTTGAATTTTATTGTCCCAATTCTGAATGATGAAATTTTTTTAAAAAGTACGATCAACTTTATAATGCAATTAATAAATAATAAAAAATAAAGTCACAAATCTTTCTTATTTAAAAAGAAATATCTATGCTTATTTTAAAAAAAATATCAATGCTTAGACTTAATTAATGATATAATCATAAATCAGTAAACTAATCTTTCATAGAATAAGTTTGATCCAATTAGTTTTAACTAAAAATTTTATTGCTAATTTGTCATCACACTGCATAAAGTGGAAATTTTAAACGTTACGTAAATTTTAATACTAAACAAAATATACTCCTACCTGCTATTTCCATTTCTTTATTATCTTTAAAATTATTTAGATTTTCCTCCACAAAAATATGTAAAATTAGAGAATTTGCCAAATTTATCGGTATATTAATATCATCCTGCCCAGCAGTACGTTATGGTTGGTTATATACCAAATTATTTGAAAAAGAAAAATTCTTGGCCTTAAAAAAGTCTAAAGGAAATTATAACTCGCATATGAATATATCTTATAACTTAGACACGGATTTTAAGTGGTGGTCTAATAATATATTAACAACTAAAAATTCAATTAAGCCCTTAAGTTTTCAAATAGAAATGTTTTCTGACGCGTCGAGAACATGATGGGGTATTTTTTGTGCGGGTGAGAGGACCCATGGTTTTTGAACGGCGGAAGAACGACAATACCACATTAACTATTTAGAACTTTTAGCTGTGTTCACAGGACTAAAATGTTTTGCTAAAGATTTTAGAGGGTGTAATATCTTATGTCCAATTTGAACAACTTAACGGTCTTACAAGGAAGATTTGGCAATGGTGCAAAGACATAAATATTTTTTTGTATGCATCTTACATAAGATCAGAAGACAACAAAGAGACGGATGCGGAGTCACGATATACAAACATAGACACAGAGTGTGAATTAAGTGATTATGCTTTTAATAAAATTATAAATAATTTTTTCAAGCCTCAAATAGATCTTTTTGCTTCAAGAAATAATAAAAAATGTAAAACATATGTATCTTGGCTGAGAGATCCAGAGAGTTTTGCTATTGATGCATTCACCTTAAGCTGAAAAAAACTGAAATTTTATGCATTTTCACCTTTCTGCCTAATTTTAAAGGTTTTGCAAAAAATTATAGAAGACAATACTACAGGTATTGTAGTGGTACCACTATGGAGCTCTCAACCATGGTTCCCAGTTTATATGTCAATGTTGAAAGACAAACCTATTTATTTTTATCCAAGTAAAGATTTGCTTTCTTCGTTTTATAGGGACCCTCACCCCTTATGGCAGGAACTTACCCTGGTTGCAGGAGTCTTATCATCCAGGCACTACAAATAGGGAAAGTTCCTCAAGCCGCATTAAGTATTTCTACATTTTCAATAACAGATTCTACAATGCAACAATACAACGTAGGGTTAAAACATTGGTGGAAATTTTGTAAAGAAAAGAATATAGATGTATTTAACGTAACTATTCCCATACTATTAGAGTTTTTAACTTTTCATTATACTAAGGGTAGCTCTTACTCAACTTTAAACTCCTATAGATCAGCTATTGCCCAAATAGATCGCCCAGAAATCGCACAAGACTTTAGGGTCAAAAGATTTTTTAAAGGACTCTTTAATTTACGACCAAGTGCTCCCAAATATAACACTACTTGGGATCCTGCCTGCCAAATCTGGAGGACTTATCTCTTAAATTATCAATACTTCTTGCCTTGGCTACAGGTCAAAGGGTCCAAACACTAGCCAACATTGAGCTTGCCAATATTACCAGCAATAACAATGGCTATATAATAAACATTTCCAATAGAATTAAAACTTCAGGTCCTAGAAGGCTACAGTCCACCTTATTATTACCAGCTTTTAAAAATGATCCAAGGATCTGTGTTGCAATTACACTAGAAGAGTATTTGAAAAGAACAAAGAGTCTACATAATCAATCTTCTAAAAAACTATTTATGACTTTTAAAAAACCACATCATGATGCTTCGGTCCAGTCTATTAGTAGGTGGATAAAATCATTGTTGGGGAAAAGTGGTGTGGATACATCTATATTCTCTTCTCATAGCACTAGACATGCTTCAACTTCAGCGGCTGCTCAAATGGGAGTAAGCTTAGATCAAATCAGAATGTCTGCCGGATGGACTGCCAGATCCGAAACATTTGCGAAATTATATCAAAGACCTATTGTAAAAGACTGTAATTTTGCCGAGGCTGTGCTTAGTAGAAAAACAAATAAAAAATAAAGAATGTTTCATTATAAAGATGGTAAATTTTCTTTACAAATATATCTAGTTATTTTGTATACATATATGTCTATATAAGTTTAATACGATTTACTAACTAATTTGTTACTGCTGCATCTTAGACTCTAAATATCTACATTGTAAATTATTTATGAGACGAAGCCGAAACATAATTATAAGATCAAACGAACTTACCTGTAATGAAATTCGATCTTAATTATGTTAGGCCTCGTCGAAATAAATAATTACCCACCCAACCCTTTTCAGCCCTATAGATGCAGCCAAGACTTAAGGCTCTAAAGAAATGAATTGGGTAAGGCATAATCTGATATAGACGATAGGGTGACCAATCATTATTTTTGGTTACCTAACTCTTTTGTCGTGTTATTCGGTACTTGATGGAAGGACTACATTGTAAATTATTTATTTCGACGAAGCCTAACATAATTAAGATCGAACTTCATTACAGGTAAGTTCGTTTGATCTTATAATTATAAAATATTAGGTTAGGAGGAGTCCCTTTTCTGAAAATAAGTACAATTGTATGTACGTGCAACAATATTAAAGGACATTTTCTAAAAGAAAGTACTGTCCTACTAAAATAATTACATATGGTCATTAGGTATATTAAAGTTAGGCACTGCATGATCTTCTAAAGGATGTTAACATTTTGGGGTGTAGTTTAGTAATTTATGTCGCAGATTTATCTTAAAGTCACTTTCAGAAAAGTGCTTGGAACAAACATAGGACGTTTTAACTTTAAACTTGTCTTTTCTTTCTGTAGCATGAACCCATTTTTTGCACAAATCAACTATTTTCGGGAAACGGAAAAACTTTTCATTGGGACACGGTTTTTTTTTTCGATTTATATTCAGAATTGCATCTGTACACTGCACAACGCATTGTTTTATGACAATTAACACTCAAAAACACTCACAATTTAATTACAGTGACGAAAATGATTGTAGTATGTGACAATTAACACTCAAAAAAATGTAAAAAACACGAAAACACTAAAAAAACGCCTAAAACCACTCAAAAACACTCGCAAACTTGACTACTGCACGTTAATCATGTGCTTATACGCTGCTAGTGACGTAGGTCTGCCACTTGGGCTCCGCCTACCATGGGCAATATCTTATTTTTGTTGTTTGTATCGTGCATGGAGACTAGAATTAATGGATTCTACCCACCAATCGGTTTTCCCCAAAATATATTACTCGAGAGGTTTAATTTTGAAAGCTTGGAGAAACGCAGAATCAAAGCATCCTTAGTATTTTTGTTTAAACTTCTAAATAATAGTATAGACTGCCCTTATATCTTAAGTACACTATATTTTAGAGTTCCTCGTGTTACATCTAGAAATAATTTTACATTTTACCTGCCATCACCTAAAACAAACATATTAAATTTTTCACCCCTATACTTTATGTGTGGAAAGTACAATTATTTGCAAGACAGATTTGATATTTTTTCATGTAATGTTCAAATAATAAGGAGTATTACTATAAATATCTAATTTATTTATCTTTCCTTATAATATTATTGTGTTTTTGCTTTGCCATATATTTGATATTTAAAGTTTTTTTTGTGTCTTAACTTTGTTATGTATATTTTATATGAATTTATATGTATAAAGCTATATAATGTAATACTTGTTTAAATTTTCTCATCTTGTCATTGGTCCAAGGACTGTTAGATGATGTATTAAATAAATAAATAAAAATAAATAAATAAATAGATTTGTACAACGGGTGGAGTGGATGTTTCAGGATTGGAATTTCCACATTGTAGAATGGCGGATGTAGCTTGCTGAAATCGTGAGACGTTGTGTTTGGCCAGTAAGGGTCCATTTGGGCTTAAGACCAGTTCTCCACAGAGAGAACGAAAAAGTATTAGAAAGAAAAAAAGAAGAACCGCGTGGGACTTTCATTTTGGTGCTGGCAGAGTATGGTTGCTCTATGAAAGAGTAGTGAAATATAAGTGACTTCTAGACCTGGAAGGGCCAAAATGGGGATCCCGGTATAGAAATATACTTGTATTTTTGAACAATATCGCAAGCTTTGACCTCCTAGGGAGATATTTTATGATTTGTACAACGGATGGAGTGGATGTTTCAGGATTGGAATTTCCACATTGTAGAATGGCGGATGTAGCTTGCTGAAATCCTGAGACGTTGTGTTTGGTCAGTAAGGGTCCATTTGTACTCAAGACCAGTTCTCCACAGAGATAACGAAAAAGTATTAAAAAGAAAAAAGAAGAACCGCGTGGGTAAAAAAAATGGATTCAATCTAAAAGTTAATAACTCACACTGAGTTTATCGTACGACACATTTACTGCCTTAGCAGACACCGGGCCCTTATATAAGGAGAATTACTACACATTTTTGGAATTCCATCTAAATTCTAAGCACAAAGCTTACTTCCAACCAAACGCCACCAGCTATGAAAGGGAAAGGAAAGCCGAAAAAAATTCGTATTTAAACAAAAAACTCTAAGGGATTACCAAAACCTAATAATTACTTAAAAACGAATCTTATAACATCAACAAAACTACCAAAACTCAAAATAATTAAGTAAACGTATTTATTTACAAAACCGGTATTGAAACTAAATGGCCACAAACTTAAAAACCTAAACTGTATTTAAAATAAATAAAATTGTTAAGTGGCAACGCTGTAATTCTCAATCATAACCTCAGATTCCTAATACAGCTGTTTTTAAATTAAACACTTGTTTTTAGATCTATTTCCTACAGATAAAAAGCTGTTTAAATAAAAATAGGTCCCAAACATGTTATTCGCAATAGACGAAATCGCCGACTGCCCGAATGTTTTGTCCACAACGCGTTGTGGACCCACCATGCGGTTAGAAACGTTTTTTCCGAACAGTGAGTAAAGCTAATTAAACAGAACGCGTTGTGGGTAAACTATGCTACCCACGACACGAAATATTTATTCCGCATTTTTGTTTTGCAGTGCGGGGCATGTCGTTTGCCCACGTCGCGTTTTAGCTATTGCGTTTTACTCAGAACTATATTTATTAGGTAAGTAGGTATCAGGTATTAAAATTAACTAATATATTTTATAGAAATGATGTGTTAAATATTATTTTTTTTTCTATTGATAATACTTACACAGGTCAGTGAAGAAAATGCATAAAAACAAATCATGATAATTAAAAAGCATTTTACACATTAACTTATTTTATTTTTTATAGTATTTTTTAAACGCTGTCTATAGTCCCGATGCGGGACTTAGTTCGATCCCGACTGACTTCATAACTTTACGTTTTTAAGTACTCAACACTTAACAAAGGAATATTTATTTAATTACAAATTTTATTATATTACCCTAGCAAAATTAAGATAAGGAAGGGTAAATATTCTAATGTAAAATTAAATATTATTGCTTTTTAATGC
This sequence comes from Brassicogethes aeneus, assembly GCA_921294245.1. Classification (NCBI taxonomy): domain Eukaryota; kingdom Metazoa; phylum Arthropoda; class Insecta; order Coleoptera; family Nitidulidae; genus Brassicogethes; species Brassicogethes aeneus. The sequence continues at coordinate 35,224,104 of OV121139.1, forward strand.
CACATTGTATTATTTTCTTATGTAAATTCATAAAATTAAAATTAAAAAGTTGTAGAGGTGCCCTACCATCTGAGCTACCCATCTTAATATCAATTTTATAACGCTCGGCGAATAATACCGATTTACAGTGTGTGAAGTCAAATTATGACGTCAGTCTGGATGGAACTTGAGTCCCGCCTCAGACACAACGTTTTTTTAAATAGTTTTTTTTACAAGACAATAAGTTATTAAGTGTACATAAACAGGTTAATTAGATAACAATTTAATTGCGATTTCTTGCATTTCCTCATTTGTTGGTGTAACGATCGAAGTTGCAGCCTTTGATTTTGTTTTTCTTGTTGAATGTAGTTTGCCTCGTTGAGGAGTAATTTTTTTTATGTGGACTTACAAAGTCACTATTGCCACTATTGCATCCAAGGTTGGTCCCAGAGAAATATGAGTAGATATACTAAGCCGATTCTAGAACGGAAGTGAGCCAGACAGTTGGATGGGCGTTCCTAAAGGGGGCTTCCTAAAGGGGGGGCGTTCCTAAAGGCGATTGGTCCAAGAAAAGGGGGCTAATCGATGTTTGTGGTTGCAAAACCCTGCCCAGTAGAGTGTGATTGGCTGTAGATAGGCCGGTGGTTGGCTGATAGGCCCCCTGCAAATAGCTAATGGGCGGTCGTCGGATGTCGGCCATTTGCAAATAGCGCCCTCTACTGATAAGCGGTAGTAAAAGCAACGAACTAGAGATAATAAGCGCCCTCTACTGATAAGCGGTAGTAAAAGCAACGAACTAGAGATAATAAGCGCCCTCTACTGATAAGCGGTAGTGAAAGCAGCGAACTAGAGATAAGGGAAAGGAAGCTGGTGATAAGGAGGTGGGCGTGACTTAACAGTGGTTTGGCATCCGCTATTTGGAGATAAGGATTTATTATTAATTATATAAATTTCATTTTTGACGCCATTTTGAATTGTGACGTCAATTTTTTAGAGAGAAGGATATATTTTAAATTATTAATATAAATTTCATTTTTGACGCCATTTTGAATTGCTGACGTCAGATATTTATTATTTTTCCACCAAAACGTGGCGCTTGAGACCATCCCCTCCACTTTTTTCCGACCCGCTAAGCCCCGCCCACTTCGCTTTTTCCCGACCCGCTAAGCCCCGCCCACTTTTGGACAGATCACACGGACTCAGAATTGCGGCCCCATGGGGGCCCCTTTTAGGGTGCCCGGGGGCCCTCAGTCCTTCGGACGGACTCATCGCCGAAAATCATGGGGGCCCCAGGCCTATCTAAAATCTAAGGTCCATTCTGCAATTTTTTGTCCATATCAAGGTCACACACCTGCAGGCGGAAATAACGGGAAATTCAAAAATCAGCTAACTTCACTAATTCTCCCGCAGCTAACTTCACACTTAACCATCCACCTTTTCCCACCAAGGTCGCTCGGTCGCCGTCAGTTGGCCGCTATCAGCCGGCCACCCTCAGGGATTGAACCCGAGACCCTCTGCACCAGAGTCGGAAGCGCTGCCTGCTGAGCTACCGTTCGGAATTGATAACAGGCGCCTAGAGATGCTATAAAAAATGATCGGCCAGCAAAATATGAGTCATATGCAGATGTTTACTAATAAGTAACCCGTGAAATTTTGCAGGAAACTCTTATCTGATAATGATGTCATTAGAGGATATTAGATATATTTAAAATTTATAAAAAGAGATAAAACACTTATATTAGAAAAACCAAGAAAATAATTAACATAAAATACTGTTTAAAATTGTTATTAAACTTTTGCGGTGCGCGCTGATAAGAAAAAACTATTTCCCAAAGTAATGTATGTAAAACTATGAAATAATTGCAAATTTTAAATATCTCACACTAAATTAATTTTATTATTCCGAGAGGATTTTTAAAATATTTATTTGAATAAATAACACATATTCATTTTTTAATTAATTAATATAATTTAAAGATTTTCAAATAAAAAATATTACAATACAATATTGATATCAAACTTTGTGGTTTTATCTAGAATTTGAAACGGAAATGAGGCCTCCGCTTAAAAACAAAAAATATGTAATATTATAACGCAATGGGTGGTAGTTAGACATAAATAGTAAAACATAAAGAAATAATTTACATTTCGATTTTTTCTCCCTAAACGGTTGTGCCAATTTTTGTTTTTATTGTGTAATTTGACCTTTGAATTGTTTTTCCCTATAGACTGAGTTTTTATTGTGTGTGTGTGTGCATATATTGGGTAAGTAATTTTTATTTTTAGTAATTTTCATCCAAACAACCATTTATTTAATAGTAAAGAGTAACAAAAGCTATTATTCTACATCCTAACAGTTTTGTATTACTTGAGCTTATTTTAAATTAATTTAGAAATTCTCATGCAATAAAACAGAGATAAAATATAATTAAAATATTGTTTCTCTAAATTCTTAAAATTGTCTTGTAGTTAAAAACAGAGATAAAATATAACAAGTATACTTTCTCCAAATTCCTACAATTGTTTATTAGTAAAAACAGAGATAAAATCTTGTTTTTATAATATTATATTCCTAAAAATTGTCCAGGTAGCTTAAAGAATTAAAGAGATAAAATACAATTAAAATAATTTTCTCTAATGTAAATAAATATGCTAAGGATAGTAATTTTAATTATAAACATTGAAAAAATATAATTAAAATATTGTTTCCTTATTATTTAGATTTTTAATATTGCTTTAGGTGTTTAAAAATAAAATATTATTTAGTTCAGATTCAACGTGATTTGCATACCCATTTAGTAAAATACTTTAAAAATTTTAGGAAAATTATCAGAATTACGAAATGTTTTTATTAAATATATTCTCAGACCGGATTTCGACAAAAATGTAAAGGGACATGAAACTACAGCAGAACCTGGTAAGATTTGTTGAGAAAAATGTTTGTTTAATCTATTAGTTTATTAGTTTTGTTTACACGTTTGGTAAAATACTTATTTTTATAATTTTAGAACAGTCAATAGAAGTTTACCCCAGAAGGACAACCCCACACAAATTACTCTGGAGAAGAAGGATATTGGTAATCAAACTTAGTAACAATCACTTTACACTAGAATAAAGGGATTGGACATCTTCCTTAGACTCGTTTAAGAAAAATCATCAAGAACTCATGCGTGGAAATAACACTTTAGAAATTGGGCGTTGGCCGATGTAAGTCAAAACTAATTTATTTACTTACATGTATTCAATAGGCTTAAGGTAATTGTAGCACCATATACAGGGTGGTATTTTAAACATTTTGTTTTTAATTTTTATATTTTAGTTTATTAAATTATCTTTAAAATAATATATTAAAACCTACATTTTTCTTAAAAACAAAGAAGTATAATTAAAAAAAAACAAAATATATGTAGTAGTCACTAAATTTAATTTTTAACTATATTATGTCGTTTGTTTTCGATCAAAATATATTGTGATATATATCAAACAAAAGGATTTTTAGTTTTCTTTCAAATAATAACTAAAATAAAAACAATCAAAAATGTTTTGTTGTATTGCGAAAACTTCAAATTTTTGCTAATATGAGATTTTTAAGTAAGAAGGCCCCTATTTCAACAACTAGACAGTAAACCATGTTTGTTTTTTGTAGTAAAAACATCAATACAACTTTATTTGACATAGACATATTTTTATCCAAATCTATAGACGCGTTTTTAAGTTAAATACAAAGAGAATAAAAGTGGTAATTTCAACAAATTTTTATTTTATTTAAAAATGCTTCGAGCGATTCACCTAAAAACTAGGCCAATATTAACTAATGTTTTATTGATGTTTTGAAAAACAATAAAAACAATTATTTACCGTTTTTAATTTAATTTTCTTTGATATTATTTTAAAATTATATCACTCACCCACAACATCCTGTTTGGTTGCATGAAACATTTTAGAACTTTATCGGTGTTATGAAAATACGCATGCGCCGGGTTATGACAAGTAAATGTTTAAAGTTATCGCGGCTAGACCAAATAGTGTTAAGATATGCTACGATCTATTTATTTTATACACATTATCAGTATTTTTCTCTTTTTAGAACATGGATACCGTTCATCCCTACGAAGATATGATTCAAGAACAGTTGATGGTAGCATCCCACCTTCAGGCTTTCTTCGAAGATGTATATGTACCCTTATGCAGCTATTGTATTAGTTAGGGTTTATATCATTGATCAGCAACCAACCCGGAACCAAAGAACATCTGGAACCGCATCATACAAATTCATTACAACACGCACTCCAGATAATATTAAATATTAATTAAATTTTCATTTTAATGTTAGTACACATATGGAAAACGTTTGAGATATTCATAAAAATAAACTTATCCCAGATTTTCTTTGATTAAGGGACTTACAATACCTAAATTTTTTCAATGTGCGTATACAAAGTTGGTTCAATAAATAATACATGATAATTTAACATATTTTTTATTATAATCTTTTAAATAAACACAATATATCATAAATGTTAATAAACTCAGTACAAAACAAGGATGACATCTCAAGTAGCTGTTTATTTATGGTACCTTAATATTAAAAACCAATATTATTATTTTTAACTGTATTATACTAGTTGATTTTAATTTATCTTTAATGAAAACTACATTTACAAACATAAAATATTTTACACGTTATTTATATTACAAAATTTTTCCTATTCTATATATCCTGCTCCTTTAAGATCTATTGAGGACTTAGAATACCTAAATTTTTTCAATGTGGCTATACAAAGTTGGTTTATTAAATAATACATGATAATTTAACATAGTTTTTATTTTAATCTTTTTAAATAAACACAATATATCAAACTCAGTACAAAACAAGGATTGCATCTCAAATAGCTGTTTATTTATGGTACCTTGATATTAAAAATCAATATTATTTTTTTACTGTATTATACTATAATAGTAGTTTTATACCCCTCAAACCCACAAGTATTGAAAAATATGTTTTAATTAGTCTTTGAGATTGTAAATAAAACAACATGTAAGACTTCTTGAAAAGGGTAAAGGAAGTTTTAATGGTTATTATTAAAGTAAACTAAAAAAAAACAAGATTTTTATATATTATTTATTTGCTTAGTAATATTTTTTACATTAAATAAACTCAAATAAATCTAGAAAGGATTATTCAATATATCCAGTTCGTCTAAGCTCAGAAATTATTTCATGAAATTCCATATCTTCCTCATCTAGTTGTTTTAAACGGTCAACAAGTACGTTTTTGGATCAGACCAATTATGAAGAATATCTAAAGCTTCATCTAATGAAGTATATTTGATTGGTTTTATAGAAGACAACTTCTTCTTTTGTGCTGTTATATCTTCAGAATTAGATATTTTTGTGGCTCTCTTTACACTATTTCTAAACAAAAGTCTAATAATGTTATCGAATTTTTCAGGACATGCTTGATACTATCTTGCAAAAATATGCCATTAGGGTTATTTTTAATCGGAAGAAACTAGTTTCTTGTAGATGTTATTTTATTTTAACTTTTATAAGTGTCTATATATATACAAACTTCTTTGTCTGATACATAACAATAAAATGGAACTAATGAATAAAAATAAGTGTCACTATAGCACCAGATCTAAAGAAAAAATTCCCATTGGCATGCAAAATATGAAAAGTCTCCTTACTTCGTAGGAATTCGCCTCTATAATAATTTGCCAAATGATTTAAGAGAACACCCCTTTAATGAATTTAAAAAAATCATAAAATCTTTTTGCAGTCTCTATGCTGTTACAACATAGAAGAATTTAAGAAAAAGATAGTCTCTATTGTTTTTAACGTAGAAACGTGTCATGTTTGATATACATTTAATTTATCTTTTTGACCTGTCATATTTGCTATTTTCTGTTGTAATTCTGTGATTAATAAATTATTATTATTAATTAAGATAAATAATATTAAATAAATAACTTACTTTGTATGGTTATATGAAATATCACACCACAGAAAAAGTTTTAGTTGTACTGATGTTATTTGCGATTTTGCACACCATTTATATCAATAGGACAGGATCTAACGGCTCATAAAACTTCTGTTTTTAATTGTGAATGTGTGTATAAGTAAAACTTTTGATTCTTTTTATTTTAGTTATTATTCTATTTTAAAAATCTACCCCAAACTGCAATTTCTTTAATAGCAAAAAGTAATATTTAATATTGAAAATATTTTAATTGGACTTTGAGATTGTAAAATAAAAACCGAAAAGACTTGGCTGAAAAGGTACAGGAAGTTTTAATGATTATTATTAGGGTAAAATAAAAACAAATTTCTTTTTTATATTATTTATTTGCCTGATAATATTTTAAATTACATTTTTCTATAAGGTTATTATTCAATATATCCAGTTCGTTTAAGCTCAGCAATTATTTCTTGAAATTCCCGATCTTCTTCATGTATCTGTTTTAAACGCATAACAAGCATGTTTGGATCAGCCCAATTATGAAGAATATTGTATCTTGGTGTAGTAATGTTTTTGATATTTTCATGGGATTTATTATTGTTTTTAGTAGTAGAATCTAGGCCGTGCTTTCTTGACGTAATGTTTCAAGTTTTTAAAATTTTAAACGCTTAACAAGCATGTTTGGATCAGTCCAATTATGAAGAATATTGTATCTAGGTGTAGTAATGTTTTTGATATTTTCACGGGATTCACTATTGTTTTTAGTAGTAGAATCTAGGCCCTGCTTTCTTGACGTAATGTTTCCATACCTTCCACGTTTCTTTTTAAATAGAGGTTTAATGACTGTATTAAATTTTTCTTTACACGCTTTAGCCCTCAAACGGCCCACAGAATCTCTGTGAACCCCTGTCATCTCTAATATCTGTTTGTATATTTGCGCATCATTCGCACTAAAACTTCCGGGGTTTTTACAAAATAGGAGTTGTCGTAGACCTTCACTACTATTAAATTTTTTCTCGCCCACAACTATATTATTATCATCAAAATTTAGAGATGTATTACCCAGTAACCACAGACCATTTTTCAATTCAGGGCCGTAAGCAGTATCTGTGTTATTGCAGGAGTATAGGCTTGCACCATTTGGGGTTTCCGTATATTGTGGGGCAGCTACGGCTACAGCAGCTTGGTCTTGATGATCAGAGTGTTTTTCATTGGACAATTCTACAATTTGTTTCAGCGGTTCTGTAATAGGCCTGAACACGTTTTCAAGTCGCTTTTTATTATCATCTTCCATTCTCTTCAAGGCATTATACTTTTGTCTAACAGCTTTGCCAAGTTCAGAAATACGTTGTTTACCCGACATGATGTAAGCTAATGGATGTAAGAGCCTTATGTAGTCCTATTTAAACTGATGTACATGTGCTGTACATGTCGGGTACATGTGCTGTACATGTGGTATACATGTCTTGTACATGTCGTATACATGTCTTGTACATGTCGTGTACACGACATGTACAAGACATGTATACCACATGTACAGCACATGTACAAGACATGTATACGACATGTATAAGACATGTATACGTATACATGTATCTTTTTCTTAAATTCTTCTATGTTGTAAGAGCATAGAGACTGCAAAAAGATTTTATGATTTTTTTAAATTCATTAAAGGGGTGTTCTCTTAAATCATTTGGCAAATTATTATAGAGGCGAATTCCTACGAAGTAAGGAGACTTTTCATATTTTGCATGCCAATGGGAATTTTTTCTTTAGATCTGGTGCTATAGTGACACTTATTTTTATTCATTAGTTCCATTTTATTGTTATGTATCAGACAAAGAAGTTTGTATATATATAGACACTTATAAAAGTTAAAATAAAATAACATCTACAAGAAACTAGTTTCTTCCGATTAAAAATAACCCTAATGGCATATTTTTGCAAGATAGTATCAAGCATGTCCTGAAAAATTCGATAACATTATTAGACTTTTGTTTAGAAATAGTGTAAAGAGAGCCACAAAAATATCTAATTCTGAAGATATAACAGCACAAAAGAAGAAGTTGTCTTCTATAAAACCAATCAAATATACTTCATTAGATGAAGCTTTAGATATTCTTCATAATTGGTCTGATCCAAAAACGTACTTGTTGACCGTTTAAAACAACTAGATGAGGAAGATATGGAATTTCATGAAATAATTTCTGAGCTTAGACGAACTGGATATATTGAATAATCCTTTCTAGATTTATTTTAGTTTATTTAATGTAAAAAATATTACTAAGCAAATAAATAATATATAAAAATCTTGTTTTTTTTTAGTTTACTTTAATAATAACCATTAAAACTTCCTTTACCCTTTTCAAGAAGTCTTACATGTTGTTTTATTTACAATCTCAAAGACTAATTAAAACATATTTTTCAATACTTGTGGGTTTGAGGGGTATAAAACTACTATTATAGTATAATACAGTAAAAAAAAATAATATTGATTTTTAATATCAAGGTACCATAAATAAACAGCTATTTGAGATGCAATCCTTGTTTTGTACTGAGTTTGATATATTGTGTTTATTTAAAAAGATTAAAATAAAAACTATGTTAAATTATCATGTATTATTTAATAAACCAACTTTGTATAGCCACATTGAAAAAATTTAGGTATTCTAAGTCCTAAGGCCCAGTTTTACAATTGTAGTATAATTCATAGAATAACTATTCTCAATAGATCTTAAAGGAGCAGGATATATAGAATAGGAAAAATTTTGTAATATAAATACCGTGTAAAATATTTTATGTTTGTAAATGTAGTTTTCATTAAAGATAAATTAAAATCAACTAGTATAATACAGTTAAAAATAATAATATTGGTTTTTAATATTAAGGTACCAATAATAAACAGCTACTTGAGATGTCATCCTTGTTTTGTACTGAGTTTATTAACATTTATGATATATTGTGTTTATTTAAAAGATTATAATAAAAAATATGTTAAATTATCATGTATTATTTATTGAACCAACTTTGTATACGCACATTGAAAAAATTTAGGTATTGTAAGTCCCTTAATCAAAGAAAATCTGGGATAAGTTTATTTTTATGAATATCCCAAACGTTTTCCATATGTGTACTAACATTAAAATGAAAATTTAATTAATATTTAATATTATCTGGAGTGCGTGTTGTAATGAATTTGTATGATGCGGTTCCAGATGTTCTTTGGTTCCGGGTTGGTTGCTGATCAATGATATACACCCTAACTAATACAATAGCTGCATAAGGGTACATATACATCTTCGAAGAAAGCCTGAAGGTGGGATGCTACCATCAACTGTTCTTGAATCATATCTTCGTAGGGATGAACGGTATCCATGTTCTAAAAAGAGAAAAATACTGATAATGTGTATAAAATAAATAGATCGTAGCATATCTTAACACTATTTGGTCTAGCCGCGATAACTTTAAACATTTACTTGTCATAACCCGGCGCATGCGTATTTTCATAACACCGATAAAGTTCTAAAATGTTTCATGCAACCAAACAGGATGTTGTGGGTGAGTGATATAATTTTAAAATAATATCAAAGAAAATTAAATTAAAAACGGTAAATAATTGTTTTTATTGTTTTTCAAAACATCAATAAAACATTAGTTAATATTGGCCTAGTTTTTAGGTGAATCGCTCGAAGCATTTTTAAATAAAATAAAAATTTGTTGAAATTACCACTTTTATTCTCTTTGTATTTAACTTAAAAACGCGTCTATAGATTTGGATAAAAATATGTCTATGTCAAATAAAGTTGTATTGATGTTTTTACTACAAAAAACAAACATGGTTTACTGTTTAGTTGTTGAAATAGGGGCCTTCTTACTTAAAAATCTCATATTAGCAAAAATTTGAAGTTTTCGCAATACAACAAAACATTTTTGATTGTTTTTATTTTAGTTATTATTTGAAAGAAAACTAAAAATCCTTTTGTTTGATATATATCACAATATATTTTGATCGAAAACAAACGACATAATATAGTTAAAAATTAAATTTAGTGACTACTACATATATTTTTTTTTTTTTTAATTATACTTCTTTGTTTTTAAGAAAAATGTAGGTTTTAATATATTATTTTAAAGATAATTTAATAAACTAAAATATAAAAATTAAAAACAAAATGTTTAAAATACCACCCTGTATATGGTGCTACAATTACCTTAAGCCTATTGAATACATGTAAGTAAATAAATTAGTTTTGACTTACATCGGCCAACGCTCAATTTCTAAAGTGTTATTTCCACGCATGAGTTCTTGATGATTTTTCTTAAACGAGTCTAAGGAAGATGTCCAATCCCTTTATTCTAGTGTAAAGTGATTGTTACTAAGTTTGATTACCAATATCCTTCTTCTCCAGAGTAATTTGTGTGGGGTTGTCCTTCTGGGGTAAACTTCTATTGACTGTTCTAAAATTATAAAAATAAGTATTTTACCAAACGTGTAAACAAAACTAATAAACTAATAGATTAAACAAACATTTTTCTCAACAAATCTTACCAGGTTCTGCTGTAGTTTCATGTCCCTTTACATTTTTGTCGAAATCCGGTCTGAGAATATATTTAATAAAAACATTTCGTAATTCTGATAATTTTCCTAAAATTTTTAAAGTATTTTACTAAATGGGTATGCAAATCACGTTGAATCTGAACTAAATAATATTTTATTTTTAAACACCTAAAGCAATATTGAAAATCTAAATAATAAGGAAACAATATTTTAATTATATTTTTTCAATGTTTATAATTAAAATTACTATCCTTAGCATATTTATTTACATTAGAGAAAATTATTTTAATTGTATTTTATCTCTTTAATTCTTTAAGCTACCTGGACAATTTTTAGGAATATAATATTATAAAAACAAGATTTTATCTCTGTTTTTACTAATAAACAATTGTAGGAATTTGGAGAAAGTATACTTGTTATATTTTATCTCTGTTTTATAATATATATTTATAATATTTTAATTATATTTTATCTCTGTTTTATTGCATGAGAATTTCTAAATTAATTTAAAATAAGCTCAAGTAATACAAAACTGTTAGGATGTAGAATAATAGCTTTTGTTACTCTTTACTATTAAATAAATGGTTGTTTGGATGAAAATTACTAAAAATAAAAATTACTTACCCAATATATGCACACACACACACAATAAAAACTCAGTCTATAGGGAAAAACAATTCAAAGGTCAAATTACACAATAAAAACAAAAATTGGCACAACCGTTTAGGGAGAAAAAATCGAAATGTAAATTATTTCTTTCTGTTTTACTATTTATGTCTAACTACCACCCATTGCGTTATAATATTACATATTTTTTGTTTTTAAGCGGAGGCCTCATTTCCGTTTCAAATTCTAGATAAAACCACAAAGTTTGATATCAATATTGTATTGTAATATTTTTTATTTGAAAATCTTTAAATTATATTAATTAATTAAAAAATGAATATGTGTTATTTATTCAAATAAATATTTTAAAAATCCTCTCGGAATAATAAAATTAATTTAGTGTGAGATATTTAAAATTTGCAATTATTTCATAGTTTTACATACATTACTTTGGGAAATAGTTTTTTCTTATCAGCGCGCACCGCAAAAGTTTAATAACAATTTTAAACAGTATTTTATGTTAATTATTTTCTTGGTTTTTCTAATATAAGTGTTTTATCTCTTTTTATAAATTTTAAATATATCTAATATCCTCTAATGACATCATTATCAGATAAGAGTTTCCTGCAAAATTTCACGGGTTACTTATTAGTAAACATCTGCATATGACTCATATTTTGCTGGCCGATCATTTTTTATAGCATCTCTAGGCGCCTGTTATCAATTCCGAACGGTAGCTCAGCAGGCAGCGCTTCCGACTCTGGTGCAGAGGGTCTCGGGTTCAATCCCTGAGGGTGGCCGGCTGATAGCGGCCAACTGACGGCGACCGAGCGACCTTGGTGGGAAAAGGTGGATGGTTAAGTGTGAAGTTTGCTGCGGGAGAATTAGTGAAGTTAGCTGATTTTTGAATTTCCCGTTATTTCCGCCTGCAGGTGTGTGACCTTGATATGGACAAAAAATTGCAGAATGGACCTTAGATTTTAGATAGGCCTGGGGCCCCCATGATTTTCGGCGATGGGTCCGTCCGAAGGACTGAGGGCCCCCGGGCACCCTAAAAGGGGCCCCCATGGGGCCGCAATTCTGAGTCCGTGTGATCTGTCCAAAAGTGGGCGGGGCTTAGCGGGTCGGGAAAAAGCGAAGTGGGCGGGGCTAAGCGGGTCGGAAAAAAGTGGAGGGGATGGTCTCAAGCGCCACGTTTTGGTGGAAAAATAATAAATATCTGACGTCAGCAATTCAAAATGGCGTCAAAAATGAAATTTATATTAATAATTTAAAATATATCCTTCTCTCTAAAAAATTGACGTCACAATTCAAAATGGCGTCAAAAATGAAATTTATATAATTAATAATAAATCCTTATCTCCAAATAGCGGATGCCAAACCACTGTTAAGTCACGCCCACCTCCTTATCACCAGCTTCCTTTCCCTTATCTCTAGTTCGCTGCTTTCACTACCGCTTATCAGTAGAGGGCGCTTATTATCTCTAGTTCGTTGCTTTTACTACCGCTTATCAGTAGAGGGCGCTATTTGCAAATGGCCGACATCCGACGACCGCCCATTAGCTATTTGCAGGGGGCCTATCAGCCAACCACCGGCCTATCTACAGCCAATCACACTCTACTGGGCGGGGTTTTGCAACCACAAACATCGATTAGGCCCTATTTTTTGGACCAATCACCTTTAGGAACGCCCCCCCTTTAGGAACGCCCCCTTTAGGAACGCCCATCCAACTGTCTGGCTCACTTCCGTTCTAGAATCGGCTTAGTATATCTACTAATATGATTTTTTTTCATGGCATTAACTTGTTCCATAAAAGTTAAACTTTCGATTAGCTGAGCAAAATTGTCATGTAATTTTTGTTTTTCAATGGTAAGTCGCATGGGGTCAACATCCTGGGAAACAACTTCACAGGAAGTAAAACCAGTCATAATTCCAGAAACTTCAACCATATTGGGGTTTTTACTAATAAGCAAATCACGTTCATCTAAATTCAAAACAAGTGGATAAGATTAGTTTTATTAATCATTAGTAATACACAGGAAGGAGTGGTTTTGAAATAATCATTAAATTTGTAATTTCTGCTCTAAAAAAAATTAATTACTAATTCACATAAAGACAAAAGGGGGGCCATAACACATCACCCAATCGCAAAATAAGGCGGTTGGGAAATATTCTATAGTTTCTATGATTATTTAAAATACAGTCGCTACTGTGCCCCACCCTGTACATATTAGCCCTAAGACAACTGACAAAAAATAATATACTATATAAAAAATATAAACCATAAATTACAGTAATTTGAAGCCCATATATGGGTTTCAAATTAAAGATATATCTAAGCCATCACCATCATTTTACTAAAATTTCAAACCCATTTGTACAACGGATGGAGTGGATGTTTCAGGATTGGAATTTTCACATTGTAGAATGGCGGATGTAGCTTGCTGAAATCCTGAGACGTTGTGTTTGGTCAGTAAGGGTCCATTTGTACTCAAGACCAGTTCTCCACAGAGAGAACGAAAAAGTATTAGAAAGAAAAAAAGAAGAACCTCGTGGGTAAAAAAAATTGATTCAATCTAAAAGTTAGTAACTCACACTGAGTTTATCGTACGACCCATTTACTGCCTTAGCAGACACCGGGCCCTTATATAAGGAGAATTACTACACATTTTTGGAATTCTATCCAAATTCTAAGCACAAAGGTTACTTCCAACCAAACGCCACCAGCTATGAAAGGGAAAGGAGAGCCGAAAAAAATTCGTATTTAAACAAAAAACTCTAAAGGATTAACAAAACCTAATAATTACTTAAAAACGAATATTATAACATCAACAAAACTACCAAAACTCAAAATAATTAAGTAAACGTATTTATTTACAAAATCGGTATTGAAACTAAATGGCCACAAATTTAAAAACCTAAACTGTATTTAAAATAAATAAAATTGTTAAGTGGCAACGCTGTAATTCTCAATCATAACCTCGGATTCCTAATACAGTTGTTATTAAATTAAACACTTGTTTTTAGATCTATTTCCTACAGATAAAAAGTTGTTTAAATAAAAATAGGCCCCAAACATACAATTAACAATGTATATGTTATTCGCAATAGACGAAATCGCCGACTGCCCGAATTTTTTGTCCACAACGCGTTGTGAGTATAGTAGTTTACCCATTATTGACGTAATTATTTTTAAAGAATTCAGCAAAGTTGCCTGTGTCTGGGTCATCAGTTACATTGGCAATGAACTCATTTAACATGACTGAAAATGCATTTTGATCCCTTTCCTGCAACAAGATTCGCAAGTACTTGTAAACCATGACCTGACAAATAGTGTGCATATTTCATTATATTTTATGATTTATAACTACTTTACTATTTGTTTTTCTCCAGCCACGATCTACATGCCAGGTGCAGAAAAGTCTGTAAGAAGAATAATAATATTTATTGGGTGTTCATATATGGTTTTCTATAAAACAAATCTATAATATTACTGTTTATTGACCTATACTGTGCAGTGCATATTACAAATTTCCATGCATTGTAATAGGCTTCTGACATATAGACATTTTGCAATTAACTTGAATGCCTATCCTTTCTTTTACATGTTGAAAAAAATCCTTCAGGACGACCTCATCTGACCGATTTGAAATACAAAATGCGCATGGGAAACCCTGTTTTAACTAATTTAACTGATTTAATCCATGGCTTCTGTCCACACAACTACAATCCGAACAGTACCTCCTGTCCTGGGTATAAATTAGAACAAAATCTTCTTTTAGCAAGTGCTTTTCAGATTCTGTATCTTGAAGAAAACAAAATTTATTAATTTAGTTAATAATTCGATAAATATAAAATGTATCAACTACCTTAAGGTTTATAAAATAAAATACTACCATAACTTCCTTAACACTAACACCATCATTTTAATTACGAACTAATGTAGACTTTAATTGAAAAAACTTCTCAATATTGTACAGGTCCTTTCTACTAAGCAAATGGATACGTTCCAATTGCGAACCTACCACTGAATCACGTAAATCATCAAGTATTTGGGTAAAAGGAATTATTCTTGCCTATGATCACTTTTAAATAAGTAGGGCAGATATTACCAATTTTGTTGGAACCTTATACCTTTGCCTTTTGCAACATATTTTCCAGAACGGTGACAATTGTATTTCATTTTTATTACACTGAAAACCTCGATCTAAGACAAACTTAGATTTTGTATTATGTGTTTTAAAGCAGACACAACATTAGAGGAGAGGCTTGGATTTATATGTGTTTTCTTGTGATAATTGTAATGCAAGTAGAAAAGGTTTTGTTACATTGAGTACACTTGTAATTGTATGTCTTCTTTTGAATAACAGTTACTACACCAGTTAAGTTACCAGCATAGAAAAATAATATCCTAGGATAAATAAAACCTACATCATTTATTTGTTTTATTATGTAATCTATTGTAGCAGTGGTATGTTTATATATTAAGAAATATACAAATTAACCTGTAACGATTGCAAAGCCGTATATATAGGAGAAACAGGAAGAAATTTCAAAACCAGGATAAAAGAACACATAAATAATAATTCTGTTTTTAAAACTATATTTCTCTAGAAACCCTAAGGATGACTATAATAGTCAAAACTAGTCGGTCTTGAAAATAAAAATAAAAAATTTTACAAGCAGGGAAGTGCCTTATTCATTTGGAAGAACCTCCTTAATGTACTACATCATTTAATCCAAACTTTACTAGTCAATTTTGCCAAAGCGAGTTTATTAATAGTATATTCTGTAACATGTGCAAGATTAATAAGAAAATACGTTTGACAGGCGAATAATGAAGGTTTCAAAATTATCCAGAACTTAAGTTTTATTTAAGTTTAACTCCAATTTGACGGGGTGAATTAATGCATGCATTTATTTTACGTTAGGTAAATACCTGCATGATATTTTCGTAGGTGTTCTCTTAAAATATAAACACTTTCATACTGTTTTTGACAAACTACACACTTAATATCTTTTTCAGACATGGATAAAGAAAACCTTAAAAAGTTACAAAGGGTAAAGAATATTTTGATCAAATCGTTCAAAGTCCAACTTGATGCAAGGAAACGCACCTACGTTGTCTCCCGTTGGGTATCTGTGGCTCCCAATGGTGAAGTGACAGATTTACTCAACCAACAGTAAGTCTGGCAAGTAAGGTGGCCATTTCTTGCTATGCCCACTACGCGGTCAGCTTCCAAGATAGCGAAGTGGAGCGAGGTTTCTAAGGTTTCCAACGCTACTGGTTTGGTGTTGGATAACGTGCCCAAGGCTTCTGTGGACGCCGTCTTCGAAGACATCGACTTGGTTTCCGAAGTTTCGGAAGAAATATTGAACGATACTTTAGATTTGGCTGGAACTCCTGACATGGACACCGTTACCGACGTGCCCATTCACATTACACGCTACCAGATGGACCTTCATGTGCCCCAGGTTCTCCAAGGGGCCCAATCTGGACCAACATTGCCTAACAACGCTGCTAGCGTTTGTTTCAACACTTCAGGTGTAGCACATTACCATCGGCCCAATTGGATCTTCCATCAACAAGCGGCCTTCAAGAAGAACCTAGAGGACATCATTCCTTGGACCAAGCGATCCAATCACAACATAGCGCCCGAGCAGGGACATTAACAGCAACAAAGGAGTTGTTGGAGTCCAAACCTTCCGGATCCACGGCCAATGAGATGGCTGACTTCTTGAAGGAATTCACGCGCGAGATACCAATCGAACGTTTCCAAACCGTATTTCTGGCGAAATACGCAAACGACGCACGGGTAGCGGGTTTAATTTGAAATTTTAGGGCGAAAAACAATCTGGATAAGTAACGCCGTTCATACAGAAAAATATCTCTATGGCACAGTGGCTGCTGCCAGAGCTTGAAGAATACCAAGTCGTGCGCGTGGTATTCGAACTTTTAAGTGCGAAAATCCGATACGTGCTACGTAGTGAACAATTTTCCACAACTGAACGTTTACTGTGGCGTGCTCGCGAAGCAGAAGTTGACGCTGAAGAAGCTGATGCAACGCGACCAATGAGGATCACCATCCGCGAACCGTCGGGAAACGGGCCGCAGAGGGGCCCCGAAGCGACAAGCGTCTCTCCGCAGTGAATGAAAATTCAGACAATTTAACCGTGAAAACCCCTGAACACTTTAATGTGCAACCAAAACAATTAGTGAATAAGTTCGTTAGTAGTTCTCAAGAAAAACACTTAAAAGTGCGTCCCCCAAGTTTTCCCTCCCTTAATGTGAACAGTTTAGTGGCTGACACAGAATCAAACCCAATTATAACAATTATTATCAATATGCAACGTTATCAGGCATTAGTAGATACTGGTGCCCAACGTTCCGTGATTCGCAAGGATTGTGTAAAGCACTACGTGCCTAAACTTGGAAGTGCCGAAGCCGCCGGCGGAAAAACCGTCGAAACCCTAGGTTATTTGCGAATATCGAATATCAAAATTTACGGAAAGGCGTACGAATGCAACATGCTTGTGATGAAAGACTTACTCGTTCCGGTTTTACTCGGTATGGACTTCTTAGCAGAAAATCATGCACTCCTAGATGTCGCATGGGGTTGCATGTACCTTGGAAGTGAAAAACGTCAGACGGTATTTTGGGGACCTGCGCCAAACAGCGCAGTTTCGGAAACTGAATTACCCGAATTGTCTGATGAAATTTCCCAGCCGTGCCGTGAAGACTTGGAACATCTCCTGACACACTTTGTAGATACATTCGACCAAAATATAGGACCACCGTCCAACTTGTTAGTGCCCCATCAAATCGAATTGACGGACAAGGCACCCTTCAAAAACCGACCACGAAAGTATACGCCGGATAAGGCGTTGGAGATCGATAAACAAGTGGAAGCTATGCTCCGGGGGGGCATTATTGAACCATGTTTATCTTCATACGCTTCACCAGTGCTTCTGGTCAAGAAGGAAGGCGGATGGCGATTCTGCGTCGACTACAGAGAACTCAATAAACGTACCAAAGATGTTTGCAGTGTATTGCCACCAATAGTTGAAACTGTCCGTGACTTAGGAACTGCCAAAGTTTTTTCTGCTTTGGATCTTACAAGTGGATATTGGCAGCTTCCAGTGGATAAGAAATCACGCGCTTATACAGCTTTCTTCATACCTCATGGAGCACAATACCAATTTACTGCCATGCCGTTTGGTTTGAAGCTGGCCCCGACTACATTTCAGCGGGCTATGTTGGACATCTTTGCCGAAATGCTAAACAAATTCGTCAAAGTCTACCTTGATGATGTTTAGTGATGGGCTTTCCGGGTCACTCTTTTGAACCGGATCACTGGATCTGGATCATATAAGTGAACCGGTTCAGCGAATCGGTTCAACAGAACCGTTTGAATCTCAGATTAATAAAAAATAACACTTAATGAAATCATTCGGATCCCATAAACTTTATGTTTATGTTAAAAATGTTTATCACTATAATATTTAGGAGCCTTTATTATATTATATATATATATATATATATATATATATATATATAAATATATATAAAGGTTATTTAATATTACATTGTATTGCATTAAATTAAAATTTTATAAAGCAATAAAAACTCTATTATTTTAATTTTACATGAAAAGTTACACAATTTAAATTAATTAATATTAAAAATATATTTTAATCGACATTGACATAAGGGAAATCATCTCATATTTCTGTGAGTTTGTAAAAAATTACCAAAAGTATAAATTTGCCTAACGTAGTAACGCGACACAGAACGCAAGAATTCGGTCCCGAACGATCCGACCGGCATAGGCACTAGCGAGCTGCATGATACAACAGTCATGATCGAGCCGCGCCTAGAGAATCGAAATGTTTTGGTCAGATCTGGATCACAGAAAACAAAACGTACTGCGAGCGCGAGTCGTTCTTAGCTCCAGGGAGCCGGTTCTGATCTCTCGCGACCCGCCGCGGCGCGCCGCTCTCGGCTCGAGCGGCTCGCCATGCGCGGCCTGTGCAATGCACTGCAGCAGCATAGCGAGTGGTGAAGCAGTGAATCGGAGCTTAGAACGGCTTGCGCGCGGCCGCTAGCCAAACACAGTTCTCTGCTTTGTAATTTCGGACCCGTGAGTCGGTTCGTTTAGTTTTCGTGAACCGGTTCACATAGATCACTTATAAGACCCGGTTCACTGAGCCGGTTCAGATCTGACCGACACATCTCTAATGATGTTATTATATATTCCAATAGCATCGAAGAGCATGTCATCTTAGGCTAGTTTTGGAACGTCTGGAAGCACATAAACTGCGGTTGAATCCAAAGAAGTGCCGAATTGCCACAACTACGCTGAAATATCTGGAATACCAAGTAGATGATGCATTCACGAAACCCCAAGAATGCCACTTGACAAAAATCAAGAAGTTTGAACGACCAACCAACAGAAAGCAAGTCCAAGCATTTATGGGCTTAATCAACTGGCTACGAGGTTACATCCCTGGATTGGCGACGTTAACTGCACCTCTAGCAGAGCTGACTGGAAAAACTGATCGTTTCAAATGGACTGAAGAATGTGAAGCAAGCTGGACGAAAACACACGAAGCTTTGGAAAACCGCATAAGCTAGAAAGACCGAAACCTGCCTGAAAATTCATACTCCAAGTAGATGCCTCAGACGCTGGCATGGGAGCCGTGCTAATGCAACTGAATGGTGAAGAAAAGAAGCACATCATTCATTACAGCTCTGCCAAATACCACCAAAATAAAAAGAACTACCACGTCAACGAAAAGGAATTTTTAGCAATGGTGTGGGCGATCAAAAGATACAGGATACAGGAAGAAAAACCATTTATCTTAAAGACTGACAACCGTGCACTGGTATGGTTATCCAATCATCGAGATGACCGAGCGAAGCTGACAAGATGGTACCAGGAAAGACCAACGAGTTGCCAGATTTATTGTCCATAAATCCGACTGAAGATCACCAGCACAACAGAAACTACATGGAAGAGATGCCAACACCGAACATCTGTCTCCTGCAGACTATGCCGCTGGTAAAGAAAGTACTGGAAGGACAGCTTGTGGATGCAACTACCCAAGAGCTGGTTCGACGAATCCAGGAATCCAACGACACAGGCCCAAAGGACAAAAGTTTGATGGCAAACTTTGTAGTATCTGCAGAACGAAACCTTTTCCAGAAACGTGCCTATCGCGTTTATGTGCTGGCATCTATGAGGGCACAAGTACTGAAGTTCCACCACGCCAGTGACCAAGGCGCTCATCCCGGAACTCATCAGACGTTCCGTGCCATAGATGATCGTTTCCACTGGGACAGGATGCGAGCTGCCGTGGTAAGATATGTAGGAAAATGCCTGAAATGCAGACAAATCAAGGGCAGACAACCACAATCTACGGCGCCGATGCCAACACATCTGCCCAAGCGAGCCTGGCAGATGATTTCCATCGATACACTGGGACCTTATGACGTTGGAGTTGCCGGTCCAAAACATGCAATAGTTGTAGAAGACGTTCTGACGAAATGGACAGAAGCCATCCCGACAGAAGACAATAAGCTTTCAACCGCCAAAGCTTATTTGGAAGAACTGTTCGCCAGATTCGGTGTACCAGAAACCATCGTGCCTGACAGCGCAAGCCAATTTTCCAAAAAAAAAAAATGGGCGAAATTCTGCAACAGAAACGGCATCATAGCCGTTAACTCCGCGGTTTATCATCAACAGGCCAATCCAGTAGAACGTCAGGTCCAAGAATTGAAGAAGATTCTGCAAGCCCTGATGAAGACAAAGAAAGCAAACCAACAATGGTTTCATCTCCTGCCCAAAGCCACAGCAGTACTGTGTTCCCGAGTCAACAGAGCCACAGGGAAAACTCCAGGTTCAAAATCACAAGCCAGAATTGTTCAAGGATTCCTGGGTTGGACCATGCACAGTAGTAAAGCAGAAGTCTCCGAAAACATACGAGGTTCAGATGGAAAACAGCGTGCCATTAATCCATATTAATGACCTGAGACCAGCTCCACAACAGTAAGAAGAAGATGAAAGGACTTGATATGTACCTTCTGATGTGTATTATGTTGAATTGGAAAAATAAAAGTGTAAGTACCAGTTTGGCATTTTCCCGGGGAGGGGCATATCGAGAAGCTCTGTTTTCAACCAATCAAAATCAAGGAAAAAAGGACGTTTTCTATTGGTTTTCCTAAATTTTAAGATTTTATCAAATGACCTTATTTGGGCATACGTAATTTTAAACCTTCTATTTTGTTCTAGAAGCTTTATTTTCATGACCAAATAAGGTAATCAGTTCAATTTACGAGCTCAAAGCGACTTCCAGCTTTGACTCTACTCGATGTGCCATCTCGACAACCCAACTGGAAACTTATTTTGACTTTGAATTTATTTTTTATTGTTTGAATTTTAAAATTAATTTCCTTCGGAAATTAATTGTTTTTTGAATTAAAATTCAAGTAATTGAATTTATTTTGAATTAAACTTCGAAAGATTCGTAGTTATTTTTGATATTTAAAACCCGTTCGTAGAACGACAATTTAAGTGATTGAATTTATTTTGAATTAAACTTCAAACGATTGAAGTTGAATTATTTTGATATTTTAAAAACAGTTCGTAGAAGTAAACTTGTATTTTATTTAATTAAATTCAAGTGATTGAATTTATTTTGAATTATAATTCGCACGAGTCGAATTTGAATAAAGAAAAAGAAAACTTTTTGTAAACAATATTACCATGGGTAAAGAAAACCTTAAGAAGTTACAAAGGGTAAAGAAAATTTTGATCCAATCGTTCAAATTCCAACTTGTTGCGAGGAAACGCACCTACGTTGTATCCCGTTGCGTATCTGTGGCTCCCAATGGTGAAGTGACAGATTTACTGAACCAACAGTAAGTCTGGCAAGCAAGGTGGCCATTTCTTGCTATGCCCACTACGCGGTCAGCTTCCAAGATAGCGAAGTTAAGCGAAGTTTTTGAGGTTTCCAACGCTACTGGTTTGGTGTTGGACAACGTAACCAAGGCTTCTGTGGACGCCGTCTTCGAAGACATCGAGTTGGTTTCCGAAGTTTCGAAAGAAACATTGAACGATAATTCAGATTTAGTTGGAACTGCTGACATGGACACCGTTACCGAAGTGCCCATTCACATTCCACGCTACCAGATGGACCTTCATGTGCCCCAGGTTTTCCAAGGGGCCCAATCTGGATTAACATTGCACAACAACGCTACTATCGTTTGTTTCAACACTTCAGGTGCATGTAGCACATTGCCATCGGCCCAAATGGTTTTTTCATCAGCAAGCGGCCTTCAAGAAGAACCAAGAGGACGTCATTCCTTGGACCAACCGATCCAGTCACAACATGGCGCCCGAGCAGGGGCTTTGACAGCAACAAAGGAGTTGTTGGAGTCCAAACCTTCCGGATCCACGGCCAATGGGATGGCCGACTTCTTGAAAGAGTTCGCGCGCTCGATGCGCGAGATTCCAATTGAAAGTGCAACGTTACAAATAGTATTATTATTAATAAGTTAAGGTAAACACTGTATAAGTATAATGTGGTTTATTACGCACTCACTGTATATTGTATTTTAGGCGGTAATTATTATTTAGTTTATATATTTATCTCTGCTATGGAGTCTTTGGGTAAACGACTTAATTTTTGTAGTAGTGTAGGGACCTAAAAAGGGTTAATTTATTTTTAGTTTTTATGATAGCCGAGAAAGGTTTGATTTACTTTTAATTTTCTGAGGTATTCACCTTATGATTTATTTTCTAAATACGTGTAGGGCATAATTTCGGTTCAGTGATTGTAGATTTGTGCGTTTTGTTTGTACAATTTTTTGTTAAAAACTATTAAAGCGGCAAGGTCACAAACTTCAGATTCGATGTCATTAACTGTCACCGTTCATTTGTGGGTTTGTTCCGCAATCTTCGTTTTAGGGTTTTGGTTTTTTTTGATAGTTATCTGGTTTTTTTTCTTTTTTTAAGTGCTTTGGCCTTTTTGGCGTTATTTGGTTTAATTCACTTTGCTATTTAAGTGTAGTGCTATTACAGTAAATTGTTATTTAGTACAGTGGTAACATTGGGTCGCGGCGTCGGCGCACTCAGTGTTCTAGATTGTGCTAGAGGCTTTTAGACTGGAGTGGGGAGGTCGACAGCGTCTTTGCCAATGTGCTTACTGAAGAAGATCTGTGAAGTCTAAAGGAAATTTTATTACGATCTGTGAAGTAATTAGTTATTTGGAATAACTTATTCCGTACTATAAATACTGGTAGTTATCGCACGTAGTCAAAATAGAAGTAGATGGCCTCTTTTTGGGTTTTTTTTTTAAAGTAGCATGGTGAGTTCAATCAAATTAATTTTCCATGATCCTTGATTATCTGAGTCATTATATCTCATAGATGGTTGCATAGTAACCCAACGGTGTATGGACAGATGCTTCACCTGTTGATGGTCATATTAGGGGCCGATTAGTTATGTTTTATTGAAAAAAACGAATAAACTTCGTAAGTACATTTTTTTTGTTTGGAAACAATATTCATTCGATTTATTTTTCAATTAGGGTATTCCCACCGGGGCAAGTTTTCCCACAAGTTTTCTTGAATACATATTGTAGGACAGAATCACAGGATGAATCTGCGTAGCTGTTGGTTTCCTGCATCGTGGTATCTGCCTTCTTAGACACAAGGGTTGGTATAAACGCAAGTTTAAACCACTGAACGCGGGGACCCATGGTCATACGGATTTCACCCATGGTTGGACAGAATACATCGTGCTTGAACTAGGCATGTCAGGATTTTTTTATGAATATGGACGATAGGAGTCAACAGGTTTTAATGAACATTTATTTTTTTTATCAGTAATATTTTTTTACCACATCACTGCAAAGCAGTAAATTATGAAACATTAGTATATATTTTATTTTATCGTGTAAACCGGTCAAAATTTTAGGGTAAATTTTTTTAAAATTTTGTTTTGAATTATTTAGTAAACCAGACCAGTAGTTTTCATTTTGACTTGACTATTGCAATATTGATCTAAATTTTCTTTGTAAATTTTCTATAATGGAGACAAAAATTATTGCCAAGCATCTTCGTGTGGAAGAATTAAATTATGAGTTAAAAATCCGAGGCACCATTACCAATAGAAATCATGACGATAAACGTAAAATTTTGGCTAGGTTGCTCAAAAAGGAGAAGGTTACTCCTTGTGTTTTTGTAATGGATCATTTAGATTTTAATACTGAAAAGGTAGCTATTATTAAGACTTTAGACTCCATCACTGAGTTAGTTTCTGATTTGCAAGGTAAAACATATGATTCCTTATATACCGTTTTAATTTCAAGACTTAATCATGTTACCCAAAGAGTTCAAAGAATACCAATTCCTGTAGATGGCGATGAAGATGCCACTAAGCCCTTAGTTGAATTTAAGAATGAAGCTTATGCGACTTGCATGCATTTAGATGCAGAACTTCATGATAAAATCATTGAAGAAGATCAGTTGATATCACCTCCTCCTTCCTCCAGTACCCAAGTTTTTAATAATACTATAGCGCCACCTATGGTGCCTTTATCAAACTATAAACAACCTCGTATAGATAAATGGGACTCCAAATTTACTGGCGATAATGACAGTATGGGTTTAATTCCTTTTATTGAAAGGGTGGGAGAGATGGCGGAAGCGAGTGGTGTGACAAAGGATCAATTGTTCAGTTCAACTATAGATTTGTTCGCTGGTAAAGCATGGCTGTTTGTTAGAACAAACAAACATTTGGTACAGGATTGGGATTCTTTGATCAAATTACTTAAACAAAATTTCATATCAGACGATTATGACGAAATTATCTGGGAACAGATTAAGAGTAGACGTCAGGGTAAACATGAATCGATGGCCATTTTTTTCGCAGTGATGGAGACTCTTTTTAATAGGTTGACCAAAGAACCAGCCGAAAGTACAGTTCATTAATTTATTTTGCGTCAAAGTGTTGACAGATTTGTAAATTTACCTATAACGGTTGATAATAACTGTAAACTACTGAAAGTTTTGGTGGTACCTACATTAAGACATAGCGTAATTCTTGGTAGTGATTTTTGTAGTATTTTTGGGGTAAATTTTTGTAATAATACTTGGGAAGCCCAAGTTAATAAGATCAATATAGCTACGGTTGAGATAAATGACGATGATCTGAACAATGTTGTCTTACATTCTCAAGAGGATTTTTCTAGGGATCAACTAAACCAAATTCGGCTCGTGATCGAAGATTTCAATAAATTAAGCCACAAAGGTGCATTAACTTGAACCAATAAGCTAGTATACCATATAGACACGGAGAACGCGCAACCTGTCAAACAGCGTCAGTATAACATGTCACCTTATATGCTATCACACCTTTATAAGGAGTTGGATAAGATGTTAGAACTTAAAGTAGTTGAACCATGTGAAAGCCCTTGGTCTTCACCAGTTTTGCTGGTTAAAAAAGCAAATGGCGAATATAGGTTTTGTTTTGATGGGCGTAAGCTAAATGCTTTAACCAAAAAAGACTCGTATCCTCTTCCGTTTGTTGATAGAATATTGAACATGTTGCGTGATTCCCGTTATCTTTCAAGTATTGATTTAAAATCGGCTTTTTGGCAGATTCCTCTAGAAGAGCCCTCGAGAGAAAAGACAGCATTCGCGGTCCCCGGGAGGGGCTTATTCTGTTTCAACGTGTTGGCTTTCGGTCTGTCTAATGCGGCGCAGGCGCAGCAACGTCTTATAGACGCGGTTTTCGGTCCAGAATTGGAACCATATATTTTTGTTTATCTAGATGACATTATTATAACATCAAAATCTTTTGACCAGCATTTATCTCTCTTAAAAGCAGTTTTTCGTAGATTGGCAGATGCAAATCTGACCATTAATAATAATAAATGTCAATTTTTTAGATCATCTTTGAATTATCTTGGCTATATCGTTCATGAATCTGGACTACGTACGAATCCAGACAAGGTATTAGCTATGATTAATTTTCCACAACCCAAGACAACCACTGAAATAAAAAGGTTCGTCGGTATGTGCTCTTGGTACCGCAGGTTCATTCCGCATTTTTCCACTTTAATGTCTCCTATAAATGATTTACTTAAGGGCAAAGCCAAAGGACAAAAAACAGTGAAGAGAATGACCCAGCCGAAGCAGCATTTAATAACATCAAACAAGCTTTAGTATCTGCTCCGATTCTTACTAGTCCAGATTTTTCTAAACAATTCATTATACAAACTGACGCATCCGATGTTGGAATCTCGGGCGTTTTAACACAGAATATTGATAACCAGGAGAAAGTAATAGCATATGCTTCTCGATCTCTCCCCAAAAGTGAGCGTAACTATTCTCACCGAGCGGGAATGCTTGGCTGTAATATTCGCAATTGAAAAGTGTAGAGGCTTTGTTGAAGGCTCTAACATCAAGTTTAAAGTAATTACAGATCACGCTTCACTTTTGTGGTTAGATCGTTTGTCAAATCCTGCTGGAAGACTGGCTCGATGGTGTGTTAGGTTGCAACAGTTCGATTTTGATTTTGTACACGGTAAAGGTAGATATAATGTTGTTCCTGACGCATTGAGTCGTAGCTCAGTTGCAGGGTCCCTTAGAGCCGTTTGTTAATTTAAACGAGATAGATGTATGTTTGGGAATTGATCTTGACCACCTTGATAAGTTTTATGTCAATATGCGAAATAAGATTTTAGACAATCCTGATAATTTCCCTCAGTGGCTTGTTAAAGATAATTATGTTTATAAATTAGTTCCTACAAAGTCTGTACTAAGTTCCAATATCACCGAGTGGAAAATGCTGGTACCGAAAACCCAACGGCGTCTAATCACGACGACCCTACTGCTGCTCATTTAGGTTATAGCAAACGTTTGAACGAATTTGTAATTCTTATTATTGGCCCAAGATGAGAAAAGACATATTTGGGTATATTAAATCCTGTAAGATTTGTAATTCGCAAAAATCTCTGGACAGATGGGTTTAATGGGGGTAGCGAAAAAAGTTAATTTTCCCTGGCAAGTTATAGCTATGGATTGTATGGGTCCTTTGCCTCGTTCAAAGGGCGGGTCTCAATATTTGTTTGTAGTATCCGATTGGTTTACTAAGTATAGTTTATTGCATCCCATGCGAAAGGCTAATGCTGCAAATGTATGTACATTTTTAGAAAATGATGTTTTTCTAGTATATGTGGTTCCCCAGTATATAATATGCGACAACGGTACGCATTTTGGGAATAATTTAATTAGAAATCTCGCTGAGAGATGAGTATAGTAGCCATTGTGACTTTGTAGAACGGTGCAATCGCACTATCGGTAAAGATTTGAAGCCATATTTCTCTGATAGCGACGTTTTTACCGATGATGACGATAAAAAGTAGTATCTTATTTTTGATTTTTGTAGAGTTAGACATTACCTGATTTTGACCAATACTGATTATGACTTAACATCATTCCTGTATAACACGTGTTCAAGTGTCTCTTAATAAGTTTAGAAGTTTTGTATGCGTAAATTACAAACCTCTACCCATCAAATAAGATGCTGCTAATTTTTTATATATAATAGAGTAGCCTGAGAGTTAGCTCGCAAAATGTAGATATTTTTTGTAATATTTTGTACAGTATGATTTTTATTTTATTTTATTTATTTTATAAACTTCCGTCAGGCCAACATTGGAACCCCACCAATTGTTGCTACGATAGTCACAGCGAGATCGTACGGCCTGTAACTAAAACCCATCCAAGTGGTGATGGAACAACATCGTGCCTTTCACCACACTGTGAGTTACCACAGTTTATTTTGGTTTCCTTATTATTTGTCTGTGTATGTGTAAGATATTCTAGTAAATATATCATATGTGTGGTATAATTACTGAAAAAATTCTGATTAGGCCGGCACTTAGTTGTCGCTATGGCATGCACGGTGAAGCCATATCGCCTGTAGCACCCACAGGCCAGTCCAGTCTATGTGGTTCCAGTTAGCGCAACTGGCCACTGGGGCACTCCCTTTCCCTACTCGGAATTCGTTCCGAGTAATTTTTCTTCTTCACGGTATGTCAAGGCGACATACCGTTGAACTTTCAAATAATGTATGTCCACATTATTTCCATTCGTTGGAGGGCTGGCCTGTTTCAGATACAGGACCACCGGTTGCCTCCCTTTTTTGTTATGGGACTAGTTCCTAGCTTCATTGGATTTGTCAGGATCCTTTCTCTTCAAGGAGAATTTGCTATACACTTAACTTAATTATCTGACGTTTTACTTGCCTATATATATTTGAACTTCAAAACTGTCAAAATTTAAAAATGTAGCTTACACCGTTATTTTCATGTAAACATATCGCGTAGAGATTCCAACGTCCCATTATTGTTAGTTTAAGTTTTTAAATTTCTGGTACTGATTTTTTAATAAAAGAAATTTCTTTTTTTTATGGAGGGGGGTATATGTAACGTTACAAATAGTAACGCTATATGTATTATTATTAATAAGTTAAGGTAAACACTGTATAAGTATAATGTGGTTTATTACGCACTCACTGGTCCACACTGTATATTGTATTTTAGGCGGTAATTATTATTTAGTTTATTTCTTTATCTCTGCTATGGAGTATTTGGGTAAACGACTTCATTTTTGTAGTTTACGGGACCTAAAAAGGGTTAATTTATTTTTAGTTTTTATGATAGCCGAGAAAGGTTTGATTTACTTTTAATTTACTGAGGTATTCACCTTATGATTTATTTAATAATTTCGGTTCAGTGATTGTAGATTTGTGCGTTTTGTTTGTACAATTTTGAAACAATCAGTACTAGGTATATTTTTCGTTTTGTGTCGGCTAAAATATAGTTTTAGATTAGAATAGTTTGGGTTAGGAATCCTAACTTAGTATGGATAAGGTGTCTTGGTAAATTAGGTTGTTTTATAATAATTAAGGTTGCTTACTTGTATTTTATGTTTTCTTTTTGGTCTTAAAGGTTTGGTTGGACGGAATACAGCTTGAACTAGGCATGTCAGGATTTTTTTATGAATATGGACGATAGGAGTCAACAGGTTTTAATGAATATTTTTATCAGTTATATTTTTTTACCACATCACTGCAAAGCAGTAAATTATGAAACATTAGTATATATTTTATTTTATCGTGTAAACCAATAGCTATTCGGTACAAATTTTATTAATTTTGAAATAAGCATTTTGATAGTAAATCAAGTTACAATATAAACAGGTAATTATTTAAATACTCTTTAAATAAACATTGTGATAGTAAATTAAAGTTAAAATATAAGTAAGTAACTAATTTTGGAGTTTTACTTTTTTTCCACGACCATATCTTATATTACTCTATTAAGTTGTGGTGGCGCCCAGGCCAAAGTGTAAGTATGAGGAATAAAAACCCACACACCTATGCTCCCAGACACGAGAGCTGCCGGAGCATATAACCCCAAGTTGGTTATAAAAGGACCAATTATCCAACTTTTTCTGGTGGCGAAACCGAAAATCCTTACAGATTTTTGTCAAAAAAGAGGAATGCCTCACAGAAAAGGCATGTTTCCGAGTTCGACAGAAGGTGCCCATTTTTAATGGTATAAATCACAGGACGTCTCATGGAGCCGTTTCCAAACCGTATTTCTGGCGAAATACACAAACGACGCTCGGGTAGCGCGTTTAATTTTGAAATTTTTTGACGAAAAACAATCTGGAGAAGTGACGCCGTTCATACAGAAAAAATTCTTTATGGCACAGTGGCTGCTGCCAGAACTTGAAGAATACCAAGTCGTGCGTGTGGTATTCGAACTTTTAAGTGCGAAAATTCGGTACGTGTTACGTAGTGAACAATTTTCCACGACTGAACGTTTACTGTGGAGTGCTCGCGAAGCAGAAGTTGACGCTGAAGAAGCTGATGCAACGCGACCAATGAGGATCACCATCCGCGAACCGTCGGGAAACGGGCCGCGGAGGGGCCCCAAAGCGACAAGCGCCTCTCCGCAGTGAATGAAAATTCAGACAATTTAACCGTGAAAACCCCTGAACAATTTGATGTGCAACCAAAACAATTAGTGAATAAGTAAGTTAGTAGTATTCAAGGACACTTAAAAGTGCGCCCCCCAAGTTTTCCCTCCCTTAATGTGAACAGTTTAGTGGCTGACACAGAATCAAACCCAATTATAACAATTATTATCAACAAGCAACGTTATCAGGCATTAGTAGATACTGGTGCCCAACGTTCCGTGATTCTCAAGGATTGTGTAAAGAACTACGTGCCTAAACTTGGAAGTGCCGAAGCCGCCGGCGGAAAAACCGTCGAAACCCTCGGTTATTCGCGAATCATTCAAAATTTACCTTCAAAAACCGACCACGAAAGTATACACCGGATAAGGCGTTGGAGATCGATAAACAAGTGGAAGCTATGCTCCGGGGGGGGCATTATTGAACCATGTTCATCTCCAGTGCTTCTGGTCAAGAAGGAAGGCGGATGGCGATTCTGCGTCGACTACAGAGAACTGAATAAACGTACCAAAGATGTTTGGAGTGTATTGCCACCAATAGTTGAAACTGTCCGTGACTTAGGAACTGCCAAAGTTTTTTCTGCTTTGGATCTTACAAGTAGATATTGGCAGCTTCCAGTGGATAAGAAATCACGCGCTTATACAGCTTTCTTTACACCTGATGGAGCACAATACCAATTTACTGCCATGCCGTTTGGTTTGATGCTGGCCCCGACTACATTTCAGCGGGCTATGTTGGACATCTTTGCCGGAATGCTAAACAAATTCGTCAAAGTCTACCCTGATGATGTTATTATCTACTCCAATAGCATCGAAGAGCATGTTGGTCATCTCAGGCTAGTTTTGGAACGTCTGGAAGCACATAAACTACGGTTGAATCCAAAGAAGTGCCGAATTGCCACGACTACGCTGATATATCTGGGATACTAAGTAAATGGTGCATTCACGAAACCCCAAGAATGCCACTTGACGAAAATCAAGAAGTTTGAACGACCAACTAACAGGAAGCAAGTCCAAGCATTCATGGGCTTAATCAACTGGCTACGAGGTTACATCCCTGGATTGGCGGCGTTAACTGCACCTCTAGCAGAACTGACTGGAAAAACTGATCGTTTCAAATGGACTGAAGAATGTGAAGCAAGCTGGACGAAAACACACGAAGCTTTGGAACAACCGCATAAGCTAGAACGACCGAATCCTGCCTGGAAATTCATACTCCAAGTAGATGCCTCAGACGCTGGCATGGGAGCCGTGCTAATGCAACTGGATGGTGAAGAAAAGAAGCACATCATTCATTACAGCTCTGCCAAATACCACCAGAATGAGAAGAACTACCACGTCAATGAAAAAGAATGTTTAGCAATGGTGTGGGCGATCAAGAGATACAGGTAGGGTTGCCAACTCTGTGGATCAAAAATCCGGGAGGTGAAATAAAAAAAAATAAAAATCAAATTCACTTGCCACAACTTCACGCACTTCTCGCAGCAAACAGTAATCATCGTACAATTTATCCTCATTTATTGGAACGTTTAAAGAAGCACACAGATCTTGGAGTTCATTCCAGTCAATTTCGTTGTCCATTGTTAAAATGTTCATTTTCTTATAAATAGATGTGTCAAATTCGTACCACTTATTTAAATAGCTTAAACATCACTCCAAATATTTGTCTGCATCTTCTTTAAAAGTATTTTTATCACTAACCGTCAACTTTCTCAAACACTGAATAGCCGATTGACCGTAAAACTTGTCATTTTTTCGGTTGGTAATTTTAAATCGCAATTCGGTCATAATTGTGTGTAGTTCCGCACATGTAATATAGTCACTTTCCAGTTTTTTAATAGAAATGTCAAAAATTTGCATTATATTGTGAATAAAATAGCAGTAGCATAATGCAAGACAGTTCTCATCTTTAAAGGCTTTCCAAATTATTTCTGCACAGTCGTCTTTGCCTTCATTAAGAAAATATTCCCTTAAAACCGGCCAATTCAACAAAAGTCTATCTAAAGCTGGAAGCAAAGAAAGCCATCGTGTAGGCACATGGCGGAGTATAGACTTGTACTCTAAATGAGCGAAATCAAAGAATTCCTTGAGCTTTGCAGTTCGCTTGGCAAACGCGGAAAATTCGCTGTAAACTTTCAATACCAACGATTCCACATCAAACTGTAAAGCTTTTAATGCATATTTGTTACAATTGTGTAAAATGTGGCACTTACAATTCGCCTTCAAAATATTTGGGTTTTCAATTTTAAGTTTTTGAAAAACTGAGTTATGAATACCATAGTTGACGGAAGCATTATCTGCGGATAGTGAAGATACGGATGCCCAGGAGAAGCCGTTTTCCTGTAAAACTTTACAAAGCTGTGTTTTAATAGCTTCACTTGTTTCAGCAGGGTCTTGATAAAAGTCAAGTAAACCTTGTTTTAAACCATCTTTAAGTGAAAACCATTGCACCGTCACTGGAAACATTTTTAAATTCCCTTTGTTGGACGAGTCTGTTCCAAGAGAAAAATAAGTAGACTCCTGCAGTTCCGATATAAGTATTTCTTGCGATAGCGGGGCTATAACATTTTCACAAATAGTTGTAGCCTTAGTTCGACCGCAGGCTATTTTTTTTGCAACTTCAGAATCCGGAAACAACGTAGGGAATAACTTATTGTTACAATCTTGACTTGAATAGCTGTGATGATGTTTAACTCCATGATATACAGATGTAATTTCCGCGGCAGTTATTAAATCTTCTTCTCTTGAATGTTTTTTCACAAAAAAACTAGATACTGATGCCATAGAAGACTTGTTTTTGAGAAATATCTTATGTTTTTTACCTTCCGAATGCACAACTAAAGCTCTTTTACCTTCGTATTTTACTGAAATATCGGTTCTGCACAACTTACATTCAGCGGTAAAATCATCTCGTTTTTTAAGCCAAGCACTAAACAGAGGATCGTTCAACCAACTTCCATCAAAGCTTGTATGATATTTAAGTTTTTTCTTTTTAGGCGGACTTAATCTTTCTTGCGACCTTCCCGAATCCGACATTATACTTAATTTTTAGTATATAACAGGAACAATTACTTGCGTACATACAGCGATTACAAACAAAACACGTTCGATTTTGGCCGCTACTTAAATTACGGTATTACGCAACTAAAGAACACGAACTATTAGTTCGGAACTATCAAAACATGGTGACAAGATGCGCGAGCCGCGAGTTTGCCAGGCGGCCGGCAGTGGCGGTAGTGTTGTCACAATTAATATAATAATTATTGTACAAATCTAGTACAATTTACTACTTTTATTCATTAATATTGCATTTTTTACAAGGATATATATAAAAAATACTGTGAGCTGTGACTGCAATTTTTGCTAAATTTCCGG
Organism: Brassicogethes aeneus; assembly: GCA_921294245.1. NCBI lineage: Eukaryota > Metazoa > Arthropoda > Insecta > Coleoptera > Nitidulidae > Brassicogethes > Brassicogethes aeneus. Next base: position 35,257,640 of record OV121139.1, read on the forward strand.
GAGAATTTAACTGCGTTCCGGGAGCCGGGAGATTTTTAAAACTAACTGTCTTTTTCCGGGAGAATCCCGGAATTCCGGGAGAGTTGGCAACCCTAGATACAGGCCGTATCTGGAAGATAAAGTATTTATCTTAAAGACTAACAACCGTGCACTGGTATGGTTATCCAATCATCGAGATGACCGAGCGAAGCTGACAAGATGGTCCTTGTTACTACAAGAATTTACCTTCAAAGTGGAGCGTGTACCAGGCCGAACCAACGAGTTGCCAGATTTCTTATCCAGAAATCCGACCAAAGATCCCCAGCCCAACAGAAATTACATGGAAGAAATGCCCACACCAAACATCTGTCTCTTGCAGACCATGCTGCTGGTAAAGAAAGTACTGGAAGGATAGCTTGTGGATGCAACAACCCAAAGGCTGGTTCGACGAATCCAGGAAGCCACCGACAAGTGCCCAAAGGACGTAGTGGACAGAAGTTTGATGGCAAATTTCGTAATTACTGCAGAATCAAACCTTTTTCAGAAACGTGCAGATGGTTCTTATCGCGTTTATGTGCCAGCATCCATGAGGACACAAGTATTGAAGTCCCACCACGCCAGCGACCAAGGCGCTCATCTCGGAATCCATCAGACGTTCCGAGCCATAGATGACCGCTTTCACTGGGACAGGATGCGAGCTGCCGTAGTCCGATATGTGGGGAAATGCCTCATATGCCCAAACGAGCTTGGCAGATGATTTCCATCGATACATTGGGCCCTTATGACGTCGGAGTTCCCGGTCCAAAACATGCCTTTGTTGTTGTCCTTACCAAATGGACAGAAGCCATAACCGCAGACGATAATGAGCTAAATACCGTCAAAGCTTATTTAGAAGAATTGTTTGCCAGATTTGGAGTTCCAGAAGCCATTTTGTCCGACAGCGGGGCCAGTTTTCCAGGAAGAAATGGGCGAAATTTTGCAACAGAAACGGCATCCGGGCTCTTAACTCCGCGATCTACCACCAACAGGCCAATCCAGTTGAATGTCAGGTCAAGAATTAAAGAAAATTCTACGAGGCTTGATGAAGACGAAGAAACCTAATCAACAATGGTTTCATTTCCTGTCCAAACCCACAGCAGTGCAGTGCAGAACCACAGTGAGCAACCTTACAGCTTTGATCAATGGTGTACTCCAAACCATGCATTTCCCCTCGTCCTGGAAAAAAGCTTAAGTAATTCTTCTTCCTAAAAAGAAAAAATCTAGACAGCACCCGGAAAACTCCAAGCCTATTTCCCCCTTACCTTCTCTATTAAAGCTGCTTGAAAACTTTATAAAGATTAGACTTGAGAAGGAAATCGACCAGAAAGAACTGCTTCCAGACGAGCAATTTGGTTTCAGGCCACAGCTCTCCACCGAGCTACAGATCTCCCGAATAGCTGAGACTCACACATGGCTTTGATTTTAAACAAAAAACAGGTATGGTGCTTTTAGACATCAGCAAATCTTTTGACAGAGTGCCATATGCCTAAATTATATCTACTTACTTTGCACAACTTTACAAATGCAAATCAAAATTTAATACACATGGGCATCCTCTTGCTTAACTTAATAGTAAACTTATTAAATAGACTCATTAAACGCTTTCAAAATTTTCTTAAATTCACCTTAATTTGAATTAATTTGCTTGCTTCACAAGGGTAATATTTATATAAAATAGTTTTTCTAACAGTTTGATGGGATTTTCACTCTCTTCAAGGGACAGCACTAATACTAATTTTATTCCAGCTCTCCAAGATACTTTGTTAGTTCAGACATATCACATGCAGACTGACTTATTATAGCCAGTTTGTTCCCATTCCCCTGCTATATTAAGCAAAGGCCGCTAACGGACCTATACTACTCTCCCACCCATAACTTACCTCATCCCCGATTTACTATGCTATAGTTTTATACTCCCACCCATGTAAACCAATCCTCAAAGTAAGGGCAAACGGTCACTATGACCCGTCCTTTGCTAGGGCAATAGCCCAGTTTTATTCATTTGGAGGCTACAGTGCTATCGAGAAATTCTGTTTTCAACCAATCAGGAAGGAGGACACTCGTTTTAATATAAATTGTAGTGCCTGCTGAACTAAAATGAGTTCTATTTTACGATTTTTTTGTTTTATTGTTTGAATTTGAAGTTAATTTCCTTCGGGAATTAATCTTTGATTAAAATTCAAGTGATTGAATTTATTTTGAATTAAACTTCGAAAGATTCGAAGTTAATTATTTTTGGGTATTTTTAAAACAGTTCATAGAACTAAATATTTATTTTTATTTGAATTAAAATTCAAAAGATTCTGGTTTGGCGGTTTTGGACGACGTCATCAAGGCTTCCGTGGACGCCATCTTCGAGATTATTGACTTGGGATCTGAGTTTTCGGAAGAAACCTTCGAAGATTAAATGGACTTCATCGGTACACCTGTCGTGGAGGCCGTCGCCGACGCTTCCGTCCACATTCCACAATACCAAATGGACCTCCTCGTGCCCCATGTGCTTCAGGTGGTTCATTCTTCTCCAACCATGATGGCAAATGGTACTAGCGTTCGTTGCCGCTCTCCAGAGGTGCCTAGCACCAAGAACCAGGTTCTGCAGGTACCTAACACAGGTATTTCGGGATCCCAAGTATTTCCGTCAGCAAGCCTTCAAGGGGAACACAGAGGACGGCATTCCTTGGACCAACCGATCCAATCACAACAAGACCTTTGAAGCTTCTATCTTCCTGTGTTAAAAGTGTTCGTCTTTCAGCGTTTTTTGCTGCCCAAGCACAAAATCCAATAATTAAAAACAAAATTACCAAGTACCTGTAATTTTGACACCTGTCATTTTTGACACCTGCCATTTTTGGTACCTGTCATTTTTGATCAATTTCGAACGTTTCCGAACCCCGCAATTACATCTCACCACTGTGAATACATTAATTTTACCACGTAACTAGATCAGTTTGCATATATTGTCACTTGTCGTTAATTTTTTGCCCCCCCGTAATATTTGGTTTGAGCTAGTTTTGTACGCCGCTGTAGTATACATATAGTTTCAGCAGGTGGCGTCACACGGATAAAATGCGAAGTATCTGGCAAGGTTACGACCCTTAATTGGGCCTCTAGGGAAGTGCGTCTCAACGCGTAAGAAGAACACTGTCAGTGTGGCGCCAGAATAAATTTAAATTTCTAAATATTGTGCAATATTTAGACTTGAAATCAACAGGGCAAGTGGCGCCACTATGCGGCCACTTTTGAAAATAGTGGCCTGAAAACCCCTTTGCTTATCTACTGCTCTAGCTTTAGAATTTTTCGCCGGTGATTTTTCTCATTTTTTTCCTTATACATGTGTTTCTATCTGCAGGCTTCCTATTTAAGTCGAATATACGTTCTTGTTCTGACAAGACAATGTACAACTTCAAATAGAATTGGGGATTTAAGTTGTGCAATCGTTAAATTAGTCCTACATGTAATTCATCAAGGATAGCTTTTCTTAATAAAAGTAGAATAAACTCGTAAACCTCGCATTATACATCCATCCTGTAAAGAATATTCATTTTGTTCTATATTGAATCTATGTTCAGCCAATATTATTTGTCCCGTCGTTAAACCTGTCAACAGATGGAAAACTTCCTTATCTTTTTGTATGATTGGCCAACTCTTGAACTGTCATAGGTAAAGCATTTATTTGACCAATATTAAAAATATCAGATTCTTCAAAGGAAAATAATCTCGATAGAGTATCGACATTGGAATTATTTTTTTTGTATTTTTATATTTAATTGTGTAGTTTAATGCCTGTACGTAGATTGCATTCGTGCAGTACTAAAGATATGTAAACCCCATATATTTATAATAGAATATGCCTCTCTGTCAACTGAAGAGTATTTTCTGTGTTTCGAAAAATGTTTGGGAAGCAAACTGGATAGGTCTTTTTGTGCCATCAGGCATAATTTGAAAAATTGGAACTTTTCGAAATTTAATCGAACATTATAATTGTGAAACGTTGATTTATTTATATCAACTGATTAAGCATATCAGTGGATATAGGTTTTTGCACGACATGGCAACGTAGTAATTTTCTTTAAAAACTGTTTTTTTATATAATAAATTGGGTAATTATCTTTCAAAGTTTATATTTTCCCTAAAAAAGTCGATTTCTATATATTGACATTTTAAATTAGACATAAAACAATTAAAATTTCATCAAGATTTATTTGATATTTGGGACATTTGCTTTTAACCATAAAAAATAATTTAGTCATGGTTTACTAGATTTGTTTTTTGGCCAATAAAATCATTTAAAATGGAAATTGGTTGATAAAATTTATATCAGTCGTTAACGACTGATTTAAAATATGGATAAAAATAGACGGTATTTTGTTTGTAAATATATATAAAAAATAAATTCAAAAGTTTAACATACCTATAACAAAGATATAATTAAAAAATAACATTTTTTAAAGATAAAATTACTACCATGTTGATTATATAAAATATCTTTGCTGTTTTTTTTGTCTGATTGAAAAGCTGAATGCTTGAAATCAATTGATTTTTACTTTCTTTGGTTTCATTGTAAAATAATTACCCCTAACATTAAACTTGGGTAAAAATATTTATTGATTCATTTTTTTATTATTAAACACATACATACCTTCCATAAATGTTTACTTTTTAATATAATACCTAGATTATTTTAAAAAATCACTATTTAATAAATAATAAGGATTATAAAATTAAACCAAAATTTTGTTTAAAAAATATTTGTCTTATTTTTTCAATACTTTTGTAGAATTATAAATTTCAACTTATTTTTCTTTTAAATTTTTAAATTATGTGCTTGCTCTTTAAATAGAAACAGTAGGGGACTTTTTTCTGAGGAAATTTAAACATAAAAGGAAATTAAATTCAGGGACAAAAACATAGGTATTTCAAATTGGATATACATATTATAATATTATTAACAGATTTTGCCAGTAATACAATTTTAAAAGGAAATAAAAAATACACCCTGTAGGTAAAAACAATTGTATTTGCTCGAAAGCAAAAACAGGCTCAGTGTATGAAACTATTTTCAAATTGTTTTTATCATTTTTAATATTAATTTGACAAATAATTAAAAATATGCTCTGAAACAATATTTTTATTTTTAAAATAAAATACACAGGATCTGGACTAGAACTGCAACAGTTAAATTTTAAAATTTGCTTTATTAAAATAACAGTTTTTAAAATTTGTGTTCCTATATTTTTGAATATAAATTATTTAAAAAAGGCATGCATAATTTTTTTCATTGGGTTTAATTTACCCCTTTAGAAAATCAGGGATTCTTGCCCCATTTCCAGCAAGGGGGGCAGGCAACGGTAAACTATATGCATGCTACAAAAAGACTTCACCTCCCACCCATTTTCTAGCACAATTTTTCTGGACATGCAATTTTTAAGTATAGCTCCCTCCTTTTGATTAAACAAGTTTATTCTAAAGCCATAATTTATGTATATCAAGCATTAACTAACATGTTTTCCTCTAGAGTTTGTTTCTTAATTTTTTTATATTCTTGTCACAAATTTTAAATGTCTTTTTTTCCCTCTTGATGTCTTCGGCATCATTGCATTTATTTTTTAAAACATTTGCCTACATGCCTAAAAAGGTGTTATTGGTACCTGTAAAAGAATAGGTAAAAGAGCATTGCCTTTTAGAAACAGTTCTAGTATTCCTATATCTAATTATAATTATAATATACCTAATTAATTAATATTTTACAACAACAAACACTTGAATAAAATTTCCACCAACTTCAACAAAATTTCTTTGTTCTTTTCAGAAGCTTTGGGCCGTAATTTTCTTTTTTGCAAACTACGAACATAACCCAATTGTGTATGTTTTATATTTCGGAAATCCTCTCAAACCTAGTTTTTGTCAATAATAAGGTTTAGGGCCGTATGCAGAAACGTTGATTTATTTATACCAACTGATTTAGCATATCAATGGAAATAGGTTTTTGCACGACATGGCAACGTAGTAATTTTCTTTAAAAACTTTTGTTTTATAAAATAAATTGGGAAATTATCTTTCAACGTTTATATTTTCCCTAAAAAGTCGATTTCTATACATTGACATTTTAAATTAGACATAAAAGAATTAAAATTTCATCAAGATTTATTTGACATTTGTGACATTTGCTTTTAACCATAGAAAATAATTTCGATAATATAAGTCATGGTTTACTTCATTTGTTTTTTGGCCAATAAAATTGGTTGATATAATCAGTCGTCAATCGTTAACGACTGATTTAAAATATGGATAAAAATAGACAGTATTTTTGTTTGCAAATGAAAAAATAAATTCAAAAGGTAAACATACCCATAACAAAGATATAATTAAAAAATAACATTTTTTTAAAGATACAATTACAACCATGTTAATTATATCAAATAATATTTATCATATTATCTTTGCTGTTTTTTGGTTTCATTGTAAAATAATTAGGCACCCCTAACATTGAACTTGGGTGAAAATATTTATTGATTAATTTGTTTATTATTAAAAACATACATACCTTCCATAAATGTTTACTTTTTAGTATAATACCTACCTAGATAATTAAAAAAAATACTATTTAATAAATAAGGATTATAAAATAAAACCAAAATTGTGTTTAAAAAATATTTGACTTATTTTTTAAATACTTTTAAAGAATTTTAATTTTATACCATTTTTTCTTTTAAATTTTTAAATTATGTGCTTGTTCTTCAAATAGAAACAGTAGGTAGAGGGGACTTTTTTTCTGGGGAAATTTACACTCTATTTATTTTTTGGCTCAGAAATATAGTACTATTAAACATAAAAGAAAATGAAATGGAGGGACAAAACATAGGTATTTCAAATTGAATATACATATTATAATATTATTAACAGTTTTTGCCAGTATTATTATAAAATTATTATAAAAGGCATTTTATAAGAAAATTAAAAAGACACCCTTGTAAACTGTTAAAACGATTTAGTGATTTTACGTAAAATTACGGTCTAATTATGTTACAATCGTAATATCACGGAAATATACTACACAATTGTATTTTTACATAAACGTGCCGAAAAATTACACAGAAAATCGTAAAATTACACATGAGAATTACGTTAAAATTTTGGAATTTTTGCAGAAAATAATTTGGATTATCACGTTAGTACATAGGTAAATGTAACTAAACCTTAAAGTAAAATTACGAACGTTAGTCGGAAAACTAAACTTATCATTATGTATTTTTACTGTATTATTTAAGTATAATCAATAAACATTTCGGGTAAATAACGAAAAACTTCAATAAACCTTTTGTATTTTTACTAGTTATTTATTGTAATAATAATATAGTTTTTTATGTAATTTAATGTAAAATTACAAATAACTTTATGTATTTTTTAGTCAATATTCACTGATTTTTTTTCAATTTATTATCTGTAAAATTTCATAGTTAGTTTTGTATATAATTTTATGAATGAAACAAAAAACTGAATTTTAAAGTATTTATTAAAAAAATAAGTTTGGACGTTTTGATCATGTCTACAGCCTAAGTAACAATTTTTACATTTACACATATATAGTACAGTTAAACTTGAACAAAAACCTTTCACAATTTAAAAATATTTGTATTCCTATTAACAAATCATAACATCTTATAATATGTATAGGTACAAATATTTTTTTTGAATTGTAAAGGTTTTAACTTTACTATATCAACCTAATACTACTTTAGTAGGTATTCATTATATGTTTAAACCCATGGCTCCGCAGCCGAATTAGAAATTGTATAAAAAAAACTTTTAATGCAAAAAATTTAGGGTTCTTTTAGAAAACAACAAAAGAAAAAAATTGAAATGGAAAATGTCAAAAAAATGTACATGATGTGTATTTTTTCTAATAAAAGACCATTTATATTTTATTAGCTAAAATAAAAGGCCTTTTCATTCTGATTTTAAAAACAAAGGCATATTTGACATTTTATTAGCCTAGCCGTTTTTTAAATATTTTAGTTTAAAGCTTATGATTTGGTTCCCCGTTTTGTGATGTTATGCCCTTATTAAAACAAATGCAAACAATAACATTATGGCTATAATCAAGGCATATTTGACCATCTTATGGCCAATTCCTGATAACCAATCTATAAAATTTAAAGTAAAATACTTCAAAAATTTCTGAACCAAACAGTGTCTATATTTTTAAAATCAGGACAAAAAGACCTTTCATTTTATCTAATAAAATATAGGGTGTTCCTTTTAAAAAATACACGTGATTTTTCGACATTTTGAAGTATTTTTTTATATTTCCAAAAGATTATTTATAACTCTTCGATTTTTGTCTTTTTTTAATAAACAAAACATTTTTTTATAACATTTACAAACTAAGTTAATAAAATATAAACGAAACAGTTTTTTTATATGAGATATATACTTACTTTTCAAAATATAAACGAAACAGTTTTTCCCATAAGGATTACAAAATAAGTTGACAAAATATGAACGAAACAGTTTTTTAACAGTTACGAACGTAATGTTAGTTAACACTATAAAAACAGAACGTTTTTCTTATTAAGGCACTAATTTAGTACCTGCTTATTTCAATTTCATACCAAAATAAATAGCTTTTTATGAGTAGTAATATACAGCGTGTTTAAATTGGATCCCTACCAATGGAATCTCGTTAACTACAAGAGATTCAAAGATATTTAAATTGGGGCTTAATTGCGCATCGCTACTATAAAATATATTTTTTTAATAGCAGTTTGTGTCACAGAAATTCGAAAAGATTAAACATTGATAACAATTTTTTGCATAGGAAGTTAACTAAATAAGAGCCTTAATAAGAAAAGCATTCTGTTTTTTTTTTCAAAAGAAGAAAAATTATAAATCTCTTAACTTTTTCATTAAAGTAAATACTCTTGATTTTGAACCTTGTTTATCTTAAAACCTGAATCAGGATGTATATATATCTCTGAATAAAGTCAAACGTTAAAGAGGCTTTTGGAGGATATTTTAGATTAAAATTAAAATAAAAGCAAAATGCCATACAAAAAATATTTTCAAAGTCCACATCTTCATAAGTTTTTGCCTTTTCAAAAATTAAATGGTATTGTTGGGAATCACCTGAAACAAAAATAATTAGGATTTTTTTTCTAATCTGAATTTTTATAGTCTCATTCTCCTTGAAATCAATTGCGCTAGGCCATTCTTATAAAAAGATTTTATAGAACTTACTCAGTTCAACAAAGTCAAATTGATTCTAATAACTAAGTATTACATTTTCAAGAAAACAAAAAAGACTATTTTCAGTAAAATGGTGAGTTATGACAAAAAAATTAAATTTACTAAAATTTGACAAAAAAACTTTACCCCAATATACTTATGTATATAAAAATATAGTAACGGGACTTACTAAGCTTTACAATAAAAGGATGTAAGTCATCGATTGTCTCCAATATGTCATCAACGTAATTGCCCTGCAAAAAAAGTATGTGTAACCACTTTTTCCTTAGTTTAAAGTTAAAAAACAAAGGTATCACAATAAAAAAATAATTATCTCTAACTCCCTATAGAATGTAGAAGCTGAGTCTTTAAGCTGGTTGGTAATCAGCAAGAAAAGTTGTAATGCCTTTGGTTTGCTTTAATCCAATTCGTATTTGCTTAATACTGCCAGTTTCTTAAATTTCTCATATTTTTCAGTTATTGCTGTCATAAATGATTTTGCATTAGATGAAGTAAGTTTTTTAAAGTGACAGAAAGTACCTTCTTTGGTTAATAGAATTGGCCACTCCGTTTTAGTTGCATCAACTTTGGGATCTTCCAAAATAAAGTTTCTCTGCTGGGCAAGACACTTGTTTATTTTATCCTTAAGCTGTGGATCAGTGCAATTTAACATCTCCTGGGGTTCATATTCATCATCAATGTTGGGGCTCCATAAAGTGCATCCTGCTCTTTCAGCTACCCGACGCTTTTTATTTTTTATTGCACTTTCTTGATCTTTAGGTTTCTTTTGTCTATTTAAATAGTTATTCCTGTCTTGGATTTTTCTAAAAAGGGTATGAGATCCATCACCAATCACAATGCCATCTTCATCAATATCTTTAAACATGACAGGAAATTTATCTATTATTTTTTGTGCAATTATGTGGATAGCACTTGCTGGGATATGATCTTTTATCTCCCTCATCTTGTGGACAACAGTTTGAATAACAAACGTTTTAGCCTGATGGTCCTTTACTTTGCCTTTATCACAGGCATCATATATATTCTTTGGTAATATTTCCCATGGTACCTCAAAAAGCTTCCATAGCACATTTGAATTACAGTCAATGGTAAGAGTGATTGTTGAATCTTCTGATGACTCCATTACTTCCCCACCAAGAGGGGCCTTAGCTGGGACTTCGATTATGGAGTCAGTATCCTCATAGTCGTTAACAAGAGTGACAGACGCTGTACTTGCAGTAGAAGTTGAAGTCGTAGTAGACCTGTTGTCGTTAAGTGTAAGTATTCCGTCCAAGCCTCCATCCCAGAATTGTCCTGTTTTTAACAAAAGAAGAACCTCATCCTTAAAGTGTTCCAAAATTATATCATCATCAATGTCGGTGCCATCTTTCTGAAGAACTAGCTTTGCACCATTTATATTAAACTTTTCGGACGCTGCAATAAAAAATTGTTAATTTTAATCTCTGGTTAAGAAAGTTGTTTTTTGAGTCGGGCAGCAAGTATATTATAAAAAATGCAAAAGCTCCCGTAATAAAGTCGGTCTAAAAAAATTAGGGCCATTTGAAACCTCTAAGTAACACCAAAAAGTGATTTATACAAATGAATCGTCCATTCAAAATGTATATCAACAACTCAATGATACAAAAATGACACTAAATGTTGAAAAATAAAATAATCCTAAAAAATAGGGCCCAAGTATGGCTTTTTACAAAATACATTGATTTAAAATATTTAATATATTTAAAATATTGTTTAAACAAAATAATAAAAAAATGTGATTATTCATGGAACATACCTTTGACTATAAGGTTGAGAAGCATATTTTCTGCTTGGGTAAGGTATATCACTCCTTTGTTTCCCCTTAGGCTCCAAATTTTGAAGAACGTCAACGCCGCCATTGTATTCAAAAAGGTCTTTAAATCCACCACAAAATATATTAAAATTATATACTAATTATAACTTAATATTATACCTACTAATACTAATAATTATTATAACTTTATAACTTAATAATTATTATAACTCTATAACTTAATAATTACATGAACATATTATAATTAACAAATAAATTATATGGAACATGATTTGCTACATTATTTCCATTAATTTAACGTTTTGAATTATAATATAATTCTTTTTAGAATATGGAAAAACTATAAAATAACCCTACTTTCAAACTTATGAAAAGAAAAACTTTACCATTAATTTTTGATTCATTGTGAATTTGTGCAAAGTTATTTTTTAATGCTAGCAAATTAAGAATTGTTTTATAATTTCATTCCATTGGTGAAGAAGGAAAACAAAAGACATACTTGTTTTGTTTTCTTGTTACCAAAACTTGTTCAAATAAAATAAGATATTTATATAAAAATGACACTATTTCCTTTTTATAATTTTCACATTCCAAATAAACACCATATTCTTCATTGTAGTATATGTTAATTGAATCTCCAATAAACAATATATGCTCCAAATGCTCATCTAAGAGAATAAATTTTATTCTCAATAATATATAATCACCTAAAGAACATTTTTTACAACATAAAACCCCTTGGTTTTGATAAATTATTCCATGATAAGTGATCTTGCTGGAAACATATTTTACCGGAATATTTTTACTTAATTCAGTATAATTTGACATGTACTTGGGAAAATTTTTTGCATAAAAAATGTTTAGCTCTGATACCTGTACCTTATTGCTATATAAAAATGAGGAATTCTGAGAATAATTGAGAGCTTGAAGTAATTGATGTTTTTCAGACATGGATTTTAACATGTTAATAAAGTTCTGACTATGTTTTACCACATTTTTAAAATATCTATGCTTAGATTCAAAACGTAAACTCCAAAGGTGTCGCAAAGGGCCAAATATTTTGATGAGATATGGGTAATGACATATAAAGTGATGCTTGCGTTTCAGTTTATTTTCTGGAAAAGCTAATTGTCTTTCATAAATATATTCTAAAATTAAATTTTTTAAAATAGCGACTTGTGCCACAGAAAGTCTAAAAGATAAAACTGTCAGAACAATTTTTTGCATAAGAAGTATTAATTTCCAAAATTTTGTAAAATAGAACTTTGCAACTCTGTCCAACAAAGCTATCGGTAACACAGTTAAAACCCATACATTCTGTAAAGCATTACCAGACATTTTAGCAGACTTTTTAAAAGGGGGGATACTTTGTTTATTCTTAAATTCAAATTTTAGCTTGGAAAGTTCTGTATTTATTTCTTCATAAGTAATATATTTTTGTTCAACTAAAAAATTTATACAAAGCATTAAATCACTCTGGACCACACCTTCTAAAAAATCATGGGCAATACAGGGAGGAAGACCAGGGTTGCAGACATTAAAATATTGTAGTTCATTTAATACAGATTTTTTTTTACACCTTTGCTGCTATTTGTATTTAAACTTGCTGCCATATTAATATCATGGGTATAATTTTCTGGTGTTCTCAAACTCCCAAATAAATTGTCTTCACTAAATTTTTCAATACTGCAGGTTCTACAGAAAAATGTTTCAATATTAAAGCTTTCAACAAAGCCTCCAATTTGATGACTTCCTAGATTATCACCTAAAATGCCATTATGCATCCTTTAAAATTCAGTCCATTCACAATTATTCCATTATTTTCTAGAATTTTTAAGTCATCTATACATTTTTGCATTATTTTTTAGATACCAAAAAGTTTAATATGACTTTCAAAACATAGAGCTACCAACTGAATATGCTCGACTTGAGTTCTATGCCATGGGTCAAGATTGCCTAAAGTCATATATATACCAACAACTTTATATTTTGATTTGGCTGATCCTAATGGGTTACATGGCTCAAAAGCATCTTGGTACAAGATTAACCGGAGAATGTTGGGATTTTTTAAAAAATCTGAGTTTTTAAAACATAGACCGTCACTCAGATCTTTATATACAGACTCACTATTGGAAGGATTAGACGTGCATTTATCAAAAATATGCTTGTCCTGAAGCATAGCCTTTAAAGTTTTCAAAATGGGTACATAATAAATACAATAATCAGTAGACAATATTTGGCCAACAGTAACTGAAACAGGCTCAACATAATGATATTTTTCTTTGTAATATTTTTTTCTACAATAACTACTTCTCATTATGCCATCAATTTTATTGTGAATTTTTTCAAAAAAGAAAGCATCTGATATTTCGTTGATAATAGGCTGATCAACGTTCTTTATTTGTTTAAGCTTATCAATTATATGTTTAGAGTGTATCTGACTTAAGTCTAAAAAGCTATTAATGATAGTTTGTACTGATTTTTCATTCAAAAAATATTTTGTTTGTAGGGTCAAGTACAATGAAGATACAGCTCCTTCAGTTACCATTCTAATATCATTTTTGAAGTCTGTTGAATTATCTTCCATGTTATCAGCAATAAAACTTTCTACTAAATCAGAACCAGCCGTTGTTTCACTTAAATTAGCTGTTAATTTATTAGTTTTACGGAAAAGTTGATGATGAAAATAAAAATGAGATCTAAGTGAATGTAGATTTGAATATTTCAAAGAGCAACTGGAATAGGGACAAATAATAAGTAAATTATTTTTAAGATGCTCTTTAAAGTGGAAAAATATCATTTGCCTGGCGGGAAAGGTTAAACCGCATCCCTCAATTTTGCACTTTAAGGATTTAGTTGGGTGTTTTTGAGATGTATTTTTTTTGTTAACATTTTTCATCTTATGATGCCTGTAAACATGCATTTTGTAAGCACTATAGGCATTAACCTGATATGTGCATTTTGGTCGGACACAAATAAACACCATTCGGGGCACGTTTCGGTGTAAATATTGGTGACTATCGTATTTTTGCAAAGAAGAACATGCAATTTTACAGTAAGAACAAAACATTTTAAACGTACATACCTAGCGTCGTTCGATACCTTGCAATTTTAAGGTCGCCACGCTATCTATAGCCCACAGAACTTTAGTCTAAGGTATAACACCTCACAAAACAACTTACTACACTGAACACTGTTCAGTGAACAGTACTATACACAATAATTACGCGATTCGCGGTTATAAAAAAATGCAAGATTTAAAAGTATTTAAAACAAACCACTGATTTTTAACGTTTATAATACAAAACATAACCTAGCAAAGCGATAAAGCGAATAAATGTTTGCGCGGCGTCACCAGATCAGGGACGAACAGCGAAGCGAACTCGGAGGGACACGCGGGGATGTAAAATTACTGTAGCCTGTGGTAAATTTATAAGATTTAACGGAAAAGTACATTAATTTAAAAGGGATTTTCCGAAATGTCGTCAATTTTACATATAAGATAGTGATTTTACATTTTTTACTATAATTTTACATTTTTTAATGTAATTATTCACTATATAACAAAATGTTTACGATATTGTTCATTAAAAATACTCTAATTATGTAAAATACCATTAAATATAAATATACGTCAGTTCATAAGGTAATTTTCCTGTAAAAATATTGTATTTTTTTCGTGTATAGTAATGTAATTTTAACCCTATTTTTAACAGTGTAGGTAAAAACTATTATTTTTGCTGGAAAGCAAAAACAGGCACAGTTTATGAAACTATTTTTTATATTTTTGGTTCATATTGTTTTTATTATTTGTAATATTTATTTAACAAATAATTAAAAATATGCTCTGAAACAATATTTTTATTTTTAAAATAAAATACACAGGGTAAAAAAATCTGGACTGGAACTGCAACAGTTCAATTTTAAAATTTGATTTATTAAAATAACAGTTTTTAAAATTTGTCTACCTATATTTTTCAATATAAATTATTTAAAAAACAAAGTATACCTATAAGGCATGCATAATTTTTTTCATTGGGTTTAATTTAACCTTTTAGAAAAGCAGAGGTTCTTGCCCCATTTCCAGCAAGGGAAACTATATGCATGCTACAAACAGTTCGAGACTCCACCTCCAACCAATTTTCTAGCAAAATTTTTCTACACATTTAAGTTTTGAGTATAACTCCCTCTTTTTGTTTAAAAAAGTTTATTCTAAAGCCATAATTTATGTATATCAAGCATTAACTAACATATGTTATTCTCCAGAGTTTGTTTCTTAATTTTTTTTGTATTCTTATCAAAAAAGAATAGGTAAAAAAACATTGCCTTTTAGAAACAGGTCTAGTATTCCTATAACTATAATATATATATAATTATTAGTAGTTAAGAGAGCGGGTTTCAGCGCCAAAGTCGATGGCATGTGTTACCTTTCAGGATTTCAGTGCCGAAGAAGTGTTTTTCAGGATGTCTTCGGCTGAATTTCAGGATGTCTTCAGCAGATGCAGACAATGACCAGAAGGTCCTTTTTAGGGACATTTCAGGATTTCAAGATGTCTTTGTCTGCTGACGACAATAACCAGAAGGTCTTTTTCAGGGAAATTTTCCTGAAAGAAAAGGACCTTTAGAGGTCCTTGTTTATCTCTTAGATCTTTAAGTTAGTACAAGTGTCTAACTAGATTTATGTTGGTAGTAACTAAAATTTTATAAAAAAAAGTGTACGCTAGCCTAGCCTAGCCTAGCCTTGGGTATAGTTGGTTAGGAAAATATACACACAATTTATATTAAATTTTTTATTTAAAAATTATTTTACATTTTATTATTCGTATAATTTGTTTTTATATCGTTTCAACTCTTGTACACAACTTGAGTAGTTCCACTCCAACATTAGGTATTTATAATCAGACGTGTTTGTCATCGTTGGAGGTGGTAACCCAGCAGCTGTTGTATTGCATATGGGTTTTGGAGTCATTTTTAACTCTATATATTTTTCACTCCACATTTTGGATTCGCTTTGAAATCCCTCACTAATCATAATGCAAGTTTTTAAATCGTTTTTTGTTTTTATCAACTCATCATTATCTTCATCATGCCTAGTAGTTGTTACATATACTTGTCATACTCGTTGATGTAACATTATTATCAGAGTGTTGATGGTTTTTTATGGTGTTTGTTGCAAAGATGGATAAGTATGGGTATTTTGATAAAAGATTATTAAATTGCATTTGAAATCTGCTACCATTGCTATGTAGTTCATGATTAACATATAAACTAGCATTTTTAGGTGAATATTCTGTATGAAAAACATCCTGATCACCATCACTACCAACAATAATAATAATAATATAATCGTATAAATAGTACAACTGCCCAAAATGGATATGTTTTAGAATTTTTAATAAATTGACTTGAAAAGTAGTGGAATCTTTCAAAAGTACGTTGTTTTTCTACAACATTATCCCACGCGTGGAAATCTCCAGAGGTATGTTATTCTTCAAAGTCAAAACCAATGGAAAACCAATCGTCCAAAATAAAATTATACTCAGTGTCAATTTCTTGATGATTATTCAAATCACGCTCCCACTTATCCAAGATTTCATTTAAAGTAGACTTGTCATGTATTAATTCCAAATTATTTCTTTTGGTTGTTGTTGTTTGTCCAATTTTTCCAAAAAAAACTCTATTCCACTTGGTTTCTTTAATCTATAACAATATTTAATAAATATATTAAAAAACCAAAAAACAAAAAAAAAACTTACAGGTACGCGTGGTGGTGTATGCACTAGAGTAAGTAAGACTACAAAGACAAAGGACTTATCGTTATAACCCCAGGGAACTGTATCAGTCGTATTTCTATAATCAACAATTCTTTTATCATCAAAAGGGCTTAAAGCAATTTTTTCTTGTTGGATTGTAAATACCTCATGCCGCAAGGATACAATGGAATTTTGTATTACAGGTAGAGTTTTAAAATGAAAGAGTGTATTAAAATAATCCTCAAAAGTAATGTTTTTCACTGCAGATCTTTGAATCCCTTTAGCCTTTTTAACAAGACCAAAGTTTGAGATAAAGCAGTCAATATCTCTTGATGAGAATTCAGCTTTTCGCAATTTTTCCACTTGCTGTTGCATTTCTTCATTACTTTTCCTCACCTTCAACGAGTACATTTTTGAGAGTAGTCCAATAGATTCAGTCATTAGACTTCCGTTATTTTCATCCTTCATCAACCCCAAAACTTTTTTATAGTATAATATTTTGATAATTTAAATTGTTTTAAACAAGTATAAGTGACTTAAGAAGTGTAATGGGTTAATGGTAATGTTTTTACATGGTTATGTTGTAATGATTTATGTATAAATGTTGAAAAATCAAAGTACATGATCATAGGATCAAATTCAAGTGTAAATTATATTGATAGTTCTTTATGTTTAAAACTAAATGGTGTTTCAATTAAAAAGTACAGGAGATGAAGTATTTAGGAGTTATACTGGATAAAAATTTAAATTTTAAAACCCACTCAATGTATGTTTTAAAGAAAATGTCACAAAAAACAAATTTTTTATATAGAGTTAGCTCATGTTTATCAATGTTAACAAAATTGCTTTTAATAAATCTATAATTTCCCCTCATATTCACTTTTCTTCATCTATATTATTTAATGTACCTGTAAATCAAATACAAAAGTTTCAAAAATTACAAAATAAGGCCATGCGAAACATTTTAAAATGTAATAGATATACACCAATTAATTTGATGACTGAAGTTCTTAAGTAGTTAAGAGAGCGGGTTTCAGCGTCAAAGTCGATGGCATGTGTTATCTTTCAGTATTTCAGTGCCGAAGAAGTGTTTTTCAGGATGTCTTCGGCTGAATTTCAGGATTTTCAGGATGTCTTTAGCGCCGAAGACATGGACCTTCTGGTTTTTTCAAGGTCATTTCAGGATTTCAGGATGTCTTCAGCAGATGCAGACAATGACCAGAAGGTCCTTTTCAGGGACATTTCAGGATTTCAGGATATCTTCATCTGCTGACGACAATAACCAGAAGGTCTTTTTCAGGTACGCTAGCCTAGCCTAGCCTAGCCTTGGGTATAGTTGGTTAGGAAAATATACACACAATTTATATTACATTTTTTATTTAAAAATTATTTTACATTTTATTATTCGTATAATTTGTTTTTATATCGTTTCAACTCTTGTACACAACTTGAGTAGTTCCACTCCAACATTAGGTATTTATAATCAGACCTGTTTGTCATCGTTGGAGGTGGTAACCCAGCAGCTGTTGTATTGCATATAGTTTTGGAGTCATTTTTAACTCTATATATTTTTCACTCCACATTTTGGATTCGCTTTGAAATCCCTCACTAATCATAATGCAAGTTTTTAAATCGTTTTTTGTTTTTATCAACTCATCATTATCTTCATCATGCCTAGTAGTGTTACATATAGTTGTCATACTCGTTGATGTAACATTATTATTAGAGTGTTGATGGTTTTTTATGGTGTTTGTTGCAAAGATGGATAAGTATGGGTATTTTGATAAAAGATTAATTAATTGCATTTGCAATCTGCTACCATTGCTATGTAGTTCATGATTAACATATAAACTAGCATTTTTAGGTGAATATTCTGTATGAAAAACATCCTGAATACCACCACTACCAACAACCAAATTCGCTACACCACAAAAAATAAAACACAATACTTTCATGGCTGTGATGTTTATTGCACACACTCTACAACTTAAATAAAATAAACCATTAAAACTATCCGCTTATATACATATAAAAACTAATGACTAAGCACATTAACTATTGTATTCACCAATAAATGCTTTACAATTTGGGCAAGAGTGCTGTTTACTCCTACAACTGTCTATGCAGTATGGAACAAAACAACATAACCAACGTCCAAAAACACATAATAACAAAGTGAACAACTGTGTCTTGCTGTTTGGAGATACTTTCAATCTAGTCCTAATTTGATGTTGAAAATTTGGACATCTTGTGAAAGCTGGATATGGTCCCAAAGCAGCAGATTTTTCCATTTTTTTTTACTAAAATACAAAATTCGTTTATCAACGACGACTGAGCAGACAAATTTAAAATAAATACCTTTTATAACTTCCTAAATTTAATTATCAAGAACAACGGTGGAATCAGAGTCATCAGATTCAGGGTCAGACCAAGCCTCTGCATCATTCACTTTCCATTGTTCTAAACATTTATTCTTTAGTTGAGGTGTTAAATTTGATTTTTCAATTAACCTTTCTATATCCTTTTTAACCAACTTTACACACCCCATTGATTTTGTCCTTTTTTTATGTAGTAATCGAGATAATTCATAGAAAATAATTGGTGATCTAAATATTTTACTTCTTAATCTTTGATGTTTATTAATTAATTCACTATTATCAGCCACATTAACCATGGTATCCACTAGAAGTAGTGAGATATTTATCAATACACTTTATATTCCAAGTGTGTGGTTTTGTTGGATCAAAATAAGCTAATGGAGATCTATAGGGACCGTGAAACTCTTGTGGTAAATCCAATTCAGGAAATTTACTATATAATCGTATAAATAGTACGACAACTGCCCAAAATGGATATGTTTTAGAATTTTTAATAAATTGACTTGAAAAGTAGTGGAATCTTTCAAAAGTACGTTGTTTTTCTACAACATTATCCCACGCGTGGAAATCTCCAGAGGTATGATATTCTTCATAGAAAACCAATCGTCCAAAATAAAATTATACTCAGTGTCAATTTCTTGATGATTATTCAAATCACGCTCCCACTTATCCAAGATTTCATTTAAAGTAGACTTGTCATGTATTAATTCCAAATTATTTCTTTTGGTTGTCGTTGTTGTTTGTCCAATTTTTCCAAAAAAAAGTCTATTCCTCTTGGTTTCTTGAATCTATAACAATATTTAATAAATATATTAAAAAACCAAAAAACAAAAAAAAACTTACAGGTACGCGTGGTGGTGTATGCACTAGAGTAAGTAAGACTACAAAGACAAAGGACTAATCGTTATAACCCCAGAGAACTGTATCAGTCGTCTTTCTATAATCATGAAAAGGGCTTAAAGTAATTTTTCTTGTTGGATTGTAAATACCTCATGCCGCAAGGATACAATGGAATTTTGTATTACAGGTAGAGTTTTAAAATGAAAGAGTGTATTAAAATAATCCTCAAAAGTAATGTTTTTAACTGTCGATCTTTGAATCCCTTTAGCCTTTTTAACAAGACCAAAGTTTGAGATAAAGCAGTCAATATCTCTTGATGAGAATTCAGCTTTTCGCAATTTTTCCACTTGCTGTTGCATTTCTTCATTACTTTTCCTCACCTTCAACGAGTACATTTTTGAGCGTAGTCCAATAAATTCAATGATATTTGATAGATATTATCAGGAGGATAATCAGATGTACCAAATTTTTCAATATCCTTCCGTATGCAAGCATAAATATCATCAACGAAAAATTGATAAATTAAACTGTCAGTATCGGTGTATAGTAATTTTGCATTTGAGCCAAATTTTGTCTTAATGTAATTGTAATAAAAATCATATAAAAAGGTTTTGGAAATGTCCAAAATTACCATACCCGCATAAATCGGTTTGTTAAATTTAATTTTAAGTTTTTTCATCTCGACAAGTATCATATTTTCATTGAAAATTTTACAGCTGTGAAAATTCGGTTGAGATATACATATAATAGTTGGCACCAAACTGTCCAGACCACTTGGTAACCAATTTCACCGTTTTGTATTTCTTTACATTTTCAATAGTTTTTCCAAACACTGCGTTATTCATAAGCTTGTATAAATTTTTTTCAACGATTGATTAAACTTTAAACATCTATGAATTTTGTTCACTTTCACTCCCAACTGTAGAGCTTGTTTTAAATTTAAATAGTGAGTTACATAGTTCTTCTTTTCATTAAATGTAGTCAATAATTTAGGATTTTTCAAGTCGGATGAAATTGGTGGTACCAAATGCTCAGGACAAAGAGGTAAATCTTGAAGAGTTTCAAAAAGTTCACGAGGGTAACAAAGATCAACCTCAAAAATGAACCCGTATTCGCTAGACTTGGAAATTTTAAATATGTTTATGTCATCATTATCAACATCTAACCACTGAAAATCACCTGTAGGTAGGGCAAAGCTCATAGCGGCTCCGTAAAGGTTATTTACGTCATAATACATTAGATAAGATTGAGGTTCATTGGTATTATAATCTGTACCCATATATTTATTATTTGCTTTAGCGTAGCGATTGGAACATTGTGAAATACCACCCTGTATACCTCTTTCAATAAAATTAACCATATCCATATCAGTCAAGAGTTCCAAGCAAACGTTAGTAACCTTAAGCATAGCATCAAAGGCCAAACCAGGAGCTGTTAAATAGTGAAGCGCGTCCAACTTGTAAGTTTCCAAAAATATCAGCCAAAAGTAAAACATCAGTTTTCAAATACAATTCAGCATATTGTTTTAAATTTTTACACTCAAATTCTCGCCATACATTAAGGGCGTGATTGTACTCGTGGCCTGAAATGTCTTCATTTGTTATTTTACTAAAAACATTTCTTTTGGTGGTAGACAAGTGTCCTGTAATTTTTCCCAACTATTAAGGTACTCATAGGGAAATACCCCCTTTCTTGTAACCAGCTTAAACTGCTTATCATCCAAATAAAATTTTTTAGTAATCAACTTTTCATATTCCTTTAGATAAGAAGATAACTTGTTAATGCTACTAGCCATAAATCTAAACGAATCCACAAATCGCAAGTTAACTTTGGTATGTTTAATGAATTTGGTAAAAGAAATATACCTCTCCATATTTATTGGTAATAAATTCATGTTACCCTCTACCTTGTGTAACGTTACAAATAGTAACGATACATGTATTATTATTAATAAGTTAAGGTAAACACTGTATAAGTATAATTTGGTTTATTACGCTCTCACTGGTCCACACTGTATATTGTATTTTAAGCGGTAATTATTATTTAGTTTATTTCTTTATCTCTGCTATGGAGTATTTGGGTAAACGACTTCATTTTTGTAGTTTACGGGACCTAAAAAGAATTAATTTATTTTTAGTTTTTATGATAGCCGAGAAAGGTTTGATTTATTTTTAATTTACTATGATTTTACCTTATGATTTATTTTCTAAATACGTGTAGGGCATAATTTCGGTTCAGTGATTGTAGATATGTGCGTTTTATTTGTACAATTTTGAAACGATCAGTACTAGGTCCATTTTTCGTTTTGTGTCGGCTAAAATATAGTTTTAGGTTAGAATAGTTTGTGTTAGGAATCCTAACTTCGTATAGACAAGGTGTCTTAGTAAATTAGATTGTTTTAGAATAATTTAGGTTGCTTACTTGTATTTTATGTTTTCTTTTTGTCTTAAAGGCTTTTTGTTAAAAACTATTAAAGCGGCAAGGTCACAAACTTCAGATTCGATGTCATGAACTGTCACCGTTCATTTGTGGGTTTGTTCCGCAATCTTCGTTTTAAGGTTTTGGTGTTTTTTTATGGTTATTTGGTATTTCTTCTCTTTTTAAGTGCTTTGGCCTTTTTGGCGTTATTTGATTGAATTCGCTATGTTATTTAAGTCTAGTGCTATTACAGTAAATTGTTATTTAGTACAGTGGTAACATTGGGTCGCGGCGTCGGCGCACTCAGGGTTCTAGTTTGTGCGAGAGGTTTTTAGACTGGAGTGGGGAGGTCGACGGCGTCTTGGCCAATGTGTTAGGGTTTTCCCACCGGGGCAAGTTTTCCCACAAGTTTTCTTGAATACATATTGTAGGACAGAAATTCTGTCACAGGATGTTTCTGCGTAGCTGTTGGTTTCCTGCATCGTGGTATCTGCCTTCTTAGACACAAGGGTTGGTATAAACGCAAGTTCAAACCACTGAACGCGGGGACCCATGGTCATACGGATTTCACCCATGGTTGGACGGAATACATCGAGCTTGAACTAGGCATGTCAGAAATTTTTTATGAATATGGACGATAGGAGTCAACAGGTTTTAATAAACATTTATTTTTTTTATCAGTAATAATTTTTTTACCACATCACTGCAAAGCAGTAAATTATGAAACATTAGTATATATTTTATTTTATCGTGTAAACCAATAGCTATTCGGTACAAATTTTTTAAATTTTGAAATAAACAGGTAATTATTTAAATACTCTTAAAATAAACATTGTGATAGTAAATTAAAGTTAAAATATAAGTAAGTAACTAATTTTGGAGTTTAATTTTATGTCCACGACCATAGGTTATATTACTCTATTAAGTTGTGGTGGCGCCCAGGCCAAAGTGTAAGTATGAGGAATAAAAACTCACAGACCTATGCTCCCAGACACGAGAGCTGCCGGAGCATATAACCCCAAGTTGGTTATACTTGGTACTAAGAGCTTTAATTAAAAAATGACTATCATATCCACTCAAGTTGTGAAAAATTACAGGTATGGCGTGATATTTTTTAAATTTTAAGTTACAAGAGTTGTGAGCCGTACTCCGAAATAGTCCAGTAAAATGATCATGATTCCTAACCTTATCTTTTCCCACAAACCCTTTTCCACAGCAAATGCACTTTGTTGCTAAATTAAATTTTTCCTTTTCATCTTTTGGTGACAACTTTTGCATTGGAACAGGATTTGATAGCAAATAGTCAACACGTTTAGCAATCTTTTCGAGCTCATAAACAAACCAGTCAACACAATTTTTACTAGTAGATATGTTAAATTTAGAAAGGCTATCGTTATAGGAACATTTTAGATAGCAAGCAATAATAAATGATTCATGTTTTTGAATTTTTTTACTCTTATAAACAATATTAATATTATTATCCTTGTAATCAACCAAAATACTTTCAATATCAGCATAAACAACATAATAATAATAATAATAATAATAATAATAATTTATTGCTTGCTAGTAATACAACTGTATTTTCCAAATGTCAAATAGGTATTCATATATTACAATATTAGATAACTAAATAAATATAAGTATTAAACAAATAAGTTTGAGACTACATAAAATTTTCAAAATTACAATTCAGGAATTCACTAATGCTATAAAAGGCCTTATTCAGTAAGTAGTTCTTAATTGTACATTTAAAGGCTTTAACTTTCAAATCTCTTATCTTTAAAGGGAGATGATTAAAAAATTTAATTGAGTAATATTAAATCCATATGATGTTCTACATAGTCTTAAAGGTAAAGGACGAATATTTGAGTTGTATCTTGTATTATATGTGTGTAACTGGGAACCATTAGTTTATTTTTGTAATTTTTAAAACGTAAAAATTTAGTTTCCTTAGTGGGAAGTTCAACTTTTACATCATTTAACATTTTACAAGTATCCAAATATTTTTTTAAAACAGCTTCAGTTAGGAAATGGTTAAGACATCGTTCGCAATACCATTTTCCTTTTAACAACTACATCTCGACTACTACAAGGTTCATTGCTCATAATGATTTGATCATTTAAAGTTGAAATTAAAAAAAGATTAATTCTTGGTGAAAAATCAAATTTACTTAGACATAACGGTACAATTTCCTTATCATCATCAATGGTAAAAACGTTAATAGACAGTTTGTTCATGAGTTCAAATTTTGGAATATCTTTTAGAGCAATGGGAAACTGTATATTATCAAATTTTAGCAAATTTACACATTTTGGATAAGATGATAAACGTGTTGAATTTTCAGTAACTGGAAATAATGCAGCAAATACTGAATATAAAAAACAATACTTATCATTATTTCGAATATTGATGACACTTTTCGACTTTGCAACAAAAGCTGGTAGGGAAACGTATGTAGAAACGCTCGGTTTAATGGGGTTATAATGGTTAATATTAACCTTTAAATGTAAAATTTTATACAAACTCCAACCGCTATCCTTCTCCTGAAACTCGCTCAACTTTAATAAAATTCTATCAACAACAAATTCTTTAAACCAATCTTTCAATTTGGTATTAACATTAATAATTTCATTTTTAGTTCGAAAAAATTTTCATTTTGAGGTTTTATAAACAATCCAGCAAAAACTACATTAACTTTCAACATTGACTTTTTCAATCCCCCTTTAATTTTTATATTAAAACTACGAAATGCTTGTTGTAAAAATACCCTGGGGTATTTAATTCCTAAATTGCTAACAATTCCAGTACGAATTCTACTATTAAAACAGGATTCGACACCCAGCCATTTAATTTGTGAAAATTTTCTACCTAAAGCACCACCACGTACAACATTTGCTTTGCTTTTTTTAAAAATTTCCAAATAATGTTTCAACAAAGCCAAGTTGGATTCAATTTTTCAAAAGTTTCCCACACATTCGCTTTTATTTTTAATAGCTCTTTTTAAAATTAAAATATTTTTTTTTAATGCTTAATAAAACATTCATAATCATCCTTTGTCTTACATAATCTAATTAGGTCTTGTTCACATTTAGTCACAGCCTCTTTTGAAATATCATCAATGGTTTGGACACTCATACCCTTGAACTTGTTTGAAGAAACTGACAATTTACGATTAACAGACTTGGTATATATACTATGTGTATTTTTCAACCTTTAAACTTTTTTATCATTAAATTTTAATTAGTTTTATTTTGCATGTGTTAACTTTAGATACGCAAGCTAATAAATTTTAATTAGTTTTATCTTGCATGTGTTAACTATTGAATTTTGTAATCTAATTACGCAAGCTAATAATTAGTTTTGCTTGCATGTGTGTGGTTTTTAATTAAATTTTAATTGGATAATTTTACATTCTAAGCAAAACATGTTTTTCTAAAATGCAGAAAAACAAATTCAAAGGTTAAGAAATTACGTCAATAAGTGAGTATAAATGCGAAATGTAAGGCTTAGATTTTCACAGTTCACACATAGTAACCAGCAGCAGCAGCGTAAAACAAAATGGCAAATATTCCATCTACTTTGGTGCTTTTTTCCACTGATAAAGATAATTTATCAACTAATGAATTGTATGTTGTTTGTAAACAGCTGTTTACGTAAGTATTTTTTTTATTATTATTTTTTTGTATTATTATTTTTTTATTTGTTTACTAATTTTATTTAAATTTAATTTTTGTCTATAGACATGGTTTAGAAGAATTAAAAAAGAGTTATGATAAAGTGTTTATTAGTTTATCATATACACCAAAAGCAGTTACCCTTAAGAAAAAATTTGGCAACCTTCCAATTAAATTAATGAGGGTAAAGATTGAAAATGAACAGGAATTCAAAATTTTTGAAAAATTTGTAAGGAGGTGGCGTTTCAATTTGGTTGATGAAGATCCTGATGAAGATCTTAATCGTTTGGAGGCTGGTCCCTCATCCTCTAAAAAACAAAAGTATATACCTCCTCCACCTCCTCCACCAGCAATGATTGAAGAATTTACTGAAGAAAATGATCATTTAACTCAATCTTAACGATGGATTTAAAATTAAAAAAAATTGAATTTAAATTGAATTTTATTTATACTTTATAAAACTATTTTAAATAGGATAAAGTGATTAGTTGAGTTTAAACAGTAGTACTAATAGCATCAGTACTTGTTGTTGTTGTGTTCAAAGTTCAAAATGAGTTATAATTTTACATTTTCTGGGCGTAAATCCATTTTACGATTAAAACTGTATCCACCGATAATTTTAAACGATGATGAACAATATGAAATGGGTTTAATTAATTTGGCTACCTATCACACAATTGCAAATGTTGATGAAACAAACAACTTGTTTTATTTTGAAAATAAAGAATTTGAGATACCAGTAGGAACGTATGAAGTTCAAGATTTGGCTACTTTTCTACATGAACACGTTTCCAAGGAAACTTACTTGAAAAACCCTAAAACTATTCTTTTTCCTCATTCAAAAACACAACAAGCAACAACAATAACACATCAACAACCAACACCAACCCCAACACCAACCCAACAACCTCATCACCATTTTTTAACTCTAAAAGTAAACCGTAATAAAAAATTGAACCTACACCTCGCCAAAGTTTTTTGTTTTCAATGCGTTCCACCAACTTCAAATACCGACAGACAGCTATTTCGACCTTTATTGGGTCTCATCAGTGTCGGGCAACTTGGTGTAGTGGAACACAATCAAAACAAATTACTCCCTGAGCCTATATGCTCAGTTGTTAAGTCAACAGAGGCGAGATGTAAGAACATCAGGTGATCCACACCGTCAAACGACGTGGCCTTTGCCGCAATCGGTACATACTATGCAACCGGGACTGCACACAGCAATTGTATCACAGATACTAATATGGCCTAAAGGAATCTAGAATTAACCCAGGTAGGTTCAATTTTTTTCTTATGAATATTACCAGTGATGGGTCCAAGAAAGTTTCTTAAAGAAACTAAGAAAATTGAATGTAAACCGTAATACTATGAGATGTGAGATAAAATCAACTGGAACTATATACTTTAACAAGGACCATTCGATAGGTAGTCTCTTGGGATTTGAGAAAAAAGAATTGAAAAAAAATTTAAAACAGTCTAAAAATCCAATCAACATAACCAAAGTTAATACTATATGTGTTGAATGTAATTTGACTGCCAATTCATACAACAACGATAAACTCTCTCATATCCTACATATGTTCTATCCAACAGTAGCCCCTGGTTATAAAATTGTTGAATCCCCCTCCAACGTAATTTATCTACCAATCAACACTCATTATTTGGATGAAATTATTCTTAAAATAACCGATCAAGATGGTAATTTGGTTAATTTTAATGGTAAGATGATCACAGTACGAGTGCATTTGAAAAAAGTGAAATGGTAATCAAATATAACCCTCAAGCCTCGTCATCATCATCTAGAATAAATACTAAATCAAGAAAAGCAGCAGCTGTTAGTGTGCCAACGAAGCTTAAATCGTTGACTTCGAAGAATAGAGCATTTTTACAGTCCTTGGGCTTTAAGTTATTACATCATTAAAATTAGTGGAAAAAATAAAAAATCCAAATTTTGATGTTGGTGTCGATTCAGACTTCAAACATCAGGTGCTAAATAAAGAGTACCATAGTTATTTACCTTATGCAAATTCAAGTTTGAATAAATCAGATGAGGTGCGTATCCCGATACAAACTCAAAATGTCTACACCTATCCGGCCGAAAGTTTCCTTGAATTGGAAGGGGTCGTACTCGATGAACAAAATAAGGCTACAAGGTACAATTCAACTAATCAATATGGCTCTAATGTTTTTATTCGATGAAATAAGATATGAAATAGCTGGAGTGGTGGTTGATAGAGTTCGAAACCCTGGTTTAACGTCTCTTATGAAAGGTTACGTTAGTTTTACCAATCAGGATTGCACACGTTATCAAAATGCAGGTTGGAATCATTTGGATTATGTGAAAATTGTACATCAAGCTGATGGACATTTCAACGCTTGCATACCGTTAAAAATTCTAATGGGTGTATTTGAGGACTTTCGTAAGGTTGTTGTAAATGTACGACAAGAGCTCACACTAATCAGAAGTTTTACCGATAACAATTCAGTTTTCATCACAAAAGCAGGAGAAAAACCACAAATACGTCTAGATAAAATTGTGTGAAAAGTTGAACATGTCCCAAGTGGATGATCAATCCAAATTACAACTGTTATCACTCATTGAAAAGGGAAGAGACCTGACTATGTCGTTTCGTGGATGGGAACTTCATGAATACCCACTTTTAAATCAAACAAAACAACACACTTTGGAACGTAAAGGCTGTTAATCAATTGGAAAAACCTCGCTACATAATATTTGGATTCCAAACAAATAGAAAAAATCAACAAAATAAGGATTGCAGCATGTTTGATCACTGCCAAATAAAAAACTTCAAAGTCCATTTGAACTCTGAGGTTTACCCCTACGATAATTTAAACCTAAAATTTAGCAAACAACAGTATGCCTTGTTGTATGAAATGTATGCACGATTTCAACAGTCCTACTACTACAAAGATGTGGGTGAGCCTTGTTTCACACTAATTGTAGTCGATTGTTGTTACCAAATGGATACCATAAAAAATGGAAGTGTCGACATTCGTTTGGAATGGGAGACTGATAAAGATGTTTCTGGAAACACCAGTGCTTACCTGTTGATTTTACATGATAAAAAAGTTAAATATAATCCACTTACTTTACGTACTGTAAAAATTCTGTAAATTAATATATTGATATAAAATAAAAACAAGAAAAATTATAAAAATTTATATACATATATATATATATACACATATAAACGGTCATTGTGCAGCCCATTCTATATACAAGCTATACTCTGTGTAGCCCGAAATGACTTTGTGTGGCCCACTCCCGGGCTGAACAACGTTTGACGTTATTTCAACGCTAATCGATTAATCACGGTGTTGGGAACCCCAGGTTAAATTTTTGGCAGGGCTTAACAACGACCGGTTTAGCCATAGTTACATACAGAATAGTTCATTGAATTTAACTGTAGGTGGCGCGCTGTAGTAAGTGTATCTAGAATAGGAATCCTAGATATCTTACGGTTCCTGTGTAGACCTAAATCCGGCAACACTGCAAACACAAATTTTTCGTAGGAAGATATTATTTAATATCAAGCAGTGAGCAGAGTTTTAACGCTGCCGCGCGCTGTAAGTTCGATACCGCGACTTAGCCAGAGATTTATTCGAATACTTTTAATTGTTTTTATTACTTAATGTATTATAGAATGTGCACAATGAGCTTTATTTTTTATTAAAAATTCGTTTTAAAAATATAAAAGGCAAAAAACATTAATTGTAAAAATTATTCAAAAGCTTTTACTGGTAGAACATACATATTTTATTAAGTTGTAATAAGCGGTTTAAATTTAATCACTTAATCAGACTTTATAACTTTTTTAGTTGAATGTTTTAAAACTAGAAATATTAAAATATTTTACTAAAATTGGGCATATTTTTAATTAGAAATAATCCATAAGGTACACACTCTCATAATCCAAAATTTGAAGATAATTTTTTTTAATTATGTCGTAATAAGTGGATCAAATTTCAACACAAAGACTTAAAATAAATAAAATTAATAAAATAAAATAGGATTTCACCTTATTTTATTATTTTAATGTGCTTGTTTTAAAAATAGCCAAAATATTGCGATTAGTCCTCAATCGGGTAAATTTTTAATCTGAAATATCTCAAAAGGTACCAACTTAAAATCTAACATTTTCAGAAAACTTTTTTTTCATTTTGTTGTAATAAGTAATTTAAATTTTAATGAAATTATTTCATCAGTAGCACTTTATTAGTTTTCTCTATTTTCTTATATACGAAATATTAATAAAATATAATAATAACATAACTATTATAATAAAAGCTTTTTGTTTAAAGCCAGTATTATTATTTTTTGAAAAACGCAGATGTTTGACAAAATTAATTAAAAATAATAAAAATTATTCCATCCTATCTTTTAAGTTTAAAACCAAATTTTTTTATATAAAGTTTAATTAAATCATATCAATTTACGATTTTTAACTTTTATATTCCCACTTTAATGGGTGTGAAATTTCACGAGGGAATTTTAAAAACAAAACAGCATAACATAATTAATTTGTGCTGCATAAATCTACTAAATAATTTTGTAAATTTAATTGTTATTTGGTTATATTTGTAATGTGACAAGCCGGAAGTGGCATTTTGTTTAAAATATTTTAGAAAAATAGGCCTAATTGGATAATAAACGCTTTACAAATTTCAAATCGATATCTTTTGCCGTTCTTCAGAAACTCTCAATGGACCACGAACGTGAAACACGCATTACCGTATTTCGTAAATGTGCCACACCCTGTATATAATTAAAATAATTTTAAAATAAATAAATAATCTTAATGGTTGTCCATTTATTCAGTGAATAAATTTTTCATAAAAATATACTGTCCAGCTGTTATCGAATCTGTTATATTATGTGCCGAATACATTTTATTGGATCGCACTTAAAACAAAAATGACGTGATCTGAAAAAACGCCGAGACACGGGTATCATTTTTTTAAGTCTATTATCAAAATCTATGTATCCAGATCAACATATTAATAAATTAGGGGGTTAATATCAAACACATCAAAGTTCAATATGAGTCCAGTTGAAATGATTTTCTTGTATTTATTTCCCCAGACAAGTTCAGAACTTACGGGGTTATTTTGTATTTATTTTACCTATTATTCTATTTGTAAGTCCTTTAATAATGTAAATCTTATATGGTAAATAAATATTATTAATATTATTATTATTATTATTTTGACCATAATTTTGTTCAATCAGATTTTGTTTATTGCAATATTGTAAACAGATAATTTTTTTCGAAATTTTAAAAGAAACCTTTAATAATTCTTAAATTATAATTTAAGAATTAAAAAAGTCTTTATAATGTTTTTTTGTAAATGTATCGTTTTATTTATTATTAAATTCCGTGGCATTCCGTCCTGCTATAAATTACTAAGAATTAATTAATTAATCAAAGTTTTCCTTTTTTTTAATCCATTGTTAATTTCAGAAATGTAAATAATAAAATTTAAATCTCTAAAAAGAGCATATGGAAAATATGATTAAATTTAATAACAGTAAATTGGTATTTCAATGTTACTGTGAAACGATACATTTAACAAAAAAATAACTTTTTTAAATTGACTGTTTATTTTAAAACAATTTTTTTTTAAATCATTGGAGTAACTTTTTTTTGTTGTGGAAAAGGCTAAAGGAGCTAAATATGCTTTCTAAAAACAAGCAAAACACTATTCCAGAAGCCTTGGGTAACGTTAATGATTTAACGATTATTTTATAGAATCTAGTAGGAGCAATTACCCGGTGGATTTTGAATGCATACATAGGTTTTATAATTCAACTCTAGATGGAATAAATAACTTTAGTTTTAAATTGGTTTCTAAAGAAGAAATATTTTCAACACTTACGACAATTAAGTCTAAATCTGTAGGTCCTGATAAGATAAGTATTGATTTTTTACTATTATTATGTCCTAAAATTTTAGATTATTTAACGCACATATGTAATTTTTTTTTTGAATATGGTACATTTCCAGATTCCTGGAAAGAGGCTCATATTATCCATATAGCAAAAGTTACGGATCCTACAGATCTTAAAGACTTACGCCCAATAAGCATTCTTTCTGTTACATCTAAGATACTTGAAAAAATTGTAAATTCTCAAATACGTGAGCATCTTCAAAATAACAATATTCTTCCCGTAAATCAATCCGGATTTCGGCCAGGTTATAGTTGTACTAGAGCCCTATCAAATATTATTGATGATATTGTTAATGCTACTAAATTATCCCTTATGATTCTTCTTGATTTTAGTAAGGCCTTTGACAAAATTAATCATCTACTTCTACTCTCATTACTACCTTATATTGGATTTGATCCAGTATCAAGAAGATTTTTTGATAATTACTTGTCTGGAAGATGTCAAAGTCTTATGATTAATGGTCAAATTTCTGAGGCGAGAGAAGTCGTTTGTGGTGTACCGCAGGGATCGATTTTGGGACCTTAAACATTGTAGTGCTCACTTTTATGCGGACGAAACTCAGCTAGTTTATTCCTTTGGCGAATCTGAGACGGATAGAGCTTGTGCAAATATAAATACAGATATTATAAATCTCATAACAATTTCTAACAAGTATTGTCTAGACATCAATCCAACTAAATCTAATATTTTGTTATTTGGTAAAATCGGAGCAAAAAACAGAGTCTTACCCCGAATAACTGTAGTGATAGGAAATAGTAAGTTGGAGCTGGTCAAATCTTCTAAAAACTTGGGCATTTACATTGACACGGATTTAAATTTTGAAACTCAAGTTAATAGCATTATTAAAAAATCTTTTAGTAATTTAAAGTTACTTTACTCCTATAGACATCTGCTATCCAGGAAAAATAAAACCACATTGTGTGAGGCTCTAGTTTTATCGCATCTCAATTATGGCAATATTCTATTATAATACGGTCCTTTTCTTAGACAGCGGGATATCAATAGGCTTCAGCTTATTCAAAATAGCTGTGTTAGACTAGTATTTAGTATTCGCAAATTTGACCCTGTTTCTAGCTATTACAGGGAAATCGGCTGGCTCAACGTAAAAAAAGAGCTCTACTACATAGTTGCTGCTTTTTTCATAAAGTTATACTTCACAAAACACCACCTTATCTTTATAATAAAATAAGATACAGAAATGATATTCACAATATTAATGTCCGATTTAAAAATATTTTATCAATTCCCAAACACAAATCTGAAGCATACAAATCTTGTTTTTCATACCAATGCTGCTATACCTACAATAAAATTCCGGATTATTTAAAAACTTATAAATCTAATAAATTTAAGTCTGCTGTTAAAACATTAATTCACAATGATTTGTTATTATAAATGTATACATTTTTTCTAATTAATCTAATTTTTCTTAACTACTACGGGAATGTTGTGTTCATGTGTATAATACTAGTTGTTTTATTTTTGGGATATACTTGTTTTTTTAGTTAATTTTTATGGTTGAGTGGAAGAGCTGACACTTTAGTCTGAACTCTGCCTTTGACAAACTGTCATCTATTCTTTAGTGTTCATAGAATATTATTTTGTATGTATACCTATGTAAAACAGTTTGCCAATAAAAGCATTTATTATTATTATTATTATTATATTATTACCACTGCTTGTAGTATAAAAACATTTCCCATCAAATTAAAAAATCATACTCATCCATGTGCTTTAAATAACTTTTTTTAATTGACTGTTTATTCTAAAACAATTTTTTTTTAAATCATTGGAGTAACTTTTTTTTGTTTTAAAAAGAGATATTATTACCACTGCTTGTAGTATAAAAACATTTCCCACCAAATTTAAAAATCATACTCATCCATGTGCTATAAAAAATTTTTTATTCTATAAAATATATGCAACTTAATCCCTTGGATGTTGAATTTTTAAAATAATATTATTAAGAAAATTAATATTATTTTAACGTTTTTCATTGATTCTTAAATTATTATTGGTTACTTTTGGACCACCGTGTATGATAATTATTAAAAGTAAAATGGGATGCACAACGTTGAACGTATGAAGAATAATACGAAAATAGGCATTAAATGCAAATTTATGTCGCGTGATCGCCGCGTGGCAACAAAACAGGTGGATAGCGCTGTTCTTATTGGACAATTCGTACGCGTTGGCTTGGTGAAAACCGGCAACGTTGCGGGCTAAACAAGAACCGTCTGCTTGGTTTTTACATACACGAGGGATGAATAACGTACTATATATATCTTATGGGCTTTACAACGTACCATAAATAAAGAGATCATTAAATTAACTTATATATTTACCCCTCTTGGTATTTCCTAAATTAAATTATGTTAACAAACACTTAGCAAAGATATATACTCGTCTAACTACGTTAGAAATAGTGGGTGGCGGAGCTCCCCAATAGTATCTCGGGCTAAACAACATACCAATTATACGTATATATATATATATATATATACATATATATATATATATGTATATAGTTTTATTTTTTTTAACTACAAATTCAATATACATTTTCTTGATAAAAGAATGTATTATGTTTTTTCATTTACAATATATATATAATTTGAAATCACAATGTTTCAAAATCTCTTTTACAATATTTATTTTTTTAACCACAAATTTGGTTCCAAAAGTAAACGAAGTAAAAATTTTCTACTTAATAAATTATTATCATGTTTCCCGCAATGGTGGGATTTAAATACTTCCCTCATTTTGCTCAAACTCGGACAATTTTCTTCATCTTCAACATTTATGACAGTATTTGAAATCATTTTCT
This sequence comes from Brassicogethes aeneus, assembly GCA_921294245.1. Taxonomy (NCBI): domain Eukaryota; kingdom Metazoa; phylum Arthropoda; class Insecta; order Coleoptera; family Nitidulidae; genus Brassicogethes; species Brassicogethes aeneus. The sequence continues at coordinate 35,292,564 of OV121139.1, forward strand.
TAAACCATTTTTTCTTCTGATCACCCTTTACCATAACCGTTTCAAAGGGTGATGAAGTTATATAGAATTTCAAAAACTCACAAACTTTTCCCAATTCCAAATAGTCATTGTTGTTTTCGTTGAAACTGCAATCCCCATTATCCATCCAATAAGGGAGACCAGTTTCTTCTTCTGTTTTTTCTTCATTTCCTTGTTCCCATTCCAACCCATGGATGTTGTGTGTTGTATAATTAAGATGGGCTCTCAACCTCAAGCCCAATGAATCAATCTTAAAAGGAAGTCTCACAAACTTGTGGATAACCTCCTTCGTGTTGGTGTACAAAATTGATATCTCCTTTGGCCAAAATGGTAACCCTTCGGATTGATATTCAAAACCTTGTACATCGAGAATAAACATAATTGTAGCAGACGTTTTAACGTTTAACACACAACTGATGTCTAGTTAATTCCAACATGCAGTTTTATACTAAGTTAATGAGGCATTTCGGAATATTTGAATTATAAGTAATAAGCAAAAATACAGCTAATTAAAATAATAAATTGGTTTGACGCGTTTAGGAAAATTTTATCATCTTGTTTTGCAATATTTAATTATAAATAATAAGCAATACATGGAAAAAGAGCTAATTAAAATACATTGTATGTAAAAGCTGATGTAATTGTGCAATTATGCATAAATAATTACGCAATATTAGAAAAACAACTAATTAAAAATGTATCACTAATGAATAATGTTTACGCTTGGCTCATATATTATAAATTATCTGTTTAACAAGTGCATAATATTTACAAGTAAAAGCAATTACCAAGAAAAGGGAGAATCAATTCTGCTATGACATCTGGAAGATATTAGCCATCAAGTGGCTGCAACGCCCTCCCCTTTTTGGGATTTTATACCTAGATTTTAGTATTTTAACATTAAGATTTTAAACTTAGTCATATACACAACCATGTTAAAATAAAGTTTTGTTTTTTGTTAAACCATCTTTTAATCGCGCAACATACTCAACATACTCAACGCAACGAACATTATGGTCCTTCGAGCCGGATAGTAAAAAATCTAAGTGAAAATAAAAACAAGTGATTATTCGCATAAACAATTAAAACTCAAATCATCAATCATCGAAAAGTTTTGTGCGTGTAACAAGGACAAGGGTCTAAAAATAGTGACTTACGCGAGTGCACACAACAAGCATCTCTAGAAATCAATACATTAAACGCAATTACTCATCAGCAAAGGATTATCACTCTAACAACATTTTACATCTGGACCCTAGAAGCACGAAGCCCAAAGTCAACAGAAGCCAACTACATTACAAATCATCAGGTGAGGTCGTTCCTCTCATACATTCATTAGTGCTAATTTGTTGTGGCTCCAATTTGGGATTTTTAACGGAAAGTTTTCTAGAGCTAGGGTTGTGCAATGCAATCTTATTAAATCATAATCATATGCATCATTAACATAACACAATTTTACGCATTTTAATCATCGCAATTCATTATTTCATTAAATTTATCATTAATCAAAAAAGCTCGCAAAAATGTCAGTTCTTACATCATTTTCTCTAGAAGAATTAAAAAGAAAACGTGGCGCCCTTAAGGCTAAAGTCACACATTTTGTAAAATATACATCAAGCATCCAAGAAAGAAATGATTATCTCGCTGACGTAGACATTTTAACCTTGCAAGAACGTTTAAATCATTCAAAAAATATAATTTTCGAGTTTGAAAACATACAGGGTTTAATTGAAGACAAAACAACCGACGAAAGTTTATTGCAAATCGAATATGAAGAGCGCGATACATTCGAATCTAATTTTCATATGCAAATAGCAACAGCAAAACATATTATAAAAGAATCTACCTTATCTTTAGACAATGAGTCCGGAACTAATTTAATTACGAGCAACCCTGTACACAGCCCTCATGAAAACAATACTTTCAAATTTGCAGGCATAAAATTAAAACCCATTGAAATTCCCAAATTTAACGGTTCTTACCAAAATTGGTTAGAATTTGCGGATTTATTTGAATCGTTAGTGCATAAAAATGAGGCCTTGGATAACATTCAAAAATTTCATTACTTAAGATCATCCTTGGAAGCTGGTGCCGCACAAGTTGTCCGTTCAATTGAATTCACAAGCAGCAACTACATTGTAGCTTGGGATCTTATTCGCGAAAGGTATGATAACAAACGCCTTTTAGTACTAAATCATGTAAAATCACTTTTTAACGTAGAACCAATGCATAAAGAATCATCATACAAATTACGCAATTTAATCGACACTTACTCTAAACATCTACATTCCCTAAAACAAATGGGCCAACAAACCGATCACTGGGACGTATTACTTATTCACATTATAACAACCAAACTAGATTCATCCACTTTACGCGAATGGGAAAACGCCAAGTCAAACGCTAATAAAGAGGTACCTACATTTTATGATCTTAAAACATTTTTAAAGTCCCGCGCAGATTTATTAGAAACTTTAGAAAATAATCAAGCAGACAAAAGGTCTCATTACCACAATTCATACAATAATAATTTAAGAGGGGCATTTAATCACACACGCAGTCATTATTCATCTCACCATACATCAAACTCACATTTTAATTCAAATAAACACCCTGTAAATCAAAACAAGAATTTTAACAATGCGCCTCAAGGCTTGGTTTGTCCCATATGCAAAAATTCCCATATAATATATAATTGCAAGAATTTTATGAATTCATTACCGAGTGAAAGATGCGAAAAGGCAAAAAATGCGCATTTATGCGTTAATTGTTTGAAACTTGGCCACGACAGCCGAAATTGTCGTCACATTATTTCTTGTAAGACATGTAACGGGCGGCATCACACATTATTACATATTAATCGCGTTCAAGGCAATGATCGCTCACGTGAAACTACCTCTAATCCTGTCGTTTTAACCCCAATCGAGCCATCTACTTCGTTAACAAATTGTTCATTCTCTAACAACACGGTACAATGCCAGGTAATCTTACCAACCGCTCTAATAAACGTTTATGACAGATACAATAAAATGCATACAGCCAGAGCACTTCTGGATTCCGGCTCACAAAGTTCATTTTTATCTGCCGAATTGCATAATAAATTAGGTATTGCAACCGAGCAGGTTGATTGGACAGTGTCCGGCATAACAAATATTTCACGCAAATTAGAGGAAAGGTGCAATTTAAAATTATCATCTAAAATAAACGATTTTTGTGCACAACTACAGTGCTTCATTGTTCCCCAGATTTCGGGTCATCTACCGTCTGCGCCCTTAAATACAAAAAATTTAAACATCCCAGAGAACTTGCCGTTGGCAGACCACATGTTTGCTAAACCCCAAAAAATCGACATCCTTATCGGAAGTGACCTGTTTTGGAGCCTTGTGGGTCAAAACACCTTTAGTCTAGGTAAAAACAAACCAATAATGCACCAAACATTATTCGGTTGGGTTATAGCAGGGCCGTACTTTGTACCATTTCCAGCGCGCAACGAAGTAAAGTGCAATTTTTTAACTTCATCTGCCGAAACTCAAATTCAAAATCAGTTAGCGCGATTTTGGGAATTAGAGGAAATTGCCGAAAGGCAAATTTTATCAAAAGAAGAGATTGCCTGCGAACAGCATTTTCATAATACTACTCGACGAGAATCCGCAGGTAAATTTATAGTAGCCCTTCCTTTTAATAACCACCCCGAAAAATTAGGTAATTCCTATCTATCACGAAATCGATATTTTAATTTAGAGAAAAAACTTAATTCAAATCCTAAAGTAAAAACATTTTACGAAGAAATACAACCATTAACGAATAATTCCCCTGTTAAAAACTCAAGCAAATTAAAAAATTTATCTCCATTTGTTGACACAGAAGGTTTTCTTCGCGTGGGGGGTCGCTTGCAAAATTCTCAGTTTTCTTACGAAAAACGACATCCAAGTATAATTGCATCTAATCACCCGCTTACAAGGCTTATTTTTCATTATTTTCATTATCAAAAATTATTTCATGCCGGGCCGCAACACCTCTTAGCAGATATTCGAGAAAGTCACTGGCCAATAGGGGGAAGGGACCTAGCCCGCCACACAGTTCATAATTGCACGGTTTGTTTTCGAGCTAAACCAAAGGGTATACAGCCCATTATGGGAAATTTACCCGCACAGCGACTATTGCCCGGGCCACCATTTGTAGTAAGCGGCGTTGACTACGCAGGTCCGTACTTACTCCGAGACCGAAAGGGTCGCGGTTGTAAACTAATCAAAGGCTACATTTGCATATTTGTTTGTTTTAGTACTAAGGCGGTACATATTGAAGTTGTTACGGATTTATCCAAGGAAACATTTTTGTTAGCACTAAAACGATTTATGTCACGTAGGGGAAAACCCCTACAAATTTTCTCGGACAATGGTAAGAATTTTGTCTCTGCAAGTGCGGATTTTAAAGAACTTAGCTCATTTCTTAAATTAAATAAGTCTAGTATCGTTAATTCATTGTCTAAAGACGAGATAGAATGGAAATTCTCACCTCCTTATTCGCCACATTTTGGCGGTCTTTGGGAGGCAGGAGTTAAATTAATTAAACATCATCTCAAAAGAGTTATATCAAATGCACACCTTACTTATGAAGAATTTTATTCGTTATTAACCCAAATTGAGGCAATAATAAATTCGCGCCCATTGACGCCGCTGTCAGCTGATCTCAATGATTACACAGCTTTAACCCCAGCGCATTTTCTTATTGGTCGTCCAATAACCACAACAGGCGAAAAACAATTCACAAGCATCCCGATAAATCGACTTACACGCTATCAGCTGACACAACAGCTATCACAACATATGTGGGAACGCTGGAACAAAGAGTATATTTCCGAGTTACAGAAAAGAACCAAATGGGTATCTACTAAAGGAGATAAGGTTGACGAAGGCCACCTAGTTTTAATCAAAGAGGACAATTTGCCACCCATGAGGTGGAAACTTGGTCGCATCATTGAAGTGATTTGTGGTCGCGATGGTGTAGCACGTGTTTTTAAAATTAAAACTTCTAGTGGTGTCGTAACACGATCTTTTTCTAAAATATGTCCGTTGCCCTTAAACGACGACGTAGAGAATAGTTAAAAGCAGTGAACAAACTAAATATATTGAACTCATGTAGACATAATATAAGTTAGTATTAGGTAGTTAGGCTTAAAATTTATATGTTCGATTATAGCATGTTTAAAATTAAAAGGCAGTCATTTTTACAAATTATATTTTACTTATACTTATATATTTACCGAATTTATAATGCACCAATTGAGATATTCTGCTACTTCATTTGCATTGTCATAATATGATATTATTAGATATTATCTATATGTAAAGGGTATTGCCATATCAATGTATTTTTCTTTGTTTTTTGTTTGTTTTTTTTTGGCAATACTTGCCAAGGCCGGGGGCATGTTTACGCTTGGCTCATATATTATAAATTATCTGTTTAACAAGTGCATAATATTTACAAGTAAAAGCAATTACCAAGAAAAGGGAGAATCAATTCTGCTATGACATCTGGAAGATATTAGCCATCAAGTGGCTGCAACGCCCTCCCCTTTTTGGGATTTTATACCTAGATTTTAGTATTTTAACATTAAGATTTTAAACTTAGTCATATACACAACCATGTTAAAATAAAGTTTTGTTTTTTGTTAAACCATCTTTTAATCGCGCAACATACTCAACATACTCAACGCAACGAACAAATAATTAAAAATTAAAGTAAGGTCAACTAATTAAAATTTATCAGTTAAATAATTGCAAACACATGCATATATAAACTCAAACGAATTATTCTTAATTCACAGTATACAATTCAATATGTCTCATACATATATATACACCTCCTATGAATCCAAGGAGGTATTTTGAAGAAAAGTAAGTTATTTATTATTATTTTTTTTATTATTATTAGTATTATTTTTTTTTTAAATTTTTTTTTATTTTTTTTTTTTAATTATTAATATTTTATTTTAGTGATTTAAAACCACCGCAGCCAGCATTAATGACAATAGAAGAGTAAGTTATATTTATATATGATTGTTTTTATAATATAAATTAATTTTTATAGATTTCTTCAACAACATGGAGAAATAATTGTATTAGATGATCAAAATGCAGAGGAGGCAATGTATATCAATTATCTAAATATTAAAAATTTTATTATTATTATTATTATTTTTTGTACAATTTTAACCATGGAGAACGACTATGAACCTCAACCTTTAGTTTTACCAACTTTTGAAGAGTTGGTAGATTTAGAGCTTACGGAAAGGTTCAAGACTGAGGCAATGTAATACTACAATTATCTAATTATTTAAATTTTTATTTATTTATTTATTTATTTTTAGTGATTCAACTATCGACGACGTCGATGAGGTACCATCACCTAGTCCTCCTCAAGCATTTGTTATACTACCACTTGATAATGAAGAGGAACAGGAAGGGACAATGTAATACATCAATTATCTAAGAATTTTAAATTTTATTTATTAATGTTTTTTTTCCTAGAGATCTAACATGCTATTCACCAATGCCTGAATTTACTCCTCCTCCTCCTGTTGATTATTGTTCACCAAATCCTTCACCTTAATTTAATTTTGTGTTATCACAAAAGGAGGGGGTGAGAGATTTATTTGATGACAAAGTAGTGGAAATCAATCTACAGGAACAATGTAGGAGGAACTATCATGGTGGTAGTTTAACTATTATTATAAAGATATAGGGGTTAAATAAAGATTTTTTTTTTTATTTTTTTTTATTCTATTAAAAATTTGAAACATAAATGACCGCAATTAACAGTATTAAAAGTTTGATATCTATTGTAATTATAAAAAACGTTCACATAACCATTAGATTAAAGTATCTTACAACTTCCAAGGGAGCATGAAAATTTCCAAAACTATCAAAGTAAACAACTTTTGTACCGGCTTTTTTATATGCAGTCCAGTGAGTTCCAGGACCATTTGTTGAATCCAAATTTATCATTTTTCTAATTTATTTTCCGTGGTAATCCATCACGCATAAAAACACCACGAAAATTTGGAATCTTGCATAATTTGGCATAGGTTATTAAATCAATATTGGTTAGTGGTCGATTTGGAAGTTGATTAAGAAGCATTAGCGGTAGGCCTGATTGCTTTGATACGGGCGTAAAAAAATACCTAATCCAGTCTTGTTTTATGGTTTTCGATAGAGTCCTTTTCCCATTGCTATTGCCTCCATTGTTTGATTGTGACGATTTGATTCATAAAGTTGTTTTTTAGCTGACCGAGCATCACCAATAGCCTTTGCTATTCCTGCGCACCAACTTTTGGAATTTTAATAACACGATCAACATTGGGTTTTTTATTTGATTTTTAATCTGTTTTGCTGTATTCAATGCTACATGTATAGCTTCACCCAAATTTTTAGCTTTGCTTTGTAAAATACGTTTTTTAATTTTTCCAACAGCTGTTTGAAATCCAATTTTACTACTACATTTACGCTTTGAGGTTGGTTTTCGTTGTTGTTGTTGTCTCTTTTTACTCTTCCTTTTAACTTTTTTATTAGACATATTTACAGCATGAATACTAACACTTGACTGGGTGTTTTTTTAGTAAATTCTTTGTTTTTTAGTTGAAAATTCATCACTGCTGACTTCCTCAACCTCAAGCTCCTCCTCATCCTTCCTACTACGTTTTCTAGGGTTGGTTGAAGGATAAATAAGCGGTTCATTTAGATCAATCTTGGGTTTTTTAATTTCACTCAAATTATTATTACTACTATGAACCCCAACTTCTGATGCTTTTCATTTTCGTTGTTGTTTTTGTCCTCTTTTCACAATGACTTTACGAGTACGATTACGGTGACGGTGCATTTCTGGAATATTTAGTTTGTTTTCCCGTTTATCCAAATCATCATCTTCATCGATAACCACTAGGGGCGGAGTTTTAGCTTTTTTTATTTTTATTTTTTTATTCGTATTTCTGCAGATTTGATTATTTGATGACAACATATTTTTCCACTTCACTTACAACCTTTTCAAACGTTTTATTTTTGTCAATTGGTTAACACATTTTTTTATTTTTGTTTTATCCATTTTTATTCCCATACCAAGTTTCAATTTTGTTTTCATAGCTCCTGCCACAGATAAAGAGGCAAGTCTTTCACCAAACGATGCGTCTTTAGATCTAAATCGACTCATTGATTCATCGGCTAATATTCTATCACCCTCGTGACGCAACTTTAAATCTTTGTTTAACAAATATTGAATATCGTGTTTTTGACAACTAGCATCCTAGCATTAACACCTTTATCTCCACGAGTTAATCGTTCTTGTAATTTTGTTCCAGCACCTCAGTAGTTGTAACCAGGTAGGTGTAACACAAAGGGTAATTTACTTATAGCACTATTTAATAATCCATATCCAATATAATATTTCATATTTTAGCAAAACACACAAACGTCTGGCTACACTCCAACTAACATCAAATACACCAATCACTTGTATTTATGTTATGTGATACATTAGCGGAGGTGCTTGTGTGTGTGTGTGGGTGTGTGTGTGTGTGTGTGTGTGTGTGTGTGTGTAATGAGAAAAATGAAAATTGTTAAACAAAAAACTTGTTTAAACGTTGAAAACAATGATGATGGTAAGGACTTTCGAAAAAATGAAAAACATGGTAAACTATTTCCATCCACTATTCGATGTCTGGTTGTTGGTCCTTCAAACTGTGGAAAAACTAACGTAATGATTTTCCTCATTGAACATGAGAATGGATTAAAATTTGAAGATGTGTACGTTTATTCACGATCACTCTGTCAACCTAAATACACCTATCTGGCTGAGCTATTACGACCAATAAAGGGAATCAATTATTATGGGTTTAATGTTAGTGAGAGTATCGCTCACCCGTCTGAAGCCAAGCCCAACTCTATTTTTATTTTTGATGATGTAGCCTGTGATAACCAGGAGGTTATTCGTGAATATTTCAGTATGGGTCGCCATAACCATATCGACTCGTTTTATTTATGTCAAACCTACGCTAAAATTCCCAAACATTTTTATCTATTTAAACAAGATGATTTAAATTTAAAACATGTCTATAACGATCCTGTTGGAAGTGATATGTCGTTTGACAACTTCAAAAATATTTGTTCATACTGTTGGAAACGTCCAAAAAACATTAAAGAGAAATTCAAACTACTAAAACAAGGAGAAAATGTCCAAGAAAAAATATTTTTTCCAATTACAAAACAATTGAAAAGTACACAACACAACTAAAATTCCAACGAAGGTATCTCCTACATCATCACCCTTATTAACATATAAAACAAGAAGTCGACAACATGTCTATGATACCATATAATTATTCAACACCAACCAATCCTGCGAAAATTAAAAAAAGAAGAGCTGAGGTTACATCATCTCCATCGTTTATGTCATCAATATTTATGAATAACAAAGAAGGTGATGTTAGTTCATTAAAACGTTTCATATTAGATGAAATTAATGATGAAGAAGATGATGATGAAAAACAAAGAACCTTTGAAAAATTGAAAATAGAAGAAAGAGAACAAAAGTTTTATTGATTATCTTGATCAATATGATGAGACATTACCAAGAAAATATGTGAATGAAATGTATGAAGATAATGAAAATCAGTTTGATCATAAATATGGGGTACGATTTAAACCTGCACTAGAAAAATTTTACATTGTAGATTCTCAATTAATAATAGATGGTTCAGATATTGTGGTTAAAAATAAAAAATACAAAGGAACTCGTGGACTGTATGAATTACTCTTTAAAAAGGAACCGAAAGAATTTACAGAAGAGGATGAAAAAGTATATAGACAGATTGTGTTAAAAACAAACGCACACCGTCGATTTTATAAGGCCAATCAGAACATTGTAGAAGATAATTAAAAAAAATATCAAAACATTTTGGCTCCACTTACCAAAGGAAAGGGGATATTTTTAAAAGCAACCAACAATAAAATCGATTATGTTTATTTTGATGATCCAAACGATTGGTTGAGGGACTGCGTCCGATAAGGAAATAGTGTCAATTGTTGAAGAACTGAGAGAGCTTAAAGTTATAGCATAAATATAAAACGAAAACAACAACAAAAGAACAACAAATTTATCACTGATGTTAAGAGATATGTAGTTGAAGAACTTCATAAACCGGCTAAAATTAATTTTAAAAGACGTAGAGTCATCATAAAATCATTTAAGGATCTATTTCAAGCAGACCTAGTGGAAATAAATAATGGATACAAGTATATTTTGGTTGTTATAAATTGTTTTTCTAAATATGTATGGGCATATCCATTAAAAAAGTTCCACAAAATATTCAAACCGATTTGGGAAAAGAATTTTACAACGAAGAATTTAAAAAACTCATTCAAAAATATAAAGTCAATCATTACAGTACGTATAGCGAGAAAAAGGCGTCCATTGTTGAACGAGTTAATAGAACTTTAAAAAATCTAATGTGAAAAGAGTTTAACGTTCAAGGAAACTACAAATGGGTCAACTTGTTATCACAAATTGTATTCAAATATAATAATACTAAACATAGAACCATTCATATGAAATCGACAGATGTGAGTGAGAAAAATGCAAACGACATTTTAAAAACAGCCTATAGTCATATTAAAATGAGTGAATCGGATGTAAAATTTCATGTTGGTGATCATGTGCGCATTTCAAAAATTAGAGGAGTCTTTGATAAACAATACATGCCAAATTGGTCAACAGAAATTTTTGTAATAAAAAGAGTGCAGTACACCAATCCAGCTACCTATTTGCTTCAAGATACAAACGGCGAAAACGTATTGGGTGGTTTCTACAAAGAACAATTACAAAAAGTTAAATACCCTCATGTTTATCTGGTGGAAAAAGTGTTAAAAAGACAAAAAATTAAGTTTTTGTTAAATGGTTAGGATTTAGTGATAAGCATAACAGTTGGATAGATAAGAAAAATGTCATTTAAATTGTATTTGTATTTTAATAATTATTTAAATAACAATATGTAAAATAATTTTTAAATAAAAAATTTAATATAAATTGTGTGTATATTTTTCTAACCAACTATACCCAAGGCTAGGCTAGGCTAGGCTAGCGTACACTTTTTTTTATAAAATTTTAGTTACTACCAACAAAAATCTAGTTAGACAGTTGTACCAACTTAAAGATCTAAGAGATAAACAAGGACCTCTAAAGGTCCTTATCTTTCAGGAAAATTTCTCTGAAAAAGACCTTCTGGTTATTGTCGTCGTCAGCAGACAAAGACATCCTGAAATCCTGAAATGTCCCTGAAAAGGACCTTCTGGTCATTGTCTGCATCTGCTGAAGACATCCTGAAATCCTGAAATGACCTTGAAAAAACCAGAAGGTCCATGTCTTCGGCGCTAAAGACATCCTGAAAATCCTGAAATTCAGCCGAAGACATCCTGAAAAACACTTCTTCGGCACTGAAATCCTGAAAGGTAACACATGCCATCGACTTTGGCGCTAAAACCCGCTCTCTTAACTACTATTATTATAATTATAATATAATTAATCAATCTTTTGCAAGAACAAACACTTGAATAAAATTTCCACCAACTTCAACAAAATTTCTTTGTTCTTTTCAGAGGCTTTAAGCCGTAATTTTCGTTATTTATACTTTCTAATGCAAATTTAGATACTTGTAACAAAACACATTGCAAACTGCGAACATAACCCAATTGTGTTTGTTTTATATTGCGGCTCTTCTTCAAACCAATATTTTGTCAATAATAAGGTTTATTCAAATAAAAATGTATTTATGTAAAACACATATTTAAGTATACTTATATAAACTCCTGGACAAAATTAACGCAACATCATAAATTTGTCACATTTTTTATGCTATTTATTTTTTTAATTCAGGGTCCGATTTGAATGATTTTTTTTTGCATTGTAGGTTGGTGCCTTGACAATGTTATAATTTTCGCTGTTTATAATAAAAAGTTCATTTTCGATTTATACCGGGTGTAAAATGTAATGTTTTTTTCCGAAAATTCGTATCACCCTGTGAAGTATACTAGCAACCGAAACCTATAGCAGTTAAAATTAGACGGTAGGTCCATATTTCGTCAACATATTCTTTTTTGGTTTACTTCATTATCTCTGTTATTAAAGGAGATACGCTGTTTTATAGCGTAACATGTTTTTATAGACTTTATTATTCAAAACATTAATTGTTAAATGTTTTCAAGTAGGCAATGGAAAATTCGCCATACTTATAAGAACTGTTCGAAAACTGCTTATTAAACGTTCGTTTCGTATTTTAATCTAGAAAAATTAATCGTCTAAAAAAATTTTCGACAGAAGAAGCAGTAAGAGACTTAACTTTGGTGGATGAGGGCTATTCGATGTCATGTTGCTAATGTGATAGGAAGACATCGTTCGACTATAAGTCTTAAGGTTAAACGATTTAGCGAGACAGGATCTTACTCTTCAAGGTCAGTACAAGGGCGAAAACGATGTACCGATCCAAGGGATGAGTGTTTTATTAGGCAAACTTCTCTAGAAACAGGAAGATTACTAGTACTAGGCTAAAAAGTGAGCTTAAAACTGCTCGCCATAATACAATATCGTCTCGAACAATTATGAGCTTAGAACTGCTCGCCATAATACAATATCGTCTCGAACAATCATAATTGTGATCCTGCAGGAGACGTTTGAATGAGGCAGAAGACCGGCAAAGAAACGATTACTTACCAGAGAGCACAGAGTTTCAAGATTGCGTTTTGCCAGAAATTATCAACATTGGACTGTTAAAGAAGGTTTAATTTTCTGATGAAACGAGAGTTAGTCTCAATTCTCCTGATGGTGTGAACGTGTTTGGCGAAGGTCAGGGGATAGATTTGCTAGTGGCAATATCTCTCCTAAAATCCCGTTTGGTGAAGGCTCTGTAATGTTTTGGGGAGGAATATGCTTCAACTGACGCACAGAGTTAGTCCCTATACGTGTAAGATCAATGAACGCCGATTATTATCTAGAAAACATTGTAATTGAACATATAATGCCATTTGTTCTTTTTTTGGGACCGAATAGTTTATTTATGCAGGATTATGCATTTATCAAAGCGAGCAGAAATTATACAGATAACAAGTAATCTAAACATCTCTTGAAATGTCAGAAAAGGTCCATAGCCTACTTGAAAACATTTAACAATGATTGTTTTGAATAATAAAGTCTATAAAAACATGTTACGGTATAAAACGGCGTATCTCCTTTAATAACAGAGATAATGAAGTAAACCAAAAAAGAAAATGTTGGCGAAAGATGAACCTACCGTCTAATGTCAACTGCTATATGTTTTGGTTGCTAATATACTCTACAGGGTGATACGAATTTTCGGAAAAAAACATTACTTTTTTATTACACCCTGTATAAATCGAAAATGAACTTTTTATCATAAACAGCGAATATTATGACATTGTCAAGGAACCAACCTACAATGCAAAAAAAAATCATTCAAATCAGATCATAAATTCAACAAAAAAATAGCATAAAAAATGTGGCAAATTTTTTGATGTTGCGTTAATTTTGTCCAGGAGTTTATATACCGTACCTTCATTTGCAAGCTAACCATAGGGAAAATACATTGTAACTGGACCAGATAAGTCTTAGTCAGCACAAAGCGAAAAACGTTGTAGAAATGATTTGGACGTGTGGACGAGTAGGCTAGCATGCGCCGTAACAGTTGACCTTGCTTCATACATCGATGCTTTATTATTGTTTTGTATTTTGTGCGGTGTAAGTCTGGTAAAGAATTAAAAATAAAATAGATTTTTAAAATGAATCACTATACTGTAGAGGAAAAGTTTGATATGATTTATTGGGTAATTCGGGGAAATTCTTTTAGGGAAACTAGAGATCTTTCCTCTGTGAAAATTCGGATCGCCCAATTCCTTGTACCAACTATTTCCTCTACTTATGACAATTAAAAATCAAAAGGCTGCCTTTTACCATGTAAATGCCATAATGTTCCCAGGATTAATGACAACGCTGAATTGCAGGAAATAATGGTTTGTGCAATGGTACAACAAGATTCCACCGTTTCGGTTGCCAAACTTTCTAAAGACACCGGAGTTAGTGTGGACAAAGTTCATAAAATATTTAAAAAAAAAAATTTAATCCTACAAATACCAGGTTCATCAGGAAGTTTATGATAATGACAAGTACCGCAGAATGGAATTCTGTGAAACCGTGATAGAAATGGCAAACGAGGATCCGAACTTTACAAAAAATATTGTTTTTACGGATGAATCCACATTTCCACTTCATGGAAAATACAATCCGTCCATTCTGCGTTACTGGGCCATTGAAAATGAGTACCGGCAGTTAAACTTGCGTACTCAGTACTCAGAAAAACTGAATGTTTGGGCTGGTATTTTTGGCGATAACATTGTAGGACCATTTATTATTAATGAAAATTTAAATGGTGAATCTTACTTGCACTTATTGCAGAACCAAATTATTCCTGCATTGCGTGTCATTAATCCAAACCTAGACAATATATGGTTTCATCAGGATGGATGTCCAGCCCATAATAGTCTACGACTTGTAAAATATCTACAACAAATATTCCCTAACAAAATTTTTTCAACACCGGGCACAATTCGGTGGCCCCGAATGACTTTTTTGTCGGGCTATATTAAGTCTATGATTTATGGATATGAGCATTAGGGTGGGTCATTTTTAAATTTTTTAAGGGGCACAGTAAAAAAAGGTGCAAAATGGTATTGTTATTCCACACATATTTTCATTTTGGGGTTTGGTTAAGTTTAACTGCCTCCGGATTTTGATTGAATTTTAAAAATAAATACATGTTTTTGAATTTATTTCTCAATTAAAAGATAGGGTATTTCATACATTAAATATATTTTATATTCGATTGAATGACAAAATATACTATTAAAGGAATGTTTTGACCCGTTTTTGCCAAATTTTGTCATTTTTAGTTTTACGATTCCAATTTAAAAACCCCCTATATGAGAAATGATGTATTTAGGTTTTATAATGAATTAAGTATATAAATAAATTATATGTGGTCTGATTAAAATAGGTAAAAAAATCTATCACGTATTAATTGTTTTGGTATTTTTGAATATGTTTGACATAAGTATGCAGCGTCTATGTTTTTATGTCTACCCATTGAATAGTATTCGCGTATTTTATTTTGTTTATCACAAGCTACATCATCAAATATGAAAATTGAATTGTTTCGAGCTTCCATAGGTTCAATTATTTCATCATTATCTTTATATGGAAAATACCCCACACCTTTTACTTTGCTTAAAACATTTTGTAATAATTGATATTTTGGTTGGAAAAGAGATTTTGAATAAACGTAAATATTTTCAAATTTAGCTCCATTAGGATTAAATATTAAACTTAATAAAGCATTTGTTTTACCACACCCACTAGGACCACAAAAAATTGCTCTAAAGGAATTTGGTAGTAAATTACCATGTTTACTAGCATCAGAACTGGTTTCAAATAAATCTAAATTATTTATAGGTAGTTTTTCGGGTTGTTGAACGCAACGCATTTTAGGTACTACTGAACTCAAATAGTTTTGTTAAGGAATATATATTAAAGTTTATTCAATTAATTTTACAACAGCACGTAATTTTTGGTAACTTATTTAACATCTCATTAGCTTCTTTCACATAAAATGAAACCATACAACATGGACATGTATCTGGACCTTCATCAGAATTTGACCAGGGGCACGTCTCAAAATGTTTACCATACTGGTTATTTACAATCTTAGCATTAAGATGCTGCTCCAAAAATTCTTTTTGACTAACCCATTTTTTAATTTTTTCCTTTTTCAAAAATTCTCGATATATTTCTTGTTGAGTAGGATATTTATTTTCAAATTTTTCTTCACCTTCTTTACCACATTTTTCTAAAAATGTATCAATATTTTGGATTGCCATTTCAATTTCCTTTGCACTAATCATTATTACTGTACGATAATATTAAGACTGAATAATACTTTTTAGGTCACACGTTTTGGTGGGAAAATAATAAATATCTGACGTCAGCAATTCAAAATGGCGTCAAAATTGAAATTTATATTAAATTCAATAATAAACACATTACCACAAAAACGGAAATATTTTATCAAGCTAAAAATTTGACGTCACAATTCAAAATGGCGTCAAAAATGAAATTTATATAATTAATAATAAATCCTTATCTCCAAATAGCGGATGCCAAACCACTGTTAAGTCACGCCCACCTCCTTATCACCAGCTTCCTTTCCCTTATCTCTAGTTCGCTGCTTTCACTACCGCTTATCAGTAGAGGGCGCTTATTATCTCTAGTTCGTTGCTTTTACTACCGCTTATCAGTAGAGGGCGCTATTTGCAAATGGCCGACATCCGACGACCGCCCATTAGCTATTTGCAGGGGGCCTATCAGCCAACCACCGGCCTATCTACAGCCAATCACACTCTACTGGGCGGGGTTTTGCAACCACAAACATCGATTAGGCCCTATTTTTTGGACCAATCGCCTTTAGGAACGCCCCCCCTTTAGGAACGCCCCCTTTAGGAACGCCCATCCAACTGTCTGGCTCACTTCCGTTCTAGAATCGGCTTAGTATATCTACTCCCCCCCCGTGCCATATTTGAAAACAATTCGTCTTAACATTATTAACTTTTGGAGAAAAGTATTCATCCAGGGCACCCAAAGTAGTCTTGTACTGATCCGAAGATAGTGTGTTATCGGATTCTGGTAACGTAAAGTAAAGTAAATTTCAAAACTTCGTTTCCATTTCTTTCATTTTATTCCAAGTAAAGCATTATCTTCATTACAATTGAACTGCGGAATGTTTTTACTTTTTATTGTAGGTTCTTTAATTCCTCGTCGCCACTGTTGTAATTTAAATGGTTGTAGCAGAAGAAAACAATTTGGAACTATATCGGTTTCCTTTATTCAGTATCTCAGATTCTTTAACCGGGAAAGAGTTGACAGTTTCCCATATTGTTGCATTTTCCTACATTGTTGCCAAACTTTTCCTACATTATAACAAAGTGTAACTAAATCTGTACACTTCGCTTTTAAAGATGCCAACTTCGTTGCATATAACAGCATTTTATCATCTTCAGTGAAAAAAATGTCCAAAGAAACGGTAATATCTGCATTATCTATCTCTTTTTTTTCTGCGTTATCATTGATGCTAAAACAAAACAAAGGGTACAAAATGTTTGATTTAAGAACCTTTCACTTGCTTCGTCAAAATCTTTAGAATAAATAGACTGTACCATTTGTTAAAAAAACATCATCCTCAGGCTCCTGATCACTTGAATTTAAACTAGAGAGTAAAGTACACTGAAAAAAATGTATGTAATTTTATTGTAAAACTATCTGTTTTTTCAAGGTATTTATATCATAAAATACATGTAAAAATAAAATTACAATTAATTTCTGTTATTTTTATAAAAACATTTTTACTATATCATTGTAAAAATATTTATTAGTTTTACTTTTTGTGTGTGAAATTACATTGTTTTTGAATTATTTTAATCCTTTTCCAATTTTACAAGTTTATTGTAAAAAAATAACCAATGAAATAAAGCAAAATACTCACGTGACAGAAACATACAATATTTTTGTAATTTTACAAACTAATTGTAAAGTTCGACCAATCAAATAAGATAAATATATCACGTGACGCTCCCGACATCTTTGAATGCTTAAAGCGTGTGCCGTTTTGTTCCTTTTTATTGTGGTAAGTATAATTTACAAATGTAATATATTTGTCAGTTAACATTTAAAGCAATTATTCGATATAATAATTATTTAAAATATCATATATTTAATTATAAATCGCATTTTAAACGCTTGAGAAAAGATTGTTTGAGGAAATTTTTAACTTATAAAAATTATATGTATGTACACATTAAACAATCACATTGCAGTGATGTTGAATATTCTTAAAAATGGCACCACGTCACCAGTTAAGTAGTGATTCCCACGAGACCAACGAGATGAGACTTTCATAAAGTCTTGTCTCGTCTCGCCGATAAAATTTAAAGTCTTGTATCAAGTCTCGTCTCGCAGCCTCCAGTCTCGTCTCGTCTCGTTTCTCGTACGAGAGTCTCGCAAAAGTATCGAAATCCCTTCATGGATAATTTTGTTCCAGTCCAGTAAGGGATGCAGGATACTTACCTACTTGCTATAATGTAAGGGTGGGAAGAGAAAATTACAACTGTAGATAACATCATCTATTTGAAATATTACTTTTACACAAAACAAAAACTTAACAATTTGTAAATAATTGAAAACAAATCTGCTAACAGCTTTCTGGGTTGCAAATATTTTTGTTTTTCACACCGTCGTTTAGGCATAACAAACATCGTGCAGATTCATTATTAAAGCGATTTCGATGTTTTCTTATAGTTAACGCAGCACGTGAAAACAATCTTTTCGCCGACTGAAGTAGATATAGTCATTTCCATATTAAATGGAAAATTGACTATATCTCAAAAAGTGTTCTACTTTTTTAACTTTTGACGACATTTTGGGATACCATGGTATTCCATGGTTAACCATGATACAAGTGAAAAAGCAGCCAATTATAACTATTAACCCATTAAGGACCGAATTAAATTATTTTATTTTATTAATGTTATTTTCATATTTTTGAATTGACTGGATAGTAAACTGACTCAAAACTTTTTTTTTTAATTTAATATACAGGGTTTAAAAAAACTCTGATACCATATGGTATCCGTGGTCTTTAAAAGATATTTTTATTGTTCATATTCAAACAATGTTTTATAGTAAAAGTAAAAACAATAAATTAATTTATTTGGTATGATAGGAAGCAAAACAACAACACAAAGTCCAACATTACATTTTTGGCACATGGTCCTACCAAATGACTTGCATCCTTCTCCAGCACAACGCCTTCTTTGGCAGGAAACAACAAAATGGTCCATTCTATCAAACCTTATATCTGGTCGATTTTTTTTGGCAATACTTATACGTCCAGGCATTTTTGGACTTACTCCATACCTAGTTAAATATACTTGAACTATCTCTCGCCTAAATTCCAGATTAGACATGTTGCGATTTTTTTTACACAGAAACCATGCGTTTTGTACAGCAACATCAATTGGCCAAGTAAAAAGTGACCAGTACCTTTTCTTTCCGCGTATTCCAATTCTGTAATTTGCTATTCCTTGGTCTTGCTGGCTGTACCTCTTTACAGATGATAATGGATGAACTCCGTCATTTGTAGATGCCATTGTGACGACTGAGTTGTCCATCCATCTAACCAGTAGAATACCATCATTCTTTTCAATAAAATATTCAAAATCTCCACGATGTTCCTTTTGAAATTGTTTTTTATTTGTTAGTGGACATGACTTCGGAATTCGATTTTCCCGAATTGTACCTACTGCACCAAAACCGAGATATTTTAGATAGGAAAGCAAATTTAGACCAGTGAATAAATTATCTATATGAATAATATATGGTAAATCTTGTTTATGTAGCTCCTGAAGCATGAGTACCAAAGGAGACGAACATTTTCCATTTTTTTAAATCTCCATTACCACGAGGATCTTTTCCCTGGTATAAGTCAAAATTTATTAGATAACCATTATTTGTGTTAAGGCTCCACATTTTTTAGCCAAAACGAATGGGTTTGCCACGGATGAACTGCTTGCATCCGCGGCGCCCATAATATCTTACCATTGACTCGTCAAATGATAAGTTTTTAACTGGCTGAAAGTGGTTCAAACATTTTTTTTAAATTTATCCATTAGTGGTCTTAACTTCCAGGCTTTGTCCCTTTCATTTACTTGTGTGTTGTCTGCCATATGAATAAATTTTTGAATTTGAAGAAACCTATTTCTCCTCATGGCATTAGCCACCATATTATTATGGACGTCTTCGTTCATGTCCCAGTACATTGCATTGACTTCTGGCGGTGTTAAGAACATTTTTTTGACTTGTTCTTGCATTTCTTCATCTTCATCAAGCATATCTAATGCTTGAGAAAGCGAAAAACCTCGTCTAAAATCACATAGTTAGATAGAATTTAAGAATTAATATAATAATCAATATGACAAAAATACCGACTGAAATGCCACGTCATCGCGCCTGTGGGATTCACAGGGTTCGGCAGGGTTAGGAGTTTTGCTACACATGTTAATTGGTTAAATTAGTAATTTTTGACTAATTCATTTTTAGAGAGGACATTTAGAAAATATAGGCACAAAATTAAATCTATTGAATCTTTAGAAATTAACAAACTTAAAAATACACTCTCGATGATCAAATCGAAAGAAGTAATTCACCACTGTTAAACCTATTTTAATTAAGATACAATAGCATTATATACATAAAACAATCACATATTTAAAATATTGCCCCTTAAATAAAATTGTTAACAATAAATAGATTAGGTATTTTCCATAAGGAATTTCGGAATACTTTTTTGAATATTATGTAACACAGGTAGATTTAAAAAAAAATTATTACATAGAAAACCAATATTTTTGTTATATAAATTTTTCACTACTTAGTATTAGTTTTAATACATTCTGAAAAAGTTACTGTGTAGCAAAACAATTGTCAACATTCAAATAAATTACGTGAAACTTTCAAAACATAGTTGTTTTTATATTTACATAGTTAATATGGAGTTTCATCAAGTAAAGGTCGAAACAATTAATAATTGTCTTTATTTACTTACACATACATATCGCTAAATTTATGACAGTCAAAGTGGGGTGCAAAGGCGGATCCGGCGGCCTGACAAAAGAAAATGACCGTCAAACGTTTGTTTAATAACACCGAGTGACGATCAAGTCCGTGCGCAGAAATATTTTCCTGCGAGACTCTCGCACGAGACTTCAGAAGTCTCGCTCGAGACTCGAGACGAGACCAATAAAAGTATCGTCTTGTCCGGTCCAAATATCGTCTCGAGTCTCGTCTCGAAAACGAGACGAGACTCTCGAAAACGAGACTCTCGTGGGAATCACTACAGTTAAGGGTTAAATGCTTTTTAGCAATATTTTTTTAAATAAATGTAGTTAAGTTTAAATTTTTAAATTAAATAAAAAAACTTATCATAGTATATAGGTGCTTACCTATCTAAATAAATATTCTATTTTAGATTTCATACGAAGAATCTGATGAGTTAGACGGTTTAAAGTCACAGACTCCTTGTATTGTAAAGATAGGTAAGTGTTAATATATTTACATTTTTTTTTATAAAACTTCTTTACATATTTTTCTGTTCCAGCTAAAGAACTTTATATTTATATTGAAAAAAAAGATTGCTTCAATGTGCAAGTTTTTTTAAGCTTTTCAGTTAATGTTTGGACTATATTTTAAAATACCCAACTGAAGGTTCTTGTGTTTTGAAATTTATCAAAAGATATTACTTAAAATTACATCCTGACAAGTGGAAAATGAAAAAAAAGGTATTAACTTGACTTAAATGAATAAATAAAAAAAATTGAAATGGTAAATTTATTAAATAGTGAATTTTGTTTAAGTTAAAAAAATTTGTTTCACATTTAACGAGTTTTTCTTTTGATGAGCTCTTTTTAAATTTACCATTTTAAAATTTTTAGATAAGTTGCCATTTTATTTAAACAATTATTTTATTTTAACTTTGTATTTTTATGTCATATTTTTCTTGAAATTGTGTTAATTTTGGTCTGTGCTTAATTTTTATTATTGTGGTAGATACATACAAAAATAAAAATAATAAAAAAATAAAAGCAGACCAAAATTAAGAAGAGTTGTAAAAAGTTTTAAATAAACAATTAATTAGCATATTGCTTTATTTTCAATCATACAATAGGCGAAAAAATCTAGATCTCACTTGGTATGTAAACTCCATAATAACATGTATAAATTAATTTTATGGCCAATATTACGTTCAGAGATCTGACAGTGTTGCCGCTATTTTTTTAAATATTTTAACACGTTTTTAACTCGCCTTCTTGTCTATCTGCCTGTTTGTTCGGTACAAAATTTGCATGCGATTTTACACCTACTTCCACCCAACTGATTGGGCTGAAATTTTGCACACACTTTTGACACTAGTGACAATACAATCTAGTATACTCAATATTGTAATTTGTTCAAAATGGGCGCCGCTACAAGATGGCGGATCCGCGGATTAGCTCTTTCTTTACAATTGTGGGTCAACGCACTTTATGTGGGTATCAATGAAAGGGTTTGACGAGTATACCACGATATAGTTATCGACGTTATACTAAATCCAATATGGCGACTTCCCCCAGGATGGCGGATTACCATTTTTTACAACCCCCTTGATATGGGTATCAAATGAAAGGGTTTGATGGGTATAAAACGATTAAGTGA
This sequence comes from Brassicogethes aeneus, assembly GCA_921294245.1. Taxonomy (NCBI): domain Eukaryota; kingdom Metazoa; phylum Arthropoda; class Insecta; order Coleoptera; family Nitidulidae; genus Brassicogethes; species Brassicogethes aeneus. The sequence continues at coordinate 35,314,992 of OV121139.1, forward strand.
ATAATGTAAAACTAAATCCAATATGGCGGCCATTCCAAGATGGGGAATTACCTTTATCTTTACCACCCCCTTGTTATATATATATATATATTAAAAGAAAGGGTTTGATAAGTAAAAACGATGAAGTGATCAACGTTTTACTAAATTCAATATGGCGGCTGCCCCAAGATGGCGGGTTACCTTTTTCTTTACAACCTCCTTGATATGGGTATCAAATGAAAGGGTTTGATAGGTATAAAACGATTAAGTAAGTAAGGAATCACTAAATCCAATATGGCGGCCATTCCAAGATGGGGAATTACCTTTATCTTTACAACCCCCTTGATATGTATATTAAATGAAAGGGTTTGATAAGTACAAAACGATAAAGTTATTGACGTTATACTAAATCCAATATGGCGGCTGCTCCAAGATGGCGTATTACCTTTTTCTTTACAACCCCCTTGATATGAGTATTAAATGAAAGGGTTTGGTGGGTATAAAGTAAGTAAGGTACAACTAAATCCAATATGGCGGCCATCCCAAGATGGCGAATTACCTTTATCTTTACAACCCCCTTGTTATGTATATCAAATGAAAGGGCTTGATGAGTACAAAACGATGAAGTGAGTCATACTTAATTTAGCATGGCGGCCACCCCAAGATGGCAGAATATATATTTTTTCACAACCTCCTTGAAATGGGTATCAAATAAAGAGATTTCTCGAGACGTATACGTGAAGTCAATCCAATTTAAAAATGGCGGACTACCAAATAAACAGACTAAAAAGTAAAAAAAATAGTTTAAAAAACTATTATAACGCGTTTTTGGGTTACATTTAATTAAAAAGCATTTACTTAAGTATGCAACTTGTACTTATACATGTACTTGTAATTTTAACTTATTTTTTCAAAGGACCCCACGCTTTTTGAAAGCCATTTAAAATTAAGAAGCGAAAAAATTAATTCATCCTAGTGCGTTAAAACGTGTTTTTTAAACGATTTATTTTAGGTAGGTGGTGAAGTATGCTTTAAAGTCAAAGTGTCAACAGCTGTTGGGGGTACGCTAAAAAATACAACAAGAGAGAGAAAAAATGCAGGAGACAAAAAGTTGTACCTTAAATAATTATTGCCTAATCTAAAAATATTATTTAACTAATAGAAAAGGCAGTAGCGTGCCCAAATTTTATTTTTTAATATCTAGTTGGGTTTACTAGCGCCGCTTCTGTATTAAATCAATAAGCTTAATCTCAATATTTCCAAATGCAAGGTTGTATCATACACATTAAAAAAACTACACATTATTAACTATAATTATAGACTTCATTCAATTACTTTAGAGAAATGCTCTACTATCAGAGATTTGGGTGTAATATTTGATAACAAGTTAACTTTTTCGACTCACATTGGAAATATTACCTCAAAGTCTATGAAAACTTTAGGGTTTATAGTTCGCAATACAAAGGGTTTTAAAAATTTTGAAACATTTCAATCTATTTACTTTGCATTTATTATATCTAAACTTGAATACTGCTGTATTATTTGGAATCCACAGTTTGATATCTACAAAAACAAGCTAGAAGGAATACAAAGAAAATTTTTGAAATTTGTTTCTTTTAGACTTGATGGTATTTATCCTTTTAGAGGTATTGATCACCTACAGCTTCTTAATCGGTTTTCTTTGCAATCTTTGGAGCTAAAAAGAATAATTATGCACTTGAAGTTTTTGTATGGACCAAATAGATTCTATGCTTTTACTTGAATCGGTGAATTTGCGTGTTTCATATGTTAGAAGCCGTTGTAAACTTACTTTTACCTATTCAACACCTAGAATTAATGCCATGTACAATTCGTCTATTTAAAAAATGTGTAGATACTTTGATACCTATTGTAACTCTTGTGACATAATCTATCAGAATTGTAATACTGTAGTAGCGATGCTATAAAAAACTATAATTCACTTAATTTATAATATGATAATTTAGCTTCTGTATATTTAAGTTAATGTATTTTATTTTGTTTTTTATATATTTTGTCCTGTAATTGGAACTTGTTCTGTTGGGCAATAAAGAATTATTATTATTATTATTATTATTATTATTAACTAATTAACTTTAATTACATATGTTTAATATTAAATTAAGCCCTTTACCTATTACAAAAATCCTGTATCTTAAAAATGAAGCTATAAAACATACAATTTATATACAATTTTCTTATTATTTTTGCCGATCGACTATCTACTAAATTTTTTCGAATAAAACCTGGGACACCCTGCATAGTATAATATAATAATATTATACTACTATTATGGTATTATTATATTATTAGGTATACCTAATAGGTACCCATTTACTTATTATAACGTAATTTTGATATGATATGATATGAGTTAATATACTAGTACCTATTATATACTAAATCCTATAATAGGTACTACAAGGAGTTAAAAGTCTATTTTCCACCACAACCATTCACAACAAATGTGTGATGAAAACATAATTTTACTTTTTATTTACTCTTCTATAAAATTATTCTTCATTTACTAGTTTTTTAAATATTGCAACAATTAAAATTTTGAATTAGTTGGTTTTATGTAAAATGTATTAAATTTAAAAAAAGGATTTTATTATTAAGATCATTTGGCTGTACCTATTTAAATCGAAAAATGAGTTATCTTATGATTGTATTCTATTGTACCACTGAATAAACAATAATTTATTTAATGTATTTTCAATTATTTACGGTAACTTCATTAAAAATGGTAAAATAAAATAACGGTTTAATTAATATTGAGTTTTTATTGGTAAATAACCTTATTAACATTGTTATAGGTACTAAAATATTTTAACTATCAAACTAAAATCACAACATTTATTACTGGTCCAAGTTGAAGGGGTCAATTACTTTGCTGTTTTTTTTTAAACATTGTTAAAGGTTATTTGCAATTTATTGCGCTCTATTTTTAACATTGAATTTGGAAAAAAGTGGCAAAGGAAAACATGAATTTTGCAAGGTTTGCAGTTTTTTGTGTTTTTTAATGCAAAACAGTTTTTCTAAGACAATCAATGTTAAAAAAGTTATTTCAGTTATTCAGTGTGCTCTGAATTGTCTATGTTTAATGGAACATATTTTTTTAACATTGATTTTGGAAAAAATGGCAAACATGTTTTTGAATTTTGCAAGGAATCAACCCCTTCAATTTGGGACAGTAATTTTGGGATAGGGAGCGTTCCAGTATACCCAGTATACACAAGTGTTATAGAAAAATTCTTCATCAGGATAGAGGAACTACGATAAGTCAAATTTTTCAACTTATTTTTGCACAATTGTTTAACCAAAACTGGATTCCAACTTATAGGAGTTCAAATTTTGAAAGTCTTGGCAGGATACAATCAAAAACAAATGTCACATGCAATCTGGTCATAAACAAACATGTCCATTTTTAAAAGTTGATTTTTTAAATACTGAAATTATTTTGATCATAATGGCTTATTCAGGCGTGCTAATAAGCCTAAGAGGATATACAAACCATCTTTATATTGCAAGAATTTAATGTACTTAATTTAAAAACAGTTTTTTTGCTCCTGAAAATTTTTATTAGAGGGACATATTTGGTTTTGACAGAATGCTCCTGAACTGAAAAAAAATTAATACATTTTTGTTTAGCACGAAAATGTTATTTAAGACCTTTATCCATCAATTATAAAAATATAAAATTCAAAATTTTAAAAATGTGACTTACCTACCGTAGTTTCTCTATCATGATAAAGATAAATTTTTCTATATATAATTTGTATGTACTGGGTGTCCCAAAATCATCTCTAAATTAAAGGGGTCAATTCCTTGCCAAATTCGTATTTACCTTTAAATAAAGCCAATTCAGAGTGCACTCTTTTAACATTAATTTGGCAAAGGAAAATGTACCGTAGTTTCTCTATCATGATAAAGATAAATTTTTCTATATATAATTTGTATGTACTGGGTGTCCCAAAATCATCTCTAAATTAAAGGGGTCAATTCCTTGCCAAATTCGTATTTACCTTTAAATAAAGCCAATTCAGAGTGCACTCTTTTAACATTAATTTGGCAAAGGAAAATGTCTTAGAAAACTGTTTTGCATTAAAAAACACAAAAACCTGCTACAAATACAGCTGTAATTTTGATATAACAATTAACGGCCCATTTTAGTCACGTAGGTAGACTGAAACAAAACAAAATTATTAAATAGGTAGGTAGTTAATAAAAGGACTAATTAGTTAAGTATCTTACCAATCAACATGTAGAATGAATTACAATATTGTATCAAGTATTGTCTGACCATAAACAAAAAGAAACTTTAGCTTTTGTTACACAATCTACAAATAAACTTGATAATAATTAAAGAAACATAACCTCACTAAATTAATATTTAAATTATACCTCATATTTTGTAGCCAATGTACCACAGAGAACAGCGTAATTTATTTATTACATGTAGTTTAACAACCAGATAATAAATCATTACAAATCTTGGGTTTTGTCTATGGGTTTTTCACCAGTATCTTACAATCAACATGAAGAATTAATTACAATATTGTATCAGGTATTGTCTGACCATAAACAAACAGAAACTTTGGCTTTTGTCACACAATCTACAAATAATCTTGATAATAATTAAAGAAACATAACCTCACTAAATTAATATTTAAATCATACCTCATATTTTGTAGCCAATGTACCACAGAGAACAGCGTAATTTATTTATTACATGTAGTTTAACAACCAGATAATAAATCATTACAAATCTTAGGTTTTGTCTAGGGGTTTTGCAACATTATCTTTTGGGGTTTTGCACCAGTATCTTACCAATCAACATGTAGAATTAATTACAATATTGTATCAATTATTGTCTGACCATAAACAAACAGAAACTTTGGCTTTTGTTACACAATCTACAAATAAACTTGATAATAATTAAAGAAACATAACCTCACTAAATTAATATTTAAATCATACCTCATATTTTGTAGCCAATGTACCACAGAGAACAGCGTAATTTATTTATTACATGTAGTTTAACAACTAGATAATAAATCCTTACAAATCTTAGGTTTTGTCTAGGGGTTTTGCACCATTTCGTTTTAACAAACACATAAACTCATAAACTCATAAACTTAAAAATACACATGTACATATTCAAAACAACCTTAGAAGAAAAGAACAGAACATGTAAACAACAAAGACGTCTGCCACCATTCGCAATGCGATGTTGCCATCATTGTCGGATCTCCACATACTTCCACACATATACCGCTTATTGCCTATATTTTGTATAGATGACCTTGTTCCCGTTTCTAAGGGGAAATTTGTTCTCATAGTGTGCCATTTTCCTTTAGTCAGTTCATAAGTGGGGGATTTAAAATATATGATACCATAGACATCACATAACATTAGATAGAGAAATTATTACGTCCATTTATGATACGAATTGTCAACTAAACAAAATTTAGGTTATATAAAAATTTTCTAAATTATTTGGTTCCATAGCCTACAAACATTTTTGTGATTTGGATTTATAAAAAGCAAAAAGTGGCATAATATGCATATTATGTAAAATTCACTAAAATCTCGTTAAAACAATGGAAAAAAACAATGCCAACACAATTCGTATACAACAGAAAACAAACAAAATTGATAATTATAATAACCATCTACATATTTATATGTCTACCATAAAAACCTTTTGGCTATGATACGATAATCGTGATCAAAATACGATGTTGCCAAATTTTTGCTTTTATAAAAATGCCATTATAAAATCTAAAATATCATCATATTGTGAGTTTATTATTGTTAAATGCTTTTTTCATACAATTTATATCCAATTTATTAAAAAGTATTTATTATACTTCTTAAATAGGGACAAAAATATGTTATTTTTTTTAAAACCTGCAATGCAGCTGACGCATGCGCCTCAGTGCCCGCTACCCTGTGAGAACATTTCCCCTACTTTACCCCCCACGAAATGGAAACAGTCTCAGTTAGAAATGATTTGTATATGTGTGGAAGTATGTGCGGATCTCACGATGATCGTAATCTTAAAATTTTTAAAGCGACCTCTATGAACCAACTATTAAACCCAATTTGTATAAAAATTGAAATAAACCTTACATTTTGAGCTCCGGTCAAATTTTTGCATTTATGCGTTTAAGATAGTAGCTATTCAAATGCACTAGGAAATACAGTCAAAACATGTCGAGGTCCGTTTTTGGATCTTTCCTTGAAAATCGGATCTCGAGACGTTGATGTTTTAACCCAAATGGATCCCGGCTTGTGTGATAAACATATCTATATATATATACGGAACCTTTACAATATATACATATATATTGTAGCGAGGACGGCTCTGGATCTCGGAATGATGACTCATCGCCGATGAGTCATCGCCGGTGACTCAGCGCTCGAATAATCGAGAGTGTGGAGCTCGCTGGAATGTTCCAGAAGACTTGGGCGCTTAATATATAAGAATATGGAGCAGCACAGAGCAGTCAGTTGAGCTTTGGTACGCGCGAAGAAATAAATAAATATAAGTGCAAATAAATAAACTAGTAGTGATATAAATAATTAGTTTCATAGTATTTTAAGTGTAGTTAAGTTATTAAATAAATAGTTTAGTTCGTTAATTAACCAGTGCGTGTTTTAATTCACACTACGAACAGTTAAAAACTTTACAATTGGTGTCAGGAGTGCGGTTAGTGTGAAACTTCGCGAAAATGGTTTCGTTAATGGACTTAAAAGTGGCGGACCTTAAGCGGGAGCTGGAAGAAAGGGAATGTAAGACAATTGGAAAAAAGAATGTGTTGCAACAGCGGCTTCGAGAAGCATTGGAACAAGAGGGTGAAAATCCAGATACGTATTTATTTGAAGGTTCGTGTGATATGCATTTATTGTTGCAAAATTTGAAAGGTGATTTAAAACAGAACATTCTAGAAAATTCCAACGAATTACAACAGAAAATGTTGGAAAATTCCAACGAGTTGCAACAGAAAATGTTAGAAAATGTCAACGATTTAAAGGACGATTTGCAACAGAAAATGCTGGAAAATTTTAGCGAACTACAGCAGAAAATTCTAGAAAATTCTAAAAATTTAAAGGAATATTTGGAACAGAAAGTTGACGATGTAAGGATGGAAATAAATAACGTAAGGATGGAATTGGATACGAGAGAAGAAAAATTGAACGAGAAATTGGAGGTCAAAATTAGAGAAATAAATAGTAAACTGAAAGCTGTAAATTTACCTATGATGCTGACGGAACCAGGAGTAGTGCAGGAGGGAAGCCGAGTACGGATGAAACCACCTCAGTTCGATGGAAAAACTTCTTGGACCAACTACATCCGTCAGTTTGAGGCAGCAGCAAAAGCAAATGGCTGGCTACCAGAAGAGAAGGCTACAGCATTGACTCTGGCTTTACGCGGAGATGCAACGGACATCTTGCAGACACTTTCTCCCAACGAACAAGAAGATTACGAAGCGTTGGTTAAACATCTGGAATTGCGATATGGCCAGACACATCTGGAACATGTGTACCATTCCCAACTAAAGAATCGCTGCCAGAAATCTAACGAGACTTTGCAAGAATATGAGGCTGATATTGCACGCTTGGTTCAGCTACTCCAACGACCGTTATGGAACGATTAGCGGTTCAAGCCTTTTTGGATGGACTTCGGGACAATGAAACACGACAGGCTCTGACATTGGCTCGTCCGAGCCAACTGGTTGATGCATTGGCTCGAGCTTTGGAATTCGAGGCGGCAAAGCAGAGCTGCAGGAGTCAGCCTAGAATAAGGAGAGTCGAGGAAGAGAAAGAGGAAGAACCCAGTATAATTGAAGCAATCAGGCGAGTTTTTAAAGAAAATCTACCAGAGAAGAAGGAAATCCGATGTTGGAGATGTGGAAAGCTAGGACATATACGAAGTCGTTGCAGAGAAAGTCAGGCAGTGCCGACTTCGTCTCAGTCGGAAAACTAGATAGGGTCGAGGAAAAGGGGCCACCGTCGACCTGTAACCAGTATGCCCCAGAAGATATCGAACGTGTTGCATCTCTTCTACACCAGTCCAGCAGTGTTTTTGTGGATGGTTTAATTAATGGAAAATTACATGTGCTGCTGCTGGATACAGGTGCGACGAAGACAATTATTAGGCCAGATATTGTCGAAATGTCCAAGATCAAATCTACCAATCGGCGACTACGTACTGCAACAGGAGAAACCGCTACTGTTCGTGGAGAAGTGGACATCACGATGGTCATAGGAAACACGAAATTTAAACATCGAGCATTAGTTGCAGATATTGAAGATGAAGTTATTGTAGGCATGAACATTATGAACTCAATAGGATTTGAACTGAACTTTAAGCAAGGAATATTGAGGGTAAATGGAGAGGAAGTCGTGTTGCATCGATCTAAAGAAAAGAATATTCGTGTAATGCTAACAGAAGATGCTTTGATACCGGAAAACAGCGAGATGATTTTGAAGGCTTTCTTGGATTGTAAATCAGAAGATGGAAGTATAATGCTTCTGGAGCCGAGAATTGATGACAAAGAGGTCGGTCGAGGAATTGTAGTAGGGAAGACTTTAATACGTGTCGGAAAAGAAGTGCCTGTTAGAGTATTGAATGTTAATGGTTACTCTGTAAACTTGAAGAAAGGAATCGTTTTGGGGAACTGTTCTTCGGTTTCCTCGATTATTAGAGGCATTCGTGAATCTGCAGTCCCGGCCAAGAAAGTGAGCAATGAATTGATGAATCTTCTGTCAACTTCTTCAAAGGATTTGAAGCCCAATGAAAGAATAAAGCTAAGAGAGCTGATACACAATTATCAGGATGTTTTTGACGACGGACAAGGAAAGAAGGGTAGAACAAAAACTGTCCAGCATAAAATTAACACCGGTGATGCGCAGCCCATTCGACAGTCGGCAAGAAGGCTACCTCTTGCTAAGCGAGAGGAAGCTGATAAAATAGTGCAAGAAATGGAGAAGGAAGGGGTGATCGAACCATCCAACAGCCCATGGTCTTCACCAGTGGTGTTAGTTAAGAAAAAGGATGGATCAACTCGATTTTGCGTCGATTTTCGTCAGCTGAACAACGTGACGAAGAAGTACAGCTACCCTCTACCTAGGATCGATGACACCCTGGACACATTGGCTGGATCACAGATATTTTCAACTTTGGATTTAAAGAGCGGTTATTGGCAAGTTGAAATGGCACCAGAAGATAGAGAAAAGACGGCGTTTAACGTGGGTGCTGGACTGTGGCAGTTTACTGTCATGCCGTTTGGACTATGTAATGCCCCTGCAACTTTTGAAAGGCTCATGGAAATGATTTTGAAGGGACTATCCTGGAAGACATGCTTGGTGTACCTTGACGACATCATTGTGGTTGGGAAATCATTTGAGGACCATATGAAGAACCTGAAGGAAGTCTTTCAGCGCTTAAGAAGTTCCGGCCTGAAGCTAAGCCCGAAGAAATGTCACTTGTTCCAGAGGGAAGTGCAGTATTTGGGCCATGTTGTTTCGAGTCAAGGAGTGGCAGTGGACAAACAGAAGGTGAAGACGGTGCGGGAATGGCCAATGCCGAAGAACAAACATGACTTAAGAAGCTTTCTTGGATTATGCACCTACTACCGTCGGTACGTACCAGGATTCGCAAAGGTTGCTAAGCCTTTGACACGTTTAACAGAGGGAGAAAGACGATTCCAATGGGACGAAGAATGCCAGGAAGCCTTTAAGAACCTGAAAAACGCGTTGACCAGCTCACCAGTCCTGAGTTATCCACTTCCGGATGGTGAATTTATTTTGGACACGGACGCCAGCAATGTGGGCCTGGGAGCTGTTTTGTCGCAGATTCAAGAAGGAAAAGAGAAAGTTATTGGATACTTCAGTAAAACTCTATCGAAACCAGAGCGAAATTACTGTGTTACTCGACGCGAGCTGTTGGCAGTGGTAAAATCAGTCGAACACTTTTACAAGTATCTGTATGGAAGAAAATTCTTGCTAAGAACGGATCATGCTGCCCTAAAATGGCTTTTGCAATTTAAGAATCCTGAAGGACAGGTAGCAAGATGTATTGAGAGACTACAGGAGTTCGACTTTGACACAGAACATCGGGCTGGGACCATCCATAGAAATGCTGACGCCTTGTCAAGAAGACCGTGCCCGGAAGACTGTAAACATTGTCTCAGGGCCGAAGAAAAGGATGTGTTTGTTCGCAGGACTACAATCGTGGATGATCATTGGCAATCCGCTGAGGTTCAACAAGACCAGGAAAGGGATCCGGATTTGAAGCTTATCATCGAGTGGAAGAAGAACGACCGTAAACCAACGTGGCAGGAAGTCGCCCAATATTCGCCGAATGTGAAATCGTACTGGGCTCAATGGAATTCCATCATCTTAAGTGACGGGCTTCTAAAGCGCGTTCTGGAGATGCCAGAAGAGGGGGAAGACCGGAAGCAGATAATAATCCCCAGAAACAGGATACCAGAAGTGCTGCAGGAAATCCATGATGGAACTACTGGAGGACATCTTGGGGTGACCAGGACGCTCGGAAGACTTAGGGAACGGTTTTATTGGGTCAACAGCCAACGAGATGTGAAGGAATGGTGCAAGAAGTGCGCCGTGTGCGCGGCAAGCAATGGACCCCAGAAGCGCCCAAAAGCCCCAATGCGACAGTACAATGTGGGCAGCCCATTTGAAAGAATTGCAATCGACGTGGCGGGTCCATTTCCGGAAACAGAATCTGGAAATAAATACATCATCGTTGTAATGGACTACTTCAGCAAGTGGGCGGAAGCGTACGCCTTGCCAAACCAGGAAGCTGCCACAGTGGCCGATGCCCTTATTAAGGAGTGGATTTGTCGTTTTGGTGTGCCAATGGAGATGCATTCAGACCAAGGCAGGAACTTTGAATCTATACTGTTCCAGAATGTCTGTAAAATTCTTAACATTCGGAAGACGAGGACCACTGCATTACATCCGCAGTCTGATGGAATGGTAGAACGAATGAATCGAACGATAAACCGGTACCTGTCCAAGGTAGTATCTGATCACAAAAGAGACTGGGACCGCTTTACGTAGAAAAATGAGCGACATTCATAACCGAGTTCGTTTAAACATCCAGAGTGCCAGTGATAGAATGAAAGAGGCGGAGAATGGAGGATTTCAACCAGGAGACCTAGTTTGGTTATACAACCCTCAGCGCCGTCGTGGTTATTCACCGAAGCTGCAGACTTCTTGGGAAGGACCATACGAAGTCATGGATCGCATAAATGACATCATCTACAGGATCAGAAAACAACCAAGAGGAAAGCCGAAAGTGATCCATTTCAACCGATTGGCTCCTTACGCTGGAAACAATGATCAAATAGACGATGCTAGAGTAAGGAGACTTAATCCGCCGGAAGACGACTTGCCTTTTGAAGACTTCATGTATTCATATTCGAGCGGTAAAAAAGCTCGGTATGGTGTCACTCGAGAAGAACAAAAAGATCTGTTCACGGTTTCGGCCGATTACTCCTTGGCTCACTGTCTTGCAGAAGACCTAAGGATGTCCAGGGGAATAGCGGTTGTCTTTAAAAACAAGTTTGGACGGGTCGACGAGCTACGAAGGCAGAATCCCAAAGTTGGAGAGGTGCTTGAAATTGTGAATAATGAGCGGATAGGCAACAGAAGTATCTTCTATCTGGTAACGAAGCAGCTCTCCCATCAGAAGCCAAACTACCGTGACGTATGGAATGCCTTAAATAAATTGAGGGATACCCTTTTGTCCAAGGACATCATGAACCTGGCGATACCGAAGATTGCTTGTGGACGGTTTAGACTGGAGAATAATTAGAAGCATGGTGGAAGTTATCTTCAGATTTAGTGGCATACACATTCTTGTCTGTTGCCACAACCCTAAAAGAACAACCGGAAGGAAGACCGTAGACTGCTACTTCTATAGGACGTCACAATGCAAGTTTGGATCTCTATGCAAATATCGCCATGGAGCTGAGGACCATTTTCGGGACGAAAATGTTTTAAGACGGGGGCGGCGAGGACGGCTCTGATCTCGGAATGATGACTCATCGCCGATGAGTCATCGCCGGTGACTCAGCGCTCGAATAATCGAGAGTGTGGAGCTCGCTGGAATGTTCCAGAAGACTTGGGCGCTTAATATATAAGAATATGGAGCAGCACAGAGCAGTCAGTTGAGCTTTGGTACGCGCGAAGAAATAAATAAATATGTGTTTTAATTCATACTACGAACAGTAAAAACGTTACAATATATATATATATATATATATATATATATATATATATATATATATATATATATATATATATATATATATATATATATATATATATATATATATATATATATATATATATATATATATATATATATATATATATATATATATATATATATATATATATATATATATATATATATATATATATATATATATATATATATATATATATATATATATATATATATATATATATATATATATATATATATATATATATATATTTACATCTCTTCTGTAATGCTGCGTCCATACATTTGGTTTTGCACATGTAATTCTGCGTCTCAGGTATTTCTCCATCCATATATGGACGCAGAAATACAATCTTTGTTAAAAGGTTCTTTTCTGAGGTGACTATAACAGGAATTTTTTTTTACATGGACGCAAAAATTTCGTCAACATCTAATAGCCCCATATACTGTAATTCAAACAAAATCCGGTAGGGGCGTTTGAATCGGAAACGTATACTTCAAATAACTGTATATTTTTTCTCAACCTTACGATATATTTGCGTCCCCTTAAAATATACATAGGTTTTATCAATAATTAATATTTTCAAGCTTAAGCGTTCGCCGAAATGAATATTTTTCTATCTGTTCTTACGATATGCTTGCTTCCGCTTCAAATAATATTGTCTAGCGGGTAGTGCAGTTGCAGTGGTTTTTTTAATAACCTCCAAATAGTTTACCAACCTCGTGTTTGTTTAATAATAATATTATTTGTGTTAGGGTAAGTATAATTGTTTTTATTATTTATGATATTCATTTTTTAATTTTGTTAATTAAAAGTTTAAAAATAATTCATTTAATTAGCGAATATGTTATTTTTTAAAGTAATTTTTTATGGGCCTGAAGAAAAGTCATATAATTAAATTTTTAATACTTAATATCTCTACTTTTACACTGAAAAGTGCAGTTAAATAAAGGGTTTACGGTTTTTTAGAAAAAGCAATATGTCATCAAGAGGAAAGAAAATATTAGAAAAAGCAAAAGAATTATATAAGGCAAATCTCACTAACTTTGGTAAGCAGATAAATACTTTAAAATTTTGCCTTTTTTTTTCTTAATTCCTTACCTGTAAAAGTAATTAAAGTAAAAGTTTGTTTGGAGTGGTAATTTTTTTTGATACGTTTAATCAGGACCCCATGTTTTAAATTTGTATGTGTTGTAAAGTTGGTATACCACTACTTCAAGAAAAAAAGTCATCTAGGCTAAAAAAAATTCTTTAGTCACAGCAATGTTTAAGAATTTTTTTCTCAACTCCTAGGCGAAAAGCCAAGATTAAATATTTTGAATGTGGTGTCTTTACAACAAACAAAAATTAAAAACATGTCCTGATCAAAAAAAAATGTCGAAAAAAATTCTTGATTTTTTTTAGCAAATGCAAAACAAAAAAATTCTGTTCATATTTTTAAAATCAGCCTAAAAAGTTTCGTTTAGAAAAAACTTTTACAAAAATATGAGGCATCTTGCGGAAAATTAAAATATTACTATAATTGATTTTTCGGTAATTAATTTCAAAGTGGCTCCCTTCCTTAAGTTTGATCCCGACTGACGTCACACACGGTAAATCCATTTTTATTACGAGCGTTATAAAATTAATGTTAAGCCGGATGGCTCAGATGGTTCGATGGTAAGGTTCGATACTATTAGAAGTTGTCGAACTTCTTTTATTTTTTTATTTTATAAGTTTGTTGTTCCTTTGTTAAAAAGTGTTGGGTTGGGTTGGTTGGTTTGGTTGTTTTGTTTTAGTTTTATCGTAACATAAAATCTTAAAATTATGACGTCACTCGGGATTAAACTTAAGTCCCGCCTCGGGACGGGAGCCACAGCGAATTAATTTTAATTATCGTTAAACCTTCAAAATTAAGATTTTTGGCTATAAATAATTATTAGATTATAATCTACACAAAATTTAAGAAAAAGATATTGTGGGGAATTTTTTCCATTATTGTGTTCGATTTGACGTGGAATGTCCCTTAAAATAATATTAATATTAAGCGTAAATTTATGTATTTACTAAGTGAGTACTTAGTAGGATAATTAAAATGAAAATTACACTCTTATATACAGTACAATTATCGCTTGATTATAGCGAATATTTCACTCATGCATTGTTGTATTCGAAGTCTATTGAAACAGCAAAATAACTAAAAGTTTAAACATCTTCGGCATTTCCTTTGTGGAGCGTGCGTGCGATACGACATTAAATTTAATTAATTAAATTTCCCACAACATGTACATTTTATATAAACAAAAATATTAATAGATTTGTAGTGTACCTAATTGTGTTTTTATTGCTTTATAATATTTTCTTATATTATATAATAATCGCAATCTAATATCTCGACAATCGATGCTACCGAACTTAAGATGCTATGACACTGAATATTGCCACTTGTTTGGTGCACCTGCAAAATGATTTCGCCGAAATTATGCATTTGTATCTAGGCAAATATTTGACCAATAAGAATATGACAATGACCAATGGCATCAGCCTAATTTATGACAGGTCTGCATCAAGTCCACGTTGATTCTTATAAAAAGCATTGTTTTTAAAACAATCTTTATACGAGGATGGTCAACATATATTTCATTGTTTTACTGTGTACTATATTAATGGGTGATGCACTTTATTTATTGCACCCTATATTTCGTACTGTTTCAATTGACTTCGCTTAGACTATAGAAATCTTACAAGTACCTTAATTAAAAAGTGAAAATTTAACAATAAATAAGTGACAATACAATTTATTATAATTAGAACCAATAAAATGTTACGCATTTTATCACAGCGACAATATTTTTTATCACCTTGACACTTTTCTTGATTTGACATTTGTTGACTGTGTTTGTTAAATGATTAAAATAAGAAATTATAAACTCTAAAAGATCGATGGGTTGGTGTAAACGATAATAAAATTAAGCTAAGTTTGGTTTATTAAAGTCTTTTTATATTTTAAAGCACATTTTAATTTCAAATTTCAAACTGACAATTCGTTAAATCCTAAAATTCATTATAGGTATTTTCTCACTAAATATAACTCGAGGTATGATTAATTATCGGGAGTGCTTAAAAATTATCGATAATTTTGCTTGAAAGCATAGCAGAGTTCATTTTCATATTTTGGAAAGACACCGAAGGTGGAGGGCCCTTTCCTCAAAATATGAAAATTCCTAATGCATTTTTTAAAAGGCAATATGCTTGAATGCAAAATTATCTGATTATTTTTATGCACGAGTGTAATTTGTTTAGATAATTACACGAATAAACTAATTAAATCAAAGAATAACATTTTCATTTTAATTTCAACACAAAACTTCCTTTAACATTATTCAATAATTGATTCAAATGATTCTTTACCGAAACGTGACATTTTAAATAACTGTCACATTAAAATAAAAACTGACGTTATTTTTATTATTTTAATAATTGCCATGGATACGTAGATACAATGGAATTATCGATTCCTAGTAGACAATTATCGCGATAATTGTCTTGTAGGCATATATATATATACAGTGTGTATCAGCCAAATGGAATAAATTCGATAATACATAAATGGGGGCATGTTCCTAAAAATGCTCGGACACGTCGATTAGTATTTTTAGTTGCGCACTTTTTTCAACAAAATCTTTTTGTACAGGGTATCTCATATATCAGTGGCCAATACCAACTTTAAAATTTCAAATGGAACACCCTGTATTTTATTCAATTTTTAGATTCTTCAGAAAATTATAGACATATTTCATGTACAATGTCCTATACCTATCTTCAACTGTTTTGGAAATATTGAAAAATTAACATTAAAGAACGATAATTATCATAATTATAATTATTTAATTACATAAAATTGCTACAACACTGAAAAACGAATAAGTTATACTGTTTATTTTTTCATATTGTAAACAACAAAAAAGAACAATTGTCAATGTAGGAGATGTTCAAAATGCTCGCCGAGAACGACTTGGTAACATCCTAATCTTAAATAGAAATTACTTCTAACGTTACTCAACATCTGAGGTGTGACCGATCTAATCGCCAGCGTTATTCGTATTATTAAGTCAGCTAAGTCGAGGGGTTTGGTTTTGTATACAATACTTTTGACATATCCCCATAGGAAGAAGTCTAATGGCGTCAGATCAGGGGATCGTGCTGGCCATTCCATTGATCCTCTTCTCCCTATCCACCGATTTGGAAATATTTGTTTGAGGTACTGCCATACATTGATTTCATAATGGGGCGGTGCTCCATCTTGCTGAAACCAAATCATTTTCGCTGGAACTTGTGGGTTTGCTGGATCAGGATATAAGTTTGTTACAGTAGGCACGATATTATTTTGGAGCAGTGCTAAATAATTATTGCCATTTAAATTGCCATCAATAAAAAAGGGACCTATGATATTATCTCTAACAATTCCTGCCCAAACATTAACCTTCTCAGGATATTGCGTATGTTCTTCCCTCATCAAGTGAGGATTTTCCTTAGACCAATAGCGTCAATTTTGACGATTAACTTGACCATGAAGTGTAAAGGTGGACTCATCAGAATACAAAACATGTTGTAATTGGATCACATTGTTATCTAACATTGCCATCATTTCTTCACAAAAATACGTTCTCCTATCAAAATCGTCTTCCGTGAGCTCCTGAGTTGGTATCATTTTATAGGGATGCATTTTATTTTCTTTTAAAGTTCGAAAAATCGATGAATGGCTAACATCGAACATTGGGGCTGCTTTTCGACTAGAAGTATGTGGGTTTTCCTCAAACTCAAGCATAATATCCAACTTGGTATCATCACTTATTACTTTTGCAGCTATTTTTTTCATCTGCTTTAAATGTCCAAGCTCGCGAACTGCTTTTCTATTTTACTCATTGTCCCTTGGAATATAGGAGGTAAATTTAAAAATTTTTCTTGAAATAAGCGAACAACTTCCATTTTTGTCCGTGTTCTATCTCCATAACCAATCATCTGTAGAATTGTTATTTTGTACATTTCAATTAAATGAACCATTTTTCTGATGTGCAGTTAACGAAATTCAAACACAAAACTTATAGCTTTTTTTATTTCATATCAGGTCCACTAAAATTAATTTTTTAATATTTCCGAAACACTTGAAGATAGGTATAGGACATTGTACGTGAAATATGTCTATAATTTTCTGAAGAATCCAAAAATTGAATAAAATACAGGGTGTTCCATTTGAAATTTTAAAGTTGGTATTGGCCACTGATATATGAGATACCCTGTACAAAAAGATTTTGTTGAAAAAAGTGCGCAACTAAAAATACTAATCGACGTGTCCGAGCATTTTTAGGAACATGCCCCCATTTATGTATTATCGAATTTATTCCATTTGGCTGATACACACTGTATATATATAATAAGTAAATATCATCGATAATTACCCTCTTATATATAAGAGGGTAATTATCGATGATATTTACTTATTAAAAGTTTCAATGAGTAAATATCATCGATAATTACCCTCTTATATATTTATATAATTTGAAACCATAGCAGCACATTTCACTTGTCCTGCAGCTAAATTTAAAAATCGTTAACTGCCAAATTTTTTTCTATAGCTACTAAAAATAGTTACTAAAAATGGTAGATAGATAGATACATTTATTTGACCAATATACATAAAAAAATACATTTTTGGCAAGTCAGGTACAGGTAAATTTAAAACATAGATTTATATATACAATTTAAAAGTAAATATATATCACAGGTAAAAGTCGCAGGAAAATAGTTTACTGGCTTACAACAAAAGAAAAACTGTTGGAGAAGTCTACAAGCGCTATTTTACTTAAATATTCCTCAATGGAATAAAAACAAAAAGCTAATTGATCCTTAATTAGTACATTATAGAGTTTAATATTCAAGGAATTTGCCGAGACTCCAGATAGCCTGTATCTAGGGATTCTTAATGAAAGTTTTGTTCTAGTGTTATAATTATAAAAGTCCGCACCACAAGTTAAGGTATTTTTGATTTTGTGAACTTCAAGTAATGTAAAATAGATATAAATTTAGATAAATAGTACTTTAACCGCAAGAGTAGATAAAATTATACTTTAAAAGCAAGGATAGATAAAGAACTTTCGTTTATGTACTAATAATCGTAAATAAAATAGTTAAGTAATTGTTGTTTATATTATTGTATTTATTTTAATTTTTATTTATACAGGGTGGACGGTAATTTATGCGTCATAAAGTAAGTCGAAATTCCCCACATGAACTTATTATAATAGCCAAATATGACTATTTAAAAGGGTGTTAAAAGTTTAATTTTAGAAATTAGTATTTCTTAATATCTTCAGCTGAACATTCTTAGGTAAATGTCATGAAAATTGATAAGCGATTTGGTTATTTAAAAATTTAAAACGGTTTGTATTATCGAAATAAAAAAATGTAGATACATATTTTTTCTCTAAAAATGATCGCTCTATTATTATTTTTAATAGAATAGAATCACGAATCGTGATTCACGATAAAAGTAAATATAAAAAGATTAGAGCTTAAAATAGAGATTTAATAGGTTATAGCGCTCTTTATGTATTATGTAAAAAATATGCACATATTTATGTTTAAGGCCTTAAAAATCCCCCAAACATAATTTTTTATATAAACAACCTAAAAACAGTAAGAGCTATTGAAAAATATTAATAAATTTTTCAGTTTTAACTTGAAAAATTACAATTTAACACTATATAGGCATATTTGGCTTGAATCTTTTTTTGTGTAGAATGTGATATTGCTCTATTTTCTTGTTTAATATTTTTAACCAGCCAAGTTTAAAAGTACAACATTACATATGCTCTAGGTCAGCGAGAAACCAATAATATAGACCATCCTGCAAACCTAGACTCTCTTAGTAACGAAATTAGCAATAAAAGCATCGGTTTAAGTCCAAACATTGTGACTTTGAAGAACGCAGGTAAATTTACAATATGGCAAAATGGGAACTTTATAAAACAATATAAAATAATTAATGGAGCGCTAATATCCGCAGATCAAGATGAAAGTTGCCGTGTCGTTCCTCTAAGTAATCAATATGAGAGTTACACTTGTGCAGGTAAACCTTTACATACAAACTCTTAATTCCACCTTTTAATTAAAGCAACAGTTTTTGCAGTGTATGTGAACTTTTGTTTTATTTTAGATGATCCGAAAAGCAGAATACCAGAAAATAATGTAGTAAGAAATCTATTTAATTCAATTCCAAGCTCCATAAATAGCACAGCTTTAATAGAAAACAATTTATCAAGCAGCAGCAATCCTAATACTAACGAAATAATGGCTGCAATGCTTGATGACCCTGTTATAAATAACCATAGCTCAAGCTCTATAAATATTACGGCTTTGACAAAAAATAATTTACCCTGCTATAAGTATCCATACGAAGAAGAGGCTGCAAAGGTTAACAGTCCTGAGAGAACGTCCACACATTTAGATCCTACAACGTCAAAAGTAAAAGAAAATATAGCAGACGATAACCACTGTTTACCTTTTTCCGATATTGGGTTATCTTCAGAATCAGAGGCATTCAGTTCAGATCACTCGGAATATTTTCCTGATCCAGTACCTTCCTGATCCAGTACCTTCCACCTTACAAATACGAAGTGATAGCGAAGATAGCTGCAGCGATGACGAGATACCAACAATTAAGAAAAAAAAGAATTGGATTAAAGTTAAACGTTTTACAGATCTATGCTATTTCTGCGAAACAGAAGTACTGAATTTTTCCAGACATATAGTCCGAAATCATTCACAAGAATGTGAGGTACAAAGAATGCTGAGTTTAAAACCAAAAAGCCTGCAGAGAAGAAGATTAATTGAGACAATAAGAAAAAGGGGTAACCACTTAAGAAATTTAAGCTCCTGTGTTAAACCAGTCAAAAAAAGTCACGTGCCCGGCCGAGATGCAGCTGACTGTATACCATGTAAACATTGTTTGGGCTATTTTAGACCAGGACAGTTATGGCGTCATGTTAAACGTTGTCCACTTAATCCAGGAGACAAGACAAAATATTCTCATAAGACAGATGCTCAAGACTTGCTAGTTAAGCATTATGCCATAGATCAAAGACTTAAAGAAATTGTTTTTCCAACCATGCGCCCTGACAAAGTCTCACTTGTGGCTAAACAAGATACATTAATTTGTGGCTATGGGGCACAGTACCTTACAAGTCATAGAGAAAAGCATCACGTAAATGTGTGTTCTCGTAAAATGCGTGAACTTGCAAAGATTTTAGTGGAACTTCGAAAGTTACATCCAACTATAAAAAATTTATTTGATGCTTTGCAACCAATTTATTTTGATTCATTTGTCATTGCAACTAAAATTGTGTCAGGATATGACGCCACTAATGAGGAGTATAAATCTTCGACATTTGACATAAACATATCGACGTCGTTAAAAGAATGTTGTAGCCTGGCTATCAGACTTGTGTTAAAAAAAAGAAAGATTAATTCAACTGTAAACACTGCTGAAATGGAAGCAAATTTTAATACTTTTCAACAGCTTCTTAAAGATTCGTGGAAATTTGAAGTTTCTTCTATTGCAGCTGCGTGTCTAAATACTAAGAAGTGGAACAAAATAACAATTGTGCCATTGGCGAGCGATTTACGATTATTTAGAAACTACCTTTTGAAAAAGGCTAGCCAAGCGCAGCAAGAGCTTAAATTAAACCCAAATAATGAAAAGGCCTATAAACTTCTTTTGGAGGTAGTGTACTGTAGGTCAATGTTGTTAAACAGAAAACGTGGTGGGGAGTTGCAACGCAATAACGCCTACAGAAAAAATTTTGGTTAAGCAATTTAAAAGAGTAGTTATTAGAGGCAAACCCGATCGGGGAGTGCCAGTGCTATTTAGTATGGATGTACAAAAAGATATAGAAGTACTTATAGCGTTAAGATCCAACTTCGTTAGCGAAATGAATTTATATCTTTTTCCGACACTTCGTAGTGAAACTCCAATTACAGGATATAAAGTGATGCAAAAGCACGTTAAACAAAGTGGGGCAAAAAACCCGAATGCAATTACGTCTACTAAGTTAAGAAAGCACCTTGCCACAATGAGTCAAATACTTGAATTATCGCCCAATGACATTGAGCAATTGGCAACCTTTATGGGCCATACGAAAGACATCCATAAGCAGGTATATCGCCTGCCGGATGATATATATCAGACGGCAAAAATTGCTAAACTTTTGGTTTTAATGGAAAATGGAAAGGCAGGACAGTACAAAGGTAAGAGTTTAGATGAAATTGAAATGGATATGGAAGAAGAGGTGAATGAAGATGAATCAGATGACGAAGATACAAATGTAGAAATATTGGTGCAAAACCCTTCAACTTCTTCAGCACCGCCGCCAAAAAAACTTAAAAGAGTACTAATCCCTTGGAGCACTGAACAAAAAAAAATAATTAACTTGTACTTTCAAAAAAATATTAGAAATAAAAGAGCCTTAAAAAAAGAAGATTGTGAAAATTTAAAATCCACACACGAAGGGATCTTCGATAACAAAACATGGCAACAAATAAAGGTATATGTTCAGAATACCTACTCTAAACAATAATTTTTAGATTTTGGTTATTTAGGGTGTCCCGGTCCGTAAAGAAAAATTGTTATATAAATTTGTAAATTTAACCTGCAATTTTTTTAAAACAAAAAATGTATGGGATTCTTTACTCGTTAATATTTTTGCTATGATTGCCTTAATTTAATACATTTATTAAAAAACTTTAAATAATAAAACTTGAAGGCAATACGATCTCCTATTAGACCAAAAAATATCATCCAGTATAATAAATTTACAATATTCTTTAAATATATATATTTATTTCTTTGGACGGCTGTTTGGCATTTAAGGGCCAAAGTTTATAAAAATTTTAAGCCTTAGTTTTAACCTATCTTTTATTTTAACTTTTTTATTTTCAACCTTTTATTTTTCGACGTTTTTCCATCGCTTGATAGATTTTTGTTTTTGTACGTTTATTTTAAAATAAGACGATAATAAGTTTTATTTAATTCTACTAAATAATGGTATGTTGATTGTATTTTTTGTTTGTTGCGATATTTGAATATGATGTTAATTATCTATTATTTCTTAATAAATATTATGGACATAAGCTGTGTTTCATTTTATGTATACATGTCTGTTTAAAAGTAATATTGGAAATTAAATTTTAAAATAGTAATTATAAAGCATTACACAGTAAAAATTTGAACTGAATTGTTGTTCAAAAAGTCAAATCTTTATATATAACAGCTTTATTAAAATTTAATCTCAGATCCATATTATAAACAATACGACCGGTGGAAGTAGTAAAATCATCTGTTAAGTCTTAAATACGCAATTTTTTGTCTTAGCGGTATAATCCAGATTTCAATGTAAAATCTCCCAAATATATCCCCCTTGTATGAT
Source organism: Brassicogethes aeneus (assembly GCA_921294245.1). Lineage (NCBI taxonomy): Eukaryota > Metazoa > Arthropoda > Insecta > Coleoptera > Nitidulidae > Brassicogethes > Brassicogethes aeneus. The sequence goes on from OV121139.1 coordinate 35,337,739, forward strand.
GATCCAAGAAATAACCATTATAAATTTTAGTCATAATGTGTACTTAAAAACCACCTTATATTCTAATTAAACAAATGATATGCATATATGCATATCCATTATAATGGATGATTTAAATTTTATTATTGGTACTGATTTTGTTTCCAACAATAATATGATAAAATTACCTATGGACTTTAAAAGTATGATAATTTGTACTAAAATATATGGACGTAAAAATGAAGATAGTTTGAATGGACGTTAAAATGGCAATAATTTGGACTGTAAAATATATGGACGCCAAAATGATGTATTGATATAAAGATGCAGAAATGACACAATAATGTTTAACAAATTGTTTGTGATGTATAATAAAATGTGAAACCAAATTGGAATTCCTTAATTACTCAATTTGCGAAAATACTTAAAAAATCTTAATATACATCATTGGTATTTGTGGATGCATAAATGATGTTACAACAGAATGACGCAGATATGATATAAGGATGTATATATTATAACGTTAGCTTTGCACAAAGCGTACAAAACTTGAGTTACTTACCTCGGTTAGCTCATACAGTCGGCGCTAGGCCTGGGTTTAAGATGGTAATAGCTTTAAAAATCAAAAGAAGTAGGAAGGAGCCAGTCGCGACTAAATCGACAGGAAGTCAAAAAGAAAAAGGTAGGAATTATTAACAAATTACACACAAAATTTTACCCAAATACACCTTGTTTATTTTTAGAAACAATTAGGCACTTTAAATTAATAATAACGATGGTTTAATTAAAATTACTTTTAAATTTAAATTAATAATAATGATGGTTTAATTAAAATTACTGCATACACAGCAAATCTGCCGTTTATCTCCTACGGTAGTGATACTACAAGCAGGTTCTCCAACATAAATTAACAAGGTTCTTAAAATAAATTTATAATCTACCTTGTGAGCCTGGAACGGTTGACATGATATGACCGATGAGATTTTTATTGATCGGGGCTAACTCCTCCATGCATTAGATTACACTGGTACTTAGGAAAAGCTTTATCAGCAACAACTGTTCTGGATGCCAAATGGATCATCCAGATCCACTCAGGAAATGTACGGACACTATTCTCCAATCATCAACATTGACAAGTTCAATATGTATTTTGGGACGAAATATCGTCAACCAGGGCCAAGTCTGGAGAATATGCAGTGGACCACCAGTGCAAAATCAACACAACAATCAGCCACGAAGATTTTCAAAACAATGGTAAAATGTGCTTTGAGGTTATAAATTTCTAATCTCCAAGAAAAAAAGCCTAAAATGGAATATAATGATAAATTTTGCAATGCAGATTAAGAAAACGGTTTTACCTAGATCTTATGGGCTCTTTTTCTCAAAAAATTGACAGGATGACTACCCAACTGACGGATTTTAAAAAATTCACAAAATCGTGACCGCCGTCTTCCATGTCAGCTCGAAGAGAGAGAGAGTCACCGAAATCAAAATCTGCCTGCGCGTGAAATGCACTGAAGCACTTACATAAGTGACATTTAGAAGAAGAAGCCTAACCTCAAAACAACAATTTTAAATGATATTTTCAAACAAAAACACATCGGTCACATCATGCCATTACAGGTCCACATTACAATACTTTATACCCGAAATACCTGAAAAATCTAAATTATAATCAAGAAATCAATAAAAACCTCTAGGTTACGAAGAGTCTCAATAGATCAAAATTTACCACTTAAGCAAACACACATACAAGGTAAGTACTCCAATAGTGGTTTTAAATGACTTGGTACTGAAATTTTAAGCAAATAAGCCCCCTTTACTAAATTTTAACAAAATAAGCTATAACTCCCAAAATCAAACCGTTACATTCCCCTTTTTCCTACAAAAAGAAAATGGGAACATGATACCATTTTCTTTTATTCAGAAAAAACAAAAACCAAATTGAATAAAATAAAAAACCAATATAAAATAAATTGTCGTTTTATCGCTATGGTCGTGAGAGCACCAGCAAAAGCTTAATCGCAACGCGAGCAATGTATCATGGGATCAAGGTACCCTTCGCAACTAGTTGTTGTTTGTCGCGCCGGCGGCGTACCCCGACTAGATAGATGATGATTAAAACATCATTTTCACACCTTCCTTCCATACCAAAAACTCGTGCCGAAATGAAACTCATTCTGCACTCCCCAAACCCACAACCGACGAAACCACCGCTTGATGTCCAGACCAACGTCTTCCAGCTCAACCATTTTCCAACCCTTATTCCCAAAATATCCACTGCAGATCCACATAAACACAAAGAAATTAAATGGTGACAATTATGAAGAGGAATAAGGGAATTCCTTTGCAGACGCCATGTCATGCTACACCTCAAATAAGCAAATAAAATGTCAGAAAAGTTAACTACAGGAAAAGCAAATTTATCCTTTAAGAGGAAAGGGTCCTGACTGGCCCTAGTGAGTTAGAGCCCCCACCAGACTTAAGTTAGTTACAAGAACTAAAACAAACAAAATCCCCGGGCTCCCGGTAGCAATATTGAAAATTGGGCCAGTCCCAACCATGCCGCAAACCAGAGTTACACTCAAAATCGAAATTTACGACGATATGTCGCACTGACATACCGTACGCAGAAAAAGTCACTCAAACCAAAGTTCAAGAGGGGAAAAGGTAAAAGGAAATTTGGGAGTGGAGATGGGAATACCCCGATGGTCAGTTGCACTAACTGAACCATACCGTTTGGACTGGGCTTAATGGTGCTACAGGCGATATAGCGTTGCCTTGCCTGCCATAGCGACAGCAAAGTGTCGGCCTGATCAAAAATAATTCAAAACTACACAGTTACATAAAAACAAACAGTGCAAGACAATCATCAAACAGTTCACGCTATCCAAGACGAATGCTTACACTGTGTGGCGTTATTTAGCTGCTGACCCGACACCACTCGGTACTTATGGTCACAGGCTGTACAGCTGACCGCGAATGCTGTAGCAAGTGTTACTGTAAAAGTACCTCGGCCTGACAAAAAATAGTCACACTACTTAAAAGACCCAAAAATTAAACAGTTCTTCCCTCAATTAGCAAAAACTCTGGAAAACAAAATATGCTGCCTCAAAAAATTTCTTGTACCCACCAAAACTATACTGGTCCACCAAAATGTACCAACAATATACTGCCAACAATTTTCTCGAAAAGAAAAAAAACAACTTATTTTCTCACTTAGGCTTTCTTGCGTCTCATAATTCTCCTGTCACGTTCGGGTTTAATGAATTTAATCATCATTATTTAAAAATGTCACTATCGGATTCTCTAGAGATTAATTGTCAAAATCGAGTAAACAAAACAACAGAAAAATAACATTCATACACCATTCGCATCACATTCATAAATCATTCACTCGGTCATAATCGATATTTTAGTCCTCATTCGTTTCGTGTTCAGAATCAGTATCAGAAGAGTTTTCTGCAAAAGGTTTTAAATCTTTGGTATGCCATCTACCCAAATCAGCACCATTCTCATCGGATAATTTATAAATAAGGGGAGAGATTACTTCGGTTATATTACATAAAATCCATCGAGGAGCTAATTTGGAAGAGAATTGGTTAGGGCCTGAAGATAACACATAATGCCGTTTCCAAACTTTATCACCTACAGAATAATTAGGAGTGGGAATTTTTCTTAAATTGTAATAACGACCATAGTGATTGTACGCTTCCGTAAGGTGACGCTGAACATCCTTAAAAATCTGCGGAAATTGAGCCAGCACACTGGCATAACCATCTCTGTCAAAATAATTTAAATCCAACTCACGAAGATCTTCAATCTCATCATAATAATTACCTTTAAGAGGTACATGTCGACCAAAATTTAAGTAGTTAGGTGTGTAACCGGTGGACTCATGCACAGCACTTCGAATGGCATATCCAATTTTACATAACTCCAAATCCCAATTTTTATGAGTTATTTCATCCAAATAAGATCTTATAGCTGTTCCAATAACACGATTTACTCTCTCTACCTGATTAATTTGAGGGTGATATTTAGCATTGAACCAAAGTTTAACAGAATATTTTTCAGCAAATTCTCTAAAATTTCTCGAAGTAAACTGGGTACCATTATCAAGGCACAATATTTGGGGCACACCATAAACCAAGAAGACTTCATTTTCTAAAAACTTAATAATGATATTACCAGACGCTTCTCTCATAGGGTGCAACAACACAAATTTGGAAAAATAATCTGAAACCGCCAAAATATAAACGAAACCCCGAGGTGACTTAGGTAGTGGTCCAACAATATCAATTGAAACCATCTGCCAAGGAAATGAAACTTTTTTTTGAGTGCCAATATGACCAGGTCTAGCAGTATTAGCAGCTTTTTGAGCACAACAAACAAGACAGTTTCGCACATACTTTTGCACATAATTTTTCATTTTGGGCCAGTAATAGAGTTCGCGCACTCGACACAACGTCTTAAAGATACCAAAGTGGGCAGCTGTCGGAACGTTATGGCAAGACTCCAATACGTGCTTACGATAAAAATTAGGCACAACAATTTTCCATTCAGGAAGATTGTTATTGAATAGAAGTTCTGTGGAAACGTGCTTATACAAACGGCCGTCGCGTATCATCCAATCAGAATAATTTTCAGGGTGTTCCGTAACACTTTCTAACATTCCTCGATACCACCTATCATCCCTACAATTTTCCAAATTAATTTCGATAATACAAATATCAAGAGGTGCTCGAGACAATGCATCAGGAACTATGTTAGCACTAACCTTTTTATGCTCAATAACAAAATCAAACTGCTGCAGTCTAACTGCCCAGCGTGCCAAACGACCTGAAGGAGACTTGATGTTTTGTAACCATAACAAGCTTGAGTGGTCTGTAATTACCTTAAATTTTACGCCCTCGATGTAACACCTGAACTTTTCAATTCCAAACATTAAACTTAACAGTTCTTTCTCAGTCACACTATAGTTTCTTTCAGCTTGTAACAACGTTCTACTTGCGTAGGCCACTACGACCTCGTTACCACTCTGATCTAATTGGGTAAGACAACAACCTAAGCCCACATTACTTGCATCACACTGTATAGTAAACTGTTTTGAGAAATCCGGACTAGCTAAAATGGGGGCCGAAACTAACGCAGCCTTAATATCAGAAAAACATGTAATAGCCTCATCCGTCCAATTTAATTTTTGTGATTTCTTCTTACCTTTAGTAAGCACTGTCATAGGAGCTGTAAACATAGAAAAATTTTTAATGAAGCGTCTGTACCACCCACATACTCCAAGAAATCTTTTTAATTCTGTAACCGTTTCTGGTCTAGGAAAATTCAACATAGCAGTGACCTTTGAAGGGTCAGTGCGCAAACCATGAGAGTCTATAATAAAACCTCAATAACGCAGTGATGGCAGGCAAAACTCGCATTTTTCTATGTTTAATGTTAGTTGAGCATCCTTCAGTCGTAGGAAAACAGTCTCTAAAACCTCAAAATGTTGTTCTATAGTTGGGGTAGCAACGATGACATCGTCTAAATAAACAAAGCAAAAAGGTTCAAGATCAGGACGTAGAACGGAATCCATCAAACGTTGTTGAGTTTGTGGAGAATTACTTAAACCAAAGGGCATAACAACAAATTCATACAACCCACGACCCGGAACCGTAAAGGCTGTTTTCTCACAACTTGAAGCCTCTAAAGGGACTTGTCTTGTCTTGTCTAGGCTAGACAAAAATCGTGCACCAGTAAGTTTTTGAAGAATGGTGTCTACTAAAGGTAATGGGTATGCATCCTTTTTAGTCACCGAATTGAGCTTTCGCCCATCATAACAGAATCTCCAATCACCATTCGATTTTTTGACAAGAAGGACTGGACTAGACCAAGGACTATTTGAGGGCCTTACAACACCTAACTCAAGCATATTATCTAGCTCCCTGTACAAGTGTTCCAACATGTATGGCGACATAGGGTGAGGACGTTGTTTAATAGGATCTGCATTTCCGGTATCTATTTTGTGTACGATTTTGTTTGTACGACCCAACTTAGACCCATTAACATAAGAAAGTTCTTGAAATTTTTTGATAAGCTGATTTAAAGATTTTTGCTGCGCTGAATCTAGGGCTGATCTACCACTTATGACATTGACGGAATCCAAATTTTCACTGGAACTATTTACAAACAAACATTCCTTACTATAATCTATCTTCAATTGAAAACTATAACAAAAGTCCGAACCTAAGATCAAGGAGTGGGTAACTGAAGGAACTATAAGCACCTTAATAAATCGTAATTGTTGATCTAACATTATTGGCAAATTTACAAATCCTTTAATTACCTGATCAGCTCCATCTGCAGTGGTTATCTTTGTACCCTTATTTTCAAAAACCTTTAATCCCAATAATTCCAACAAGTATAGGCCCTTACCACCCATAATAGACCCACTAGCACCGCTATCCAGTAAGGCAGTCACTTTCTTCCCTAAAATATTGACCCTAACATATGGACGATTATCTAAACTTTTATTAACAAACAAAGCATTACTGCTTAATTTACTTTTAAGAAAATTACCAACAAATTTACACCACCTTTCCCATTCTTGAGTTGACGTTTTGGGACTAGTATAGGCCTTAGAAGTAATAACATACAGGTTACGCCGACCTACGATGCGTTTCCTGAAGGGCAGTTTTTTGAACATTTGGGACAGTTGGGACGAATAACATTAGGATGACCACACCCATAGCACATAGGTGTTTTTAATGGTTTTTTACAATTTCTAAATGGATGCCCCTCCAGATTACAATTCCAGCATTTTAACTCATGCACTTGAACCTTCTGTCTCTGAAAATTATATTTATTTTTTGGATATTTTGAAGAATAAGCTAAATCAGTTTCAACCATATTGGAAGATTTATTAGGAGCCACAAAATTACCTTTAGTGACTTTCGCGTTTTCTAAAAGTCTACAATCAGATGTTAATTGATTAATCGTTTTAATATCACGCAATGCAATATGGGATTGATATTCCGGTAAAAGATTTCGTTTAATAATTTTTAATCTGTCTTCTTCAGAAACTGATTTAGTCATTCTACTAAAATAATTCTGCATAATGGAAATAAAAATTGCAACCTTTTCATCATAACCCTGTGTTCTATTCCTAATTTCATCCCATAACGCCTCGTCAAAATCTACAGGAAGGAAATCCCTTCTAAGCGCCTCAACCAATGAATCCCAGTCTCTAACCGAATCTTTAATAGCTCTAAACCAGTGCAAAGCAGTACCGGAAAATAAATCCACAGCAGATTTAAATAATTCGACACTCGAAATGTTTCTAGAAATCTGTAACTCCTGTACTCTCTGTAAAAAACTATTAACAGACTCGTTTTTGTCTGAACCGTCAAAAGTGATGCCCCATTTAAACACGGGTGTCTTAGGGTTATGAAAAGGGGGAGGAGCTGTAATAGTTGGCTCCTGTATTGAAGAAATCAAGGAAAAATCGTAGGAATGTTTCTCAAAACTAGAGTTGGCATCAGCTAAAAGGGAATTGCTCTGAACAATACTCTCAATTTTATAATTTAAAATTTCCTCAATGCTATCTAAAGGGAATCTATTCAGTCTACCCAGAATGTGACGGTATTTAGAGATAATCTGTTGGAATCGACAGTCATCAATATTTTCAGAGTCAGAGATTAAGTTCAGTAGGGCATCTAAACTCACATCCAATTCACTTTTTTCCTTAGTGAAATCAAAATTAGGGGTTATGTAGGTTTGGTAGGTTTTTTGGTCGGTCTTAAAACAGGTGCACAAACACTTTCTCTTAGTCGTGAGCTTAGCTTTGTTGCTAAATAATCCTCGAATAGTCAACTCGTAATCAATTTCATGCTCTGATAGGCATGTCGGGTCAATATCATATTGGTTCTCCATTTTAAAAAATTAAAATAAAATAAAAAATCAAAAAAATTTGCTTAAATTTCAGTACCAAAATCAATATCACAAAAATAATCACTCCATAGAAACCTTAAAACTCTTCAGTTTTAACCTCCCTATCAAAAGTCTAATAAAAAAATATAGTTTGCAAATTTTTCAAAAAAAAACTTTTCAGATATCCCTCGTATATATCCTTAAAAATTAGTAACAAAAACTATTTGAATACCCCCCGTACAAAATAATATTATCACATAACCTCAAATCTTGAGTCAATTGTCAAAGAATATTTACTAATGTGAATACAGTCTCTAAAAGCTTTGTTTGTAATTTGTTAATAAGGGAGAGGTAAGGTAGGAAAAGACAATGGCAAGGAAAATAGGCAGGTTAAGCAAGTAACTCTATTTCTCGGGCCCCACGTTGCAAGGTGCCAATTTATAACGTCAGCTTTGCACAAAGCGTACAAAACTTGAGTTACTTACCTCGGTTAGCTCATACAGTCGGCGCTAGGCCTGGGTTTAAGATGGTAATAGCTTTAAAAATCAAAAGGAGTAGGAAGGAGCCAGTCGCGACTAAATCGACAGGAAGTCAAAAAGAAAAAGGTAGGAATTATTAACAAATTACACACAAAATTTTACCCAAATACACCTTGTTTATTTTTAGAAACAATTAGGCACTTTAAATTAATAATAACGATGGTTTAATTAAAATTACTTTTAAATTTAAATTAATAATAATGATGGTTTAATTAAAATTACTGCAAACACAGCAAATCTGCCGTTTATCTCCTACGGTAGTGATACTACAAGCAGGTTCTCCAACATAAATTAACAAGGTTCTTAAAATAAATTTATAATCTACCTTGTGAGCCTGGAACGGTTGACATGATATGACCGATGAGATTTTTATTGATCGGGGCTAACTCCTCCATGCATTAGATTACACTGGTACTTAGGAAAAGCTTTATCAGCAACAACTGTTCTGGATGCCAAATGGATCATCCAGATCCACTCAGGAAATGTACGGACACTATTCTCCAATCATCAACATTGACAAGTTCAATATGTATTTTGGGACGAAATATCGTCAACCAGGGCCAAGTCTGGAGAATATGCAGTGGACCACCAGTGCAAAATCAACACAACAATCAGCCACGAAGATTTTCAAAACAATGGTAAAATGTGCTTTGAGGTTATAAATTTCTAATCTCCAAGAAAAAAAGCCTAAAATGGAATATAATGATAAATTTTGCAATGCAGATTAAGAAAACGGTTTTACCTAGATCTTATGGGCTCTTTTTCTCAAAAAATTGACAGGATGACTACCCAACTGACGGATTTTAAAAAATTCACAAAATCGTGACCGCCGTCTTCCATGTCAGCTCGAAGAGAGAGAGAGTCACCGAAATCAAAATCTGCCTGCGCGTGAAATGCACTCAAGCACTTACATAAGTGACATTTAGAAGAAGAAGCCTAACCTCAAAACAACAATTTTAAATGATATTTTCAAACAAAAACACATCGGTCACATCATGCCATTACAGAAATGTCTGTTCCAGGTCCACATTACAATACTTTACCCGAAATACCTGAAAAATCTAAATTATAATCAAGAAATCAATAAAAACCTCTAGGTTATGAAGAGTCTTAATAGATCAAAATTTACCACTTAAGCAAACACACATACAAGGTAAGTACTCCAATAGTGGTTTTAAATGACTTGGTACTGAAATTTTAAGCAAATAAGCCCCCTTTACTAAATTTTAACAAAATAAGCTATAACTCCCAAAATCAAACCGTTACAATATATATGTATATATATATATATATATATATATATATACGGAACCTTTACAATATATACATATATATATATATATATATATATATATATATATATATATATATATATATATATATATATATATATATATTTATATATATATTTATATAGCGGAACGATTGACCTCCGTTCAGAAACATTGTCGTTTGGCATCCACCAATATACAGCGTGTATATTGTGGGTAGAAATAGCGGCAAAGGTGGCCTCCACCCATATATCGGTCAGTCTGACCTCCGTATAATTTATATTTCTTAAATAGGATACTTTGGCTTCTGTATATAGCAATATTTTGGCAAAATGACTTCCAGCAACGTTGCCAGTTTTTTTAAGAGAACAACGTATCGCTGAATTTATTTCTACCGCCACGGTAGGTTTAATTTCGTAATTGTTAATAATCGTAAAAAGTGTTTTATATTTTTATTTATTTGTTTTCTCTAACGTTTGATGAAAAAGTATTATATTTACATTACTATACTAACTATAATATTATTACTACTACTACTGTCCATTATAAGGTAGAGTGAATCAAAGTTTTTTTGTTGAAATATAAGAATATTAATTAACTAATTATATTAGAATATAAAAATTCTTATATAGCTTCTTTAAAAAGTTGTATTTAACTTAAACATCAAGTTTAAATTATTGACTAAAAATAAAATTTTCCTCTGTCGAAATGGCTTTAAAATTCATTAAAAAATCATTTTCAGGATTTCCTTAATGGCATGCTAATCTTTCAGGTTGTGATTCCTCAGGTCATTTCTTGAAAAAAAGTTCATTATGTCCTAAATTCCTTCATTTTCGTGATATGGCATATGCCGCTATAGTATAGTATAGTATAGTATAGTATAGTGTTTTTTTCGAATCTTGCTAAGCTTTCGAATATTGGTTTGAATTCGAAAAAAATCGTTTTACCGCTCTGGGGCGAAAAAAATTATATTTTGAATTGTTTGATCTAAAGAAGATATAAAATTTTCAAAAAAAAGTGGTGTACAATAATAAAAACTGATTTTTTAAAAACTTTAAAACGCTGAAAATGAAGCAAGTTAGGACATGCTTTTATATGCAGTTTACTTCATACAATGACCTGCAGGTCCTCATGAGGAATTACATTCTGAAATATTAGCATGTCACCCTGTATAGGTCTGTGGAGGTGAAAAAAAAATTGAAAACAATTTACCATGAAGTAAGTAATCTATTATACAACTTTACTTGGTGCCTGACCCCTTATTAAAAAAATCACATTACCCCATGGTCAACCATGTCAAGTTAGCAAAACAACTTCGGAAAATAACAACATATCAGTAATTTGCCATTTTTGCCGCTCTTTTTTTTAATTAAAAAATTAATGATTTGCTAACTTGATATCAAGTTAGCGAAGTAACTTTGTTAAAAAGCATAGTAGCGAAAAACTTAATGGTTGTAAATTTGCCGCTTTTTTGCCGTTAATTAGTTGTGAAAATAAAAAAATTGCCGCTTAATTATTATTTTTTAATGTTTCGCTAATATAAAATACTTTTTTCAGTAAAATATCCAATACTTATATTTTAAAGATATATTGGAAAATTTCTGAAAAATTTACTGAAAAAAGTGTTGTTATTAATGTAGGTATTATATTAACAATTTTCAAAATATTTTCGTAAAATTTTTTGCTTTGCCGATTTAATTTAAGTATTGTCAATTAGCACCTTCTTAATATATTTTTCAGTGATTTACTAAAATACATCTTTTAATTTGTATAAAAAATAAAACGCGACATGGTGTACGTTTGTACCCCGCACCGAATTTCGAGTTATACTTTTTAAACACATTTTTTGTTCGCGCAATTCACATACTGGTGGCGTGATCGCCCAAAACAGGGTGGTCTTCCACCCTGGCCCAAAATGTGCCAAATATAAACTTATCTTATTAGTAGTATTACTAAGTTATTTATCTTTGATTAGTATCATATATGGGTGTGTTTGTTATATGATTAGTATTCTCTACTGCGTCGTAGAGGAAAGGTGTTGTAGTGGCAATATCCCTTCTACACAAATACAAACGCACACAATAAATTCTGGCAAAATATAAATATATTTAATTACGTTTACCATAAACTAAGGCAAAATATAAAATAATTTGATTACAATTACGTGACAAAATGTACGCTGGACTGTCAAAATCCCAAACTTAATCCTCCCCAAATTGCTTTATAAAATCCCAATCATTCAGCGAAATTTACCTGAGAAGAAAAACCCAAGAACGAACAACGTATGATGCGTTTTGTGTGTGTTTTACACTCTAAAAAACAAATTATGTGTGAAAAATGTCAGAATACTAAAGAATAGACTTGATTTGTTTTTATATTTTTATTAATTTTATTATAACCATTTTCTGATAAATGTGAGTTTAAATAAATATTGTATGTTTTGTATTGACTTTTTATTTATGTTTTTTTTTAAATAGTGACATACGGAAGGCTAAAAAATACATTTATAAACGGGGTACAAATGTACCCCGCACCGTATTCCGTGTATTTTTTTAGCACCGTACGACGAAGGTTAAATTAGCGAAACATTAAAAAATAAAAAAATAATAAAGCGGCAAATTTTTTATTTCCACAACTAATTAACGGCAAAAAAGCGGCAAATTTACAATAATAATGGTTGAACCATTAGTTTTTAGCTACTATGTTTTTTAGCAAAGTTGTTTCGCAAAAAATTATCTAAACTACGCCAAAAAATATCCAGCGGGAAAAAACACAAAGTATTACACAAGTATTACCTTGCACTAAATAAATAAATGATTTTATTGCCTGTATATGAAATTCCTGGCATTAGCAAAATACTTTTATTGCCTGTATGCAAAATTTCAGATATTAGCATACTTTGAAAGTAATTTAGGTAAAGATGCAAAATAGATTTTGCATACCAAAATAGATAATCTGGATATAAAAGGTCGTTTGATAGACGACACCACACTTTACAGTAACTAGTTTAATCGTGTAACTTAAGGAAGTCATAGTGCAGTTTTGTGTTTATTTAAGAAAAATGAATTCACGCCGCAGCAAACGAATATTACAAATGGTCAAATTTGAGGAGCATAAACAAGGTATGTTTTTATATTAATTTGTACTTTACTGATTTGAATTAATATGGTAATTGGCCAAAACAAAAAAATCAGTAGGTATTGCTTAACACATGCACGATATTAAGTTTTCATTTGCAAAATATTCGAACAAAATATAATATAATATTGATAGATATATTTTATTACAAAAAAGTAAATATAAATGCATAAAGAAAATTTAATACCATTTGCCGTTTTAAATACCGAAGATTTTTTTGTTTTTGGCCAATAAAAAAATATATCTTATTCTTAAATTTATACTTTTATACTAGGACACGGTTGGTTTTAAATGAAAAAAGTTTTTGAAATAAGCCATTTCTAATGTTTGCATTTTTTAATAACAAATATCATACATAGGTTACAAACACACAAATTTTTAAAATAATCGTACGACCAAATTTTTGTATCTCATATTTTGTAAAATTATCCAAAATTTATATATTTTTTGTTAATTTAATTTTATAAAGGAACCAAGTAAACAATTTATTTTTGATTAATTTGATAATCAACCAACTTTTAGAATAGCTTTTGCTGTTTGGAATACATATTTTTTTTATAAGTTGGACCTGACATATGGTATTAAATAATAAATAAAGTATATGAAAGAATAGTTCTAGTATAACCCAAATTTTAATAATAATAAAATTGAAAGTCGTTTGTCGAGTAAAAACAGCTTTGAAATAATTAATAGCGTAAAATTGGGATTCAAAATTATTAATAAATATATTAAATTAGTTAGCAACTATTAAAGTGTTGCTAATTAGTAAAATAAAACATTATTGAATTCTAGCTAATCAAATGGCTGTTTTCTATTAAAGATACAAAAAATGTTTTCCATTAAGGATACAAAGAAATTGTATGTTCAACTCGTAAGAAAAGTTCGTTTTCCAGCTCGTGAAAAACTCTCACTTTTCTTTACTTAGTAGAACAATCTACTAATATCACTTCTAAAGGAGGTGTAAGATTTCAAAAAAAACTATGTTTTTATTCCTAAAAATATCTGCGCCCATGTACAACTAAATAAAATAAATCTTGTTTTTTATTCCTGTACAACTTATGTATATGTATTCCAAACAGCAAAAGCTATTCTAAAAGTTGGTTGATTATGAAATGAATCAAAAAAAAATTGTTTACTTGGTTCCTATATAAAATTAAATTAACAAAAAAAATATTAATTTTTGATAATTTTACAAAATAGCAGGTCTTACGATTATTTTAAAAAGTTGTCTGTTTGTAACCTATGATATGTGTGATTAAAAAATTAGAAATGGCTTATTTAAAAAAAAAAAAATTAATTAAAAACCAACCTTGAGGTAGAATCACTTAGCTGGGTTTCACTTTTTTATTTAAAATGGTTTATTATGCAAATTTGTAATGCCAATTTGTCTAGGGCGTAAAATTCGCATTGTAATAATATTAAATTAAGAATGCTTGTTTTTTTAAATTTTAAAGTAAATAAATAAATAATAATAAAAAATATTTTCTTTGCAGATGACTCGTGTTCTTCACATTCATGTGAATCAAATATTTCGGAGTACCCTTCGTTGTCAGAATCTCTGGATTTCGGTTCAGATAGCAGCAGCGAAATGAAACATGTAGAATTACTAAAGAATGTTCAAAGTCCTTTTCCATGGGAAGTTGATTATCAAGATATAGGGGCAATCTACGAGCAACCTGTGCCATCAACGAGTAAGCTTATAGAAAAACCTACCTGCTCAACACAATCCAAAAATAAAATTCTTGATCAATGGGCAACAAACCCTTCATCAAAAAACAGCGACTCTACAACTCCGCCAATAGAAAATAATATTACTACGGTAAAGGCAAGTCGTATACGGAGAAAGCATGTTTGTTCCTTTTGTGAGTTAAGTGTCACTAATTTTGCTAGACATCTAGAACGCAACCATGCAGATGAGCTCCAGGTGCAACAGTTCATGTCATTGGATAAAAAATCATCCAAAAGGAAAAAATTATTGGACAAAATCCAAAGAGAAGGAGACTTTTCAAGTTCAGAAATTGTTCCCGTAATGAAACTTCAACACCCTGTAAATGATTACATTGTATGTACGTTTTGTAGAGGATATTACAGCAAAACGTCTTTGAGGAAGCATACAAAAAATTGCTTTTTTAACCCTGACCCATCATTACGCTTTAATGCTCAGATTGAAGGGCAAACATTTATGGCGGGTCCATTTGGTCCTCATGATCCTCTAAAACAGAGTGGACTCTTAAGTGCGCTAAAAGCTGATGAAATTTCCCTTATAGCTAAAAAGGATCCAATAATTTGTGAAGTTGCGCGAAGGTACCTAAAATCTCACAGGGAAAAACACTTGGTCTTGGTTGCAAAGAGACATATGCGTCGATTAGCACGTCTTCTTTTAAATCTGAGAGAACTGGAGAGAAATCCCAAGTTAACTATAATTGACTTTTTAAAGCCTCAAAAATTTCAAAGTCTAGTGAAGGCTACGTTAAATATAGCCGAATATAATGAATTACAGCACACCTTTAAATCACCGTCACTTGCTCTCCAAATGGGCACTTTAATTAAACAGGCAATTCACACCGCATATTCCTATGAAGCTCAGAAAACGGCGTCTTGCAAAGACCGACTGGAAAACTTTAATATGTTAACCACTTTGATTGAAAGTGACTGGGCACATGAGGTTTCGAGTCGTGCAGGACAAAATCTGGCAATAAACAGATTTAATAAACCTTCTGTTATACCAGTGGCGAAAGACATTAAGGTAGGTTTTCAAAATTCTTTTAAAATAATATTTTTATATCTTATCGCTCAAAATCATGAGCACCAAATTATAGATATATAAGATTTTCTTAAAAATTCCGTTTAGGATTTTCGGTTTGGCATTAGAAACATTTTTCTTCTTATTTTGCTTGTGTTCGAAATGTAACCCTTTAAAAATATACTAATATTGTGTTTTTATTTGCAGACATTTGACGAATACCTGAAAAATTTGATGAGAGAAGATCAAGTTTTTTTAACAAACCAGCCAGATAACTCCAAAGCGTATCGTGATCTAATGGATGGAGTATTCTGCAGCATTGTAATATTTAATAAAAGACGTGCAGGTGAGATGCAAAGAATATATTTGTCGACATTTTTGCAAAATTATGACAGCATTCCATCCATGGAGTTCGAAAAAGCATTGACAAACTCTGAAAAAAATTTTGTATAGGTCATTAAAAAGAGTTGTCATTCGGGGAAAGCGGGGGAGAGGCGTACCAGTCCTTTTTGATAAAGAAACCGTTAAGTACATAAACTTTTTGGTAGATGTACGAAAACATTTTAATCTTTCCGAAAATCCATATCTTTTTGGGGTGCCTGGCAGATCAAATCCTATTCACGGCTATGGTGTTATACGGAAACATGCTCTAGCTGCATTAGGCAATAAAGAAAAAGCTTCCCTTTTAACATCAACCAAACTGCGCAAGCATTTGGCAACCATAACACAAATCTTTAAAATGGAAAAATGAATTAGAACAATTGGCGACATTTATGGGTCACACTGAGAAAACCCACTCCGAGTTTTATCGCTTACCAGACGATGTATACCAGACCGCAAAAGTCAGCAAAATACTTTTGCTTTCAAAAACAGGAGATTTTGAAAGATACAAGGGCAAAAGACTGGAAGAAATAGAGATTGACAGCGAAATAATTGAAGAAAATGAGGATGAGGATCAGGAAGAATATATTGAAACATTTGAAGATCAACCTCGAGAAACTGAGAACGCCGTGGATGTGAATGCAAGCAATATTTCTGCTACAAAAAATATAAAAAAAGGTTCTAAAAGAACATTGGTACGTTGGACTGAAGAACAAAGAAAATTGACAAAAGATTTTTTTAAGGATCACATAATGAAACGTAAGGCTCCAAAAAAACATGAAGTGCTAAATTTAATTGAAAACCATCCCAGCGTTTTCCAGCACAAAACTTGGCCAGTTGTTAAAGTTTATGTATGTAATAAGTTTAAAAAATTATAAATATTTTTAGTCTTATAACAATTGTTTTAATATAAAAAAATCCTTCATTTTGTTACATACCTAATTATTCGATGGTTTACAGTCAAACAGCGCATTCTTCAAAAAATCTGATAAGATAATCACAAATCCCAAAGTGTTAAGTAATGGTTTTAGATTGAAAGAAGATATGTTTCCATAACCACATATATTATAATAAAACATCATTTTTTAATCACCTAAGTTGCGTTATATCTATAGTTTAAACGGTCAAAATTTGCCGCCCCTAAAAATTTACCGCTCTAGGTAGCTTAACAGTATTGAGTTAATAGGCTGCCTGTCCATTAAATTCGACACTTTAGTTGTTGTAAGATATGAAATTGTTTATTTTTTAAACGGAGGCCATTGTAGTCGCTAAAAAGTACAAAAATGTATATTCTTAGCAATACACAGTTGCCAGTTCCACTGGAAGCCAACTTAGTCGTTGTATGAATAAAAAATGTATAATTAAATCTTCCGGCAGCACCACCTACAGAATATACTCATGAACTATATTATATAGAAATGCACCAAATATCGTCACTTTAACGTCCTTCTAAAAATCGGTTGGCTCAATAGAGAGGGATCAGATGAGGTGACTGACAGAATTTTTGGACGAATGGCAAAGTGGCATCCGATATACGGATGTCAATTTGCCCTGGATGCCACCTTTACCGCGATTTTTACATTGCGGAGTTCACTTGGGGCGCTGTATATATCTATATATATATATATATATATATGTATATATTGTAAAGGTTCCGTATATATATATATATGAATATTTTACTTGGGCTTTTCGTACTAGGCTTCATCCTGACGCGCCAATTTATCGCATCTGTGATTTACCGCGAATGCGTTTTTAGGTTAGTTTTAATTTGTGTTTTTATACAGTTTTAAGATGCAGAAGAACAGTTTTGTTAGCAAATATTCTTTTAAACCTCGAACATTGAGGATTTTGAAGAATGTTAATACAGCAGGTAGGTAAAAAATAGGTTTAATGTAGTTTTTAATCTTTTTTTTAAATCCGTAGCTATAAAAAACAAATTGCACGACTGAAATTGTCGTTTTCTTATTTTTCAATCAATACAAATATACCTATAGGTAGTTACGAAAACTTTTTAATAGAAAAGTAGGAATAATAATTGTAATTGTAATAATTTGTTATTAATAATTATTTTAATTGTCATTATAATTAATTAATAAAAGTTTTAATATTGATAAATTTGTATATAAATAAATGTCATTTTTGTTAATAATTATTGGAAAAAATACATTAAAAATATAGGGTGTTGGTGAGGAAAAGGCATAACTACTTTTAATGAATATTTTTCTGTTATTTTGACATCTGACAAAAACCAACGGCATCAAACAAAAACTATTATATCCTAATAAATTGCCAACATTATAGTAAAAAGTCTTAACTTAACTTAAGAAAATCACCCAAGGAAAAATAAAAAAAAAACAAAGTCTATCAGAAACTTTGTATAGGAAATAAAGTAAATAGTACAAAACAGCATACTAAAAAACTAAATCGTCCCAAAAATAAGTTTTTCATTTGTAGGTATTTATTTTTAAATATTCTTATTATAATTTATAATTAAATATAACTGTTAAAAATTTACTCATTATTGTGTAAATAACATGTATCTACAGGTTGCAGATAAAATCCTTTACTGTAAGCCAAATTTAATTTAAAAAAACTATGGCTGGTCAAAAAAATGTTTTTTTTTTTAGTTTTTAAAACTTAATTTTTTTCAACCAGAATTTTTGTTTTTTTTTCACAAAAAAAAAAATAAAATAAAAATAATTAATGACAATCGGTGCACCGATAGCACATGACATCCCACATGTAATCTACATAGCAAGGGTGACATTTGAAATGAAACCTCAAATGAAATAAAAAAATGAAAGAAAGCATTTTTTTCTTTTTCTATTATTATTTGAATATAATTTGATGTTTTCTTTTAAATAAATTTTTGCCTTAAAAATTAAAGGAATAAAATGACTATCACTTTTCTCATCTAGACGAGAAAAGTGACAGTTTTGCACGTCTAGACCGGTAAAGTGATTCACTTTAAGTGACACATTCTCGATTTTAAAAAGACAACAATGTCAATATTACATATATGGTTGAAAAATATACGTTTTTACTCAAGCTTAAAGATATTTCTCTAAAATTCTTTTTAAACTGTGTTAGTGCCGAATCACATAAGTTTTAGCTCAATTTTTAGAAATTAACCGTTTTTACATAAAACCGTTTTTTAAATAGTTTTATTATTTTACTTAATATTAAACTTAACCCATTAAAAAATAGTAATACACAGATGGCTGGAATAGAAAAAAACTATTTTTATTTCTGTCACCTGTGAATATTAAAGATAATTTTCTATATGAAAGTACCTATTTTTTAATAGTTTTATTATATTACCTAATATATTTTTATAGATACCAAGAGGTTCGATGAAATAACGGAAGTAAATAAAACCACTACTAAAGAAAATATTTCATATGAGGGTATATTTTTAATTGCTTTATTTTATTTATAATTTAACGTTATATCTTCATAGGTACTAGTAGCTATGATGGGGTAACTGAATTGAGATACATAGTAATGGACAGTATCGAAAATACACCCTTTTTTAATGATTTCGAAAACACTGAAACTAATAGGGAAACTATCTCGTGCAAAGGTTTTTAATGTTATTTTTTCTAAATGAATTATAAAACTATTCATTTTTTAAGATACTGCCTTCATTGACGAAAAAAATAAAAAAGATAATATATCTCAAACTAATAAAAGCAAACGAGTTCGAAGAAAACACAGCTGTATATTTTGCGATGTTTTGGTGACCAATTTTGCTCGACACTTAGAAAGATGCCATAGTGATGAATTAGAAGTACAAAGATTTTTAAGTTTGACCAAAAATGATCCAGAGCGAAAATGTCTTATTGATAAAATAAGGAAAGAAGGAGATTTTTCTACAGGAGAAAAGATACCTGTTCTTAAAGTTTGTAGTGACACTCCAACAGAAACCAATTTATTGCCTTGTATTTTTTGTAAAGGTGAGTATTTATTTTACATAATAATATTATTTATATAACACTGTGGTAGTTTAAAAATCTAACCGTCGTGAAATTAGTTATTCTTACCTAATTTGAGGTCAAGGAATTCAGTGGTAACAACCGTTTTGCTAGGTTGGCTCGTAATTTCATACAAAATTCTGTTAAAGTCTTTTTCTGAACTCATAATTGGAAGTAATGTGTTTTTCACTCGATCGCTATGAAAATCCGTATTTAGGGGTTTGTTGGTAGGAAGAAACGGAATATAGCATTTATTTTGTGATACGATAAAAATTGGATACACTTTACATACTATTTAAAAGAAAAGCCAAAAATGTGAATTTTTACCACTTTTTAGTTGGATATTAAATGTTCTTATGAAAAATCACTTAAGTAGTAGATATATTAAAATATACAACCCTGTTACCATTTGATCGATTTATTGAAAAAAGTATGACTTTCTCCTCAAAAATAGGTTTACTTTTTCAGTGTTTTTTTTTCAAAATATTAAATAAACTAGCCCAACTCAATATTTTTAAACACAACAAATTTCATTTATTTACAATCAGTTTAATGTCTTTATTGAATACTACTAACATATTTTGAGATTTTTTATAAAAAATATTCGGTTGAAATTCTAGTCGTCAACTTCATCATCTAGTTTCATTTGTTCCAACACAGGTCAGCGAGCAATGAATTAAGTTTCTTACCACTATACCAGTGTTCAAGTTGGGCGCTCACCTGATGAAAGCGTTCGCCATGCTCATCAGACTCAGAAGGGGCTTGCATTTCATATTTGTCTTGGTGATGGTGGAGAAAATGTATTTTTAGAGACATGTTGACGCCAATTATTGAAGCATGTTTTCGGTCAAGATGCGCCAATTTTCTGCACGGTGAACACCGAGTACTCCTACTATAACAGCTTTTAAGTTATCCGAAGCAATACTTTCTTCTTCCATTAGACATTGTTCAAATTCATTCAATCAAAATCATTCAAAATCATCCCTCATTAATCGCCGAATATCTGGCCCGTTTAACATACCTTAAAGAAAAAAAATGTTTAATAAACATTTTTACATATAAAATACAAAACAAAATCAGAATTTTAAACAAAAATTCTTACCTTCTTTAATTTTCACTTTGCTCAATCGACGAAAAATTTGTTGCAATTCTTGACGAGGCCCAATTTGATGTGCAGCGGTGGTAGCAAAATTGTTTCCATCGGAACCATTGGTTCATAGATCACATTTTGATGTCCAATTCTAATGGTTTCGCGGGCTGGCCAGTCGCGCTTTTGATATTGGTTCGCATATCTTGTG
Source organism: Brassicogethes aeneus (assembly GCA_921294245.1). Lineage (NCBI taxonomy): Eukaryota > Metazoa > Arthropoda > Insecta > Coleoptera > Nitidulidae > Brassicogethes > Brassicogethes aeneus. The sequence continues at coordinate 35,358,988 of OV121139.1, forward strand.
TCCCATTGACATAAAAAACACATGTTTTTTGGATAACCTTTATGTGGCAGTCCACGCAACAATGCAACCACTTTTAAATCAGCGCATACTTTCCATAAATTCTCATGGTATTTTATAGCATCAATTATTTTTTGCATGGATTCTTTGTTTTCATCTGTTTCTGTATGTATTGAAACTGGAATTGGGCTCTTTGTATTGTCAATATAAAGAAGTACCGATTTTAAGCTGCTCTTTGATGCATCTATAAAAAGTCGCCAATCTGCTGCATTATATTCGTTGCCATTTGCTGCCATCAAACCACTAATATTATTCCAATGTGCAAATGTATTTTCATCATTCCGATTAAAATACTTCATAAATTCTCGTTGTCGTCCGAGAGCGCCATAGATCTTTACATCTGGGGCTAAAATATTTAGTGACTTGAGATGCTGTGCCAACACAACCTGACGTTTTTGTGATAATTTTAGTTGGCGTGCCATCATATCCAAGCGATTTTGTGTACATTCAATATGTTTGCAAGGTAATGTAATGTTAGATGGCTGATACAATGAATGTGATTCTGATGCAAAATCAAATGATGGTGGCACATAATTTTCTCCCGGACTTGGTAACTTTGGGATCGGAACGTTTTCGGAATGTAGTAAAGGCGTTTGTGCTGATGGAACACTTTTATTTCTGAAATTGCGTGCTTTAAATCTGTTTAGTCCGTTTACCTTATTCACACACACATAGCACTGATCAACTTCATGGTTTCCAGGATCGGTCCACACCATTGGAATTCCAAACGGCATACTTTCGACTTCACCTTTCGCTCATTTTTTTTCGACTCGGCTTAACAGTAAATTTGCCACAAATGTAACAAAAAAAATTAATTTTTTGATAACAATCGCTCATGTATATTATGAAAATTTCGATAATACACTGAATTTAAATGCACGAATTATGTATATAATAAAATTTTAATAAAGCAATTTACAAATAAATAAATTTTTTTAAACATACATTAAAAAAGAAACAACATAAAACACGTAAATACAATCCGCTTGTGAAAAACACAGCAATGTGATTGTTTATTCTTGCGCCATCTATTGCACTTTAAAAGATACATATATCATTTTATATTTGAACCACAAATCACAATAAAGGTTAAATTAGGAAAAACTAATTGTAAATAAATGAGATTTGTTGTTTTAAAGAATATTGAGTAATTAAAATATAAATCAAAGCTAATTTAGTAGATATTTAAAAAAAAAACAATAAAAAGTAATGGATCGATCAAATGCTAACATGGTTGTATATTTTAAGATGGCTACTACTAATTTAAGTGATTTTTAGTAAACACGCAATATTTACTTTAAAAATGGTAAGAATTCACATTTTTAAGTATTTTTTTCAAATTTTTGTATAGAAAGCGTATCCAAATTTTATCGTATCGCAAAATAAATGCCAGATTCGGTTTTCTTGTACCAAAAAACCCACAAATACAGGTTTTAATAGCGATCGAGTAAAAACACGTTACTTCCAATTATGAGTTTAGAAAAAAACTTTACAAGCATTTTGTATGAAATTACGAGCCAACCTAGCAAAACGGTTGTCACCACTGAATTCCTTGGCCTCGAATTAGGTAAGAATGACCATTTTCACGACGGTTAAAAAAAAAGTTCTCAAAACTACCACAGTGTAATTAAGGTATTTAACTTTATTGTTCTTATTTACAGAAATTGTAATTCCAACTTAATTTTACATGATATTCAACATTATTTGATAAATTTGATAATATCAAATTGTCAATTGGCTATAAGAATTATTTATTTTTTTTAGGATATTATGCAAAAAAAACTCTGAGACGCCACGTAAAAAGGTGCAAATTTAATAAAATCCAATCTCCTACAAGACATTCTCAATCCCAAGCGCAGAATATGATGGTAAATCTATGGCTTGGTCGAAAAAGGGCCTAAGTGCAAAAAGACAGTTCTGAGTAATTTCACTTTAAACGTCATGTAACCAATGGATTTAAATGTAAATAATTTTTTTAAATAATTTATATTTTAAATATTTTTTAAGATATTAGGATAAAACTTTTTCCTTACGAAAGATAAGGTTAAGATTAGTAATATAGGTCACATAATTTTTTGTCAAAAATGCACTTGGGCCCTTTTTCGACCCACCAACAGATTTATAAATTAAGAAAGCTTAAATCCAGCCAAAAGTCCAAAAAAGGAGATGTTATCAAGGGAATCAGTTCTCCTTTTTACATAAAAATATTATCTCAAAAATTCACGATAACAAAAACGCCAAAAAAGAAATAAATATGTATTTTTACATTAACCCCGTTTTAACCCTATTAAAAATTTTGGTTTTATATTTTTTATGCATGCATTGTACAAATTATAAAAAAAATTGTAAGTAAAATTAAGAATTAAAAAAAAATATTCCCTATTTTCCACCCCTTTCTGTGAAGCGATCCGATGATGGCTTAAAAACCTAAAAGTTATATATTTTAGGGTAAAAAGCCGTTTTAATAAAAACGAATGTTAAGTAAATACTGAAATTCTATTGGAGGCCAACCAAACCTATAATTTAAGTAACTGGATGCCACTCACAACAAGGAATTATATATATTTTTAGGGATGCCATCTAATCCGAAATCTTTATAGGATGCCAAGATCACCACAAATATAACAAAACAATATTCACGCGTATATTGAAGGATGGGATCAAAAGTGTATCGGATGCCAAGTGATACTACATATATATATATATATATATATATATATATATATATATACATCCCACTACACTTTCGTCCTTTCATGGACGTCACTTATGGCTTCCCCCTTAAGGAAGCATATATATTCATTTTTGATTAAAGTATATTAGCTAACCCATTCTCCTTGTGCCTCCACTCGTTTAAAATTTTAGTTATTTTTTTTTTAATATACCGCTTTGTGACCTCCTTTTATAATGCAGACATATGAGCCCCACGAAATATACGATTTTGTACATTTCACAATATATATGAACTCCGGCAATGTTGCCATATTTCATAATATAAAAAACTATTATATTTTTATAAAACTTGAAATATTATAAATACCCTATATTATTTAGACTTTCTTAACATTTTTTGAATAGGTATTAAACGAATGGTGAGATTAAAAAACTTAATTTTATTGTTAGAAAACAAATAAATGGTTTTTACTTATTTTTAATTTGTCTCGATCTAGCATAAGAAAATTTGCGGTAGGTATATAAATTCAATTAAATTAAAAATATTATATTCAATACCTACCTATAGGTATACTAATGTTAAAAAACTGTTTTTCAGAACACCATTTTACTTTGGAAAAAAACATATTTATTTATTTGCCCATATTTATTATATGAGACGTATGTACATATACTTTTTGCTTTATTAGGAGTATTCTAGTATTCTACGGACTGTAAGTCTAGGTACCTATCTATAGATATTACGCTTTGTTAATTTTGCAATAGGTACCTACTAACATTTAATAACGTGGGGGTGGGAAAAATAGTGGTTTAAATAACTGTATAGGTACTATTTATATAGAATTATTATAATTATAGGTAATTTTATATAACAATACAGTTATTTAAACCACAATTACCCCACCCCCAACTTATTAAATTTTAGTATTGTAAATAAAACATAGCATAATATTTATAGTTACCAACACTTTTTAAAATAATATCTGGCAGTCATAATAATTATATATTATTATTAACACTTTGTCGGGTGGTTAATATAATTTTTAAACTTAAAACTTTAATAATTATTAAGATCTAGGTACTATCTATCAAAAATCTTAGTATTAAGATTTTTGAAGTGAAACTTCTTGAGGCTGATTTATAGATTGCCTTCCTTTCGTAAAAGTTGAACAATGGTCAGTGTTCAGGTTAGTTAGATGTAAGAAAGGAATTTTATATATTTAATGTTGTTAAAGTTAATATAATATATACGGTTTTTTGCGTACCGGGGATAGACGCAGGATGAATTGTTCTAGTAGAAAATGCCGTAAAACAAAAATCGCAAAATTGTTGGTTACGGCGTTTTCATTAAGCACGGCAGAATTATTAGGACCCTTTGTTAATACTCATCTTGCCATACTATTTTTTCATTGTAAAAATTTAAAAGTGGATGATTAATGTAATATTTAAACTATTATTATTAGGACCATTTTATTGATACACATTTTGCCATATTAATTTTGCCATATAAAAAATTAAGTTCGGAATGGTAGGCGGTTTTTAGATAATAATAAGTAATAAAAATTAATTTTAAATATTTTTTTATTTATTACACAACACAGCTGCAATTAAAATCTTAAGGTAATTAAGGTTAAACAAATACTATACAAAATATTTATTTATATTTATTTTTATACTACATATAAATAAAAACATCCAAGCAAATAAAAGGTAAGTTAAGGTAAGTTAAACAGGTAAATTAAGGTAAGTCAAACAAATAAAGTAAGATACATTTTTTAAGTAAATCTTTTATACTTTTAGGTTTCTTAAATAAATCAGATCAGCTAAAATTTATATTCAAGCAAAAACAATTTTTTCAAAATTTACAAGTTGAGTACAAATACCTAATACTATATAAATTATTATATAATAAAACATTTTTTTTAGGAAAAAAACAACAACAATAACTAGAATACAACATATAAGTACATAAGAACGTTATAATCCAAGCTTAACAATACCAAAAATAACAAGGTAGGTTACATTTTAGCCATAGAAAAAAAACTTCTAATAATTGTAAATAAAAAATACATACAGATATGGTTTAAAAATAAAGTTATTATTTCGAGTATATATTCTGGATAAAGACTTTTATTTTTTGCCAATCTTTATTTTGAAGCAAATCTTTATACGTATTTTTAATTTCCTCACATTTTTTACGTTTTGGAGGATTCTTTTCTAAAATGTGTTGTTTGAAAAAACTTTTTACAACCTTTTTTTGATCCTCAGTCCAAGGAATTAAAATCCTCTTTTTATTCTTGGATATTTTTTTGTCAGCCTTAATGCTGCAAGGTCCTTCAGAATCTTTCGATGTATGTATTTCTGCATTTAAAATTTTTAAATCATGATCGATTTCATTTTTGGTTGCAATTCGATCTTCATAGTCATTTTCTTCACAGCCATTTTTGGTTGTAAGTAAGTCTTCTTCTAGGTCAACGTTTATTTCATCTAAACTTTTACCCTTAAACTGACCTGCTTCCCCCTTTTCCATTAAAAGTAGGAGTTTTGATATTTTAGCCGTTTGATAGACATCATCGGGAAGTCGATAAGATGACCTATGCACACCCAATGTATGGCCCATAAAAGTGGCAAGCTGCTCCACGTCATTTTCTGTCAAGTTAAAGAGTTGGGTAAGTGTGGGCAAATGCTTTCTTAATCTTGTACAAGTTATTGCATTTGGATTTTTGGCCCCACTAGCGACTGCATGTTTTTAAATAACTTTATAACCACAAATTGGTTCGCTACTATTAGGATTTCCAAATAAATATAAATTTTCTTTTGTCATAGTTTTACGAAGATCTATTAAAATGTTCAAATGTTCCTGAAAATCCTTAGAAAACAAGACTGGAACACCTCTTCCCCTTTTACCACGGATGACCACTCGTTTAAAATTCTTCATCATAAATTTCTCCACATCTGTCACTGCTTCTGAAAATTCTTCATAAGTATTCATTGATTCATTTTGTAAAGAAGACTCGTAAGTATTTAGTAAAAACCTTTGTAGCTCTCCAGGGCGTTTTCTGTTGAGAAGTATAGTTCGACAAAAAACGGTTTCTAATAATTTTAAATAGGCGGCTAAATTATTTTTATTATTAATCCATATATTCTTAGCTTCGTTGGAAGTTTTAATTAAGTAATCTTTTAATAATTTCAGATCACTCGCCAAGGGAACTAATGATACTTTATTCCATTTTTTGACATTTAAATCATTTGAGGCTTGACTTGAGATATCAAATTTCCAGTGGGCTTCTATCAATTTAATTAAACTTTTTAGCTCCTCTTCAGTCTCAGCAGCTAAAATTGTTCCAAAAACACTTTTTTTTTAAATGTTTAATAAAGCAACATCACAACATTGTTTCAATGTGGTTCCCATATTAATAGCGTATGTGGGAGATTCATAATATTCTTTTTCATTGTCATATTTTGCAACTTTTTTTGTTGCATTTATTAAAGAATCGTATAAACTGGGTTTTAATGCATCCAATAGGGTTATAATCCTGCTGTCAATATTTCTTAATTCGATTAAAAGCTTTGCTATTTCTCTCATTTTTCTGGAGGTCACATTTACAAAATGTTTTTCTCGATGAATTTTTATATAACGTGCAGCAAAAGCACAAATAAGGGGATATTTTTTTGCAACCATTGATATTTTATCAGCCCTCATCCTTAAAAAACAGTATTTTGTAGAGTAGGATCGATCCTCAAATTTTTAAGCATAATATTTTGAGCCTCGGCCTGTGAGGAGCCACTAGACGCACTTGGTCTTTCCTTACATATTTTGCGGTGTTTCCATAAATTTTTCTTTGAGTAAAAACCCAAACAATATGTGCAGGCTAAATAGTCAGTACATTTGTTTTGTCTCATTGGTTTGCCCTTTTCTGAATTTTCTAGGTAATTACCTTTTTTCTTAAGGAAGTTAACATTTCATTCCTTTTTTTACTTCCTTTAGGAAAAGGTAACATTTTTTGAACTTCTGTTTCGTTAAAATGATTTCTTTCCACATGTCTAGCAAAATTTAGTACTTTTTGCTCACAAAATACACAAGTATTTTGATTTTTTTTATTTATATTTTGTTTAGTTCTAGCATCACTCTTTTTGGGAGAATTATGGACATCAATGGACTTCTTCCCAACTACAATATCTTCATGATCCTTTAATAAAACATTGTATTAGAAAATTAAGAAACAATATTATCAATTGCCATAACTTGTAAACTGCTTTATACTATAAACCATTGAACAAATACCGTGAACAAAGGCAATTTTCTAAATAAATATTTTAATAACTACAAACTGTAACTTTATTTTGAAATTATATTTTAGGATGAATAGGATTAGAAAACAAAAAAACTAAATTTAGTTTTATTTTTATTAAAAAGAGCAAAATATTAGATAGAGAGATTTTTTTAAATTGATTTTATTTAATTAATTTTGAAAATTGTTTAATTACACACCGCCACAAAATATTAAGTTCCTATGCGCAGAATTGGCTCAAAGGATCTTGGTATGGCCTAACCTCAAAAAAACATCCAAATTTTCGCGATTTTAAGGTGTTTTTGACGTTAGTGCCAACCCAAGATCCGCTTGGCCAATTCTGTTGTCGGATTCTGATTTAGCGCGTCAAAATACTCTGGAATATATGCTTATCCCCAAATCAAGGTATTTATTTCTTGTGACTGCACAGCCACATAAAAAAGAAAAGTATCTTAACCTGGGGATGGGACAAGACATTGTATTTTGAGGCGGTGAATCCGAATCCGACAATAAAATTAGCCCAGAGGATCTTAGTTTGGCCCTAATCTCATAAAAACACCTCAGTTTATGAACATACCAAGACCCATTGGGCCAATTCCGATGATAACTCTTAATTTTTATGTCAACTATGTGTTAAAAACCCGTCTTTCTGAGTTTTTTTATCAAAATTATATTATTAAATGTAAATAAAATCATAAGTAGTAAATGTAAACTGTCTAGCCTTTAGCATCGAAATGGTAAAAAAAAAACGTTTTAATTGGACAACTATAATTGTGACATTTCGCTTAACGTCAATTGTGCCAACCTAGTAACATGAATTAAACTACTTTATTTTTAAATTTATTCAATTTTATTGATTAATTATGATCAAAGTAAACAAAGTAGTATAAAAAACTCGTGTTACAATGACTTATTGTGATTATTATTTTGTAGATATAAAAACAACTATGTATGTTTTTTAATGTTTCACGTGATTTATTTACTTTAGACAATAATTGTTTTATTTCAGATTCTGAAGAAATTATTATTTCGTCACACAGTGACTTCTTCAGAATCTTCTGAAATAAAACATTCAAACAATGACAAAAAAGTGTAATTTTACTGACGTTTAAAAAAATATTTTTTTTTGTTTTTATGAAATTAATATTTCAATTTTAGTTTAAAACAGTTTTTTTGGCAAAAAAAAAATTAAATAACTTATATAACTTACATCAAAATCACTTCGCGGCGGATTATTTTCTGTCGGTGTTTCCTAAAAATTATTCAACTTTTATGTAATATGTAGGTATATAGATTTTTTAATATAACTTACAATTAAATATTGCGAAGAGTTTTCTATTGCCTCAATCGGGGTTTCCAAATTTTCTGATTGTGTAAAAATATTATAAGAAGCCAAACCAATATTAATTTTTGGTACACATTTCTAAAAATATAAAGCTTTAGATACGGCAAAAATTACGAATTATTTATTTTACCTCTGATTCATCTGAACTAGTGTCACTAGTATTTTCACCAGGCGTAGGAGAGGGAAAATAGATCGGATCTTCGATTGAGTCGTCTAAATCAAATGAAGCATTTGAATCAGATATTGACGGACACGGACTTGTATCATATCCACCATCTGCATAAGAATTTAATCAAAATTTATTATGATTATTTGTTTTTTTAAGAATAATATTATTATGTACATTAATAGAGTATTCATTTAGTAAAATTTGATTTAAAAATGTAGGTAAGTATTTTTATTTTATACCTACAACATTTAAAATAACTTCTTATATATATATATATATATATATATTATATTTTTTTTCATGGAACTTTTATAATCAATTTACCAAATAAATAAAATTAGTAAAGGGAGTTGTTATTAAAAAGAAGATGTTAATAAAAACTTTTATAATCGATTTAGATTTGCCAAATAAATTAAATTAGAATAGGAATAAATTACATAATGTTATGTACTTTTTATAATATCTATATGTTATTAGTGTCATATTAAGTGTCGTTAAAAGAGATAGCTCCTTCAACGAAATGACACATATATCTAAAGTGACCAGATTCTGTCAAAAAAATCCGGACATTTTGTATGATTTTACCTTAATTACAAAATTGACACAATGATACAATGCAAATTGTAGGTTTGACGTTACTTAATTATTGTTGATTGTGTAATTTTTGTAATTCAGGTTAATTCACACAAAATGTCACGGTTTTTTAACAGAATCTAGCCACTTTACCTATATCGGACCCTGATAATTATATTGGCTTAACCGTATAGTTTTCTTGATAAAAGCATTGGTTTTGCTAGCTTGACGTTGTTTAAATTTGCTGTAACAGTTACCAGATTCTGCCAAAAAAAGAGGTAGATTTTGTGTGAATATACCATAATTACAAAAATGACACCATCAATAATAATTATGTAACGTTAAATTTACAATTTTTTTGACAGAATCTGGTAAATTGAACATGACATTCAAATTGAAACTTTTAAGTCAAAAAGTTCCTATAAATGTTTGCCCTAAAATGTATATCGGAAACCAAGCATTTTTTGACATACATTTATATGAACTTTTTGAATTTAAATTAGCCCAAGAATCACCCAATAAAATAAGTACATAACATTAATTAACACCTTATATCGCACCCTCAATGCAATACTACTACAACTTAAAAAATGACACTTAAAAAAAATTCAAAAAACTTGAATTTATGGTTAAAAAGATACTATAAAAAGTGGCTTAAAAAATCGAAGATATTTGAATCCCACTTTCATTATGGGCATAAAACATTTTTTACAGTCTAGTATAACATATTTTTTTTTCAAAAAAATAAAAAATGTCGCTCTTCAAAAAAAGTCAAAATTTACCCAAGTTAAAAGTTAAGAAAAAACAGAGAAAAAAAATTTTGGATTTTATATATTTTTTTCAAAAACTACATATCAAAACGAAAAAAATAGCCACCGGTCAAATGAGGTAACGATAATTTAAGCAGGAGTAGGTATGAATTTCTGAAAATTACCGTATCGTTATTTTTTTGCGATTTTCAAAAATTCATATCTTCGGGCCTTTGGAAAATTAAGGGCTCAAAATTTAGGGTTAGGCGTCTTTTGATACGTACAAAAACATATCAAAAATTAAACTCTTTTAATACGTACAAAAACATATCAAAAATTAAACTAAATCAAAAAATACAATTTTAAAAATTTGGTGATTTGATATGGAATGACCCATATACATAAATGCAATAAAATGCACAGATATAAAATATTAAATTTAATAAAAAATTTTAGTGCTAAATATTTTAACGAGCGCAGAAGGAGTTTTTTTACGAATGTGAAGTTTACAAGACGAGCCAAAGGCAACTTTTTCAATCACATTAGTTAAAAATACCCTTCTGGAGAAGTTAAGGACTTTTCCCAACAAAATAGAAGAAACACAATTTTCGACGATGAAGACGTAAAGAAAAGTCGAATTTTCTCGCATTGGGAAAACAGTTTGCATTTTACAGCAAAACGTTTACGGTTAAAACACTTATGGGAAATTCAATTTCTTACAAAAAAGGTCCTATGCATTAATGCAATAAAATTCACATCCTACTAGAAATATATGCTTTGACGCAGTAATAATAATTATTATTTATTTAATATATAAATATTGATAAAGTTATTAATTTGACAGTAAAATTTATTAAATGCTCCTCATACAGGGTGTGACGCGTTCCTTTTAACATTTTAACAGTGTGTAGAAATCAGAGAGACAAATAAATATTTTAGGAAACTTTTTTATCAAAACTCAAAAATAAGATAGTTAAGTTTAATTAAATTTTGAGCCGGTCCTGGCTATTGTTAACAAAAAACATAACCATAAAAATAACATATGACATTTTGCATTGTTTATTTTGTTATTTTTATGGTTATGTTTTTCGTTAACAATAGCCAGGACCGGCTCAAAATAATTTAAATCAAAATTACATTTAGCAATGAAAAATGTCATTATTTACTTAAGTTGCAGCATTTGCATTTTGACGATACTCTCCATAAATTAATAACATTTCCACTAATTCATTATTGCTATAATTATGAACCATTTTTAACAATAATTGAGGCACAAAATAACTTAAGTAAATAATGACATTTTTCATTGTCATTTTGATTTGAATGGTTATGTTTGTTGTCATAGATGACATTTTGCATTATTTATTTTGTTATTTTTATTTTTATGGTTATGTTGTTTGTTAACAATAGCCAGGACCGGCACAAAATTTAATTAAACTTTAAAATTTAATTAAACTTTAAAATTTAATTAAACTTTTCAAGGGCTATCTCTTATTTTTGGTTTTGATAAAAAAGTTACTTAAAATATGTATTGGTCTATCTGATTTTTATACGCTGTTAAAAGGAACGCGTCAACTTAAAACTCACCCTGTATTTGTATATCTTTCAAACTAAACATTTTACTGCATAAGATTTTTTTTGTGAAAAATTTAATTTTCCATAAAAGTATTTTTTATTTTTTACCTGTAACTTTAACCGTTTTGCAGAAAAAGGTAAAAAAAAAATTATTAAAAATATTACTTACGGTCACGTATAAAGGTCGAAAATATGAGTTTTTTTTAACTACTTACTTATGTACCTGCCTACTTTTAAAGAGCATCTACATCATAATTATTGATATCTACAAATCGCAGCTATGTATTACGTTAAACGTGTTTGGCAAATCATTTGACGCTTATACAGGGTGTTTCATAATATATGCGCAGGACTTAGAATGTGATAGCTCATTCAAAAAGATGAAAAAAGCTATTAAGTTACGCTCTAAAATGCACAATTTTCGAGATACAGGGTGTTGAAATTTTAGAAAAAAATTCGTTTTTTTCGAATATCTCCGGAACCGTTTATCGTACAAAAAACAGCTTTTGTAAGCATTTTCTACTCAAAATAAGCTATGTTTTGTGCTAGAAAAAATTTTTCCTCATAATTGGTCGAGATTTTGAAGGGGTAGCGGGTGTTTTTCTCCTCAACTTCTACGCCCCTGAAAAAAGTACGGTTTTGAGAGGCCCATTCGAACCGCCAATGTTTTCTACACAAAAAAGGTACTCCTGGTCATAAGCTCTAAAGTTGACCGTTTTCGAGAAAAATCAACTTTTATGTTTAAAAACATGGTCAATTTAAAAAATATATATATTTTTTTACTAATTAAACAAAATTTATTTTAACGTTAGGACAAGTAACAAAACCAAACCGTAATTGCAAAATAAAAAATGATTTAAAAGTTGTCTTTGCTTAATTCTCCAAACCGTAAAGGTAACGCATTTCGCACATTTCAGCATTTGAGTAAAAAATCATTTTTTATTTTTTTTTTAATTTTGCAATTATCGTTTGGTTTTGTTACTTTTTCTAACGTTAAAATAAATTTTGTTTAATTAGTAATAAAAAAAATTTTTCAAAAAATTGAGCATAAAAGTTGATTTTTCTCGAAAACGGTCAACTTTAGAGCTTATGACCAAGAGTACCTTTTTTCTGTAGAAAACATTGGCGGTTCGAATGGGCCTCTCAAAACCGTACTTTTTTCAGGGGCGTTGAAGTTGAGAAAAACACCCGCTACCCCTTCAAAATCTCCACCAATTATGAGTAAAAAAAAATTTTTTCTCGCAAAAAACATAGCTTATTATAAGTAGAAAATGCTTACAAAAGCTGTTTTTTGTACGATAAACGGTTCCAGAGATAATCTAAAAAACGATTTTTTTTCTAAAATTTCAACACCCTGTATCTCGAAAATTGTGCATTTTAGAGGGTAAGTTAATAGCGACTTTTTTCATCTTTTTGGATGAGCTATCACATCCTGAAGTCCTGCGCATATATTATGAAACACCCTGTATTAATATTAACATCTGAAACATACCTAGAGAGAATTTTTTTTGTAAATGACCCCCAATAGTTTAGAACGTGTCAATCTTAAATAGCAATATTAAATTTTATATTAATTCTGAAAACCAATGTTTATTAATTCGGTACCTACCGGCTCATTTTCACAACGAAACACAGAACCAAACAATACAACAAAAGATAACTTTTCTTCACAGCGATTATTCTAGAAGCAATGACTCAATATGTGCAATGCAGCGCTGCCAACTAAAAAAACTGTTTTTCCCTACATGATGAAGTTGCGCATAACCGCTTTGCAGCGCGGCCATTTCAAGCGGATGGACGGGACAAATAACAAAACTGTTTTTATAGAAAAAATTGTAGGTAATTTATTATATATTATTTTTGCATCAAAATTGTCAAATATATTCTTCTATTATTAGGTTATACATTAAATAAAAAAAATCGCAAGAAATATTTTATAAAGTAGAGATAATTTCAATAATTGACAGGGGTGGACGGGACAAGATAAATCTTTTTTTTGTCCCGTCCACACCTTTCAATTATTAAAATTATATCTACTTTTATAAAATATTTCTTGCGTTTTTTTTTATTTAATGTATAACCTAATAAAAGAAGAATATTTTTGACAATTTTGATGCCAAAATATTATATAATAAATAATCTACATTTTTTTTATAAAAACAGTTTTGTAATTCGTGCGTTTCGCGCGCTTGAAATGGCCGAGCGTTAAAAACACTGGTTAGAACGAAAACGAAGATTCCAAGGGGCGCGCCCGGGCGTGGCCACTTCTTTATCCATATAAACCTAATAATACATACAAATGATATTATAAGTTATAATTTATAACTGGGGATTACCCTTTTTACAGAACGGCATAATAAATTATGTTATAATCACATTTAAAACTTTCTTTGAATAAAAATTGGTACAATTGGTACAATTTGGGTGTTATTTTTGACGAATCATATGATTCGTCAAAAATAACACCCAAATTAAACCGCATTTAAAAATGTTAGAAAATTCAATTCAATAAATTACAATGGCAACACTGATTTAATTTTCATCGGAGAATATATTCGACCACCCAGGCGGCATTTCGGGGGTGTAATAACCCAGCAATGTCCATTTAAGAGATATTTTTTAAATTAAAAAATACGATATTATAAAGTATTTCCTTGCGAAAAAGATATTTAATAAATTATATAATAATAATAAATATTGTAACGGGTGGTTTTTTGGGTTAATTAACGCGGGGAGCGGGGCTGATATAGACTACTATCAGTCCGTTACAAGGATGTTACCACTAATCTGACCTTTAATCCAGCGACGGTTGCCGATGATTTGGTAATCCCAATAAGCACGAATTACCACACTAAGTCACTCGCGACGGATCTCCCGGAACACTTCGCGAATCCCGATATACTTACGCTTGCCAAGCACTGGGTAATTAGAATTAACAGGTACCCAAAGAAACACAGCCGATTCTAACCACAAACAATATATTTACAATTAAGAAGAAGAATAAAAATTAACAAAGGAAATAAGAAAAATTAATAATTTAACGGTAAAGAAAATTAACAAAGAATTTACGGAGAAATTAAGATTAAAAAACTAACTTTTGAATTAAACTGATAAGCGAAAACTAAATTAACTTTAGAAAAAGGTAACCTAAATGAATCTTATAAAACTAATACTTTAAACTACAAATTTTAAACTAAACCGGTCACTTAAGGTGAACGTAACTGCGAGCACCTGTATAAGCAACTTTACAATAAACTTAACAATATACCTGACTTTATTAATTACACTGACTGGCTAGAACTTCGACCTTCGAACTCGGAAACGACGCGCGCGAAATCTTGCAAGATAAAATCTGTCAAACCCTGTGGTACAGAGTATTTAAAGACTTTCTTAAGTCGAGGGCGTGACTTGCCTCAGGGTTGAAGTTTCTGGCCAATCAGAGGCGTGCAGTGAGAAATTTCTACCCCTACTTAACGCTGACTTTAGGGTGAATTCGGGGTTGCCTAACTACAAAGTTACTTATTTTCTATAAAAATTTAAATCTGTTAACAAAGTCCAAAACATTAAAATATCCTATGTCTGCAATTACTAACTACCCTTTTACTTCAACCTAAGTTATACAATTAGACAATTTTCTCGGGTTACATTAAATTCTTAAAACCTATCGGTAAAACTACTATACGGCTGGTTATATCCTTATCTTAGTCCTAATTCTTTAATCTAAATGATTATTAACTAAATAAATTTGTTATTATTCTTTTAACTACTTTCTCTATTATTTAATTTTCCAACGATCGATTTAAACAAAGGGAAGCGTTTTCAATTGAGCGTTAAGGCTTTTTCCAAGAAAAACATCATCTGGCTACTTTTTAGTGCGCGTTTCGGGGACAAAGAAACTTTCTATCTATTTATTTATTACTTCCAAAACATGCTCCTAGGCCCCCCCAAGTGACATCTGGCTCTCTTAAAAATCCTTCTAAGTATTAAATTTCTTAATTCTTCAAAACAACCATTTCTTTGAAATTTAGTGAAACTTCAGATTTTTACCCTATTACATCACTCCCCCCTTTTTAAACGAATCAATAAAAAAAAAATTGCAAAATAACAAATTGATTCGTTAAAAAACCAAGCAACTTAAACTAAAACTAACAAACTAAATATAAGGTGTACAATCCTCTTAAATCTATACTAATTAGTCTTTCCCTAGTCCATGATTTCACTCAGGCTTGGTCTGTTCTTTAACTCTCACTATGTTTGTGTCACTGTATCACGCACCAAACACTTCACTTGTTCGTCTCTGCACTTTCTAGGTTGGTTTAGTTTTTCTCCAACGTTGCTCCTTGTACTTGTAGGTGTTGGCGCTGATGATTGGATTGCTACCGGGGTTGTTGCTGCTATTTCCTGCATCTGCTATGCTGCTGGTGTATTCTTCAAGGTTCTTTAGTCATTGTAACGTTTGACATATAGAATGATTTTGTGGCTAATCATCTTAAATCGTTCTAACTGCTGGGTTCGTCATAACTTTTCTTTCTTCTAGGCTATTGGCTTCTTTTTCTTTCTTTTTGAACTTCTTTGCGTCCCTTTGCAATATTGTTGTTCCTGAGGTGCGGTCGTCTTCTTCGTTTACATCTTGGCATGGTACGTCTGGGATGCTGTGATAGGCTGGAACAGGCCGCTTTGGTCCAATTGGATTCTTTGGACGGTCTGATTGGACTTTTGATTGTGTGCGATTCTCCTTGGATGCATATTTGTTGGCTCGTTGTTATTTCCGCCTTCTTCTTTTGATTACCCCCGTGGTGGACATTTCTAAAACATTTCGAAAACTAAATGAGGATCTAAAATATTTTGGTTTAACGATATTTATTTTCTTCTCTTATACATCCATGGCTGTGTTTCGGCCTTCCCTCTGCTACGCAGAA
The DNA here is from genome assembly GCA_921294245.1 of Brassicogethes aeneus. NCBI lineage: Eukaryota > Metazoa > Arthropoda > Insecta > Coleoptera > Nitidulidae > Brassicogethes > Brassicogethes aeneus. Next base: position 35,375,340 of record OV121139.1, read on the forward strand.
CCATGGGATGTAACTCGGTCGGCTTTTCTTTCCTGGTTGGTGTAGAGGACCTCACTTTGGCTGTTGAATTTGTTGCTGTCTCCGTATTTGTTGGGTTTACTTGCTGATCGAAAGCTACAGGGGGATCTTTACTGAAAACTAGATTTGGATTATTATCAATGTTCCTGAAAGAAAAATTATTATCCCTTGCTGAAGAATTAATTTCTTGATGTTGTGAACTGGACGATTGTGTTATTGTATTATTAACTTTCCTTGGTATATGCTCGGGGTCTTCCTCGGTATACAATCCGATCGTTGGATACTTGTTTAAATCGTTCGTTTGTCTTACCTTAATGGGTATAAGTCCCATTTGATTTACCTGATTTTCCGTTGCTAGGCATAATTTTAATCTATTAACATGTACTTTGTCTATTTTATTCCCGTGTATTTCTTTTACCTCGGCGGTAACGTTATTTAAATTTATAATTCTATAAGGTCCTTTCCATCTCTTTGTTAATTTCCTGCTTATTCCTGGCTTATCTGACGGATCGAACACATATACTCTATCTCCTATTTTAAACTTGTGTAATTCCGCTTTTCTATTAAATGTGTCGTGCACCCTTTCTGTATTTCTCTCTATCATATCTATTGCATTTTTGTGCGCTATTTTCATCCTATTTAAAAATTCCGAGACATAATTTACGTCGTTATCGTACTTTACCTGTAGTGGCTTGAACATCTCGTCATATGGATAATCCATATCTCTACCGAACAATAAAAAGAAAGGATTTTCACCTGTGGCGCTATGTGTTGAGGAACAATACGATGCTAAAGCGAACGGTAGCCAAATATCCCAGTCTCTATGATTCGGTTGAACGTAATGTGACAATAAATCTTTTAATGTCCTATGAAACCTTTCTAATGCTCCGTTGCATTGCGGTCTATACGCAGTCGTTTTCAAATGTTTAATTTTCAAAAGGTTGCACATTTTTTCGAAGAGTTTTGAGGTAAAATTAGTTCCTAAATCGGTTAATAATTGTTTGGGCGTTCCGTGTCTTAAAATTATCCCTGTAATAAAAGTTCTGGCTACCGTATCTGCTGTTTGGTCTTTCATTGGGAAAGCTTCTACGTATTTAGTCAATGCATCTTGGATGGTTAATATGTATTTATTTTGTTGATCGGTTACCGGCAACGGTCCAACAACATCCATTGCTATTCTGTAGAAAGGTCTCGGTGGTATAGTAAATTTTTGTAAAAGTGTCGGTTTAATATGCGGTGATGTTTTCCTTTTCGCGCACGGTATGCATGCGTTTACGTAATTTTTTATGTCCTCGGCCATTTTTGGCCAATAAAAATGTTTGTTAATCCTTTCTAATGTTTTGTCTATTCCTACATGACCTGAAAGTGGTAAATCATGGTACGCCTTCATTATGGATGGGATCATCGTTGCCGGAGCCACTAACATATCTTCGTAGCGCTGATCCTTTGATTTTTTATACAATAATCCGTCTATATCCAAATAATAGTTACTACCCTTGCCTAAGTGTAATGCATTATAAATAGTTTTTAAGCTCGCATCTGCCTTTTGTAAGTTTTTTACTTCGTTACGACTCCACATTGGGTCCCAAATTTCCGTAGCATTTATTAACCTAACCAACTTTATTCTTGACAGCGCATCTACATTTGAATGATTTTTTCCAGGACGATACATAACTTTAAAACTGTACTCGGATAAGGAAAGCGACCAACGCATTAGTCTATTGCTTGGGTCCTTAACAGACATTAACCATTTAAGTGGTTGGTGATCACTGTAAACAAGGAAATCATTACCATATAAATAAATTCTGTAATGTTTAATTCCCCAAACTAAAGCTAAACATTCGCGCTCTGTAGTAGAATAATTTATTTCCGCTTTGGAAAGTTGTCTACTGGCGTACGCTATAGGTAACTCTTTACCGCTGTGAACTTGACAAAGGATGGCGCCTAGGGCATAAGAAGAAGCGTCTGTTAAAAGAATGAATTGTTTATTAACATCTGGGTATTTTAAAATGGGTTCCTTAAGAAGATAATTTTTTAGTGTCTCGAAGGACGACTGGCACTTATCTGTCCATTGAAATTTGACATTTTTCTTCGTTAGTTGAGTTAAGGGATATGCAATAGCTGAAAAATTTTTTACAAACTTCCTATAATAACCCGTAATACCTAAGAACGACTGAATTTCTGTGACATTTTTGGGAACTGGAATTTTCTTGATTGTAGAAATCTTACTAGGATCAGGTTTAATTCCCTTCTTGCTAATTATATGACCCAGGTACTTAACCTCTTCCTGCAAAAATTCACATTTTTCTTTGTTTAAACTTAATCCGTAATCTCGTAAACGCTGGAAAACCATTCGAAGTTTATTAAAATGTTCCTCCACATTGTTTTTTGAAAAAACAATAATGTCGTCCAGGTACACAAAGCAATGAATACCTATCAACCCCGCCAAGACTGAATACATTAACCTCTGCCACGTGGATGGCGCATTAACTAGACCAAACGGCATCCTGTTGCACTCGTAATGACCCCAAGGTACTGAAAACGCTGTCTTTTCTCTATCTTTGGGATGTACTTCTACCTGCCAATAGCCTGATTTTAAATCTAATTTAGTAAATAGTTCGGCACCGCCTAGTGAATCTATTGTTTCATGTATGTTTGGAATAGGAAAATAGTCTCTCTTTGTTATTGCATTTAAAGCTCTATAGTCTATACAAAATCTATAATCAATGCTACCTGTCTCGGTTTTCTTCTCTATTAATACTATAGGAGCGCTCCATGGGCTAGAACTAGGGCGAATTATGTCATTTTTTAACATTTCTTCAATTTTTTCCTCCACTATTTTCTTTTTAGCCACTGGTACTCTGTAGGGTGCTTTTCTAATTGGACCCTTTGTCCCGTCTATCTCGATTTCATGTCTCACACCCTTCGTGAACTTCAGCGGTCTACCTGACACTGCAAAAATGTCTTCCCAATCCTTTAAAAACTTACAAACTACAATACACAACTCCCTACTGCTAGAAGCCCTGACCACGAATTCCTTATTGTTTCTCGGCAAACTCTCTCTATCCTTTGTAATACTATAATCTTCACATACACGGTTATTCGAAAGTGTCATTTTAATGATTGGAGTATTTTTCTTTATGGACTGAGGTATCGGAGTAACGTTTAGAATTCTAACCACAATTTCTCTATCGTTATTGTTTGATGTATTTTGTAAATTAACTATTGTTTGCTCGGTTACAATTCCCGAAGCTGTGTTGTTGAGTGGTTCGCAAATCATAGTACCAGAGGGTATGCGCTTACTTACTCTAATACTAACATTACAACCGTGAAATGCAGGTATACTTAAATCTTCAGTCAATCTGACTACACTTGGTTGCTTGGAGCTAATACCATTTGTATTGGTTTTAGGATTGATCAGATCCCTACCATTGTCTGTTTCCTGAAATCGAACGTTATTTTTTGTCAATGCATTGTGATTAGATTCTTCTGGGCTATTAATTTCCTTAACTTTTAGTGTTGACACTTCGGAAGAACTTTTAAGCCGTCCGAGTCGACTGCCTACACGTCTGCAGTTTATTTCTTCCGCCGAATTACTGTTAGTAACCGTCCGATTTAACCGTGATGTGTCTAGCAGAGGTAAACCTAAACCACATAGCATAAGCCTGCCTTTCGCGAAGCAAAGTTGGGGCGTGTATAACTCCAAAAAATCCATACCTATTAGACCATCCGTGGGGAAATTTAAATTATCGTCGCAAATTATAAATGTATGCTTTAATATCTTACTGCCAGTTTTATTTAATTTTAGTTCTATGTTACATTTACCTGTTTTATTTATTTGTTTCCCAGATATATCCGTTATTATGTGATTATCTTCTTGTATTGTTAAATTAAATAAACTTACAATCCTGGCTTTAATTAAACTTATGCTTGCTCCTGTGTCTAGAAGCCAAGTCGATGTTTGATTATTAATAAACAACACAATATATTTTGAATTTTCTGGGTTGAGTTTTAAAATTGTGTGTGTTATTTCTGTTGTGTTATCGAGGCTATGTTCCAGTTTAAAAAACAGTTACTGTAGGTATGGCTGCGGTCGCCACAGTTGAAACAAAAAAATATTTTTTCGCTCCTGCAGCAGCTGCTATAATGTCCAGGTTTGGCGCATTTTATGCACCTGTTAAACATATATTTAAATTTCGGTAGCCGTTCATCGCGGTTTCTCGGTGCGTTTCGGTAGTTAGTTCCGCGTGGGCCATTGTCTTCAAAATTAACTTTTCGTGCCTCGTTGCGATTTTCCCGCTGCAATTCTCTTTCGCGACTATAATCTCTGCGCTCTCTCCTGCCGTAGCTGCGGTCACGTCTTTCGTAACTGTAATCGCGGCTATGCCTTTCATACCCGCGGTCACGATCGCTACTTCCGTAATCGTAACCCCGGTTACGGTGGTCATATTTGCTGTCACGATCACTCCTTTCGTACCCGCGGTTACGATCGCTATCGTGATCGTAACTCCGGTTACGTTCTTCATATTCGTAGTTACGATTACTCCTTTCGTAACTTCTATCGCGGTTATTTTCCTTAATATCACGATTTTTTCTATCGCGGCTGTGATCGCGAAGATTTCTGTCGTAGCTACGATTACGGTTACTTCTTTCCCGGCTTCGTTCGCGGTTATTTTTATCATCGTGGTTGTCTTCTTTACCATCCTTTCGGCGGCCTTCGCTGTGTTTCAGAATTTCCCCCCGGTGTCTGTCATTAGGTAGATTCTTTGGTTCTATATCATCTCCTGTGAGCTGTTCCTTCTCCGACAACAAAGCTCTTATTGTAGCTACAACATCTAAATCCTGCGGCGGATTTACCCTTAACCTGTCTACAATATTCTCTTTTTTCTCAGCTACTTCAAGAGCTTCTTTTAAATTAAGAAAAACACCTACGGACAAAATTTCGTTAGCTAGACGCGTGTCTAGCCCGTTTATAAACTGTTCTGCAATCAATGCATTCTTGTAAATTTTTTTCTCCGGTGTTTGTTCCTCTACCGAAAAGATGTTGTTAGCGGCCATTTTAATTCTTTCTGCAAAGGCCCCTAACGTTTCTTCCTGTTTTCTTTTACACGCTGCTAATTCTAACTTGGCTTGTTGGAAATTTTTTCTTTTTCCAAATACCCTTTTTAACCATGTTCGCATTTCTTCTATCGAACCTGGTTTGTCATCGTCCCTTAGCGCAAAATAATACGTTTTCGCCATGTCCTTGAGTTTATGTTCCATAGCTTCCATCATGTCTTGTTCCGTCCATTGGTTTTTTCCGCCCTATTGCTTGGATTCTATTGATAAAGAGGTCATAATCAGGTCCTCCCTTATAATCGTCTATTAAATTGAGAGTTGTGCCCAATGTTATTTTTTGAAATAAGTCGGACAGCTTATTTGTGCTTATTGTTTCTTCTAAATTATTTTGGAGTGTTCCATTAGGTAATACTGTGGTTTGATTTGTCATTTTAACAAATCACTAACTGACAACTGTAACCCGAAAAGCTATGGAAATAAATCAAACCTATCACTTCGCGGTTATGGGGACGATGAGTTGACGAATAAAACAACTTTATTGGCACAGGAAATAATATGTCTGGCTATGTGGTCCTCTGTGGGTCTCCTGCGTCACAGAGTTCCTGGCTGTGTACGACTTTTTGCTGTGGAAATCGAGACGACCTTATATCTAATTAACGAAGCACACGTAATTAGATCGAGTTTACTTTCTGCGCTTTTGTACTATTGTCTACTCTTTATACCTTGTAAACTCTAAACTGCTGCGATCTTAATCCTTAAACTGTTTATCTTAACTGCATTTATTGTTTTTATAGACTCTTTAAATTGCAAGTAACTTTTTGGAGGAATTAACAAAGAGGTAGTTTACCAATATGACTCGTAATTATTTAATTGCTTCGCAACGGAATATTAATTATTATAACTAATTATTTGGGGAGACAGACACACTAATACAAAATACGTTAATAAAAATTTTGTATAATTAACTCTTAATTCCACCTGTCACAAAATTTAATTAACGGTGTAAAATCGATTAATTCCGCTTCCTGTTAGCTATTGTGCCTTTAATCAAATTAAAATTACTTGTCTGTCTCCTAATTTCTTAAATGTAATAAAGATGCATTGTTCCCATTTGTCTTTACAATAGCACCTTTACACATACCCTAACACTCAAAAACAATGAAAACAATTACAGAAAATTATTTAATTTCTTAAACAATTTTGAGCAATTGCCCTTTGCTATTAATAACGACAATAACCATTGAGTGATTAGTTTATTGCCGGAGATCTACCTAGCTTTTATCCGCACGCGTCCTAACAGCCCCTAAATTACCTTGCGCGCGCTTTATTTACTAGAGATTTCGACTTTTTACAACTTTTAACTTTTAGGTACTTTTTCAATCGCTATAAAACTTAACATTTACAAATCAATATAAGTGTATAGCTATTTCACAAAATAAATGCGCTTTACGGGGGTACACCTGAAACCAGTTGTGTCTATTTAAGGTATTTTGATAATACGATTACATGTAATAAAAAACTTATATTAATATTTAATTCCATATACACCTATATACAATCAAATAATTAATGCAAGAGAAATTTAGTTCTGAAAAATTATGAGACACATCTGACACCAATCAAATAATTAATGCAAGAGAAATTTAGTTCTGAAAAATTATGAGACACATCTGACACCAGTTGTAACGGGTGGTTTTTTGGGTTAATTAACGCGGGGAGCGGGGCTGATATAGACTACTATCAGTCCGTTACAAGGATGTTACCACTAATCTGACCTTTAATCCAGCGACGGTTGCCGATGATTTGGTAATCCCAATAAGCACGAATTACCACACTAAGTCACTCGCGACGGATCTCCCGGAACACTTCGCGAATCCCGATATACTTACGCTTGCCAAGCACTGGGTAATTAGAATTAACAGGTACCCAAAGAAACACAGCCGATTCTAACCACAAACAATATATTTACAATTAAGAAGAAGAATAAAAATTAACAAAGGAAATAAGAAAAATTAATAATTTAACGGTAAAGAAAATTAACAAAGAATTTACGGAGAAATTAAGATTAAAAAACTAACTTTTGAATTAAACTGATAAGCGAAAACTAAATTAACTTTAGAAAAAGGTAACCTAAATGAATCTTATAAAACTAATACTTTAAACTACAAATTTTAAACTAAACCGGTCACTTAAGGTGAACGTAACTGCGAGCACCTGTATAAGCAACTTTACAATAAACTTAACAATATACCTGACTTTATTAATTACACTGACTGGCTAGAACTTCGACCTTCGAACTCGGAAACGACGCGCGCGAAATCTTGCAAGATAAAATCTGTCAAACCCTGTGGTACAGAGTATTTAAAGACTTTCTTAAGTCGAGGGCGTGACTTGCCTCAGGGTTGAAGTTTCTGGCCAATCAGAGGCGTGCAGTGAGAAATTTCTACCCCTACTTAACGCTGACTTTAGGGTGAATTCGGGGTTGCCTAACTACAAAGTTACTTATTTTCTATAAAAATTTAAATCTGTTAACAAAGTCCAAAACATTAAAATATCCTATGTCTGCAATTACTAACTACCCTTTTACTTCAACCTAAGTTATACAATTAGACAATTTTCTCGGGTTACATTAAATTCTTAAAACCTATCGGTAAAACTACTATACGGCTGGTTATATCCTTATCTTAGTCCTAATTCTTTAATCTAAATGATTATTAACTAAATAAATTTGTTATTATTCTTTTAACTACTTTCTCTATTATTTAATTTTCCAACGATCGATTTAAACAAAGGGAAGCGTTTTCAATTGAGCGTTAAGGCTTTTTCCAAGAAAAACATCATCTGGCTACTTTTTAGTGCGCGTTTCGGGGACAAAGAAACTTTCTATCTATTTATTTATTACTTCCAAAACATGCTCCTAGGCCCCCCCAAGTGACATCTGGCTCTCTTAAAAATCCTTCTAAGTATTAAATTTCTTAATTCTTCAAAACAACCATTTCTTTGAAATTTAGTGAAACTTCAGATTTTTACCCTATTACAATATTTAAATATTAATTTAGTAATATGTGCAACAATGTTAGTTAAGTACGGCACTGGACTTTTTTCGATTATTTTTTGACGTTTCTAAAAACCAATAAAATTTTATGTGTGTATTTTTTATTCAATCAAAATATTATTATAGTAAGATGCATGCATTATTACCGCAAAAACAAAACGGCATCTGTCATTAAAATAAAATCTGTCACTGACAGACTGTCAGTATACTATACTATAAGTACTATAGACTATAGTAATAAATAAAATGAGCAATTCTACATCGGAAGAAGAAATAAACAAACAAATAAATGAGCAAATACATCCAAAACACCCAAATTAGTAAGTTATATCAGTAAATTTTAATTTAGTAATACATGTCAAAAAATCATCTATCAGAATACCAGTTGAGATTTTAATAAATTAGAAAATATTTTTTCAGATATTTCTCAAACTTGTTGTCATAAGGCAATAACCATGCAAGCCCTATGGACAACAAGTTTTCGAAATAGATACCTGTCAAATTATTTGCAATTTATTCTCACTCACAACATTACTGTTGAAAATTTTGAAAAATGTGATGGAAATTGACAGTACAAAATATTTGACTTTGCCGTTTTTGATATTAGACCCCTGATTAATATAAGAAGTAGATATGAATGTGAATATTAGGGTGTCCGTTGTTTCCCAAGTTGTTTTTTTCACTTGGGTATAAGTAATCTAAATTATTTGTTTACAGTCTAAAAACAATTACAAAAAATAATTTTTAATAAAATATACCTACATGAAGATATTTTTGTAGAAAATTGTATGCTCTACAAAAAAGATCTTTCAAATTATTTTCGTAAAACCATCCATTTAAATAATATAATATATATTAATAGTACTTATATAATTATAATTATTAAAACGTACTCGTACATTATACAAGGTGATATTGCGCCTTCAAAATCTCATAAAAACGCTTCAAAACAACGAACGCATTTAAAATAATAAAATTAAATTAAATGATCCATGGTTGCCAATTTTACGGACGCCAAATATGCGAAATCATGAAAACGGAATAATAATGAATATACAGACGGTCGACTAGAGCGCAACTGAGCCAAGCGTAATAATGCAGAACTAAAATATACAAAAACGTACATAACACCGATCATGTGGCGTCCCGATGAAATTTTACCAGAAATGTTTTTATTAAAAAATAAACTGAATTGTGTGGGTAGTCGATATGGCGTCCATATACGGAAGCCGTATCTCAGTCGGACGCCATATCCAATGTAATACGTCAATATATGGACGCCATAAGTTTAGCGGGATGTATATATATGTATATATATGTATATATATATATATATATATATATATATATATATATATATATATATATATATATATATATATATATATTTACATCCCGCTATAGTTGTGAGGTCCGACCGTCCTACGAGCGTTGTGAGGACCGGTGCTTCCCTTGTACTTAAAAGGTCTTATTTGATACGGCCTTGCTCAATTCAAAATTAGCGTCAGTATGGTAAAGAGTATACTCGCTTAAAATCCATAATAAAAATTTTTTTTGTGTGGCTGTATATTCGACAAAGTGAGGACCGATCATGCAGAGTACAAAGCGGGGTCCGTATATCCTGCAGCATGCACGGCATCTTATGAGGTCCGATTTTTGCATATATATTCATTAGACGCATTAAGTGAGGACCAGCAGTGTTGCCACATCGTATCGATGTTGCGTTATAGAATTCAAGCGGCATGATTCGGCGGTATCAAATCATGACCAGTGGCGGATTTACGGGGGGGTTTTTGGGTACGGACCCATTTTTCTTAAAAATGACTTCTAATATATTTGGACCACCAAAAATATTGGATATGAGGCAAAACTCGCCAAACATGCCACCTATCTGCCTCGACATCAGCCCAAACTCGGAAGAGTTGTATGTACTGTACTGTACAATATTTAACTAATTAAGTGACGCGTTTCGTATATACATAGCGTTCAGGATTTACAGTGGTTTAGTAATTTGCTTATATCTTTCACAAATATTACGTAATCAATTTAAAATCAAACAAGATTTTAAGTCACATTTTGATGCTGTACGGCATATCCTACTTTAAAAATATAACCTCAAAGTTTTGTCAAAAAAATATCGATTTTTTGTTAAAAAAATACCATTTTTATTTTATTTTTTTGCTTAGTTTTAAGATTAAAGTATCCCAAAAACTTGTCTAAAATAGTTAATAATTGTTATTTTATTGTTAATTGTTAATATTGTTAATTGTTATTTTATTTTTTTAGTTTTAAGATTAAAGTATCCCAAAAACTTGTCTAAAATAGTTAATAATTGTTAGTTTTTGATGAAATTTGGTATGTATACATTTTAAAGCATGTCGCATTCAGTGGCGTACTTGTTTATTTTTTATTTTTTTTACAAAAAACGACCCTAATATTTTTTTCCGAATTTTGACATAGAAAAAAATGTTATAGTGCACTATTAACTATTTTAGACAGATGCCCACTAGTGGGCATCTGTCGGGTGACATTAAAAACAATTTTTACAGCTTACATAGAGTTTTTTATTCTCTCTTTTGAGCCTCTATTCATTAAAATCAACTTGCAAGTACAAAAGCTTCTGCTTTAGGTTTCCAGGGGCGTTATTATAATATGTATTAGTGGTTTTTCGGGATCTGCTCCGTGTTGTCGGTTTTTGGTTCTTAAAAGAACCGTATGTCTGACGACGTTTCGGTACAATCTCATGTACCATCTTCAGGTCTTATCTGCTGGGCTGCTGTTGCTGCTCTGTTTATTATGATATATCACAAACTTATAATAATGTTTTAAATTTGATGCTATGGATAAGTTTGTAATTATATTTCTTAGTATCACGTTATTGTCAAACGCTGATGAAAAGCTATGAAATTCCTATAGTTATAAAGCAAATGCTATATTTATAAAACAAATTTGCTTTTAATTCATTTTAATTTGTTTTACTAAATGTCTGGCAATGGCGGATTGTGGATTTTGGGTATACCGATATCTCAGTTATTCACTAAATTTTTTCGGCAAATTTTAAAATTTATTTAAAAAATCTAAGAATTGCAGATTTCATACCATTTTAAATTTTTATTATTCTTTTAACTAAAATTTAAAAAAATGGTATAAAATCTGTAAGTAATGGATTTTTAAAATAAATTTTTGAAATTTGTCGATAAACTTGAATTATGAATTGCACCACTTTAATTTGAATTTTTTTAATTAGGGGCGGCAGGGGGCTGATAAGGCGCGCTGAAAAACTAGCTTATTTAAATTTTGCTAACTGAGATATCGGTATAACCAAAATCCCAATCCGCCACTGATGTCTGGTTATAAGTATGCATAAAAGCATCTCGAACAGTAAGGGTTTACCGATGACCTGCTATATTGGCCACTTACCTACGCTTAGTCGCCAAACACACACAAATCGGACCTTATAAGATGCGGTGGATGCTACAGGATCAGAGTTGCGAGATTTGTACTTAAAAAGTATTGCCATTAAAATATTTAAGTTACTTGAGAATGGAGAAAATAAAAATTATCAATACATTGTATTTTTTACTCTAAATTGATTTAAAGTAAAAATACAAAAATAATTGTACTTATTAATTTGAATAAATAATATTTTTTAGTACTTCGTAATCCAAAAAGTTTAAAGTCAAAGTAAAAAATTGATTGTACTTAAAATATAAATGAAAATACAAGTACCAATAATACATCGTCCTTAAAGTCATTGTAATTGTAATAATTTTAATTAGAATCTAAAACATATATTTAATATAATTGATAAACTTTTTACAAATATTTTAATTATTGACATGTAAGTATTTAATATTTGTTATGTATTATTACTTTAAACTATTAATTTTATCATTATCATGTTAACATAACCTTATAATAATTTTACAAATTTTTGTAGTTTGCCTGAAGATGATCTAATATAGATCGAAACTAGTCGCAATAAAAACATAAACAAGCACGGAAGTATCCTTATTCATCATTCTAATCAAATTAAAAAATATATATATAATTTATTCTGTTCTTTATTATTTTTTAATTATAAATAAAAAAATATTTAGAATCAGTAAACATTTTAAGTTAAAATAAAAAGTACTTGATATTTTCTCTGATTATAATTACAAAATAAAAAAAAATTGTAATTATAAAATAAAAAGTACCTACTCAATTTTTTTCTCTCATTACAATTATAAAATCAAGTAATAATTAGTAATGATAGCATAATCCATTAAAAAAAATATTCAGTACTCCCAACTCTGTACAGGATATACAGAGCCCGGTTTGTACTCTGCTTGATCGGTCCTTTAATATACAGCCACAAAAAACATTGTTATAATGGGTTTAAGCAATTATACTTTTTATCGTATTGGCGCTAATTTTAAATTGAGCAAAGCCGCATTAAATAAGACCTGTTAAGAACTAGAAAAGCACCGTTCCTCACAACGCGTTGCAACGCTTGTAAAGTACGCAGTGTTGCCAGTGTGACGGACCTCAATTTGTGAGCACGGTGAAGCATCGAAGATATACGTCTTGAAAATATACAAACTTTGAAGCGCCCCCTATAACAAAACGTAAAACTACAGTATACACATTTTTTTGTCCAGTGCACAAAGTGAGGACCAAAGTAAAAATTTGTTAATGGTGTCTCCTGTGAAAGATGGTGACAATTTCAAGGGCCGAACGTTGTGAGGTCCATATACGGACCTCACTTTGACTCGGACCTCACAACTACCGTGATTTTGCCCTGTACGGACCCCACTTAGTTCGTTGAACAAATATATATATATATATATATATATATATATATATATATATATATATATATATATATATATATATATATATATATATATACACACGTATTCATATAAAGGTGAGATCCTGATAAACCCTAGGCAACCTGAGATCCACTTAAAATATAGCATATTAGAAAAAACCAATATTACAAAATTAACTAAAACAATATTGTTAGCAAGTACACCAACAGAGGGGAAACATTTTTTGCAATTAAATAATACACCAAGTATATAACACAACACGAGATCCTTAAAAAAGTTAGTGATAGACGAGATCCGCCCTTGTATAAGTTGATATTATAACATTAAGCTGAGGTCCAACAGTGTTGCCAGTGTTTATTCTGTCACTGGAGGATATTTTTATGGCGTTGCCGCCTAACCATGAGTCAACAATGATATGATATCGCCCCAACAACTAGATAACTTGAAACTCGAGTTTTGAGAAAATCCACTTTAAAGATTTAAAACGCAAAAAAATTACAGCTGTTAAGTAATCAGATAATATCATAGATGTTAAATATTTTTGATTACTTAACAGCTGTAATTTGTTTCGTTTTAAATCTTTAAAGTGGATTTTCTCAAAACTATAAATTTCAAGTTATCTAGTTGTTGAACTAAGGGGACGATATGACTTCTGATTTCCAAACTGTTCGATTAATAAAGTATTTGTCTTTTTTAATTCTAAATAGGTACTACAATTTTAAAGTTACAAATTGGATTTTCAAATGTACTTTTACATTTCAAATAAAACCACAAACAAATAAAAAGTGGCTTGCGTTTTCCGTTTGTTATTTCAAGCAAATAATTTTCTTCGTTATATGTTTAAATAATTTCGCGATCGTCAAAAAAATATATTTTTTCACATTTTTTACACTTGATATTGTTATACAGGGTGTCTGGAAAAAAGAGGTCAATCCTTTAACCATATATTCCTTGAGTTAAAACAATTACACTTTTATAATACCATTTTTCAATTTAGAGCTTCATGTTCGATATACAGGGCGATAAAGTTTGAAATTTAAAATTGATTTATTTTAATAATTCGAGTAATTGATAAAATATTAAGTTCAAATTCGGTACACTACTTCAACATAAAAAGTTGAGGACAACAAAACAAAAAACAATTGTCAAAAAATCAAAATAGGGTGGTACAGTACTCACTGACCCCCACTCTTTTTAGTACGTGCGCCAGTGACTTCCAAACGGTATTTTTTTCAGGTAGGTAATCACTTATTGTTGATTATTTTTTGTCTCTTATAAATTTTTATGGTTTTTCATACCAATTCCAGTGACCCATTTGAGTTAATAACAAGGGCTTTCTATTCTATAAAGATAATAAAATCCCCAAGTACAATTGCACAACAAACTTATTTTGTCTTTATAAACTGATCTTTTAACAATAAAGTCCCTGTGTAGAAATTAAATTGATTTAAAAACCCTATTCGTGAAACCGTAAGCAAAAGTCGACGCCATACCAACCATAATTGGGTTGGATGTATACATCTGAAGATTTTGCAAATAATCGCTGCAGTAAAACTGGAGGATCAGAGTGTAAAACAAAAAATATAAAGTTTCAAAAATAAAAAAAGTATCTTTTTGTACTGCTTAATTACACAATTTCATGTACATTAAAAATTACCTGGATGCGGTCTGGATGGGTTGATGGTATCTTTGTAGACCAAAAAGTTATGACCATTTGAATGACTCGTTCGCGTAATCTGTATTAACTTACTTCGCCTTTCACCAATAAGTAATATAATTTTTGTTTTATTTTTATTCAAAAATACAAGAACGTCAAACGGCAAACAACTGTATTGGAATTCGCAAATTCCAAACAATTTGAAGTAAATTATTTGGATTTGACATCGAAAAATGAAAAAAACGAAAAATCCTATACTTTGTTATCTATGTCGATCAATCCAACAGTTCTTTGTTTTGGGGAGGGAATAAATCCAAAATCTGCCAGAGAAGTGGTTACTCTACTAGGTTTAAAGATGTTAAATACACTGGGTATCCTTGATGTTTACATGGAAAATGTTGTTGTTCTACATAATGACCCAAGCAATATTCCTGGAGAAAGCATAAGTGATATTTTAAGCCCTGACCCTGTCAAAAAAATGAAGTAATTAAGGCAAAACTGATTTAGATTTAATTTTTTACTAAATGTGATTTAATATCATATAATATTAACCTTTGTTAGAAATATAAACTAAAATAAAAAAATACATATATTTTAAATGGAAAATAGATATTTATAATATAATATTACAATTCTACTAGAAAACTACCCAAAAAAATCATTTATAAAAATATTCTTATATATTTAAAAATATTATTTATATTAACACTCTACTATTATGCTTAAATACTTGATTTACCGTTTTAGTTGCAATAGTTCGTGTGAATTTGTTTACCTTATTGAATTCAAAACTTTTTATTTAAAATAAAATTTAATATTTAAATTGATTGTTATTATTTTGAAAATATTTTTAAATTATTTTTAAAAGGAATTATTTGCTGTTAATTAAATGATTATTTTTACAAAATAAGTCATATTTTTCATATAACCATATAAAAATACGATAAAACGTAAAATTTTTATCTAAAATATTAATAAATGCGACTTTTCTGGATGTTTTATTGGTTATAAAAATTTAGCATTTGATCATCAATTATAATTTTCCCTAAAAAAACATTTAAATAAATATTAATGGCAAAGTAATACAGATTAGGTACGCCAACGAGACAAACTTTAAACGGCCATAGCTTTTAAAGTCGAGCAAACTTTTTAAAATCCTTTGGGGGTTTTGAGTTTTGGTATCCTAGTTGTGTTTTATAAAGTTTTGCCTTTTTTAATTTAAAATACTTCAATATTAAACTTATTAAAAAATAAAATGTGTTTTGCATTTTTTGTTTGTTAATTTAAGCACTTTATGTTAAACAAGATATCGGCCAGACTTCTCTGTAACTATCGGTCCGATAAACCTTTTCTTTCGCGCCTAAATTTTGCAAATCATGCAAATATTTTTAAGATTGGTCTGCGATCATCGCAGAAGCTTTAGTATTGGCTTTAGTATTAAACCATTTATTTCGTGAATATGTCCTTAAGATTTTGAGGTGGGGAATGGTTTAAATATTATTGCATGTATCATGACGATATGGAAGTATGAATCTTATAAAAATGTTTTTTAATAATATTATTTTTTAATAAACAATAAAATATATTTTTATTTATTTATTTTACTGCTACAAATTGTAACTGTAATTTGTTTAATTTACGATAAAAAAAACAAAAATTTCTGTTAAACATGTTTATTAACTTCGTTGTAAAAAATATTACAAAACATGGAAGTGTTGATAATAATTATTACAAATTATTATAATATTTGAATCGGTGAGAATAAGAACAGTACAAGTCGAAAAATTTTATTTTAACAACTCATTTTCTAAAATCAATTTAAAAGTTTAAAATGCATTTTTGTGAGAAAATATAAATCATTTTACAAAATATGATTATTATATTTTATAAAATAATTGAAATATTCCCACAAAAATATATGTTGAACTATAAAACGGAAAAAGTCCAAAAGCTAAAATTTTGACAAATTATTTCATAAAATACGTTTTATAGTTCAAAATATATTTTTGTGGGAATATTTCAATTATTTTATAAAATATAATAATCATATTTTGTAAAATGATTGATATCTTATCACAAAAATGCATTTTAAACTTTTAAATTGATTTTAGAAAATGAGTTGTCAAAATAATATTTTTGGACATGTACTGTTCTTTTTCTCACCGATTCAATTATTACAACAAATTTAAAAACATTAAAATGGGTACATTAAAAATTGGTTAAAAATATAAAATTGAATTTAAAAATTACACAATGCAGGTTCCCGTGTATACCCTCTGGCATGACATTGGGCCCACAAGGATCGCCTTCGTCTTCTTGGAATGTTTGTACAGAAACAATTTACTAAAAATTCTACTTTAATACCTCGCTCATTTGGATTACTTTTTACTTGCACACATCTTATTTCAGCTCCTTGGGGACATCTCCTTTTAAATTCTCTTTGCACAGCAGAAATATACTGACAACCAGTTTCATATTCGTTGTTATCTCGAGTAAATGTGGCAATCCATTTCAAAAATAAAAAATATTTACAATTTAGAAGTTATGCTAATCCAATATTAAATTAAACACCTACCTTTTACAACGAAGCACAGAGTTAGAGATGTTTAACAGAAAAAAAAAGAAACGAGTCTTTACTCGCCCATTTTATATCATCTGCGGCACAACGTTGCCACTTTGATAGGATCTCAGCTTATGCTTTATTTATCATTGCTGCAAAATGTTTTGGAGCGCCACCTTACATGAAACGCTTAAAGTAAATTTATATAAGAAAGGAAAAAAATGTGAAAAATGAGATCCAGACAAAAATTGCTAAACAATCATATTTAACACCACTGATCACTCTGACAAAAATATACACACGATGCAAGATGAGATCCGAATTCGGATCCCGACTTTCCAAACGGATCTCATCTTGAACGAAAAATATCATAAACGGATCTCAGCTTGTGCAGATTATATATATATATATATATATATATATATATATATATATATATATATATATATATTTACATCCCGCTATAGTTGTGAGGTCCGACCGTCCTACGAGCGTTGTGAGGACCGGTGCTTCCCTTGTACTTAAAAGGTCTTATTTGATACGGCCTTGCTCAATTCAAAATTAGCGTCAGTACGGTAAAGAGTATACTCGCTTAAAATCCATAATAATTTTTTTTTTGTGTGGCTGTATATTCGACAAAGTGAGGACCGATCATGCAGGGTACAAAGCGGAGTCCGTATATCCTGCAGCATGCATGGCATCTTATGAGGTCCGATTTTTGCATATATATTCATTAGACGCATTAAGTGAGGACCAGCAGTGTTGCCACATCGTATTGATGTTGCGTTATAGAATTCAAGCGGCATGATTCGGCGGTATCATATCATGACCAGTGGCGGATTTACGGTTACGGTTTTTGGGTACGGACCCCCCCTTCGGAATCAGAAAAACCAAGTACCCGAAGAAAATATTAGAAGGCATTTTTCTTGAAAATGACTTCTAATATATTTGGACCACCAAAAATATTGGATATGAGGCAAAACATGCCACCTATCTGCCTCGACATCAGCACAAACTTGGAAGAGTTGTATGTACTGTACTGTACAATATTTAACTAATTAAGTGACGCGTTTCGTATATACTTAGCGTTCAGGATTTACAGTGGTTTAGTAATTTGCTTATATCTTTCACAAATATTAGGTAATCAATTTAAAATCAAACAAGATTTTAAGTCACATTTTTATGCTGTACGTCATATCCTACTTTAAAAATATAACCTCAAAGTTTTGTCAAAAAATTACTATCGATTTTTTGTTAAAAAAATACCATTTTTATTTTATTTTTTTGCTTAGTTTTAAGATTAAAGTATCCCAAAAACTTGTCTAAAATAGTTAATAATTCTTATTTTATTGTTAATTGTTAATATTGTTAATTGTTATTTTATTTTTTTGCTTAGTTTTAAGATTAAAGTATCCCAAAAACTTGTCTAAAATAGTTAATAATTGTTAGTTTTTGATGAAATTTGGTATGTATACATTTTAAAGCATGTCGCATTCAGTGGCGTACTTGTTTATTTTTTATTTTTTTTACAAAAAACGACCCTAATATTTTTTTCCGAATTTTGACAAGAACCGTATGTCTGACGACGTTTCGGTACAATCTCATGTACCATCTTCAGGTCTTATCTGCTGGGCTGCTGTTGCTGCTCTGTTTATTATGATATATCACAAACTTATAATAATGTTTTAAATTTAATGCTATGGATAAGTTTGTAATTATATTTCTTAGTATCACGTTATTGTCAAACGCGGATGAAAAGCTATGAAATGCCTATAGTTATAAAGCAAATGCTATATTTATAAAACAAATTTGCTTTTAATTCATTTTAATTTTAGACACGTTTTTAAAAACGTGTCTAAAATTAAAATGCTCAACTAATTTGTTTTAATAAATGTCTGGCAATGGCGGATTGTGGATTTTGGCTATACCAATATCTCAGTTATTCACAAAATTTTTTCGGCAAATTTTAAAATTTATTTAAAAAATCTAAGAATTACAGATTTCATACCATTTGAAATTTTTATTATTCTTTTAACTAAAATTTAAAAAAATGGTATAAAATCTGTAAGTAATGGATTTTTAAAATAAATTTTTGAAATTTGGCGATAAACTTGAATTATGAATTGCACCACTTTAATTTGAATTTTTTTAATTAGGGGTGGAAGGGGGCTGGTAAGGCGCGCTGAAAAACTAGCTTATTTAAATTTTGCTAACTGAGATATCGGTATAACCAAAATCCCAATCCGCCACTGATGTCTGGTTATAAGTATGCATAAAAGCATCTCGAAGAGTAAGGGTTTACCGATGACCTGCTATATTGGCCACTTACCTACGCTTAGTCGCCAAACACACACAAATCGGACCTTATAAGATGCGGTGGATGCTGCAGGATATACAGAGCCCGGTTTGTACTCTGCTTGATCGGTCCTTTAATATACAGCCACAAAAAACATTGTTATAATGGGTTTAAGCAATTATACTTTTTATCGTATTGGCGCTAATTTTAAATTGAGCAAAGCCGCATCAAATAAGACCTGTTAATATAAGTACAAGAAATCAAATAAGACCTGTTAAGTACAAGAAAAGCACTGTTCCTCACAACGCTTGTAAAGTACGCAGTGTTGCCAGTGTGACGGACCTCAATTTGTGAGCACGGTGAAGCATCGAAGTTATACGTCTTGAAAATATACAAACTTTGAAGCGCCCCCTATAACAAAACGCAAAACTACAGTATACACATTTTTTTGTCCAGTGCACAAAGTGAGGACCAAAGTAAAAACTTGTTAATGGTGTCTCCTGCGAAAGATAGGGTGGTGGTGACAATTTTAAGGGCCGAACCTCACTTTGACTCGGACCTCACAACTACCGTGATTTTGCCCTGTACGGACCCCACTTAGTTCGTTGAACATATATATATATATATATATATATATATATATATATATATATATATATATATATATATATATGTATATATTGTAAAGGTTCCGTGTATATATATATAGATATGTTTATCACACAAGCCGGGATCCATTTGTGTTAAAACATCAACGTCTCGAGATCCCATTTTCAAGGAGAGATCCAAAAACGGACCTCGACATGTGTGACCGGAGCTCAAAATGTAAGGTTTATTTCAATTTTTATACAAATTGGGTTTAATAGTTGGTTCATAGAGGTCACTTTAAAAATTTTAAGATTACGATCATCGTGAGATGTATATATATATATATATATATATATATATATATATATTTGGCCAGCATACAAAGTGAGGACTTGTCTTAGCACGTATATTATGAGGACCGGTAGAAGGAGTCAAAATAGAAACACAATTAATATTAAGTTACGCTTAATATTAAATTAGTAACAGGTGGGTAAAGAATATACACGTAAAATGTTCATTTAAATATTTTCGAGTATATCAGAACAAAGTGAGGACCGTATATATGTCTATTCAAGTGAGGACCGTTTATAATTTTTTATGCCACCCATTTTATGAGGTCCATCGTACTTTTGTAAAACTGTGTAACAGTTGGCAATACCACAAAGAAATTACATCCTTGGACAAATATACAAAAGTTATATACAAAAGTGCTCTTTTAGTTCCACCCTTACTTTCTAAAAAGTCCCAAAAGCCAACTGAATGGCATGAGCGGGTTAGGGGTAGGAACGGACCGCGGGCTTAAAGGGCCCTCCACCTTTACGGGTTAACATATGATTAGACTTATTAATATTTATTAGATATTTTGTTATTTATTATACAGGGTATTAATTTTAAAACTTCCCACACTAAATTTCTCTTAAACTGAAAGGTTTATGAAAAAAGCCGAGACATGTAAAGTTTAATATCCAGGGGTACAATTTTGCATGACAAAAATTGGTTTCCCACCCTTACCCTCTGCGCCCTTAAGAATTTGAATAGGTATCGAGTAATACATCATTTTAAAGATCTTTGAAGTCGTACGGTGTTTAAAACAGTCTGTTCGTTTTTAATATATTTTAGAAAAAACATTCTTAGGAGACATAATAGAAAAAAATATTGTAATAAATGCTCAAAAATTTGGTTACCCAAACTTACACCCTGCACCCAGCAGATATAGGAGTAATACATTTTTTAAAGGTTTTTAAAATCCCTATAAATCGGTATTTTTTTTAAATCGTTCTGTTTATTTTTGAGATATTTCAGAAAAAACATTAAACACAATATTTGTAATGTAAGAATTAACTGTATAGGTTATTTTAATTCTTTTTTTTATATTACAAAAAAAGTTTCCTAGTTTTTACAGTAAATCGAGGTCTCTGAATCCGATTTACACAAAATGTTTGACTTTAAATTTTGGTTTCTGAATGCCCGAGTAAATCAATGTCTAAAAATATAAATATATTTAAAAAAACGTTTAACCTAAAGGATCTTGAAAAAATATTGGTTTACGGATACCACTTGTTTTATTGTAAATTGAGGTGTCTAAATCCGATTTCGATAAAATTTTTGACCTAACAGGCCTTCAGAATATTTTGGTTTCCGGATATCCGAGTCACCACTTGTTTTATACTAAATTCCATTTGGATAAAATTTTCAAAATTTACAACTAGCACTAAACTGGGCGGAAATTTAATAATTAAATAATATTAGTTGCGGTCGCGGCGCGATAATCTTCATGTTAGCCAACTATAGCTAGTTTAATAATAATTAATTATTAATTATGAACATTAATATAGTTCTACACTATTTTATTCAGTTTTTTTAACATTTGATTTGTTTATTAGTGTTGCATTTGTTTTTGATTTTTTGTAAGGCCTATAGGCCCATACGGTATATATACATTTGATTTTGTCTTAATAAAGAATTAATAAAGGGTTCAAATAAACTAAAAAACACAAACCGGCTCTTTTATACAAAAAAACACGCTTTTAAGAACTAAAAACTTCAAAATAATGTAATTTAATTAAAAATATTTTGTTCCGATAGACAAGGTTTCAAAAAACTTACGCCAATGCTTGGCTGGAGATTTGTCATCCAAAAATAAGAAAAAAGTTCATACAAACGTAGTGCCAGAAATGCTTAGTTTTAAAGATACTTACATTACACACATTTTTTTCAAAACTTTTTTAAAATATCTTAAATATCGTTTGCCAGGTTTTTTTGAAAGTTGGCAACGTTATTTATTGCTTTTGTTAATTTTCTTCAAACCCCTTGATTAATTAAAAAATAATAGGAAGTATTTTTGTTTAGCTTAAAAAAGGTGCAAAATATGGGTTTTGTTAATTTTCATGCAATAATATTGTTTTATTTTTTCTGTCAAAAACGAGGTAATAAACAACTTGGGAGACCAAAAAGCTTTTTAGTGGCTTGATCATAAAAAAATATATAAAAATAGCAAAAAAAGTTTAGCTAGTATAAATAAGTATAATAAATTTCAACAAAATCGGGAAAACGATATTTAAGATATTTTGAAAACTAAACATTTCCGAAACTATGTTTATTAAGGTCATATAACTTTTTTTCCTATTTTTCGATGACGAATCTCCAGCCGAGCATTGGCGCATGTTTTTTAAACACCCTGTATAAACTTACCTATCACTTCAATGACTATACCAAAAAGAGTTTGTAGCTATATCGAAATTATATTTTGCTCCAAAATTAATGAATGCATATTATGCATTGCCTAACTGACATATATAAACTGCTTCATCGTCTTCACTTTCAATTAATTCTTAAAAATAAAAAAAATTATTTCGGTCAACGCGTCAGTATTGCAAGGTGCCGCCATATTGTATTTAGTATGACTTAACTTAATTTATCATTTTTTTTTTCAAACCCTTTCATTTGATACCCATGTCAAGGAGGTTCTAAAGAAATAGGTATTCTGCACCCATGGGGCGGCCTCCATATTGGATTTAGTACGACGTCACTTACTTTATTGTTTTTTATTCGTCAAACCCTTTCAATTAATACCCATGTCAGGAAGGTTGTGAAGATAAAGGCAATCTTCCATCTTGGATTTAGTATGACTTTATTTAATTTATGTTTTTTTTTGTCAAACCCTTTCATTTGATACTTATTTTAAGGAGGTTGTAAAGAAATAGGTACCTATTCTGGTCAAGCCCTTTTATTTGATACCCATATCAAGTTGTGAATAATAGATAAATCGCCATCTTGGAGCGGATGACATATTGGATTTAGTATAACGCCTTACCTTCAAAACCTTTCATTTGATACCCAAATCAAGGGGGTTGTAAAGAGAAAGGTAATGCTATACTAAATTGTACTGTCTTCAGCACCTAAAGTATGTGCAAAATTTCAGCTCAATCGGTTAAGTATAAGTTGGTTAAAATCCACTTGTGGACACTATTACAAGGGAAGCTAATATAACCTAATCGCTATGTTTTGGTCTAGCCAATTACTTTATATCTATAATAATAATATAATATTTGGAAAAACATATCTAGTGGTCTCTAACAAACCACTTAGTAGCGGTTAAAGGTTAAAGCAGTTTTCCGCCAGATTACTTAAAGAATCAATACCCTGGCACAGATCAAACCGGACAAAAGACAAATTAAAATTATAGTCAACAAACCATTCCTAGCATTTAGTGAGGACCGTTTACCGTTGTCAATTTTATGGTCCTCACTTAATGCGTAGAAAGTTGCTTATAAGCACCTAAAAATATACGTCTTGAAAATATACTCAACAAGAAGCGCCACCAAGTTGCGGTAGCAGCGCCACCTAGTAGCGGTTTAAGAAACTAAAATGCAAAGTGAGGCTTTTTTTATGTCTTACTGAAACAACATTTTATGTAACACAGAAGCGTTCAGGCATAAAATTATTGCTTTGACAAAGTGAGGACCATATACGGTACTCACTTTGCCATGGACCTCACTTTAATAGTAAATTACCTTCGAAAGTGGCTCACTTTGTATGCTGGAAGTAAATACATCTATTATTATTATTGTTATAAATTTATAAAGGGGTATTTTTTACGGAACCTTTACAATATATACAAATATATATATATATATATATATATATATATATATATATATATATATATATATACAAAATTCTATCATTGCTGCGTCCATACATTTATAAAATCCCTATTCTTATTGCGTAAGCGACCTTACTGCGTCAGTATATCTGACGCACTAATGTCAAGCGCTTATTTCTTAAAATTTACTTCATCCTAGCACTTTCTAAGATTCTTGCTAATACAGATCTGTGTAGAATTTAATGCCCAATTTTTGTGTCCAAAAATTTTTTATGTCCGACCCTGCGTTTTTTAAATATTTAGAAAAAATTGAACACAAAAAGTGTGCAGCAACATACTAAAAATGGAAAAAATGTGTATATTTAGTTCAACCCATTTGACGATGAGGGCGTTGCGATAATATACGTTTTCCAATATACGTGTTTTTAAATACTGTATGTTGTTGCGTCGCACAATTTGGCAACGTCTCGCCTATGATTTTAATATTTGAATTAAACTCACGATACTGTTGCGAATGATAGCGCTGTCTCTCTCGCACCGTGTGACGTCACGCTAGAGACAGTTGTTCTTTCGTTTAAATGTAATCATATTATAATCTTGGGGCGCGCGTCGAGTTTTATGAAATTTACAATTATGACGGTCGATTTATTAAAACTGATTGTAAGAATTGTTTTGTCCATAAGTAATTGTGACAATGTATTTTTTATATTATATATGCAGATGCAGATTTAAAGGCAGAAAAACGATTATCATTTTTTTACGCTTATAATCGTAAAAAAATGATCATCGTTTTTCTGTTAATTTTACTATTTTAAAAATAATAAAAGTTTTTCATGTTTTTAGATACTTAAAAAAAAGGTTAATATCAATGAAAATAACTACAATGTGTTTTATGTTATTAACAGGTAATTCAAAAAAAAATTAAAAAAAGTAAAACATCAATGATATAAATACAGGGTGTTTCTACTAAAAATTGACAATCTAAATTAGGCTTCCTAATAAATATTTTTCAATTGAGCTTTTGTTTTTGAATTATTAAACTTTGTTTTGAAGTAAAACTTTATGTAAGTTATTTTAGGAGGATTAAAAAAAATAGTTTTTAGTAAATTTTGACATTTTTTCTTTAGTATCTTTAGTAGATTTATTACAGTTTTTACACAAAATAACAAAAACACAATACAAATTTGAATGTCTTATAATAATAATTATTATAATTTTAATTATTGTAATAATAATTATATTACATCATATCAGTGGCGTAGCTAGCCTCGAGGGGGGCCCGTATTAAAAATCTATTAGGGGCCCTTATCCCGGAAAAGGTGCTGGCAAAAAAATTTTAGGGTATAATTTTTTTGCATTTACCAATTTTTATAATTTAATAAATAATATATGTGGGTGAATCTCACGAAATGTCTCCCGATGGTGTTACCCCGTAATATTTAATAAAACTAAATGAGTTTGACCTACACTTTTATTGTATTTTGATCTTTCATAATTAAGTAGATATAACA
Source organism: Brassicogethes aeneus (assembly GCA_921294245.1). NCBI lineage: Eukaryota > Metazoa > Arthropoda > Insecta > Coleoptera > Nitidulidae > Brassicogethes > Brassicogethes aeneus. Next base: position 35,401,005 of record OV121139.1, read on the forward strand.
GCTAAACCTATCCTCCGTGACTGTTACTCTTTCTAGGTTAACCTATATGTTTTCAAATATCTGAGGTAGTAAAAGCATAGCGAAAATATCAGTTCACTAAGTAAATTAAACACATCCAAAGCAATCGAATCCAATATAAAATATTAATAAAAATTAAAAGAAATAATTTATGTAGGTGTTAAAAAATTGATTATATCCTCCGTGAATCTGTTTTTGCTTTAAATTTTATGCAACGGATGGCGCTTTGATCATTTTAAATAACCAAAAACCTCTGTTTACGACAGTATTGCTATTTAAAAACCTATCCACCGTGAAGTGTAATATCTCAGTAAGTAATTTTTTTTATAAATATTTTATGAATGTACAATTTTATTTTTTAAAAATATTAAGGATTCAAAAGATGTAATAACTTATTTCAAATATACAAAGGTTTAAAAAAACATACGAAATCCTAACCTCCGTGAAGCTATCTTCCGTGAAGCTAAAATATTCAAAATTTATGATTTCTTAATACATTAGTGCAGAACCACTTATGTTATGTTATTACTAGACCTGGTGGCTTCCAAAAAACCCCATTCTAGACTAACAGTGAAACATATAAAATAAAAAATAATCATTTTCACTTGGGGGACATCTCAATATGTGTACATAGCTTTTTATGTACAGGCAAATTTTAAAATTTGTTCTGGTTTTAGACATTTGCCGTTCTTCAACATCTTTTAAAAGGTTTATATTTTAAAATAAAGGCAAGTCATTTGAAATAGTTGTAACGCTAATAATTATTTCTAATTTGCTATTAATATAACCTATGATAATAATACCCAAAGCAGACTCATTATGCCGCGCAGAGCACAGAACAATATGCCCAGACTGCGCCGCAGACAACGCATAGCGGAAAGGTGCGGGCAGTTAACGGCCTCGTTGAAACAGGAGGGTATTCAGGAAAATTTTAATTTAATAAATCGAAGAATAAACAATTAAATGATTTTATTATTTATTTATTTAATTTGATGCCTCAATTTTTGTAACATGTGGGTAATATGTTTTTTGCTTACGCATGTCGAAGCCAATCGGGCCCCCCCCTGGCCGGAAGCCCCGTATCATTGATATGACTGATACAGCGGTAGCTACGCCTCTGCATCATATTATAATAATAACATTACTAAACAAAATTAAACATAATAATATCATTAAACAATGCAGTAGCAAGTTAAATAAGTAGTTTCGAAACTCGAATGTTGAGCGGTCTATGGAATGTCACCCCGTCCATCATCTCTATGTTCAGGCATAATTAAATACATGTATATCTTAAAATCAAATAATACCACACAATGTTAGTTAAAAAAAATTGTCTTAATTTTAAAAACATTCAATCCCCCGGGGGCGCGGCAAAAATTATTTTTAAAAATTAAAAAAACCACTTATACAAATACCCTTCTCACAACTTTTTTTTAACTAAGTGAGATTTTTGCCGCGCCCCCGGGGGATTGAATGTTTTTAAAATTAAGACAATTTTTTTTAACTGTTCGTTTTGAATTTGGCATATTGAAAAACTATAAGGTATTAACTCACTGGTAACACAAAAAAATCTTGTTAATATATTTTAATTTTAAGCCCCTCCCCAAAGCTTTTAAAGTTCTAATCTTCGATTAAAAAAAAAGCCGTGGTGCGCGGCGTAAAATTAAAATAAATAAATATTTTTTTTTTGTGTGTCTTAAGTAAGTTAATACCTAATAGTTTTTTAATATGACAAATTCAAAATTTAACTTAAAAAATATTTTTATTGAATTTTGAGGAATTTCAACCCCCCGGGGGCGCGGCTAAATTTGTTTTTAAAAATTTGAAAAAAACAGCTTATTTGTGTACCCTTCTTACAACTTTTTTTAACTAAGCCAAGAGAGATTTCCAAAAAAATGTTTTGCCTTTTTCTGCCCAGCCTACTGTACACTGTACAGTGTACAGGGTGGTCCACGTAAAGTGACCCATATACTTATCTCAGAAACTACTGGAGTCACAAACATTTTGTAAGGGAGAAATATTCACGAAGTAAAAAATAGAAATTATAAAATTTAAGGTTACAAAAATAATTCAGAAATTTCAAATAAAATTAATTATAATTCTGTATTATTTTTGTAAATAAGTAGGTACCATGTTCTATAGAACATGGTACCTACTTATTTTTATTTAAAAACACACCTTAATAACGATAAATAAATGATTATATTATTATAATATCTCAGCACAACAATAAGTTTTTGTTTTATTTAATTTTATTTTAGTAAGTTGACTGATCAATTGTACAAAAACAATTTAACCGGTCAATTCCACAACCCTAGTCTTATCTGTTGGTTGATTGTTGATTTTTATACGATTTAAATTAAATAATAAATAAAATTAAGTAACGTTTTCTAAATAATAATTATTACAATTTATTGTATAAGACTAGGGTTGTGGAATTATAATAAAAATACTTATCTTTATTTATGTCAATGTTAACAAAGGTAAAAAAATAGAAACTTAAACATTTAAGGATACAAAAATAATACAGAAATTTAAAATAAAATTAATAAAATTAATAATTTTAATTAATTTTATTTAAAAATACATTTTAATAACGATAAATAAATAATTTATGCAAATCAACAATAGTTAATTATTCTATAAGTAAAAAAAAAGGGATAGATTTCTATTTAATGGAAATATCAAATTTCCACGAGATAAAAAAAATTGGAGTGCACCCATTAACCACGCTGTTTTGTCATATTCTTAATGGGATAGTGCATTGCATATAGCATTGCATAAGGGGAAAGGCAGCGATTTCTGAAGAGTGTGAGGTTTGCTGCACGAGCGAGGCGAATGTAGAACAAACTATTTAGAAATCGCCGCCTTTCACCACGAAATATGTACACTATTTTTTATGACAAAATGAAAATTCGACTTTCGCTGCCCTTTAAGAGAGATTGTTAATATTTAAGTTAATTCATAAACAAAAATATACCAAACTAAAGACAATAATTACCTTTATTAATAATATTAATTATTAAAGAACTTATGTTAAGATAAAGACGAATTTATTCTGCTAGTATCATGAAAAAGCATTGATTAATATAATACTTTTCTTTACGATTCTTAAAATGAGCTTAATAAAAGTGTTGCTGGGTAAAAAAGTTTTGCTAACCAGAAAACGTATACTTTTCCTTACTATTTCTCTTAGTATAGTAGGTATGCTATTTTTCATTAGAATACAAACAAATATAGCCTTAAAAAATATACCCTTCAAAAAGAATTACTATAGTAATTAATATAATATTAATGGTAATTATTCATGTTAAAATAAATAGCAAGAAAAAAATATAAACTAAAACCTTGAAGGTTAAAAAATAATAGGGATATTTAAAATTAAATATAAAATTAATTAAAACTTTTTAAACCCCACATTCCTAATACAGACATTATTTTATAAACATGCAAAATATCAATATTAAAAATTACATAGAAGAAAAATCACATGTTAAAAATTCATTTATATCTTATTAAAGTTGACTCCCTAAATACCGTATTTCTAGGAGACGCAATAAGGTAATGTAATGACGCAATATTGTATTACGGATATATACATATACATATACATATATATATATATATACATCCTTAGTACAATATTGCGTCATTACAATTTGGCAACACTGTAGGACGCAATAAAGTCTGAACAAGCCATATAAAATTTAAAATAAAATATACACGTGACGCAATATTATATCAAGATTAAAATGAGTTGATAATGTAGTGACTTTTGAAAAAAAAGTGTATATCTTATTTTTTAAGATAAAAAAAATCTGACCAGATTTTTGGAATCAGCAAAAAAAAGTAGGCCAATATACTCTTCTATATTTTCGCTAAATACCGTATTTCTAGTAGACGCAATAAGGTCGCGAATTGTAATGACGCAATATTGTCTTAGGGATGTATATATATATATATATATATATATATATATATATATATATATATATATATATATATATATATTTGGAAATCTGAGCAATTCTCCTTTTACCCAACTTTTTCACTTTGTATTATATGTATCTTTTTTTTTCTTGTACTTTTTTGTTTTTGGGTAATACATCTATTATTATTATTGTTATAAATTTATAAAGGGGTATTTTTTACGGAACCTTTACAATATATACAAATATATATATATATATATATATATATATATATATATATATACATATATATATATATATATATATATATGCATCCAGCTTATGACAGAGCGTCCGTACATTGTCTAATATCTATTCTCTGGGCGTCCACTGGGACCAAGCGTCCGTATACCGGACGCCCGGTTGTACACCCTGTAAGATTTTGCCAGGTGTTCTAATTCACCTTTATACGACCTTTGGCAGAAGACGCCCAGAACTCGAAAAATAAATTTTTGATATACTTTCGTATATTTTTAGTTCACGACTTTTCCACGAGGGGAGTGACTGTCGCCAATGTAAAATATACGTTGTGTATATTTAATTTTTTAAAATTACATCTTAGAGATTGGTAAGCGTCCTTAGTATAAAATCTCTTACATTACTCCGATTTCAGAGCGTCCTTTAGCCAAGGAAATTTTGCAACATGGCAATTATAATACGATTCTGTTGTATTTTAAGTAAAATTTTCAAATTCGTGTTTTTAATGAATATTTAATTCAATAAAATTTTACGCCAACGATTTGTGGGCGTCCTTTCTGTATATTCATTTCAACTTTTCCGTTTTCTGAGCGTCCAGTATCGGACTTTGGTTTATTAAAAATAAATACATATATATTATTATAATAATAGTATACTACTTAATATTTATAAATATTTTACGGATTTAATTGCATACAAGTCACGTTTGACTTTTAACTATTATATAAGGGACCCTATTATATAAAAAATGGAGTTAAGTACAGGAATACATAGTAAAAGGTACATTTTACTTGGTAGCCAAGGAATATAACTAATAATATAATATAACTAATAAATTCTAATTTATTTAATAATATAACTAATAAATTTTAATTTATTTAAGTAGTATATTATGTATCAAATTTTATAAACGTCATTTTAGATTCACGAACAAAGCTTGCGAGCGAGTGTTTAATAAAAACGAGTGTCTAGAGAAGTTTATAAAACGAGTTGCATACTACACTTTATCTACGACGTACACAAAGAAGAATTTGAAGTCAATTTTATTTGTTAAAAATTTACATTTGTCAAATTTTAATGTTTTTAACCTTACTTTTCCCTTATTTATAATAAAGCTAACTTCAGCCCGTGACTAAAATACCCAAAAGCCAATATTTACTCGTCAAGGTAGTAGTTAATAATCAAACTTATGAAACAATTTTGACCCAAATTACAAAAAAGGTCTTAACTTTAAACATGACTATCTCAAAACTAAACAAAATGTACTTTTGTACCATTTGGCTTTTAGGGACATTAAATTGTATTCCCTGTTGGTAATTTATTTTTTGGATATCCCAAAACAGTACTAATACTATTGCAAATTTTGATAAAATATTACATTACTCTTACTTTAGTTCAGAATTATTATTTGGTAAAGTAGCACAGGTAACTATTTAAAAATAACTTACATATATAGTTAAGTATATATGTAAGTTATTTTTAAATATTTAATATTTATGAGCTGTAACTTTATGGCGTTTTATTGACGGGCTGAAGTTAACAACAGTGGCTTTTCGACATTTTACGTCACGGGCTGAAGTTAGCTTTATTACAAATTGGGAAAAAGTGAGCTTAAATTCGGGTGACAGTTGACAGATGTCAAAATTTTAACAAAAAAATTGGCTTTAAATTCTGTTTTGTGTTCGTCGTAGATAAAGTATAGTATGCAACTCGTTTATAAACTTCTCTAGACACTCGTTTTTATTAAAAACTCGCTCGCAAGCTTCGCTCGTGCTTAATTAAAGTCGTAACTAAAATGGCGTTTATAAAACTTGATACATAATATACTATTATAGCCAGAAAACCCTCGGAGATAATATTTTCAAAGAAAATTTTTCCTATTAGGTAGTTTAAAAAATAAAAACCACATTCATTTAATCAAACATTGTAACGTGATGTGTAACATTACAGTTACATAACCTGATGGTTGCAAATAGGTTCCTATTTCCCGCTTATTAAAGTAACATTGTTACATAACAATGTTACGTTGTCGTTACATAAATGCATTATAATGTTAATGTTGTTGTTATGTAACTTTTTAATGGATTACAATGTATATTGCCGTTATAAAAGAAAAAAACATAACGTTCGACACTGTAACGTAACATTAACCAAAATGTTATGCAACAATCGTGATATGTAACATTACAGTTACATACATAACCTGATGGTTGCAAATAGGTTTCCCGCTTTTTGAAGTAACATTGTTACATAACTATGTTACGTTATCGTTACATAAATGCACATTATTATTTTTATGTTGTTATGTAACTTTTTAATGGATTACAATATTACATTGCTGTTATAAAATTGAAACATAACGTTCGATACTGAAACGTTACAGTACGTACGTAACTTTACCGTTAACGTTAACCCAATAATTGATGGTATAAAAACATCTTATACAGAATCCTGTATAAAATGATTTTATACCATGCTGATATCAATTATTGGGTGTTAACAGATTTTTACATTTTGGGACAGGATGTATAATAATACTGTATCTACTTCTATTGCATAATATTGTTTTTTTTTGTGAATAATGATATACATTATAAATTTCCTGCCTAACAACGGAAATAATGAACTGTCATGTGTAACGTTACAGTTACATAACCTGATGGTTCAAATAGGTTCCTATTTCCCACTCATAGGAGTAACATTGTTACATAACAATGTTACATTGCCGTTATGAAAATGATACATAACTGTTACGTAACATTAACCAAAATGTTATGTAACGATTGTAATGTGTAACATTACAGTTACATAACCTGATGATTGCAAATAGGTTCCTATTTCCCACTGATAAGAGTAACATTGTTACATAACAATTGCCGTTGCCGTTATGAAAATGATACATAACTGTTACGTAACATTAACCAAAATGTTATGTAACGATTGTAATGTGTAACATTACAGTTACATAACCTGATGGTTGCAAATATGTTCCTATTTCCCACTGAAAGGAGTAACATTATTACATAACAATTGCCGTTGCCGTTATGAAAATGATACATAACTGTTACGTAACATTAACCAAAATGTTATGTAACGATTGTAATGTGTAACATTACAGTTACATAACCTGATGATTGCAAATAGGTTCCTATTTCCCACTGATAGGAGTACCATTGTTACATAACAATTGCCGTTGCCGTTATAAAAATTATACATAACTGTTACGTAACATTAACCAAAATGTTATGTAACGATTGTAATGTGTAACATTACAGTTACATAACCTGATGGTTGCAAATAGGTTCCTATTTCCCACTCATAGGAGAAACATTGTTACATAACAATGTTACATTGCCGTTATGAAAATGAAACATAACTGTTACGTAACATTAACCAAAATGTTATGTAACGATTGTAATGTGTAACATTACAGTTACATAACCTGATGATTGCAAATAGGTTCCTATTTTCCACTGATAGGAGTAACATTGTTACATAACAATTGCCGTTTCCGTTATGAAAATGATACATAACTGTTACGTAACATTAACCAAAATGTTATGTAACGATTGTAATGTGTAATGTGTAACTGTATTACATAACCTGATGGTTGCAAATAGGTAACAATGTTACGTTGCCGTTACATTTTCGCAATCGAACTTATGTAACATAAGATAGCCTTTACGGTTATGTAACATTGTTACGTTGCAACGTTATTATGCTCGACATAAGAAAGTTCCTTTAGTTGAACGCTAAAGCGTATCAAATGATACATAATATCGTATTCTGACTTTCCCATAATCAGGCAGACTGTTTGAGGTCCAATGACAAATGGGCATGGTGCGCTGTCTTAACTTCGTTTATATACCTAATCAAGGTGGTAACACGAGCGAGATGTAACTGTTACGTAACAAACTTATTACAATATTATTGCAATGTTACGTTACTGTTATATTGCATATTGGTAATTTTGTTATATTACAATAGTTTCACAATGTTACGTTGCTGTTATATTGCATATTGGTAATTTTGTTATATTACAATAGTTTCACAATGTTACGTTGCTGTTATATTGCTTATAGGTAATTTTGTTACATTACAATAGTTTCACAATGTTACATTGTTGTTAAATTGCTTATTGGTAATTTTGTTACATTACAATAGTATCGCAATGTTACGTTATTGTTATATTGCATATTGGTTAACTTGGGACGGTAACAATGTTACCATTATTTTAGGTAACTGTTGCGTTGCATTTTAGTAACATCGTTACATTGCAGTGTTACTCCTATGTTGCATAACGGCATTACTGTTACGTTAAATGTTGACCGGGCCATTTCAATATTTAAACCAATCGGGTTTTAAATTATTATTATAATAACATTTAAAATTGGTAAAAAGTGAGGTTAATAATTTGACAGATGTCAGATTTTATTAAATTATTTTTGAAAATCATTTAATTATCTACTTATTGAAGTATATAAAGCATAGTATTGCAATCGAGATTATGCGAATTAATTATACTCTCGGATGATTTAAGTCTCTTTGCTGACAGAAAAACAATTAAACGTCGGGTTTCCTAACTATTCACTAATATAACATATTTTAAAAGACAATTTAATTTGGAACATTAACAAATCCCTATTCTCCGAGCGTCCGGCTCCAACAGAGCGTCCGTATACGGACGCTCGGTTGTTTTGCTACAGAAACGGCCTATAGGATACCGTAACTGTTTAAAGAACACATTTTGTCTGGACGCCCAGATAATAGTAAAACGGTTTTTTTGTATACATTTTGTATATTATTAGTTGAACGCGTTCACCGCTAGAGGCGGGAGTCGCGCAATACGTATATTCTTTAGGGAGTATATTTACTTTCAAATCGTCGATTTCTGGGCGTCCTTTCGGTTCGCGACCCTTGGCAACGCTGTATTCACAATAATTCACAGGATTTCTTTATTCGTAACGATTCGGTGCATTAAGAGTTACTTTTTAACTTATTGTATCTGTACGTTCTACGTCAGTGCCTTGTATTCTTACTATGTAATATATTATTATGTATTTTATTATTTATTTATTTCAATGTTAACTTGTCAAAAATATTTCTGTAAACATAATGTGGCCAATAAAGATTATTATTTTAAATGTTGAAAAGTGTTGGGTTGCGTGTGGGGTTGGATATTGGGTTTTGTTGGTTTATTTTAATTTTAATACTTTATTTATCATATATTTTATATTTTGTAATTTTTCCTTTGAGAATTTTTTGCCTTAAGAAATTTTTGTATCGAAGACATTTTTGCGAGAGAAATTTTTGCCATGAGAATTTATTCCTTGGTTATTTTTCCTTTGAGAAATTTTTACTGAGAAATTATTTTTGAGAAAATAAGACTGGGAGCCATAGTACACCCCATATATTTATATATATGGGGTGTTTTATTGAATAAATATAAAATTTTTATTTTCTGAACCATACAGTTTCAATTTTTTTTTAGTAATCACACATTGTAGATATTACTTGGTATAAAATTTGTCATTTTATATCATTTTTGATAGGCCATGAAATGTTAAGTTAAAATAACATAAGGGAAAATGCGTCAAACGACGTCAAACTTGTCACATAATATTTAAATTAAGTGACGTGTTTCGTATAGTAGTTAGCTTATTATATCTACCACAATAACTAATTAAAAAAAATAATAATTTTAAAACACAATTTTATTCTGTACAGGGTTATCCCTTTTAAATTTTTTATTTTAGTTTCTCAAAAATTTTAAAAGTATGGTTGTTACTGGAAAATACTTGCTACGTATAGAAAAAATTGGAAAGTTGATCAGTATACCTACAGGGAAAAACAAAAAGTAAATATTTTTTCAATGGATCACCCTATACATAAATTTATTTTCCGATCCCTTGTAAAATTCTAACTATAATTTATTTAATATACCATATACCTAAATTCAACCATTTCTAAAGTATTTAAATTATTTTTAAAATAATAAGTTAAAATAGTTTAGTCTTTTTCTGTCTCAGTACGGCATTTTTACTCACTTAACTATTAATATTGATATACTGTCACCATAGTTATTTATTTTTAATTAACATTTTGTTATCCTGAGGCTTCTTGATTTGTAACAATTTAAAAAAATATTTGATGATAACGTTTTAACTGCAAATATTTTAGAAACGGTTGAATTTAGGTATATGGTATGTTATATGAAATATGCTTTGAATTTCTTTCTAAAATTTCTAAATATTTTTTTTGGTATAGGAGCCTCCTATTAGGAGGTATTACGAATTACATTTTGGAGCAATTAAATTTAAAGATACTATATTTAAATAAAATTGTCAAAAATAACTAATTATAAGTCATATTTGACTAATTGTCATAGCGAAAAAGTAGTCACTAATAATTAGTCAAATTCTACTGAATGAAATAGACAAATTAGTAGATTACAATTTAAAAAAATTCTAACCCAGCCGGGGTTTGAACTCGGGTCTGTCAAACCAATGAGCCATCAGTCACTTTTATAAAAATAGTTTTATCTGTCTATAAATATTGTGCATATTTTAAAGTTTAATATATTTTTTGTGTTGCTGTTTTGAGCTAAACTTTTTATATCTTTGTTTGTTTTTAAGGGTCATTTAACCATGGAGCCTATATGCATTTAACTCAAACAATAATTTGTTGTTGGCCGCAAACGATTGAAGAAATTAGTTACATTTAACTCTCAGAAATAGTCAAAGGGGGTGACTTATCTTAAATTGGTCAAACTTTAACTATTTAAGTAGTTAAAAATAACTATTTAAGTAGTTAAACATATTTTTTTCAAAATGAAAACGACTATTTTATTATAATAACTATAGTTAAAAATGCTGGTAGGTACTACTTCAAATAGTAGAATTTCATATTTCATTTTAAGAGAGTAGGTACATGTTTTTTTCTAAAACCGAGTTAACGTTGTGTTTTATAAGTACTGGACAGAGCTGTTCCGAGTACAACAAAAAAGTACTTGAGTAAAAGTACAAAGTACAAAGAAAATAAAAAAGTACTCAAGAGTAAAGTACAAAGTACTTTTTCTAAAAACTTTTAAAATGTAATTTATGTCAGTATCTAGCAAAAAAAATTGTTAAAAGTTAAACCAAACAAAATATCAGGTTTAGGTCACTTAAAAGTAGTGGGTCATAAAACAATATTTTTAATTTAAAAAATTAGTAGAAATAAAATACATAAAAAATATGTATTTTAAAAACTAATTAGCTAATAATAAGTTCTGCGCAAACAAAATTTAAATTGATGTTTTCGAAAAAAGTTTAAGTGGTACACTGCAGTTTATTGACAAATTTGAAATTTTTAAAAATACAAATATTACAGATTTTATACCATTTTCAATTTTTATTTCTTTTAGTAAAATATAAAATTAAAATCGTATAAAATCTGTAATACTTAATTTTTTTTAAATAATAAAATGTAACGATAAACTATAGTAAATAATAAATTGGAGCACTTAAATTTAAATTATCGTTATTGGGGAAGAGGAAAAAATATATACCTTTTTTTTAAACAATTTAAATTCTTCTTGAGCGAGGATTTATTCCGAATATTGCCGAACCGCTAAAGAATTATAATTATGGCGGTATATTTGAATATGTAGTGCCACTACAGTAGTGGTTATGTTAACTTAACAAGTACTCGAGTACAACAAAATAACTAAAATTTTTGGCATAGTCATGAAATACATCTCCGAGTTTCCATGTATTTATTTTGAAATCCGTTAAACACTTCCTTACTTTTTTTAAATGTCATTTTTGACACATGTCATTAAAAATTGAACAAATGTATCAATTCTTTCCCGTATTATCTGTTTAAAACCCGTCCACAACATCCTCATTCACTTTTCAGTTCCTCATTTAATTTTTTCTTATAATTTTATTTCATTTATATATTTTATCCGCCTACCTTTTATGCATATTTATAACGTTTCCTTTTCTTTCAAGTCCATTAGATAGACAAACAATTATTGTCTTGATCCACTAATTTAAATAATGTGTCTTGATCCTATTAGAACTAGCTAACTATGCTACGCGAAATTAAAGAGTTTAGTTATTAAATACACTACCAAATCTGACAACATCGCCGGACGCTCAGAAATCGACAGAATAAAAGCAAAATATACAAGCGGACGCTAGGTAGTGGCAATATAAAAGATTTGCTGTATTTTTTGGACGCTTAGAGGCGGTTTTATGTAAGGACGCTTGGAAATCTGTAGTTTAAAAAGTCAAAAATCAAAATGGTCAAAATTTGAAGTCAAATGACCCCCAACGACATCTACTATTAAAAGATTAAAAATATTCACTCGGTAATATAGTATTTATTTGAAAAACATGGGGTGGACGCTCAGAAGAGGAATCGTGAAAGGACGCCGGGAAGATAGCAAGATGTATATATATATATATATATTTGTATATATTGTAAAGGTTCCGTAAAAAATACCCCTTTATAAATTTATAACAATAATAATAATAGATGTATTACCCAAAAACAAAAAAGTACAAGAAAAAAAAAGATACATATAATACAAAGTGAAAAAGTTGGGTAAAAGGAGAATTGCTCAGATTTCCAAATAAATTGGAATCTGCTCTTCCGCAGTCCCCTGCAAGACAAATAAAATAATTATAATTATTAACATCCCAAAAAACTGTAAATATATTATTAAACTAAATATAAAGTAAGTATATAAACATAATAATAAGGAAAAACAAAATTACAAAAATGCTGTTTTAAGATCACTGGCTCCGTAATAATAAACTTTTTAGATTGTACTTGTAGGTATTGACAGAAGCATCAAAATCGTAAATGTTGTAGGTATTAACCAACTTGCATATGTTGTATGAAAATTAACGTTTGTAGATCTCTTTTTTATGCTTAGGCACATCTAAAATAAATTTTCTTCTTATATTTAAATTGTGTATGTCTGTTCTAAACCTGATTTTGTCCAAACAAATATGCTGTTTTTTTATATTTTAATATGTTGTAATAAAAGCAACACATATGTAATGTTCTCCTGTTTATCATAGACAACCACCCAGCTTCCAAAAGTTTATGACTGATATGCTCTCTTCTTCTAACACCAAAAATTGGCCTTAAACAAGCGTTTTAAAGGATTTGCAGTCTTTTAATGTCAACACTGTCTAGATTAGGTCCATATACAACGTCACAGTAGTTGCTATGGCTTAATACCAGTGAGTCGGACAGAATTTTTTTTTGTTTTGAAATTTAAGTAGTGTCTATGTGGATAGATCATTTTTAAGCTTCCATAACTCTTTTTAAAAATGGTGTTAACATGGAGATTAAAACGCAGTTTGCTGTCCAACATAAGACCAAGGTTCTTAGCATTACATACAAGTTTAAGATCCATGTCTCCTAATTTAATTTTCAGGTTACTAGCGATAAAAGGACGCATGGAATCATTAGCAAATACTAAGACAGAGGATTTGTCAGGATTAACATTCATAACATTTATAATTTATTACAATACATTTTTATAAATATATTTTATTTTTCTAATTTTAAAATAGGATTATGTTTTAAAATTTATGTTTAAAGCAACAAAAATACAATTTAGGTAGGATATTAGCCAAGCAAATAATAGAGGTAGAAGGGAAATTACAACCTTTTCGGAATTTGCCTAAAAATCTTATGTCCAGATGGTACAAAAACGATGGTCCAGGTAGAAAAGCAAGAAAACAGGCTGTAACTCAATATAGTGTCTTGGCAACCTCCATAACTTAAAGCATCTTTCATTACGAGGCCTAAAATAAAGTATTCATGTAACCTTTATAAGTAACATTTGAATTTAAGCCAATCCCTCTAAGTTGGAGGCTCTAACTCAAATCCCCAAAGCACATAAAAACCTCAACAAGTAAAAATATGAACCTTTTTAAGTAAAAAAGCTATAACTCCAACTATTTCCCTCTAACTTTAACATAATTTTGAATAATTGCCTTTAATTATTCAATTAGGTATTGTGGCGAAATTTAATTTTTAGTAACAAAAAAATACTTTCGCTCACATACGCGGCAGCTCTCTTTATCGGGAGCGGGTGAGGGTACAGATGGTAAATAATTAAAAATGGGCGCCAGCCAAAAGTAACCTTTTGACAAGGGTAGGAGGGGTAAATGGGAAAGTGGTTCTTTTAACAATAAAAAAATTTAATGAATTTAGTTTCACAAAACTCTATTCTCTTTATTTTCAATAGAAAACAAAAGTTAATCATTTAACCTGTTTGCTGCAGTAAAATTACCCAATTGCAATAACATAAACAAGTGTTGTCAACACCAAAAAAAAATTAAGTATATAAAAAAATAAAATAAATACCTTCCACGTGAATGGTTTACAGTAAGTAAAATGTTGTAAATTCTAAACCTGGTGTTGGTTAACTTGCTTAGACTAACTTTCTTGTTCCAGCCAAACAGGAATGGACAATGTTTAAATGCCCCGGGTGGGCCTCGTCCACATAAATACGTTAACAGCAACAACTCTGGTCACACAAACAGACACAGCAAGGCAGGAAATAACGTAGTAGGACACAGTGCAGCAGGACACGACGTAGTAGGACACAGTGCAGCAGGACACGACTTGGTAGGTATTTCTCCACAAATGACCCTTGTAACCTCAAATTTGGTCTCCAATAATATTGATTATTTCTGTTTTAGCGATAAAGTTCTATGATAGATAGATGTATGCCCAACTAGGCTTGCTAATGAATGAATAATACAAACAGAGAGCAAAGAAGGCCTAAAAGAGAAGTATCACTTAGCATGTTTTCGAAAACACAGGAAAATCCGTTATAATAACAAAAATATAATTTACCTTGGATGTCAGATGGCCTTAAAGTATTAATGGTGATTTATTTAGTTAATTTTATTAAACGATGGTCGAAACTAAAGCATATTATTTGGTTCTCCCTTTCTACGCTACCAAAAGCTTCGACCCAAAAATCACAATGGCCTCCTTGACCGGAAGTTCTGTCAAAAATCCCTTAATCAAATCTAATTGGCCGACCAATATTTATAAAAAACTTAAATATGGTAAGTTAACTTTAATAATTAATTACCTAAATATGATACTTAATAGCTTTTTCCTGTATTTTGCAGCTCAACAGAGGTTCCCAAAACGGTTTATTTAATATACTTTGGATATTTCTAATAACTATGAAAATAAACATTGTTTATAACCTCCAAGTCGTGTTTACCATGCCACAATAACAAACCAAGTCGTGTTTACAATACCTAACTGCATGTAATAATTGTCCGCAACAAAAATAGATTGCATGTTAACCTGGTTGCCTAATGGTAATTCGAATAAATTAATTTTAAAACAATTTTTCATTTTTATTTACTGTTTAAACACTAAAAACCCGTTACATACCCCCTGTTCTTACTAAAAAAATATTTTTATTATTAAAATATTTTTTTTTTTAAATTAAGAAACCAAATACCCTTCCACCAGTTTTGCGAAAGTCACCATGGACCTGCATCACTATTAGAATAAACCAAAATAAATCATTCACTATCATTACCGTTACTTTCACTCGAGTCAAAATCAGGAACAGGACCTTTATAAGGTTTTAAATCCTTTACATGCCAGCGACCCAAAACATTTCCGGTTAAATCTTCTAAGACATACACTAGAGGCGACACAATAGTTTTAACCTTGCAAGCAACATACTTGGGGGCTAGTTTGGCGGCAAAATGCGCGGAACCTTTTGATAATACATAATTGCGCTTCCAGATCATATTTCCAACGTGGTACGAATCTGGCTGACGTTTTCGCATATTATAATAACGTGCATTTCGGTTATAAGCTTCTTTTAAGCGTTGCCTGATATCCAAATATAGAGCAGGGAGGTTTTCTATTTGGTTTGCATAAGCGTTGCGGTCAATGTTTTCTAAATCAACGGTGTTGTCCACATCTCCATAGTAGTCTCCTCGTGCCGTAACGTACCTACCAAAGTTTAAGAATGATGGGCTCATTCCTGTCACTTCATGTGTAGCAGTCCTAATTGCAAACCCAATCTTGTGGATTACTTCATCCCAATTCCGGTGATCATGATCGTCAATGTACGACCTTATAACAGCACCCACCACTCTATTTATCCTCTCTACAGCGTTACTTTGCGCATGATACCGTAAATTATAGAATGGCTTGCATTTATAGTTCTCCAAAAAAAGTCGAAAAGTATTACTGGTGAATACTGTAGCGTTATCACACATAACGAATTGTGGGGTTCCAAATATTAAAAATACCTGTTCTTCCAAAAATTTAATTATTTTAGGTGCACTTATTTCAGAAAGAGGGTGTAGCAACGTAAACTTCGAAAAGTAATCCGAAACGACTAAAAGGTGAACATTACCTTTCCTACTTCTAGGGAGAGGTCCCATCGTGTCTATTGAAATAGCTTGCCACGGATATTTTACTTTTTTTGGTTGCCCCATTAAACCAGGTCGCATAGTGTTTGCTATTTTTTGAGCGTTACAAGTTTCGCATGTTCCAACATATTTTTTAACGTCCTTTAACATTTTTGGCCAATAGTACAAATCACGAATTCTATTTAAAGTTTTAAAAATTCCTAGATGACCAGCTTCAGGCTCATTATGATTTTCTTCCAATACATCTTTTTTTCTCGACTTTGGAATTACAATCTTCCATTCTGGCAAGTTCGTCTGAAACCCAAAGTCATGAGAAACATGTTTTAACAAAATTCCATTTTCGATTTTCCAGTCAGGATACTGCTCAGGTGTCTGTCTAACTTTTTCGAACAAACCAAAGTACCATGTATCACCTTCAAAATCGTTTGGTATAACTTCAACTATACCTATCTCCACCGGAGCGCGCGACAACGCATCGGGAACCACATTCAGAGCCCCTTTTCTATGAACAATTTCTATATCAAATTGTAGAAGACGCATAGCCCATCTAGCTAACCGTCCTGCAGGATTTTTTTAATTTGTTAACCACAAGAGACTGTGGTGGTCTGTTATCACAGTAAAATGTGCCCCTTCTATATAAGGTCTAAATTTGTCCACCGCAAACAACACCGCCAAACATTCTTTTTCTGTGACAGAAAATTTCTTTTCGCTTTCAGATAATGTTCTCGAAGCAAAAGCTATAACGACCTCGGCACCATCCTTATTTGTTTGAGTTAAAACGGCTCCCAAGCCAACCATACTAGCATCAGATTGTATGACAAAAGATTTAGAAAAGTCAGGAGTACTCAATACAGGAGCGGAAATGAGAGATTCCTTAATTGCCTCAAACGACTTTTCGGCTTCCAAGTTCCACTCGATTTTCTGAGATTTCTTTTTACCTTTAATTAGAGAGGTAAGGGGGGATGTCAACGAGGAGAAATTTTTCAGAAACCGACGGTACCATCCGCACATACCTAGAAATCTTTTTATTTCCGTCGCATTGGTGGGCTTCGGGAATTCCAACATTGCTCGAACTTTTTCAGGGTTGGTTCTCAAACCTTCTTTGTCAACTATGAACCCAAGATATTTCAAGGAAGGCTTACAAAAATCACATTTACCAAAATTAATTGTTAAATTAGCAGATCTTAAGCGATTGATTACTATATCAAGGACTTGCAAGTGTTTATCGAATGTTGGAGTGGCTACTATTATGTCATCCAAATAAACGAATACATAGGGATCTAGATCGTGACCCAGAATCGTATCCATCAACTTTTGTTGTGTTTGAGCCGCGTTACACAAGCCAAAAGGCATACGCACAAATTCGAAGAGACCCCTACCAGGTATAACAAAAGCAGTCTTTTCACAAGAGGACGGATCTAAGGGTATTTGTAAAAATGCTTGTTTTAAATCAATGCTACTTAGAAACTGGGAACCTGACAGTTTGTTTAATATGTGATCTACCAAAGGTAAGGGATATGCGCACTTTTTGGTTACAGAATTCAAGCGCCTGCCATCGAAACAGAATCTATACTCTTCCCTTACTCTTCTTAACAAGGAGTACCGGGCTAGCCCAAGGGCTGGAGGAGGGTCTGACAATACCTAAATCCAAAAAATTGTTCAATTCCTTGTATAAATGTTCAAGCATGTACGGCGACATTACATGATGGCGTTGTTTAATCGGCTCTGCCTCACCTGTATCAATTCTATGGCAAATTAAGCTAGTATGGCCCAATTCCTTTTTATTTAACTTTTGAAAACGGTTTACTAAAGCATCAAGCTGTTTCTTCTGGGTAGAATCCAGATCATCTCTACTATGGATAACGCTTATTCCGTCTGTTCCTGAAAGCGCTGAAACCGAATAGCCTAAACAATGTTCTCCATTTCCTATAGACCATTTATTTTCCTGAAAATCCAATTTAAGGCCAAACAACTGGAAAAAATCACTGCCAAGAATAATGCCATGTTGAAGTGAAGGGACAATAAAAAAATTACAATTCTTACGAGCACCGTCTACAGTGACTGGGACACTAACCGAACCAACAATATCCTGCTGCTTACCATCAGCAGTGGTTAAGATCGCACTTTTATTAACACTCATTCCAAGGTTAAACTTATCAATCAAATACAAACAATGCTTACCAATTACGCACCTATTAGCACCACTATCTACAAGAGCTACTAATTCCTAAAATTGAAATTTTAATGTAAGGACGGTTATCACATTTTATTGGGACAAATGACGGAGATATTTCAATTTTATTTTTATAAAAGTTCTTAACAAAAGCTAACCAATCACACCAATCTTCTCTTCTGAATTTTACATTGGCCTCTTTGGGAGTAGAAGAACGGTGGCCACTACGCCTTCTGAATTTTAGTTTTTTGAAGAATGTTGGAAAGGTTTGTCTTGGCAAACTTTACAATCTGGTTTCCTAACACCTAACTTACCACAGCCATAACATTTCAAGACAAGCGGCTTAGAGCACTGAAGTTTTGAATGTCCTTCTTCATCGCAATTCCAACATTTAAACGCAAATACCCTATTATACTGTTTGCTGTTAGGCTTGCTATGCGGTTGGAAGGTTCCATAAGCCAGATCAGGCTCTAAAATGTTTTCATTTTTCTGAGGAGGTGGTTGGTATTTGTCTTGGCTAATATGAGCATCTTCAATTGATCGACAAATTTTCTTTAGAGCTTCTATAGAATCAAATTCCATCAGGGCCAACAAGGGTGCAAAACTTGGTAATAAATTCTTCTTTATTTGCCTCATCTTTACTTCATCACTAGGCGAGTCACTTAATCTCGAGAATAAATTTTCCATGACTGGTATAAAAATTGAAACTTTTTCGTTTTTTCCTTGCGTTCGTGCCCGGATTTCGTCCGATAGTGCGTCATCGTATTCCGTAGGCAAAAAGTCTCTTTTCAGTGCTTCCACCAACATATCCCAATTGCGTACCTCTCCGCGAATCGACCTAAACCAAATAAGGGCAGATCCGGTAAATAAATCCGTCGCTGAATTATACAAGTCGGTTTTTGTTATATTCCTTGATAAACTCAATTCCTCAATTCTCTCCAAAAAGGATCCTAAGGAGTGACCTTTCATAGAGCCGTCAAACGAAATGTTCCATTTAAAAACTGGAATTTGTTTTCCTGTTGAGCTTGTTGGAGTCTGCGCGTCCATCGTGGTCGTAGTCCTAGTACTTTCAAATAAGAAGTTTCTGCTATTTTCCTCAGATTTTTCCGACAATTTATATTCAAAACATAACAACTCCATCATAAGTTCCTCTCTATAGTTGATATACTCTTCTACTTCCTTAGCTTTGACCTCATCTGATGGATCTTCTTCCCTTACTGTAAACCTTTCCAAACGTCCTCTAATATGATTAATTTTAGTACCTATGGATGCACATATTTCACTATCATATGACACTCTCTCAAGATCATGCATAATTTTTAATAACTCTGCTACGCTAATTGCTAACTCGTCCTTTTCGACTTTAAGATCTAATGATTTATTCTCATAAACTAAATTTAATTTTACGTCATTAACTAATTGTTGTTTTAAAGCCATTCTCTTAACTTTAATATCTGGTTTAATAGATAAACCGCGCAAGACCAATTCATAGTTAATCTCGTGTTCCAACAGATAATTGGGGTCCATGGTGACAAACAATATAGCAAACAAGGTATTGTAACCTCTACCATGAGACTAATAGTGATTTAACACGGTTTTGGCACAAACACACGACAGCTGTACGCCGGTGAGCACTAGGTTGTGGGTCAAGGCAAGACAATAGAGCACTGTGCGCCTAGGCGCCACTAAATTTTGGTTTATGGGATAAAATTTAGAAAATACCAAATAGGTGTATATGTGAAATGTAAACTAAAATAAAATTCAAAAATTAACCCCGTATTATTTAATTTGACAGTTGACAAATTAACAAGTTTATCAATTATCCATCATTAGATAATCAAAATACAAAATATACTCCCTGCTTATAAACTAAAGTCTTATTCTAACTTAATATCTACCCCTGTTAGATGATTCAATGATATAAACCGTGTTAAGTAAATGAAATGTCTCAATATTTAAAAAAATAAAGAAAATTTATATCATTAAATTCTCCAAAATTAAAATAAACTTAAACTTAAAATAAGGTGTGCACTATGCTCAACATAGTCACAACTTTGAATATTTTTAACACAAAATTAATAGGTTTTACCCCCTCCATTGGAATTAACAAAAAAATATATTTATCTAAATAGGTTTTACCCCCTCCATTTGGAATCACAAAAAAATATAGTTTAATTAGGTTTTACCCCCTCCGTTTGGAATCACAAAAAATATACTTTAATTAGGTTTCACCCCCTCCGATTGGAATCACAAAAAATATAGTCTAATTAGGTTTTACCCCCTCCGATTGGAATCAAAAAAAATATAGTCTAATTAGGTTTTACCCCCTCCGATTGGAATCACAAAAAAAATATAGTATACTTGCTATTGCGTTGTAATTTCATGTATTGTAGTCCTAGTGCTACGTAGTTCAACTATCGTCCAACTTAAATCCAAATGTGCACTCTTCGAGGGATTAGCTTATGCCTTGGAAATCTCTGGCTCTTATTAAAGAGGGCTTCTAAAAAAATCCTACTATGTGACTACAGTTTTGTGGACTTCAAATATTTGTTGCAATAATATATGCGGCACTAGGGTACAATTACAATAGATCGGCAACAGTATATTGGAATTATAATTCACACGATATTTTCGAGAAGGAAGATCTCTACGATAAGGATGATCCGGAAAATAGCGGTAATATCTTTAAAACGTCCTGATGATTAACGATAAAATTTTAGTTGATCACAACCCGCCATTCACCACTTTCGGTAGCCGGAAGAAGGCGGGGGAAAAAGTTAACTCTCGAATCTTCTCGAACGTACTTCGATCGAAAAACATAAGATGGCGCTTTACAACAAAATTAATTAATTATAACTTATTTAACAGAAATATTAAATTTTAACCGGATTAACCATTTACCAGCCCTCCAATAAATCTTCCAGGAAACAAAACTCAATAAAAGTTGAGAAGGGAAACGAAACAAAGAATTTGTAATACAGAAATATTTTGAACGAAAACAAATTTGGTAGCACCGTCAATGATTCTCGGCAATTAATGTTTGGCCCGCAACACATCAAAACAACAACCTCAGAGAGGGGTTTTATAATTATTATAATCTTAAAATCATTAAAAATAGATATTTCACAATAATAACAGTTAACTGCAATTGTTTTCGTTAGTACCATTTTACGTCAACAGATGACCTTGGCTTTAATTATTAAGTATTATAATTTATTATTTTTAAAATGCTACAGTATAGAAGAGTATTTAATATTTAACTTTATCTAATAGTTGATTATTACGCTGGGCAAGCAAAACATTATTTTTTTTTTATTTTTTTTTTTTTAAACAAATCCCAAATCTCTATTAGATTGACCCACTGTGCGCGATACGATTTCGGCAACCAAAATCAACACAAACAATCTAGGTTTGTATAAATGTATTCCACAAAGTATCAGAACTACCATTTACTGCTGCATAGATGTCTTTTATTTCATTTATTTATCTTTATTTTTTTTCTTGCTAAAAGAAACCAGGGTTGGGGAAAGTTTAAGGAATGACCCGGCGGGTATCCAGACTCCGACAAAGAGTGCAATTCTAAAATACAACAAAATCAAGCCCCACGTTGGGCGCCACATTTATGTGGCGAAATTTAATTTTTAGTAACAAAAAAATACTTTCGCTCACATACGCGGCAGCTCTCTTTATCGGGAGCGGGTGAGGGTACAGATGGTAAATAATTAAAAATGGGCGCCAGCCAAAAGTAACCTTTTGACAAGGGTAGGAGGGGTAAATGGGAAAGTGGTTCTTTTAACAATAAAAAAATTTAATGAATTTAGTTTTACAAAACTCTATTCTCTTTATTTTCAATAGAAAACAAAAGTTAATCATTTAACCTGTTTGCTGCAGTAAAATTACCCAATTGCAATAACATAAACAAGTGTTGTCAACACCAAAAAAAAAATTAAGTATATAAAAAAATAAAATAAATACCTTCCACGTGAATGGTTTACAGTAAGTAAAATGTTGTAAATTCTAAACCTGGTGTTGGTTAACTTGCTTAGACTAACTTTCTTGTTCCAGCCAAACAGGAATGGACAATGTTTAAATGCCCCGGGTGGGCCTCGTCCACATAAATACGTTAACAGCAACAACTCTGGTCACACAAACAGACACAGCAAGGCAGGAAATAACGTAGTAGGACACAGTGCAGCAGGACACGACGTAGTAGGACACAGTGCAGCAGGACACGACTTGGTAGGTATTTCTCCACAAATGACCCTTGTAACCTCAAATTTGGTCTCCAATAATATTGATTATTTCTGTTTTAGCGATAAAGTTCTATGATAGATAGATGTATGCCCAACTAGGCTTGCTAATGAATGAATAATACAAACAGAGAGCAAAGAAGGCCTAAAAGAGAAGTATCACTTAGCATGTTTTCGAAAACACAGGAAAATCCGTTATAATAACAAAAATATAATTTACCTTGGATGTCAGATGGCCTTAAAGTATTAATGGTGATTTATTTAGTTAATTTTATTAAACGATGGTCGAAACTAAAGCATATTATTTGGTTCTCCCTTTCTACGCTACCAAAAGCTTCGACCCAAAAATCACAATGGCCTCCTTGACCGGAAGTTCTGTCAAAAATCCCTTAATCAAATCTAATTGGCCGACCAATATTTATAAAAAACTGGTATGGTAAGTTAACTTTAATAATTAATTACCTAAATATGATACTTAATAGCTTTTTCCTGTATTTTGCAGCTCAACAGAGGTTCCCAAAACGGTTTATTTAATATACTTTGGATATTTCTAATAACTATGAAAATAAACATTGTTTATAACCTCCAAGCCGTGTTTACCATGCCACAATAACAAACCAAGTCGTGTTTACAATACCTAACTGCATGTAATAATTGTCCGCAACAAAAATAGATTGCATGTTAACCTGGTTGCCTAATGGTAATTCGAATAAATTAATTTTAAAACAATTTTTCATTTTTATTTACTGTTTAAACACTAAAAACCCGTTACAGTATAAAGCAACATAAAAAGGCACGTTGATAATAGTAAATTAGTAATTCGTTTTATTTGTAATCAAGCATTTCGATTTGTTAAACGTGTGTGTGGTTTATTCCCTTTTTTTCAATACAACACAATTATTCACAGTTTTACACTTTTAAGACACTTATAGCATTTGCAACCCCACATAAAATAAAGAACCAGAAATAAGAAACCATAATAAACTTGTGTTTTGAAGGCCCAACTTGATTCAAGTAACTTGAAGGCTAAAATTAAATAAAAATGTGTAAAAAACTAGGTACATAATTGTAAAATGCGTCGTATTACCTGATTTTTATGAGTATGAGTATGGGGACGTATGGCAGGCCCCATCGATATCACCTTACACTAATCTCCCAGGGTTATTTTACCACCTTTTCATTCTCCTACGTATCCCACACTGCATAGCATTACCTGTGTTTGTTGGATCCGCATTTATACGCCGGCTGGTAGATCTACCATACCGAAGGGCAAGAATCGGTGATAGCAAATCGGAAACTCACACTGACCTTGTGGGAAAGGAGATGGTCCGAGATACAGGGAAAGGCGAAATGGACAAAAAAGGTCATTCCCTCGGTAACACTATGGTTCAGGAGAAAGCACGGAGAGGTGGATTTTCACATGACGCAGTTCGGGTCACGGCTATTTCGGGAAGTTCCTCCACAAGATCAAAAAAGAACGCACGCTCTTGCACTGCCCGAAGTTGCAGGAACTGAGATCGACGACAGAGGGAAAGACGGGAGTATTGAATGCAAACAACATCTGCGCTAAAATGCTCCAAAGCGAAGAAAACTGGACGGGCATCTCTAACCTAATTAAGAAGATCCTAACAATCAAGTCGGAATATGAAAGAGAAAGGGAACAGAACAGATGAACAGCACCCATGATATACTCGAAGTGATGTCTCCACGACAGTTCCGAGCCACGGGGAAGGAAGGAGGTTTTTAGTGGGTATTATTGAACACCAAGTCCCACACTACCAGAGGCGGCAACACTCAAGCCCTCTGGTGTGCGTAAAAGCATTTTCCTCCTTCAAAAAAAAAAAAAAGATCTACTCTGGGAGATCGTGGATGGCAATGTCGATGGTTAAGGCCACTCCCAGATTTTTGTCCAGTTTAGGCTAGTGAAGAGCGGGAGAAGAAGGGTAAATGTTGGTTTTTGGAGGACATTGAACTGACCCAAAACTAAGTACAATCCGGAATCCTTCTCAACCGGGGCTTTAGTAATAACCCCATTCAATTGTGTTTCATTAATAGGGGTAGAAGTGTTAGTAAGCTGCAAGAACCTGTGCTTGTTGGTGTCCTTTTGAACGTCTCTGCCCGAGTCGGTTTCCAGTTCCTGGTAACCGCTTTAGAATTGCTTGCCCCCCCCCCCGTGAGATACTGAATCCTGTCTTCAGTACCGAAGTGTTGACGGCCGCGACCCGCCGTAAGTGAACCCCTCCTGCCGAGCACCGACTACCGACTATGTATCTTCTTTGTTTATTATTTGTATTAGTGTATTAACCGTTTACCATTTAAATTTAGTTCTTTGCATTCTTACTTTATTGTTAATTTAATTTAAATTAATTTACAAACATTAATATACAAATAGATGAAGCCGGCCCTGTAGTGTACGTAATTGGAATACGGCCCTATTGGCAGTCTTGGCTTTTCTTATTAAACAATTAAGTAATTGTTTTTTTTTTAATTTACTGCTTCTACCATTTGTTTTCTTATACTCGCAGTTTGTTTATTTAAGCAAAGATTAGAAAATGGTTTGCTTACTTAAATAAGATTTATGTGTTTATTAAGTACTACTTGTCACGTCCTATATGACAGAGAGTACCTTCGAATTTGCTTTACTTTACTCTACTTTACTTTACTTTGGTCTATTTAATGTAGTGTTCGTTAACCCTGTTCAACTCTTTTATTCTTTCTTGTTGATTCTAAGGATTTAACTTGGGAAGGCATAAACACACCCGTAGACTCGGTGAATTCTTATTTACGCAATTAGCGACGTGCAATATTAACCCATTATTGCCGGAATGATTTTTTTTTCAATTTTTGTTATTTTTTTCGGTAATCTTGTTAAATACACTCTTATATAGCTTTTTGTATCAGTCAAATATTTTTTAAATTTTTTTAATGGAAATACGAACAGTGTCATATATGGCACGCTAGGCATATAGGGTATGTGAAAATATGGTATAAACGTAATTGATGCAAAACATTTTATTATTAAAAATACATTAGAAAATGTCAAGAACAAATTAACAATTTATTGTCGGTAAAATTCTGCGAGACAAGAAATACACAATCCCACATTGCACTTGTTGCATTGCGTTCGAACTGCACTTGTTTGAGCAGTATGGGCGACACCCGCACGTCGACGCAGTCTCCTCTGTGGTACATACTCAATAATGATCAATATGATCAAATTGTATGTTCTCATGAACTCTACTTTGTTGGGATGCAGCTGAGGGACGACCAGCACTCTTGGGTGGCATCTGTTATTTGCTTAAATACCATTGAGCTATTTCTTTGCGGAACTGAAGTTGGGAGATTTTACGTCCTGTGATTTTTGCCAATATCCATGCATTTTGTATGCTCACGTCTACTAGCCATGTAAAGATAGACCACCACCATTTCTTCCCCTAACACCTATTCTGTAAACGTTTACGTTTGCGTCCATCTGATCTGTGCCTTCCATGAAATTATTATATTTGGTAATACAGTCTGGTCGTGGAATTTCAACTCGTTTCTTTTCCGCAGCGGAATATCTTTGGGCAGTTGATACTGAATGTATTCCATTAACGTTTGATGCCACTGTTACAACGGAGTTATCTTTCCATCTATTTAGTTACTAAAATGGAATCCTTTTTTGCCAAAGCATACTCAAATGTTCCACGATTAGTTGTTTTTTCCTTCATTTGTTTGACTGAACGAATAGGACAGTTTTTCGGGACAAGATTTTCTCGTACGGTACCTGTAGCACCATAATTTCTCGTTTTCATGTACACTAAGAGATTCATTAAAGTAAATAAGTTGTCAACGTAAAATCGAAACGGAAGGACCCATTTCATTGATTAGTTGAATCAAGGGCGCCGTAGCTTTTCCATATTCCTTCTGGTCGTCTTCATTAGATTTGGCCGATGCACCCTGATAAACGTTAAAATTGATTAAATATCCATTTTTAGTGTTGATACACCAGACTTTGTATCCAAAGCGAATGGGTTTGCCCTGAGTATACTGCTTGCAGCCATGAGGGCCAAAATACTCAATCATACTTTCATCATAATCAATCTCTCTTTCAGGGACAAAATTTCGTATGAAGCGCTCTTTTAGCAGGTCCATTAGAGGCCTAAGCTTGGTCATCTTTGTCTAGCTTTGTATTGTCAGCACAGTGTAAAAATCTCATGATCTGCTCAAAACGATCACGACGCATGGCCTTGTAAACCATTATGTTTATAAGATCTTCTTCACTATCCCAAAACATCCTTCTGGATGGACAAGGACAATGACCCGAAACCATTAGAATCGCCAGAAAACAACGCATTTCTTCATTCGTTATTTTAGGATCTGGGCAATTCATAAATAATGCATACTTTGTTGATTCTGTGGTAATAAGGTCTATTACTTCATCCAGAAACAGCTCCAAAATATCAAAGGCAGTCATATTACGAAATTTTGAAAAATCTTGCTATGGAAAAATATTGCTTGCCGTTTTGGTTATATCTTTATTATTCTGCCACTTAAACCGCCACTTCTGTTGTGGTTTTTTAGTAGTTTTCTTGACAGGTGTTTTTCGTATGGCTTTTCGATTCGTCTTTTTCATGTTTCCGATTTTTTTGTTGGCTTTTGCCGTGGTGCTTCTGCTTGCAACAAAATAATGTACCAATGGTAAATCCATTTCTTCGTCCGACTCTTCCCCTTCCTCAGGTGTAGAAATACCTTTTTTATCCTCTACTTTTTCATCGCTTTTACTATTTTCGTTTCCTACTCCATCTTTACTTCCTTTGATTTCCACTCCTACTCCCTGTTGATTTTCATAATCTTCTTCGTCTTATGTCAATCCATTCATATTTATCACAGTATTCTCTGGGTCAAAAAACTCTTCTAATTTACTTCCTATCCTTCTCCCACTCGTTGTTTTTCCCTCTGCTCGCGCTTGAAGTTGTCTACCAGATAAGTTGTTCAGTAAACCTCCACCATCCTCGTCGGCGAAGTCTTCTTCAGAGGCGTCATCTTCCCACAACGCTTCCCACTCAAATAAATCAGCAATGTCTTTAACCGTGTAACTATAATAATAATAATAATATTTATTGGATTAAAAATTTTAAATTTACTTACCTACCTACCTAAGTTTATAAATGTACCAATACACGCAAAGTAAATGTTAATGTGCGGGCAAGGAAATAAATATAACAGATAGATATATTAAAATTATTACAAAAAACATACCACAACAACAATAAAATATGTGTGAACTATAGGACAAACAAACCTTTTAAGCCTAGCGGGCCTTATATGGCATGCATACTGTGTCGTAGACAGGTATTAAACACATCAGGTAAACTGGTACTTTTGTTTCCACATTTGTTGTAATGTTATTTAGTAAACTCAGTGGGGGGGGCCAAATATAAAGACTTTTTTAACGAAATTTGTACTAACCTTTGCTTTGATCAAACCGTAACTTTTCTGCAACTAAACATAACCTTAACACCAACAGCGTTTGAGACAGTTGACAGACCAAAATAGAGCATCGATCACATAGGCAACCTTTCAAGCTACTCAGAAACGCAAAAAGCATAACGCTTGGCCATCGTTCCGTACAAATACAAATTTTTAAAATTAGGCTAATTTGTTGTGCTTTATATGGCACGCTAGGTAATAATGGGTTAAAAAACTTATCTGAATATCGCATATGTCTCTTCCAGGTTCATGCCGCGGTGAACCACCTGTTCAGGTGGGTGGATCCATGATTCCGACAGGTAGGGTAGCAATTCACTTCACACTTTTAACTTTTAGATATATAGGTGTTAAATGCACTGCTTATGCACTGTATACTTGTTTATAGTTCAGAGCGGAGAAACGCACGTGTGACCCGTATGATGCACTGCGTCGTATTACCTGATTTTTGTTACAGGTATAAGGTTATGTCCATAGATAATAAATCATGTCAGCACAATATAACTAGGGACATGGTTGCCAACATAAAAATAATACTATTTATATGCAGCCAAGCCAAGCGAATTACCTTATACTTAGACAAAATAAATAAAAAAAACAATAAAATAAAGTAAAGAAAATAAAAAACATTAAATAATAATAATAATATTTCTTCATCAAAGGCCTCATATCTCATTCTGTGTAGGTATACCAGAGACACTTACTCAAACTTTCTTCCGGGGCAAAACAAACTACCAACCAAACTAAGCAAAAGTTACTGTTTTAACGGACACACTAACAAAAGGTAGATCAAGACCCCGAATATCGTTCATGTTGTCAATTATTTTATTTGCTGCAATCAAATTGGTTCCAAAAGCATTAGTTCCTGGATGTGATCCATACTTATGGCGAATGTTAAAAATATCAAACCAATCATTGAATGCCTTTAAAATATAATAGGCTTCCAACCAGTCTAGGCCGGGCAACAAGCCCTTATGCCCGCAATATTTTAAAGCCTTTGCTGCTGTGTTGGAAAAAATTTGTGCAGCAACGTTGCCGTGAAGATCCAATAGCCACTATATAAAATTGCGAAATTTTGTGCCCAACTTCAAAGATGTACCTTGCAAGGCCGCTAATTTTAGGAATATTTCCTTGCAGATAAATTTTCCATTGTAGTGGAAACCATTATAAAGTAAATGGTTTCGGGCCAGTTTAATTAAATGAGGGGAATCGGCAAAAATATGTATTTTTTATCGTCATGGTAGAAGAATCAGTTACCTAAATAAAGAAGTAAATAATCATATATAAATAAAGAAAGGGTGACGCATATGCAGAGTTGTACAATTTTTAATTACAATTTAATGCATTTTATCAATCCAATGAAAAAATCGTTTTATTCAATTTTATTATTAAAAAAATGTTTTAATGAAAACATGCGTTTTATGCAATGAAAAAATAGTATTAACAGAATTACCTGGCAGTTATGAAACTAAATTGCCTGAAATTCAATTAAAAAAATGGAATCCAATTAAAAAAACGGTTAACCTAATAAAAAAACTACTATTTACTGTATAACTTATGTTAAACCTATCTAATTCAAGTGTATTAATTGTAGAGTCCCCTGAGGATATCCTAATCCAAAACCGGCCGGAAACTTCAAATAAAAACAAAAAAGCAGGGAAGAGCATGATTACTTCTACTATAAAATATTTCATTTGCTATAATGGCAAATAAAATTTAAAAAAAATAAAAGTTGTTAATTCAAATAAATGAGAACTGAAAAGTAATACTGTAATACTACAGTGCTTTTAAATATGTCGTATGATTCATTGGAAGCTTTATTTCCAGTCCGCATGTATTCGCCGTCGCATACAAGCAATCATTTTGAAAGGTAACAGTGGGTTTATTTTTAAATCATAACGGCAGCACACTGTCCGTGCCTGTAGCGAATAATAAAACATCTTCCAAAGATACTTCGCTGTCGCCATCTAAAAATTCAAAATTATGTTTCTAAATCACTATAATTTAAAGCAAAAACCACAATACTTTTACCTTATTACAATCCTGTAGAAAATCTCTCCAAAATAATATTATTTTGTTCTCTAGTTGACGTGATAAATTTTGCACAGAATAGACAACGGTGAATAATTTATTTAATACAGTTACTGTGAGGCAAGTCTTGTTTTCGCATATTTTAAAATAAGCTTGAATATTGTCTCATTACATCCTTTCAGTTAAGGCTGGTCTTACAAGATCATATGCATAGAACTTAACAAGATATGTAAATAAACAAGATTTAATATTAACCATTCAACCTTTTAAAACCTGACTTTTTTTAGTAAAAAAAAATTATTTAATAATATTTTCCCTTATTTTCAGGTCTTAATAAGTGATAAAAACAGCTTATATTAACTTTTTTAAACTTTTCGAAAAAAAATTCTAAATTCAAAATTGTACACATAATAGTTTGTAACGTGCAAATTACGCCTACCTTAAATTTTTAGGATTTTTGTATTAAATTGTCTTTATTTTGTATACGTTTCGTTAATAGGTCTGTGCTTTAAGAAAATCTTGCATAATTCGTACCTCTTCAACCATATTTTCAGTGGAACTTAGATATTTTTGAATATTTAAGTGAATGTTTACTTTTACTGTCAAGATAGCGACTTTGATCAGCTGTTCGGTTGGTAACCCCACTTTGCAGTGGTGCCAACGTGATTTTGAATATTCAAAATAAAGTAAAGGGGATTAGTCATGCTATTTATTTCTTTATTTCTTAATAATAATAAATTAATGACAGTGTTATTTTATTGTACTATATTTAACTTTAAGATCGGTAATTTAAATAAATTGAATTCTCTATTGGTTTTGTCAGATTTTCAGTGTATTCCTTCAAGTGTTATCATTGGCAGTTTAAATAATGCGCCAACAATTTTCTTAAAAAAAAAAGAAGAGCCACTTTAATTGCGGTGACACTCACTCGATTTCCGGTTCAAGAAGTGGTTGGTTAAGCTAGGGGTTTGATTTACAAAAACTTTCATCTTTAAATATTTGTGCTAAAATTACCCATCCTTCTGGGGAAATTAGATGAATGGTTTTACAAGTGATTTCTAGTACTTTGTAATAGTTATTTTGGTTATCAAGAAATCTAGCCAATTTTTTTGGGATAGAAAATCACTCTTTGCTGCCAATAATCCAACGAGCCTACAAGAATTGTATTTATTTAGAATAACCCTTCGTTGTCAGTGAAGGTAAGATTTTCTTATAACCATATGGTTAAATTACTTGTCTGTGTTCGTATTTGTTCGTAAAGGGTGTACAAACCTTTTAATGGTAATATATTTATTTTAGGGTTTTTATATGCTACGTATTTATTTGCATTTTTGATTGGAATTCTTTGTGTTTTATTTTGGTACATGGTTTTAAAATTGTATTGTTCCGTACTGTCCTTTTGAGCTTCAAGTTTTGTTGTTACTGCGTACCAATTATGTTAAAGAATTTCCACGAATATGCTGACTGAAACCCAACCTGCAGACTCAGCATACGAACATATAAAAGTACTTGTTATACACAATTTTAAACACTCTTTGATTTACTGTAAAGCTATAAACAATAAAAATAATTTTTTAAAAACTCGTTTGTGATTTCCGAAAATATAATTGGCGCAGTCGTTGTGGGATTGGTGCGAACGATTTTCGATTATAGTAAACCTGTGCGTAGGACTTTTGTTTTCAAAAATCGGTGTGTTTCAACACTTTAAAGTGCCAACGAACCAAGAACTTTCCCAAAACAGTGAACAACCGGTCCGGAATTGACTTTCATTGTGGTGCAAGTTCTAAGGAAGAAAACGAAGTTTCTAGAAAAGGAGCGACTTCCAGGCAAAACGACCAGGACCTCCAGAGTATGTTGCTATTGTTTTGGTAAGTCATAGATGTCAACCAATTTTACTAATTCAGACTCGAATAATTCAAGTCACTCAAATCATTCTCGATCAAGATCACCCCTTGTGCGTAGTAACGTAAATTTTCAAATTAATAATTCTTTAAATTTAAATCCAGAAATGTCTGACGAATTTAAAAAAGAATATTTGCAAATAGTACCAGATTTTAATGGTAATCAGGCAATCTTGAGTGAATTTATCACTGCCAGTGAACAGTTGATCAAAAAATTCTACAAAAAAGATCAACCTGAAGATTTCTTCAACACTTATTTAATTAAATGCATTAAAAATAAAATTAAAGACAATGCGGCTGAGCAAATAGCTTCATTTAATATTAAAACCTGGGACGACTTAAAGAAAGCTCTTCTAGCTACATATGCTGATAAACGCGATATTCAAACACTTATAATTCAACTATGTAACTTAAGGCAAGGTAATTTGAAACCGCTTGAATTTTATAATAAAATACAAAAAAACCTTAACTTACAAGTTAGCTATATTAATACACATGGTGAAGCCAACGAAATTAGAATTTTAGCTTGTTATTCTCAAAAACTTGCTTTGCGCGTTTTCTTAAAACATCTAAATGGTCCACTTGGCGACTATTTATCAACAAGAAATCCAGTTAATCTTAATGATGCTCTTAAGATCCTAACCAATGATTTTAACATAAATGATAAAGCTACTTATTTACCTAACCAAAATAATTTTAAACAAAACCAAAAACCGTTAGCTATTGGTTATAAGCAACCAACCTTTGCTTTTAAACGACCCAACACTTTCCAAAATACACAAAAACCGCAAACAAATGTTTTTAAACCAAATTCAAATTTTGTACCAAATAAACCAACTCCAATGAGTATCAGTACTCGCAACACCCTTCCTCAAAATTCTCCTAATCAAAATTATTATAAAAATAACTTCAGACCCCACAATAATTATCATAATATCGAAGAATCCCAAAACGAACCTTCAACATCCAATGTTGAAATAACCGAATTTGATGAAGACAATGACTATGACAATAATTGTGACGAAATTAATTATCATGAGGAGCCTTTTTTAGACAAAGAAGCTTCGGATTGATAGAATCACTGAACATAGACTTTTCAAAATCACAGCTTCCATATATAATAATTCCAATTAAAAACGCAAACCTTAGATGCCTTATAGATACCGGTTCCACGCGTTCCTTTATAAATCCTGAAATAGCAAATACATATTTTCCCCAATTTATTCGTAACGACCCTTTTACCATTTCCACTGCACACGGTATAAGTCAAGAAAAATTTAGTATTACCATACCCCCTCCTAAAATTTTTAATGTTCAAAATTCAAATTTTAAACTTCATATTTTTAAATTTCATCAGTATTTCGATTGCCTATTAGGTTTAGATAATTTAAAACGTTTTAATGCTACAATTAATTTTACAGAAAATAAACTTATTTTGACAAATACTAAAATTAATATTCACTTTAAAAATCTTAATAAAGATAACAATAATTATATCATAGTACACCCACGCTGTGTTCAAAAAAGATAAAAATTGCAAATGTTTCCAACGGTATTGCAATACTACCTTATCAAAATTTTGGAAATATAGAAATGCCTGAGAGCCTTCTCGAAGTAAAAAATAATTTTGCATATACAACAGTTTTAAATTCTAGTGAAAAAACATTAAAATTAAAATTTAATAACCCATTTAAAGTAATTCCTAATTCCGATTTTACAATAAATGAAAAATGTGAAACTGAAATTCCCAATAACTTAAATAATTTCAATACCCCAAAATTTAAATTTGACCTTACTAAAGTACGTTTAGATCATATGAATAGCGAAGAAAAACAAGAAATAACAAAACTTCTAAAAACCTATGCCGTTATATTTCATTTCGAAAATAAAACACTGACATTTACCAATTCCATTAAACACAAAATCAAATTAAAAAACGAAACACCTATACATGTTCGAACTTATCGATACCCTCATATACATAAAGGAGAAGTTCAAAATCAAATAGAAAAAATGGTCCAACAAGGTATTATCAAACCTTCTCAGTCGCCTTGGTCAGCACCCATATGGGTCGTGCCAAAAAAGCTAGATGCGTCAGGTAAACGAAAATGGAGAATTGTAGTAGATTATCGTAAGTTAAATGAACAGACTATAGACGACCGTTACCCTCTCCCAAATATTATTGACATAAACTTGGTAAAAGTCAATATTTTACGACATTAGATCTCGCTTCGGGATTTCACCAAATCAAAGTTGATAAAATTGACACCGAAAAAACAGCTTTTTCTGTTGAGAACGGGCATTACGAGTTTGTGCGCATGCCCTTTAGCTTAAAAAATGCTCCATCCACCTTTCAAAGGGTGATGGATAATGTTCTTCGTGGTATTCAAAACGAATCTTGCTTTGTTTACCTCGACGATATTATTATTTATTCTACTTCGTTACAAAAACACATAAATAAATTAAAATTAGTTTTTGACCGACTTCGCGAATTCAATTTTAAAATACAGTTAGACAAAAGTGAATTTTTAAAGAAAGAAGTTGCATACTTAGGACACATAATCACCCCCAACGGAATTAAACCAAATCCAGATAAAATTAAAGCCATTTTAGATTTTCCAATTCCCAAAACATCAAAACAACTTAAAGGTTTCCTTGGTTTGTTAGGTTATTATCGCAAATTTATCAAAGATTTTGCCAAAATAACTAAACCACTTACAAGTTGTCTAAAAAAAGATGCCGAAATAAATATTACTAATCCAAACTACATTAATTGCTTTAACTTTTGCAAAAATTTGTTATTATTACAATACCCCAATTTTGACGAACCCTTTGTTTTAACAACGGACGCCTCTAATCATGCAATTGGAGCAGTACTAAGTCAAGGACCTATTGGTTCTGACCTTCCTTGTGCTTACGCATCAAGAACACTTAATCAACACGAAATTAATTACAGTGTAATAGAAAAGGAACTTTTGGCAATAGTTTGGGCAACCAAATATTTTCGTCCATACTTGTATGGTCGCAAATTTAAAATTTATACCGATCATAAACCACTAAAGTATTTATTCGAAATGAAAGAACCAAACTCTAAATTTATTAGATGGCGGTTGCGTCTCGAAGAATACGATTTCGAAATTTTCTATAAAAAAGGCAAACTAAACTCAAACGCAGACGCACTTTCACGACCTCCAAATTTAAATATTTTAGAACCAAATAAAAACAATATTTTCGACTACATGGAAAAATTTAACAATAGTTTTAATAACGATGACACTGATTCCTTGTGCATTGAACCCCCTGACGACAACGATGTAAACTTAGACGATAACGACAATGATACAGATAACGTAACAATTCATACTAGCGCGGAAAATCCCATTTGTGACATTCCTATATCAGATGACGCGATAAATTTAAATTCCAATCAAATACATTTTACCTCAGTTAAATATAGCCCTAATGAAACAAGATTATTAAAACTATTTAATAACAAAAAACAAAGATTTATAGTTCAAATTTCAAGTACCCGTGCCAACTCAAAACAATTCATACATTTTGTAAAAGAATACATAGTGCCTAACACGATGTACGCATGTTACTTTGATAACGATGATTTATTCATACAATTTAATTCAATTTTAAAAGACAATTTTAACAATACCCTTAAATTTAAAAAATGTCACAAAATTATGGAAGATATTGAACAAATTGACTATCGAATAAACTTAATAAAAAATTATCACGAAGGAAAAACTAACCATCGTGGTATTATCGAAACTTTATCAAAATTATCTTTAAAATATTATTGGCCAAACATGCAAAAATCTATTCAGAATTACATAAACAGTTGTGAAATTTGCAAAGTAGTAAAATACGACCGAAAACCCTTAAAATTAAAATTTAACATCACACCCACACCTACTAAACCATTCGAAATAGTTCATATTGACGTACTGAAATACGAACACCATAAATTTTTAACCATTATAGATGCGTTCAGTAAATATGCTCAAGTATATTTAATAGAAACATCTTAAGCAATAGAAATCATGGAGAAACTTTTAATTTATTTTTCACATCATTCAGTACCTGGACTTTTAGTAGCCGACAACGGACCTTACACAAAGTAGATATACATTTTTGCAGCCCACATCATCCAGCCAGTAATGGTTTAATAGAAAGATTCCACTCAACATTTTTAGATCACCTTAATATTTTTAATAATAGACCTGAATTTAAAAATAATTCCATACAAATAAAATCACTTCTTTCAACCATAGCCTATAACAATTCTACTCATTCCACAACTAAAATGACCCCATTTAACATTTTAAATTTTGACATGCATGAAACCTTAGATATTGATTTAGAAAATAAAGTAGTTAACAATTTTGTTCAAAGTCATAAAGAAAAACTAAAAATTATATATGAAATAGTCAATAAACGGCTATCAGAAAATAAAGATAAATTAATTAATAAACTTAATGAAACACGCGAAGATATCCCCAAACTTCCAGAAGAAGTTTTTGTAAAAAGTAACTTTAGGTCTAAACAGCGTAACAAATATAAAAAACATAATATAGTTTCAGTAAATACATCTAAGAAAACCTTTACTCCAAAAATTTCTAAAACAAAAACCGAACGTAAATTCAAAAAACTTCACAATCTCCTCTTCCAGGTCCTTCTACCTCCAATGGATAACTCAAATCCTAATGGCAGAAACAAACATAACGAACAACCCCGGTATATTTCCAATAAACTTAGGCGAAGCCAAAATTCAAAACTTTTCACATTCCCTGGTACACTATTTTGATTTATCTCAACTAATTTCAGAGTATAACAAACTTAATGTTGAATATAACAATTTTAAAAATATAACCAATAAGGATTCAATTTATAAAAGAGAAACTGAAAATTATTCTAAAACAATTTAATTTTTAACAGATTTAATAAACAAAAAATTAAAACCATTTTTAAACTTAAATAGATCAAAAAGAGGTTTAGTTAACGGATTAGGTTACATTATCAAAGAAATAACCGGAAATATGGATAATCAAGATAATAAACAAATTAGAAATTCTATTAATTTAATTAAACTTCATGAAAATAATATTGACCAACAAATAAACAATCAATTTTCCATTAATAAAGAGATTATTTTTAAATTTAATAAAACAGTTAAAGATATCGAGCACAATGAAAAAATAATTATTTCAAAAATTAACATTCTCGAAGATGTAATTAATCAAACAACACGCCATTCAGATGTTTTATTCGCAACAGAAACATTAAATCAATTTATTACCTTATTTAATATTATCCTTAACATACTTCAAGGCATTGAGAATTCAATCTTATTTTGTAATTTAAATATGGCACATCCTAGTATTATATCCGATGACGAATTATTAAATGAACTTTTAAAATTGTCAGCTTACTATAAAAATCAATTTCCATTTTTAATAGAATATAAAAATATTAAATATTTTAGATCTTTAATAAAAACCAAATGTATAATATACAATACCGAAATAATCTATTTTCTTAATTTGCCAACATTTAGTTCAGACATTTTTCGATTATATTACTTTATTCCAATTCCAAATCAATCATTTCAAACTATTATCCCTTCAAGTAAATTTATTTTAAAATCTGAGTCTAACACAGTACCTTTGGTGGATACCTGTGACAAAATCAATAATCAATACCTCTGCTCGAGAAATTTAAGAAACTATATCGACGTTTCATGTGAAATCGATATCCTAGAAAACAATGACGTCTCCAAATGCACCTACATCCAATTAAATAGACAAAAATCCCTAGAATACATTCCAGAAATTAACCAATCTTTGGGGATATTTCCAAACGAAATCTCATATAAATCCAGTTGTAAAACCAATATAATAACGAGAAAGATTCAAGGAATATTCCTATTCAAAAATTAAAATGACTGCCACATATATGTGGACGACAATCTTTTATTTTTCAACGTTAGTACCAGAGGTCAACCACTACTATTAGAAGCCGAAGTTCAATCCGAAAAATCATCAATAACGAAAATCACACCCCTAAAGCTACGTCACCTAAAAGTCACCGAACTATCTCGTAACCTCCAATTAATGGAACCGGATACCAGCTCAAACACAACATGGCACCTACCGCTAACCATCATGCTGATAACTTTCCTGGTCTCCAAGAAATTAAGAAAAAAGAAACCCAAACAACTCCACGTGGAAGAATCCGAGCTGTCCTCTTTCGACGTTGCTGATATCAAAGTTTAGCCTTCACCGGAGTCTCAGGACTACCATGGGAGGAATTATGTTAAAGAATTTCCACGAATATGCTGACTGAAACCCAACCTGCAGACTCAGCATACGAACATATAAAAGTACTTGTTATACACAATTTTAAACACTCTTTGATTTACTGTAAAGCTATAAACAATAAAAATAATTTTTTAAAAACTCGTTTGTGATTTCCGAAAATATAATTTACCTGTATCAAGAAACTGAAAGAGCGTCCAGTGCTTTTGCCTACATACTTATTTCCACTGCGTTTCTGCCATAACTAGGAAGATCTTCGGCTCAATCAGGTTTAATCTAATAACAAGACAATATTTATTTAAGAACAGTAACCAGGTATTTATGTACTAGTTTACCAGTTACCCTATAAATTAATTACTTAAACATCAGACTGATACATAATTAAAAGAACGATTATTGTTTTATAACCTTACTTTAATTATTTTATAGGATATGTTGTAATTATTGATAAATTCTACTTACAAGTGTTTGACTAAAGGAAATAACTCCATTTTGATTGACAGTTTATGCAAGTTTGAGTTGCAATAGCCTTTTTATTATCATTATAATATTACGCGTACAACTGTCAAATCTCAATATTTGGGTTATTTCACTTGTTTTCAGAGATAAGCGTTGTTCCAGTCACGGAAGTTGACCAACGAAAATATTTGTACATTTTCGGTTACGCATGCATGCTGAGCGAAAATAGCTATTCACGATCGTTTATTTGTATATTTATTTACCTGCTGTGCTCGCTTATGCTCACGTGAATAACAACTTTTTTTATTTTAGTTATATAGATATATTTATGGTAGAACGTAATATAAAATATCATTATAAATATTATTTTGCTGGTTTATATACAGGGTGTACTGATAGACAATAATTTTGGTTATAATTTTTATTTGTAATTTTTTTTATATACAGAGTGTTTGTAGCACTTGCAGTTAGCTACAAAAATATTATATTTCGTTTTGTTAGTTTAGTTTACGCAATAAATTGTTACGTGTTTAAATCTGGTTAGTGCTTATTTTATTCGTTTCCTTTGCGGTATTTCCTGTTGAGTATTTTTGTTAACATTCAGTACTTTATTAGTACGTTACCGACCCAATTTATTGTATGAGGTTTCTTAGTTTGTTAGTACCATTACCTTATTGGATCTTAAAAACTAAGTGACGCCTAGGTATTTTTGATTTTATTTATCCCACCCATTCTTCACTGTAGCTACAGGGGCTAGGGTCCAATAAGTCGCTGAGGGTTTATTATACCTTTAGGGCATCGTACTACGAGTAGCGAATTTTGCGTCACAATGTGACCATGGTAGCGAATCCCTCGATTACACTGTTTATTTGGTAGAGGACTTGAACCCTTTTGTACCTGACTAGGTCTACCCCTTTTTTCTGTAAGGTGGTTCGTCCGAATTTAAAAAGCGACTTGGCGATTTTAATTTTAAAATCCAACAAATCCATTTGCGATTTTTTGTATACGATTCTGGAATCGGCGTCTCTCCGATATTCTAACCAAGTATTAGTTATGGCCAGATTTATAAAATTGAAGAAGAAACAATATTATTGTTTCTTTTTTTTGCACCATCTTTTGTCAGAATTTTTTTTACCAATACGAAGAAGGAGGCCATCAGAACAAAGTTACTGTCTTTCCACTGGGCAGTTATCTGTACGGTTACTCTTTATGATACCTGCATACCAGATGTTCTTCTCTTTAAGGGCTTATATTAGTTCGATAAACAAATTATCGACATATAGTTTATAACTCAAATTTTCAGGAAGTTTCCAAACAAGTGCCCCTGTACTTCCAATATTTTAATTTAGTCCTCATGATTCTCATTGGAGGAAGTCTTTTTATTTTCCATTTGGTCGGCTTGTTTTTCACAACGTTTCATAACATGATCAATAATTAGACTAACTTTCCAAAACCGATCTTAACTGTACTATTTAGAGGTTTATACACGACTAAATATAGATGATTTCTGAAAGTTAAAAATCGGTTTCTGGACATGACATCGGAGATAAGAGAAATTCTAGTATAAACAATGTTTATTAAACATGCCAATAAAGACGAATACGTGGAAATTTAAACACTCAAATCATAATATGCATTGCCACTAAATCTTGTATTAGTTTAATCAGCCATTTCTTGAAACAAACTGGGCAGAATTTATATAGATCAGCCACTGCAGGTGCTGTCCACGTTACGTTATGGGGATTAAAGTTCTCATTTGTCCAATTTTCATTTTTCTTTCCCAAAACATTTTTTTTTGCCTTTTAACTTATTTATATTGCTAGTGCTCCTCTTTTTTTCTTCATAGTCTTCATCTTCTTGTGTTTTCTCGTCTTCGCTTTCAACTAATTGAGTTTTTAGGTCCTGCTGCTCCTTATCCTCAAGTTGATTAGTAAGGTCCTGATCACCAACCTGATTAGTAACTTCCTTATCGTTAGAATTCTGGTACTTGTCAATCAAATAATCATCATAGGTTCCATTTCATTTTTTTCGTCATCTTTGGAATCGTCTATATCAGAGAAGTCCCCAAACCCGTCAAGAAATTTATCTGCCTTTTCAAGAGCTCTGGTTCGGTAAGTGACGGTTGTTGTCATCGAAATAATCTCGTCGAGAAGGTCCTGCGATAAAAATAAGGGTTTCGTTGAGATAATAAAAATATTTTAAATTTCTGTTTTTTCCTTTGAGACCTGTTGTGCACAAATGTGGACATGGATTAAAGAACCTTCAGACCTGATATGCACTCAGTTTTGGGATATTTTACGAGTTACATGCATTGACAAACATTGCAAATATATTCAAATGGTCAACAAATGTATTCTTTAGTTGCAAAAAAGGCGGAGATTTATTTGATTGTAATTTTCATAAAATAAATACAAAATTTTATCTCTTATCCAGCAGTTGGTCTTCCATTTAAATGAATAATTTCTGTACCAGATTTAATAGATATTGTATAGATGGATCAACAATAATTTAAAAATATTGCACACAAACGTGTACAACGGGTCATAGGATGTCTAACCAAAACCAAAAGGTCCTAAAGGATTAACTAGGCACCTATAATTAGTTTTATTTTACGAGGCATAGGTAATAATTTCCGTCTGAAAATTCAATTTATTAGGGTATTGTTAGAGGACCGGCTGAAAAGTTCTTGGGTCGAACATTGGATACAAATCTCACTTTTTCAAGTCACTGTGAAGAAATTGTAAATAAGCTAAATTCGTTGGTATTTTTGTTTAGTAACCTAAAAGCGGTGCTTAACAGGGACCAATTAATCGGTTTGTACTATGCTCAGGTTGAATCGCGCTTAAGATATATTTTATATTTATATCTCAAAAACGAATTATACGTTGCATTTTTGGACTCAACAAACATACTATATACTAAAAAAGTATTTAGTGAATATAATATACTCACATTGGCCAGTCTCTATGTATTTGAATTATGTAATTTTCGAAAAATTGCGATTATCACAATTTTAATACCAGACATAACCTAAACTACCGACTACCTCATGTTCGACTTAATATTAGTGAAAGACCTCCAGATATTATGGGTCCTAGAGTCTTTAACTTGCTACCTCACAGTATTAAAACAATTTTTAAAATTAATGCTTTTAAATATGAATTAAAATTGCTTTTAACATCTAAATGTTTATATACATTATCAGAGTTTTTTACTTAATGTTTGTTTGTAAATTTTTAGTGCAGTCTTTTTAGACATTCTAGTTTTTAGTTTTTAGGTTTAGTTTTTTTAAATATTTCAAGACATTTATGTATGTTCCATGAAAATAAATAAATAAATATAATTTCGTCCTTGTAGATTTATGTAGATAGGTTCCAAAAATAAAAAGTTCTTACCTTTCAACACCGTCAATTTGTCCTCCATTTTTCTTATGGCCAACCAGCGATAGCAAAAACTGCTTTATCTTTCATGTATTTTTGTAATTCCATGAACTCGTTGAATAAATCCACTTTTAAAATCTTCTTTCGTATTTCATTCTCAACATCATTTAATGTGAAATCAGTTTCTTAAAATCCTTTATTCACCACACCAGAATAAAGACATGAATGATTGATAACGCAATTAACCGTCCAACTTCAAAATAGTGTTCTTTCTGTAGGGATTTCCCATACAATGTTTCTCTGCCCAAAAACATCTCACGCATCGGCCCTCCTGCATCTACGGCTCCTATGCTCTTTCACTTAATATCGCTAAACAATATACTGATTTTATTAAATGGGAAAAATATTTTTCAGCGCAGGGTTCTAATGCAGCAATTAAATATATCTTTGCGGTAAATATTAAATTTCGAAATACTGTCTGTATAAGTTTTATTATTTAGTTTCTTCAGTATTTTTTCCATGCTTCCATGCTTCTGTAACATGTGAAAATAATTATTTGCTTATACAAATAGTAGAAGGAGCTCTTTGAATTGGACTGCAACAGCTGTTTCACTTCCTCCATGGCTTCAAAGTGTGATTGCGCTTTGCCACCAGTATCGTGGTGAAATGATAATAACTCTTTACGGAAAAAAAATTGTAAGAGTAATTACTAAAAATATATAACTAAACCTTAAAAAAAAGGAAAATAAAGGGATAGCAACAAAAATTAAGCCCGTATTTACAAAAATTTTATTGTCGGAATAAATGTATTGTAAAGCAAATATTTACATTTTGCTCATTATTATGTAACAAATTCTTACCAAAGGTTCTACATTTGGTCTCCTTTTATAAAATGTAAGAAGTGTATTTATTCTTTGTAAACAAAAGATAATCTGAATTGTAAAACTATATATTCAATCTTCTTGGTTTCTTTAAACTTTATTGACCCTTTACTGGTTTTATTTAAAAGA
This sequence comes from Brassicogethes aeneus, assembly GCA_921294245.1. NCBI lineage: Eukaryota > Metazoa > Arthropoda > Insecta > Coleoptera > Nitidulidae > Brassicogethes > Brassicogethes aeneus. Next base: position 35,444,619 of record OV121139.1, read on the forward strand.
ATTAATATAATATAATATAATTAATATAATACCATTAGTAATTTTGCTTATTAAACGTTAACCGATTATAACATCTTTGGCTGGTATAAAAATATTCAAATTTTTGAAGTAAAGACTTATGTTTAGTCATAAAACACTGAAACGACTTTTCAATCGCTTCAAAACACAACAATTTACATTAGAATTTACTAGGCATTTCAACACTTTCTATTTTAGTTCAGTTAATAAAGGATCTTTGTTAAAAAATAAAACATTTAGGCTTTTGACTACATCATGGACAACTTTTCTTGGAATTAGAGAATTATTATACAATTTAAAGATAAACAAAGTAACGTTTGCATCTTGTTTCTTATTAACGTCTGCAGTAATTGTTTACTTTCTACATCATTAATCTGCACTTCATTTTCTGTCAAATCTAGATCGAGAAATTGGATAGAATCCGTATTTTCTTTAATTGCATTATCCAAATGTTTCTGTTTTGAAGAAGTAGGTACTATTATTTGTCAATTGGTCCCTATCACTGGTTTCATGAATCTTTAAGTGTTTTCTAAAAGAGTTTAACGCCCTAAAACAATTGGGATTATACAAATACGTATACTGTTATGGTTCCGTAAAAATACCCCATTATAAATTTATTATAATACATGTTTATAAATATATTTTATTTTTAATTTTAAAATAGGAATATGTTATAAAATTTTAGTTTAAGGCAAACAAAAATACAAGGTAGAATATTAGCCAAGCCAACAATAGAGGTAAAAGGGAAATTACAAGTTTTTAGGAATTTGCCTAAAAATCTGATCTCCAGATGGTACAAAAAGGGAGAAAAGCAAGAAAACAGGGAGAAGCGTTTTGAACTTGGTACTGTACAGATCGTTTTCTTTGGTAAAATTGTAAAATCAAATTATAGTTCTAAAATCATTGTTAAAAGTGTTGTTTTACAAGGTTAGTTCTAAATATTTAATCTATCTAAATGTGTAGTAAAATTAACTAAACGTAATATTGTGCATTTTTAAATTGTTTATATTAATATTACATGATTATTGCTATTATGAGTATATTTATCCTTCACTATTACGTTTAGTTGTATTTTACGTTATTTTTAATTTCGCTGTTAGCACACCTATTTTCGCTTTTACTTTTATCACTATAATTTTAATAATTTGCTATGCTTAATGCTTGTACTGCTCAAATGTAACATTGTAATTTGTTTTGTGCTTAACCCAACATTTTGTATTTTTTCTATAACGTGGTTAAGCATTATTTTATGATCAGTCTAAATTTATTGATGTATTGCGAAATGACTCGGTGCTTAAACAGCAGTGCTGACCGTTACCGTTAAACTTTGAGTACTCTTTGTTTGTGTGCTGGGGCCTTTGTTCTATGAACTAATATTTTCTCCCGTGAGAGGAACAGGTTGTCCTAGGTTCTCTAGGGCTGCATCGCGGACCTCGATACCTCCTGGGCATAGCCCGGTTAAATAACACCAATATTCTTCAGTTTTAAATCTTTGTTAAATGCAGTATCGAGCCATATCACCTGTAATGTTCCTTGATGGTATGTCTTAAACTTTCATACTCTTTATATACTTATCAGCCTTTTTATATAATAGATGAAATAAAATAACTTTTCCTTCCGTAGGTGACCTTATTGGTCAACGACTCGTGTATGTCTACAATTGATGACTACCTTATTTTTATACAGGTTAATATATTTTACAGCATAAAGTTGGATAATATTAATACAAAAATTGCTGATAGCTAATATTTAGCAGGAAATCGATTAACTTAATAATCGGGCTTAACAACCTTAAATATGATTACATTGCACCTCCCTCGGGGCGAAAAGGAAAAAAAAAGAAAACATTTTTTTTTCATTTAAAATATGGCTTAATTCTATTCTTATGTACTTGTAACGGGTGGTTTTTTGGGTTACTGAACGAGGGGAGCGGGGCTGATATTGACTACTATCAGTCCGTTACAAGGATGTTACCACTAATCTGACCTTTGATCCAGCGACGTTTGCTGATGATTTGGTAATCCCAATAAGCACGAAGTCACTCGCGACGGATCTCCCGGAACACTTCGCGAATCACGATATACTTACGCTTGCCAACCACAGGGTAATTAGAATTAACAGGTACCCAAAGAAACAAAGCAGATTCTAACCACAAACAATATATTTACAATTAAGGAGAAGAATAAAAATTAACAAAGAAAATAAGAAAAATTAATAATTTAACGGTAAAGAAAATTAACAAAGAATCTACGGAGAATTAAGATTAAAAAACTAACTTTTGAATTAAACTGATAGAAAACTAAATTAACTTTATAAAAAGGTAACCTAAATGAATCTTATAAAACTAATAATTTAAACTAAACCGGTCACTTAAGGTGAACTCAACGGCGAACACCGGTATAAGCAATTTACAGTAAACTTGACAATATACCTGACTTTAATTAATTACACTCACTGACTGGCTAAAACTTTGAACGTAACTCGGAAACGACGCGCGCAAAATCTAGCAAGATAAAAATCTGTCAAACTCTGTTGTGCAGAGTATTTAAAGACTTGGCTTAGGGGTTGAAGTTTGGCCAATCAGCGGCGTGCATTGAAAAATTTCCACCACCCCTTGACGCTGACTTAGGCTGAACTTCGGGGTTGCCTAACTACAGGGTCACTTATATTCAATAAAAATTTAAATCTGTTAACAAAGTCCAAAAAATTAAAATATCTTATGTCGGCTATTACTAACTACCCTTTTACTTCAACCTAAGTTATACATTTAGACAATTTTCTAGGGTTACATTAAATTCTTAGAACTTATCTGTAAAACTACTTTACGGCTGGTTATATCCTTATCTTAGTCCTAATTCTTTAATACAAATGATTATTAACTAAATTAATTTGTTATTATTCTATTAACTACTTTCTCTACTATTAAATTTTCCAACGATCGATTTAAACAAAGGGAGGCGTTTTCAAATGACCGTTAAGGCTTTCCAAGAAAAACATCATCTGGTTGCTTTTCAGTACGGGTTTCCGCTGGTGAGTTTTTTGGACAAAGGAACTTTCTATCTACTTATTTATTACTTCCAAAACATGCTCCTAAGGCCACCCAAGTGACATCTGGCTCTCTTAAAAATTCCTTCTAAGTATTAAATTTCTTATTACTTCAAAACAACAATTTCTTTGAATTTAGTGAAACTTAAGATTTTTCCCCTATTACATACTTCCATTAATTTATTATTTACATTAATTATAATATTTGGTGATTTAATTTCTGTTACTTAAGAAGGTCCATGATAAAGAGGTTCCATTTTGTTACCTGATTTATTTTGTAACGTTATTAATTCTACAACATTATAATTATAAGTTTTAGATTGCTTATCATGATTTTCTTTTCTTTTAATTTTTAAATTAATTAAATTTTCTCTTGCATCATGCCAAGCATGTTGCAATCGATATTTAAGTGGGTAACTTTCAAAATTATACAATGGTTCTATTTTATTAGTTGTGTTTGAAGGTAGGTTGCACGTTTTACCGAATAATAACTCGAATGGTGTATATTTTGTTTCGGTATGTACTGTATTATTGTAAGAAAAACACCAGTACGAAATCCAAGTGCTCCAAGCATCTGACTGTTCTGATATATGTTTCCGCAAATAGGCTCCTAAATGCTTGTGTTAGTTTTCCAAAGAGCCTAAAGTTTCATGATGATACGCCGTTGAGTTTAAATTTTTAATTTTTAATAGTTTGCACACTTCGGTCATAGTAGCAAGCTCGCAGCAGTCTTAAGACAGAATTTTTCAGCCATTGTGTTTTTATTAATCAAACTTTTTTTATTTACACTATCTTCATCTGACGTTTCCGAATCCGTCTTAATCTCTTGCGTTTGTGTCGACCCTTGGCTATTACCACTTAATTCTAATCTTTCTTTTAAAATACCTTCTATATGTTTAATTTTTGTATCAATAGCTTTAACATATTCTTTAGCTTCTTTTACCTCTGCATCTAAATGCTTGTCTTTATTAAAAGAATCTTTTATATAACTAAATTCTTTTCCTAGTTTATCTAATTTACTTAACTTACGGTTAGTGACATTTATGTCTGATTTTCTTTGACTATTGTCTTTTAATAAATTTTGTAAGGTGGAGACCCCTGCCTCATCGTTTAATGAAAAAGGGTAATACAAAAAAATTATAATAAAATAAGGTTTAATTTAATTGGCCAAATAGCTGTAATCGTCTCGTTGTGAAATTTTTAACTAAAAAACTACATAGTAACTACAGTTCTTTTTCAAGGTATCATACTTACTTATTGTCAGGAATTGCTTAAATAAAACACAAGCGTGCTCATTTTTATGGCTTATTTATTTATAAGATCAAAGGTGCAACTAATCCTCTAGCCAAATACCCTGTAAAACGTTGAATAAAGAGTTAATTAATTTCATTTGTAATCTTTTCAATATTGTACACTTGTATGAACATATAAGTAATTTTGAATATTTCTTTGGTCCAGTACTTAAATAAATTATTTTACTACAACTCAATCAATGCTCGAAACAAGATCTAAATGTCTGCAATTCGTGTAGTTAAAATAAGGTTAGGATTATGGTCAATCCAAGGAGGCCCTGATCCAAAACATAATAGTAATCAAAATCATTACAATTATACCGTGCCGGATTCGCGTAGTTAAAATAAGGTTAGGATTATGGTCAATCCAAGGAGGCCCTGATCCAAAACCTAATAGTATTCAAAATCATGACAATTATATCGTGCCGGATTCGCGTAGTTAAAATAAGGTTAGGATTATGGTCAATTCAAGGAGGCCCTGATCCAAAACCTAATATTATTCAAAATCATTACAATTATATCGTGCCGGATTCGCGTAGTTAAAATAAGGTTAGGATTATGGTCAATCCAAGGAGGCCCTGATCCAAAACCTAATAGTATTCAAAATCATTACAATTATACCGTGCCGGATTCGCGTAGTTAAAATAAGGTTAGGATTATGGTCAATCCAAGGAGGCCCTGATCCAAAACCTAATAGTATTCAAAATCATTACAATTATACCGTGCCGGATTCGCGTAGTTAAAATAAGGTTAGGATTATGGTCAATCCAAGGAGGCCCTGATCCACAACCTAATAGTAGTCAAAATCATTACAATTATACCGTGCAGGTAGAGTGGTCAACCAAGAATATATACTGAGACCCTGAACCTCGTCGATAAAAATAACGACGGTGTTAACAACTTATTGTGTGTAAAGCCATTTAGGCAAGTTTGTTATTGTTGAACCATTTCGGTATAATATTGTTGTATTTACCCTTTAGGTAATATACTTTTAATTGTGACACAGGTGACACATTTCTTATTGTGCCATTTAGGCGACATATTTGTTATTGTGCCATTTATGCGATATATTTGTTATTGTGCCATTTAGGCGACATATTTATTAATGTGCCATTTAGGCGACATATTTGTTTGTTGTAACTTTTTATATTTAATCTTCAAGGAGCATGATCAAATCATATACATAAATCAAGGGACCTTAAACCCTAATAATAAATAGTGTTATTTTTCACTTGTCTCGATAAGTAAATTAAAAACACAGATATTAATCAAACTGTAAAACTGGACCAATCACAATAATAATACTAAATATAAAATTGATAAAAATTTAGTTTAAGAGTGTGTTATTTAATAATTTTATAATAACGTTTAACATTATGTATTCTAATAATTTGTAATATTTGTATACGTATGTTTATTATAGTATTTAAAATATAAATCAAATGTTAATTCAATATCTTCCTAAATAATAAATAATGGAGAAAAATAGGCATTTGTTTGAGGTACGTGACTACAAGCATTGTGTAATGGCAGCCGTTGGAGAAATTAAAAACATGTAAACCAATCATTTACAGCAATATATGTAGTATAAATAATATCAAACTAACCTGTATATTCCTCTAATATAAAGAACTCACAATGCACGAAGATTGCACTATTCTCTTTTAAGCTTCTTCGCCCTTTTAACACTCGACTCCCGTGTTCCGTCACCAACAGCCAACACCCTAATAATCCAATCGAAAAACCTTTTTCGAGCTTCCTTCCCACCATCATCAAATAATGGACTCGTCCAAAAACCGTAGAAACTTCTTTATGCATGCGCATCGTAGAAGTTTCTGTCAATTCTTTTTAAGGATTAACAGCACTACTTCAAATATTAATTAAATAAGTAACCTATTTACGATAACTAGATAATTCACAATAATCTTTTAAACCCAATCATTACATTATTATAAAAATAATAATTATTATAAAACCAAAAATACACAGCTATACAAACAGTTGCCTATAACTAAAAGCCTAAAGTTGTAATTAAATAATAATATTCAATTAGGAATATTTTAATATTACAAAAATATAAGTAAGATAAGTACAGAATTCGTCAAGACAAGTGACATTTTTCAGAGAATACTAAGGGTGGGTCACCACCCTACAATTTATATCAAAAAACGTTTACTTTTTCATAAAGGTGACGAAAGAGGGTAATACTGGTGGTGGTCATCCCATCCGTTCCATTGGTGAGATGGTGTCCATGGCAATACGCACGTTTTATCAATTTTTAGAGCACTCTCACAAAACTTTTAACACACTCACACATTTTTTTCTTTACCACCACACTTGTTGCCGTCTAGGGTTGCTGTTGGTGCATATGTCTTTACTTTTTACTTATGCATATAACTATGTATATAACTAACTATAACTATATAACTTCAAGTACAATAAAACTGGAAAATTATAATATTATTAGTAGTTTTGAAAGAAAAATTTACAAACATGGAGGTGTACTTCTAGCAGTAAAAAATAAATGGTTGGCTAAGGAATTAGATTTAATTAAAGATTTATCAATAGAAAAAAACTTTGAAATAGCTGGTGTCTACATACCCAATATGAATGTAATAACTTTAAGTATATATAGATCACCGGTTGGTGATTTAAATATTTTTATGAAAGAGCTAGATAAGGTGCTTAACAAAGTCCTTAATAAATATGACGATAAACAAATTATATTAGCAGGTGATTTTAATGTAAACTTTTTAAATAAGGATAGAGATTCAAATATGATTCTAGAATTATTGGAAAGTTTTGGTCTAATTCACCTGTTCAATGAACCATCAAGACTAAGTAAAACAACAAAAACATGTATTGATAACATCTTTATTAATAAAAAAACTGAAATTATAGCTGAAACAAAGGAACTTCATATTTCGGATCATATGCTTTCCAAACATATGTAAACATGAAGAACAAATAAAAAAGTTAAAATTTAGAATTGTAAATGAAAAAAATACATAACACTTAAAAAAACAGTTAATTGATATAGATTGGATAACTTTCCTTGAAACTAAATCTGCTGACAATGATTTTAAAGCTTTTCACTTGCTGCTAATGCAATATTTAGATCAATATATGCCTGTAAAAGAAAAAAATACTAAAATAAACCATATAACTAAATGGAAAACAAAAAATATTTTAAAAATGAAAAATGAACTTGATGCACTATATACCATAAAACAAGTTAAAAAGGATCAGGTATCAGAAAAAATGTACAGAAATTATAAAGACCTATACAAGAAAGAAATCCAAAACACAAGAAAACGGCAAACGGAAGAAATAATTAAAAATTCACATAACAAACAAAAAACACTGTGGAATATAATAAAGAATGAAAAACCACAATCACAGAATTATAGTACCAACCTAAAACCAACTGACTTCAATTCATTTTTTGTTAAAGTTGGTAAAAATACTTACGAAGAAATTCCGGACACACAATGTTCAGCAATTAATTTTGCTAAAGCCACTCGGTTAGATACAAATAAGTCATTTTTTATGTTTGATTGCACAGTCCAAGAATTGGATAAAAGTTTCAACCTTCTAAAGACCAAAAACACTAATGATATTTATTTTACAACTACAAAAATCTTAAAATCTATTAAAAATGAATTTTTAGAGCCTTTAAATATAATAATAAATAAATGTTTTCGTGAAGGATGTTTTCCACCGGAATTAAAAAAGGCAAAAATTGTACCAATTTATAAAGGAAAAGGAAATAAGAATAAATGTGAAAATTATCGACCAATCTCTATTTTACCTTCATTATCAAAAATCTTTGAAATTATACTCAAAAACAGAATAGTAAAGTTTCTAGAAAAAAGAAATTTACTTACAGATTACCAACATGGCTATAGAGTAGGAAGGAGTACTACGACAGCATTACTTCAAGTGATAAACTCCATTACTGGGGCATTAGATAATGGTGAAAAGCTGAGTATGATGAATCTGGACTTGAGTAAAGCATTTGACTCAATTCCACATAATATTTTACTGGAAAAGTTATATTATTATGGTTTTAGGGGTCCAATGTATAATTTAATAAAATCTTACCTAGATAAAAGAACGCAGTGTGTTTATTATAATGATTCTCAATCTGGTGACTTACAAATAGAGTATGGTGTGCCTCAAGGCTCTATTCTAGGCCCCATACTTTTTATAATATATATCAACGATCTACAGGTTAAAAATAGCCTCTCCACATGCCTTTATTGCGATGATACTTCATTTTTAATAAATGGCAAAAATCAACAACAAGTTGATTTAAAGGCAAAAGATATATCTGAAAAAGCTGATTGCTGGTTTGCTACAAACAAACTAAAAATTAATAAGGATAAAACCGAAATACTTACATTTGGGACACATGAAAATCAAATGGTAAAGTTCCTTGGGATCTATATAGACAGCCGACTTAACTGGTCTTGCCATGTAGAAAAGACTTGCAACAAAATCTCAAAAAATATATACTGCCTTAGGAGGTTAAAAACCATTGCAACTCTAAATATTCTTAAAACTGCTTATTTTGCTAACATTCAAAGCCTACTTATGTATGGAATTATTATATGGGGAAGATCATCAGCTGCAAATAAAGTTTTTATTCTACAAAAAAGAGCAATAAGAATAATTTATAACTTGAACCACGATGAAACATGTAGGCCATGGTTTAAAATGGAAAAAATACTTACATTAACTTCTATATATATTTTTGAAAGTCTTAAATATGTATATTCAAACTTAAGCAACTTTAACACAAACGGAAAAACCCATAATTTTGCCACAAGAAACCGAGATGAATTATTAATCCCACTACATATTAAGAAAGCCACACAGCAATTCGTGGATTACTGGGGAGTAAAATTTTACAATAAACTTCCTAAAAAAATAAAAACATTACCAAGAAATCAATTTACCAAGTTAATAAAATGCATGCTTACCACTGGTGCATTTTACACTGTTGAAGAGTTCCTAGAGTGTGATATCTCAACGCTATTGCTCGAATGTTAAATAATTGCGGTTTTAAATCAAAACAATAAACAATGAGTTTTTTTTTATACTACTTCCAGCTATTTTAATGTTTATAATGTTTTTTGTATTAATTGTATTTATTGATTTTAATTTGGATATACACTGTGTTTACTTATTAATTATTTATTGTACCTATTATGTTTTATTTTATTGTAACTTGAAATTTTTGACTAGTCATGTAACATTTTTTTGATGACAATAAACTATTCTATTCTATTCTATACATTTAAAGAATATCACCTTGAGTTCTTATTGTTGCCATACTTCTAGACAAGTCTCTTTTAAGTCCTCTGCGGTAAGATTTCCTTAATTTTAATCCCACTAACAATAATAAAGCTGCAGCTATTACATACAATAAAATGTCCGTAGGCACCTGAATAGCGTTTTCTTCCACAACCTTAAATATGATTACATTGCACACCAATAAACTAATTTGCGTAAATTTTAAAGTACAATGCCTGACCATGTATTCCTTTGCTACTTCATAGCCGACCAGGGTTTTTTCTCAGGCTCTTTTTCCCTGGCCGAACCCTCCTAAGAGTAAGTAACATAAATTAAATTGGGGTAAACTAAACCACTGTATTTTATTTCTTATAAACCTAGTTCTCCCACGTATCATTCTTAAAGCAATGCATTTAATAAAACAAGTAAGTAAACACAACGTAGAGGTCCAAATTTGGGTAAGACGATCACGAGACAAAACCACAAAATATTTAATTTATCAACTTGTTTTAAACGAACTGGGGTAAAGAGAAATCTTTACAATACCTGTCACCCTCTTTAAAATTATGATCATGCTTTAAATCGTAGATTATTCAATTGGATATTATTTAAACAAAACATAAAACTTTTAAGAACTTAAGAACCCTAGTTATAAATGCATATATTTCTTAATGTCACTTAATATTGTAGTTAGTAAAATATAGGATTTTTCACTTATATTTATGTAGTAAATGGCCTTTTGAATTAGAAACCACGCTAAATTGTTACGTCAATAGCTTCTAACGGGGTTTCTACTTTATACTAATTTTTATTTACACTAACATAGCTTGCAGGAATATTGGACAATTCCCCTACCCAAATCGGCACTGCTTGGGCGGTCATATGAAATGCTTGATACTTAACTTTGGTTGGTCTAATGCAATTTATACATAGGCAGCGTTCTAATTACTTAATCATGTTACATGGATGTACAGTTGCATTCCTCAACAGCTTCTAGCTCCTCAACAGCTTCCAGTAATTTAATTTTTAGTAATAAAGAAAAGCTTAAAATACAAAAGCTTTAACTTTTTTGCTGAACCTCGAAAATCAGGTTATAAAAAAGGACTATACAATACAAATTATGCCAATTGAAACCATGGTACATGCATGTAAAGCTAGTATTCTGATATCCCTGCTTCTTAAAAATTATAAATATGTATTTCTTACCTTTAGGTTAATTTTAAAACCCTCTTTGGCCCCAGCTTACTTGGTCACTATTTATTCTTCGATTTTATAGGGGCTTGAGTGGTAAAGAAAACACAAAACAAATAATTGGTATATAACTCTGTATATACGATTCAAATCCTCTAGTTTTACATTATTTTTTTACAAGCTTCAATGGCATTTTTTTTTAAACTATTGCAATTTTTTTCATGCATGTAAAGCTAGTATTCTGATATCCCTGCTTCTTAAAAATTATAAATATGTATTTCTTACCTTTAGGTTAATTTTAAAACCCTCTTTGGCCCCAGCTTACTTGGTCACTATTTATTCTTCGATTTTATAGGGGCTTGAGTGGTAAAGAAAACACAAAACAAATAATTGGTATACAACTCTGTATATACGATTCAAATCCTCTAGTTTTACATTATTTTTTTACAAGCTTCAATGGCATTTTTTTTTAAACTATTGCAATTTTTTTCGGATACTTGGACAAAGGCTTTTTTAAATTTTGTCAAATTATTGTAAAAAGTGTGTACGTGGCCTGGATATAGGTTATTAAAATCTTCAAGAAGCTAAAAAAAGTAAAATAAAAATAGATTACATTTTCTTTATTTAAAGTAAGTTAAAAATTTTTTAGTAATCAACTAACACAAATACCGCAAGTCCCGCGACCCATCTCGATATGGCCCGCGACCCAAATTTGGGTCGCGACCCGAGATTAAGAAACGAACGTCTAGTGGTTAGGATACCAAGCTCTTAATATGACAAGGGTTTTTTAAAAACTTTCCTCCTAAATAATTCATTAGTATAAATGTTGTAATGTAATTATTTATATGACAAATAAATGTTTTAAATGTCTCACCGAAGATACCGGAATACTTTTTAAAAAATTAATATTTTGAAATAAAATTTGAGAACAAAATGTTAAATAGTTAAAAGCTTATTTTAATAGTTGGGAAAGAACACAAATTTATAAAAATCAAAGAAAAATTAATATTTTTCGGTGCCTAGTTATTAAAAAAAAAGCATAAGTTGAACTTTAGTTGCGATTATATTTAAAACGCTTACATTTATCAAAAAACTAAAAAACCTGTTTTGTAGATCAGTTAATTTCCAACAAAAATTTATTTTTTAAAGAGCATTCGATTCCCTATCAAAATGGGTATTGGGCTTAGCTTTATATTTATTTAGAGATACAACATGTTTTTCATCGGACTGTTAAAATGGAAAATTGCAATGAGGAGTATTTTATTCTTAATAGTAAGAGCTTATACGTAGATAGGCTTTGAGGTTCCCAGCAACCAATTTATATATATGTATATACAGGGTGTTCCAACGAAAACTTGTACCCCCCCCAAACGTTTTATCGGATGAGTGTGGACAAAATTCCTTGGACACGTCAATTTTTATTTTTAGGGGGACGAATTTTGATGTATGTTTCACGCCCCCACCCGCACCCCTACACGCTCCACCCCGCCCGCCCCCTAAATTTTAAATTGTAAGGGGGGTTGAGTGATATATCATTTTAAAGGTCTTTTAATTCTTAATAAGGTTCTGTAATTTTTTTAAAATCTGTTAGTTAGTTTTGGAGAAATTGCTATTTGAAGTTTTAAATTTGGTAAAAAAAATAAAACAAAAAAACTGTAAATCAACGAATTTATTGTTCAAAGTGATTTCCTCCAACCTCCATGTAATAGTACAGACGATGATTAAAATTATTTCTAACATTTTGAAATACGTCTGGCGTTAATAACCGGCATTCTCTAATAAATCTTTCCCTCAATTCCTGAAGAGTCTCTGGTGGAGTGGCATAAACTTTTGATTTTAAATGTCCCACAGTGTTTCAATTCTCGAAATTTTCGGCAAAATATCAAGGAGTGGTCGGATTCTCCTAAAAATCCGTATATAGAGGTTTTTAGGGTCGCTGATAACGAATTTCAAAATTCAAAATGGTATATCCAAAATGGCGAACATATTTGTAAAAAAATTGACGGAATTAATTGAAAATCACCATACAGGGGTTTTTGCGGTCGCTGATAATGAATCTGAAATCAGAATTCCAAAATTCAAAATGGTGGACTTCAAATGGCGGACATTTTTATCAAATATTGTCAAAATTAATTAAAAACCCGTAAGAGGTTATTTTTAAAATGTAATAAAACATCTTCTCTAAATAGCTTAATTTAGTTTATTATAATTACATTTATATGATATTATTTAATACATACATATACATATATTAAACAATCTCCGTCACTGGATTCGCTCGTTGTATCATTAGCAGAGCATGGAAAACCATCAGAAGATAGCAACAGTTTTATTGCTTCGCGGGACAAAGATTTGCTCTTTTTCGGAGCAAATTTTCTGAAGCTAGAAATATACGGATCGGAAGATGCCATAAGCCAATGGAAAACATCTTTCATTGTTTTCTCCCGAGAAACTTTCAAAATTTATTTATAAAATTTAAATATAACAGATTTTATACTAAGTATTTTAAATTTATATTATTTCTTTTACTTAATATTTTAGCAACGATTTCTTAATTCGCTAATAATATTGTTAACACAAATAACCACAATTCAAATTTGACATTAACACACTACAATGCGTATGAGGAGTTGTTTTAACGCACCTACAAGAGGTGGGTTAAATATGTAAAATCGGTGTTAAATATCTTAGTAGTCACGAACGATTTACGCAAGTGAAACTCTAGACACCGTAATAAACGTTTTGAGTTAAATCCGAGTGAATCGAGTAAACGTCATGAACGAAACCCAGAAATAAAAAAAAATCTTATATTTTGTAAAGCAAAAACACAGATACGCGCGCGACATAGGCTTAAAATCGCGAGGTTTTTTACACAGAAAAAAATCTAACATAGTACCAAGAACAGCGCTGTCATTGATTGCATTAAAATTGAAGCAATCTAAATTGTTATTTGCTCAATTAATTACTATTAAACCAAAATAGGGAAATATTTTGCCTAAATGTCAAAGAATTTATTGCGTTAAATGTATACATAGTATACATACAATAGTAACGTTATTAAATAAATCTAATTAGTATTTAATGCAATAACATTCTACCATTCTAACAAATAAATATTAATATGAATATCAGTAGATTTAGGAGCGATAACTTTTGTGGTTAATTTAAAAACAGTAAACGATTATAAACCAAGTGCTAACTACCTATTGGTATTATAGGAACTGTTATTCAGGAATACGGATTACAAGATCCCATTGGTTTAATGTCTCACCCATTCATGCTATGCTAGCGTTTTTTCTGTGTATCACAACCGTGCCTGAGCGCCCAAGAACATGTAGTTTTAAAGAGCCGGGGGCAAGTTGGGGCAGCTAATTTATTGATGGCTTGATAGACAAAACTCTAAGCTATTCAACGGATTTTGAACTGATGCCTTACAATTCATTACAATTTTTGTAGCTCCATTGTTCTAAAAGCTCGATTCAAACTTTGCGATTTTAACAGACCGATCTTGTCGGTTACAATAACCCGTTGTACAAGCAAAATCTACGAAAAACAAATACATATCTAAATTTTAGATACCTTGAAGATCGCCCTTCATCAAACCGCATAACAATCGGACACACCAAACACAAGTTATTCACTTTTAAACAATAAACAATTTTTCGCATCGATCGCGTGTTAAGTACCTTAAACTGATGTACAAGACAAAATATACGTAATTTATAAAAAAAAATTTCAATACAGAATGGAGACAGGTATTAACTACCCATGTAACTCAAAATTTACCTGAAAAAAAAAGTCAATTTTTGAGGTTTTGCCGATATTTTCCAGAATTGAAACACTGTGTGTCCCCACAAAAAAAAATTGATCAGGAGATCTAGGCGGCCACTCTATAAAATCCAACGTCCTGGAAAATGTCCGTCCAAAAATTGTCGTACCTCAAGAGTATAATGCCGTCCTGTTGAAATGTAATTTGATCTTCAAATAAATTATTATCATTTTCTAGAATTTCGGTAATCATTGGATCAATAAGATCTTCCAACATTTCTAGATAAATGTCTCCATTGAGGTTGCCGTCTATGAAAAATGGACCAACAAGATGGTCCCCTAAAATTCCGGCCTAAACATTTAACTTTTGGGGAACTTGGGTGTGGGTTTCATGGAGCAAATGTGGATTAGTATCGCTCCAATAGCGACAATTATGTCTATTCACTTGTCCATTTAACATAAAAGTGCACTCATCCGAAAAACATGTATTATACAAAATATTAGGATTAATAATCAACTGCTCACTGAAATATTCGCAAAACTGTAACCTGCGATTAGGATCATCTTCATTAATTTCTTGAACCAGCCGAATTTTGAAAGGATGAAACTTGTTTATTTTCATGATGCGAAACACACTGGTGGCGGATACGCCAGAGGCTTGAGATAAATTCCTGATAGACTGTGTATTATCCATTTGTACATGACCCAACACAGCAACTTCTATAGTTTCATTTCTTACTGGACGGTTTGCCTCACGTTTTTTGTTGTGGATGGAACCCGTAGTTTGAAACTTAGCTACTAATTGTTGAACGTATTGGTAACTTACGTTTTTTTTCGGGATGATTATTATTAAAAATTCGTGCCGAGGCGTTTGCACAATCATTATTTCGATAATAGGTTGCAATAATTTCCGTTCTTTCTTCAATGGAGTATACCATTTTGAGAATACATTGTAAGGTTCACAATGTTAAACTAAAAAGGTTCAGAAAGCTAAACTGATAACGACTTATTGAACAGAGCAATAGGCATTTACTAATTATTTTTGATAACTGCATTTAAATAAATCCATGTGGCACGTGCGCGCGTTACCATGGCAACCTCATAAAAAAATGTCATGCATGCATGTACTTTGAACATTAAATTCTTTAATTTACAATTTTGTTGTTTTTTTTATTCATCAAATTTAAAAATTCAAATTTCTCCAAAACTAACAGATTTTAAAAAAATTACAGAACCTTATTAAGAATTAAAATACCTTTAAAATGATATATCACTCAACCCCCTTACAATTTAAAATTCAGGGGGCGGGCGGGGTGGAGCGTGTAGGGGTGCGGGTGGGGGCGTGAAACATACATCAAAATTCGTCCCCCTAAAAATAAAAATTAACGTGTCCAAGGAATTTTGTCCACACTCATCCGATAAAACGTTTGGGGGGGGGTACAAGTTTTCGTTGGAACACCCTGTATATAATTACACAGTACGACAAAATTTGATTTTTGGTCCCTTCCATGAAAAATTTCTACAGATTCTAAAAATAGAGTTAAAAAAATGATACCCGTGTCTCGGCGTTTTTTCACATCACGTAATAATTTTTTTTTAAGGGCTACCCAATAAAATGTTATTCACACTATTCGCGACATAATTTAATAGACTCGATTCATTTTTATTCTTGGATGCGGTTTCTGCTATAAGATTTAATAAATTTTTAACATTGTATCTTTATTGATGTTCCGTTGTCCGACGTGCACTCTCCCCAATATTGGTTAGTGTATCACAATTTTTAAAAAGCAGTTTCTTAAGTTCTATGTTTTCCTCTATAAATTTTTCAGCTTCATTTGTGTATTTGAAAAAAGAAGTAATAAATGGTTGATCTTGGGAAATGTTTAACAGTCTCCTTTTTGCTCTTTCACTTTTCTGCTCAGTCTTTTTCTTGGTCTTCTTTATTTCAGGTTGATTTTCACTTTTTCCTTCTATTTTGCTCTTTTGTAATAGAATATTTTGATGAATCACGATTTCTTGACTTTCTGACTTATTCGAAGACTGTTGTTGATTGTCTTCAGCAACGCAATATTGTTCGAAATTCTCAGAGTTGGGAATATCCCAATCGATATCAGAGGGAATATCCTCACTAATATCTTTAACCGGTAAGTCGAAAGTCTCATCACTATATACCAATTCAGGTTGCTCTTGAATTTCTGGCAACATATGAATATTCTGTCTTGTATTATCATTCATTGTCTTTATAAAATAGCTTGCTATTGTTTTATGTTTTTTTAGTTTTCTTCTGCAGTGGTGTCTTTTCTTTGAATGCCCTTATTTTTGAAGTGAGTTCGGACATGCCTATAAAAATTCCCTCTTAACCACCGAGGAGCATAATTAGCTTTTTGTTTCTCAAAATAAAGCTTTATTGGTGTCGAACATAGGAAACATTTAACTGTCGCGTACATTTCTTCATTGTGCCCAATCTTCACAGTTACTTCAGTATTTGCTAAATTAGTTAGAATATTACTTTCGGATTTAGTTGATATATTTTCTTTCCTATGGCTTTAACTGTTTTTACTAGTTCCCTTTTCAGACTTTTTTTCTCTTCGTGTAAATCAACTACTACCTTCTTTTCTTCCCTGCTTGATTTTTGAGAAATCGTACAAAATGATTCTGAACCTTCTACTTGGAGATTTATTTTCGTTTTTTCTTTAATTTTTTTCTCAGGATTTACTTTATTCGACTGAAATTGTTGTGGAATACTTACTTATGACCAGGTAATATTTTGAATTTATTTGGAACTTTTTCGTATGGTCCATAGTAATTTTCGTACTCATCTGGTTCAATTAGATGTGGAAGCTCTTCTTGTGAAATTTTTCAATCTGTTCTATATCTTGTTATGAAATTTCTTTTAGTTTCTGAAGACTATAATAGCCCGAAATTTTCAAAATATTTTTTAGATAGGGCGCTAGTGGAGGCAAGTCCTTTTCGAAGTCTAGTTGTTCGTTGTCCATTTTATTCTCGATTTTATTGTACCTAAAAGTAAATACTTACTTATTTAAAATTAATATACGTTTTTAAATAAAAACGTATATTAATTTTAAATAAGCTAAAATATGTAGTGAAATAATTCTTAAATGGTTATACAAGGGGCGCATACCCACCCCAGGAATTTTAAAACCTACCTTTTTATACTGAGATTTTATTGCTGAAGAAAATATTTGTTTTAAACTTTTTTTATTGCTTTAAACTTTTTTATTGTAGGGGTCTTATATCAAACCCAGCAAACTCCATTTGAATAAAATTTTCGGAAATTAAAAAATACCCTATTAAATTATTCCATTAGAAAAAAAAATGTTTTTAATTTTTTTTATTAAGTTATAAAAAAATAAAAAATAACTTTTGCAAAAACTTATAATGTAGTGTAATACTATGCTTTTTCTATTTCAATTAGGTAAGTCATTTTCATCATCAACAAAATTTATTATAACGATTTTAATGATTATTATAGTCGCCCCTCGTATATATCTGTTATAAAGTCTGTTAAGGATCTATAGGAAATCCTGGGTATTTTCTCTTGTTGTGTTATAAACTGCGACTTGGTTTTGGATTTGAATTAAAATTAATTATTGTTAAATTTTGTGTTTTATTTTCGATCTTGATCGTATGCACCTATTACATAGATAGTTACATTGGAGGGGAGTGCGCATATGCGCTCTTCAACAAAGTACAAACTTATATAATATTTTAAATGAATTGAAACACTTAACATACCGCCCACCTTGAAACATGCCGGTGTTTCAATTAAATGAATAAACCTTTCAAAACAAAAAAAAGAATAAATGATAATATACTTTACATTAAATTTTGAAATTAACTAAATAAAAGATTTAAATAGTGGGAATTTATCCAGTGAACTAACACAATGTGTGACACATGCGCATGTTCTGTGTTGCGCATATAACACCTGTCAGATAATTTGACGTTATAAACATAAATTTTTTTTCAAAAAATTGTTTAAAATAAAAAAATTAAAGAGAAACAAAGAATTACTTTACACCACATTATCGTCACAGGTAGGTACAACTGAAATTCTATGTATTGCACGCTTAACTTCACCAGTTATTGTTTTAACAGAAACGTAACGCACAACACCATCTTCACCAGGATAAAGCGCAGTTATTCGACCAAGCTTCCATTGCTGAGGGGCCGTGTTGTCATCCTTGAGAAGCACAAGAGCGCCTGGAGCCAACTGAGTCGAATTTGATGTTTACCACTTGTTACGCTGCTGCAAAGTATTTAAGTATTCCTTTGCCCATCGTTGCGAAAAGTGTTGAACCATTTGTTGTAGTTGCTTATAATGGGAAAGCCTGTTCAATGCTGTTCCTTCAACTTTAATAATATAATAATAATAATATAATAATAAAAATAATTTATTTCGTGTTATTATACAATCAGTATTTACACAAGTCAGGGAGGTAAAAATATAAAAATATACAACTAAATACATATAAGCAATAGAAAAACATATACATATAAAGAATATTTTAAAGATGATATGTGACATACACTAAAATCTTTGTTTAATACATTAGTTTAAAAATTTAAAATCTAGGTATTCTTGAATAGAGTAAAAAGCATTTGCAATTAGCAGGGTCTTTACCCTATGCTTAAACTTATTTAATTCCATCGTTTTTATGCTATCTGGCAGTTTAGAAAATAGCTTGGGACCTATATAATCAAGAGATTTTTGAGATTTTGACAATCTGAACAAAGGAAGTCTTAATTGGTTTTTATTTCTTGTTTGATATGAGTGAAGGACATTAAGGGATTGGTAGTTGCTTAAATTTGTTTTGATATAGATTAGAGTTTCATAAATAAAAACGCAAGGGAAAGTTAAAATTTTTAGTTCAATATATTTTATTTTGCAATCATCTCTATAGTTAAGATTAGTTATGATGCGAATTGCTTTGCGTTGAAGAGAAAAAATGCGTCTACTGCTGGGACTTTGGCCCCATGTTAGTATTGAATATGACAGCAATGAGTGGCAAAGTGAAAAATAGGCTGTTTTAAGCACAGCACTGGATACTGATGAGGACAGATTTCTGAGTAGATATATATTTTTAGATAGTTTAGAGGCGACATAATCAATATGAGTATTCCATTGTAGTTTAGAATCTAGAAAAACACCAAGAAATTTGGTGTTTTCAATGAATTCTTTATCATCAGCATTTTGACATCGCAGCGAGAAAAGCATTTTTGTCGTTTTATCAGAATTCAGCGTGAGACTATTCCGATAAAACCACCCAAAGGCCTCCGACTGTGCACCACATGACAATCTCTTAGCTTCGTTAATATTATCACTTGTGACAGATATTGTAGTATCGTCAGCGAAAAGGATGTAATGTCCAATGTTACCGGATGTAGGAAGATCATTAATATAAATAAGAAAAAGAAGGGGTCCAAGAACAGATCCTTGTGGTACCCCATAGCTTACTTTGGTTGAGTTAGAAAAAGTGTTATTTGCTTTAACAGTTTGTTGTCGATCAGTTAAATAAGATTTTAACATTTGAATGGAAGTTTTTCCAAAATTATATTTCAGAAGTTTGCTAAGAAGTACATCATGCAACTTTCAGTTGTGGTAATAATGTTAACTTGTCTCCGATCAAAAAATGTCCAGGTGTTAAAGGAACCAAAATCATTTGGATCATTGGAGCAAGGAAACAAAGGTCGGGAGTTAAGAATTGCTTCAATTTGTGTAACAATTGTCCAAAGGCCTTTAAATGTTAGTTTTGCACTGCCAATTACACGAAATAAATGTGATTTGGTGATTTAACAGCAGCCTCAGCTAAACCATTAAAATGGGGGCTTTTGGCTGGTATGAAATGCCACGTTATCTTGTTTTGCAAAATAAAGTCATCAAAACCACTTGTTTGATAAATATCATGCAAAATGTTATTCGCCCCTGTAAAATTTGTGCTATTATCGCTCCAGATGTGTTTAGGAAGCCCACGTCTGGAGACAAAACGTCTTAACACGTTTAAAAAGGACTCTGAAGCCACTTCAATGTGTGCTGCCTTTGTCATGAAACATACAAAAATGCATAAATAAGGCTTAACGAATAATTTGTTTCTAAACGCATAATTTTTAATTAAATTTGGGCCTGCATAATCCACACTACAACTAGTAAAGGGTCTAGCTGGTGTGACTCTTTTCGAAGGTAAATTGCCCATTTGTGGAAAAATGCTGGAGGGTTTGTATCTAAAACATGTTACACATTTTCTTTCCTTGCCTAACTGCTGATTTGCCATTTAAGGGCCAAAATTCCTGTCTATTTGCTGATAAAACATATTGTGACCCTGCATGCATGTTTTTAAGATGCTCATTGCGAATATCAACTTTGTAAAGTTATGATTACTAGGCAAAACTACTGGATGTTTCTGTTCATATGATAAATTTGAATTTTTTAGTTTGCCTCCAACCCTAATTAGACCATCAGAATCTAAAAATGGGGATAACGAGATTAATTTACTGCTCCTTGAACACTAACTGAATGTTTAAGAGAATTTAACTCGTTACTAAATTCTGAATTTTGTACAAGTCTTGATAGAATTTTTTTTTTTTCATTTCTGCATTTGTTAATTTGTTTTTTAATCTAGAATACCTGTTTTTATTTTGACAGTTATGAATAAAACGTGAAATGTATGCCATAACCTTTCAAAGTTTTATAAGTGAGGATAATCTATAAAAAATAAAATCCTCTGTTATTTGTAAATTAAAACATTTCATTGATTTTTTTTCTGGAATTTCAAGTCCTGTATTTTGTATGTATATTAACTTTTAAATTCCAATATTCACGATTGAGCATAATAATAATAATAAACTTTATTTCCAACAGGAATACACCCAATTACAGAAAATGTAAAAAGAAGAAAAGTTAAGATAAAGATATAACAACATCAAAAAAAAAATGTTAAATAGCAAGTATGATTACAAAGAAATATATATATATATATACATATATACAGATACATAGTATATTAATCACAAACGAGTTATTAAAGACTTTAAGGTATCAAAATTAATATCACAGTTGTAGCAAAAACTATTAAATAAAGAGCACATGTTGTACACAGGTGCGCGACGTAGCATATTAGTACGGGGAGAATCAATTCTAAATAAAAGATTATTTCTGGAGTTGAATCTGAATACGTTAAATTTTAAACAATTTAGTAAATATGGACAGTCAATTTTATCATGACAAAGATTGTACAAGAATGAAATCGCTGCCACAACTCTACGCTTTTCCAACGAAATCATGTTGTGCCTGTCAAGCAAGATAGAATAATCTATTCCTCTTTCAGGGTATACGCGATCCTCTTTAAAGGTAAGGTACTTTAAAAACTTACGCTGGTTAGATTCCAGGACCCGAATGTAGGTTTCATAAATGGGAAACCAAATTAAGGACCCATACTCAAGCCTAGTTCTAACCAACGAATTAAATAGAAAGATTAAGCATTTGTTATTCTTAAAGTCCCTACAATTTCTCAAAATAAAACCATGAGTTTTAAAGGAACCAGAAACCACATTATTAATATGGTTAGTAAATGAAAATTGTTTATCAAATAGTATACCCAGGTCTTTCTCACCCTCACTTCGCCTTAATTGATTATTAGCAATTTTTCTTTTCCTGGTATATGAAACCACGACACATTTAGAAAAATTTAACATTAATTTTGATGATTTACACCACTCATTTACTTTGTTAATAGAATCTTGCAATATCACACAGTCATCATAGGTATCAATCCTTTTAAAAAGCTTTAAGTCATCAGCAAATGCTAGCTTGTTGACGGTTATGGAACTTATAAGATCGTTAATAAAAAGGACAAAAAGTAAGGGACCCAAGTTTGAACCTTGGGGAACCCCGGACCTTACAATGTAGCTACTGGATTGGAACCCGGCAACCTCAACATATTGGGATCTATCACTAAGATATGATCTAACTATTGCAAACATGGAGTTAGAAAAGCCAAAAAATGTAAGTTTTTGTAAAAGAACTTCATGGTTAATTTGATCAAATGCTTTTTGAAAATCGATATCGACCTGACCATGGGAATCCATAGTTTCACAGATATTCTGTGAAAGACAGGCTAAATTGACTGTACATGATTTATTTACCATAAATCCATACTGATCTTCACTAATTAGGCGCTTAGTCGCAGAGTACAAAAAATTATGAATAATAACTTCTAAAATTTTGGAAAAATTGCAAAGAATAGAAATTGCTCTGTAGTTTTGAACTATGCCAGGATCACCTTTTTTCAGTATAGGGCATACGAAGAAGATAGACAAAGATTAAAAATATGTTTAAGGGGATTAACAAAAACTCCAATGCAGTCTTTGACAATAAAACTAGGGATCCCATCAGTGCCTACAGTAGGTTTGTTAGTAAGTTTTTTAGCAGCCTTCATAATATCAGAGTCAGATACAGTTTTGATGTTAATGTTACAATGATTAGAAATTTGTTCATCTGGCAAGTCGTTCAGGTCCGTATTAACATAGACGGATCTAAAGTAACTGCCAAAAGCATTAGCTATATCAACGGGATTATTATAACAATTATTGTGGTCTTTTATTACACCAGGAATTTTTGAAGTGCCTTTTTTAAGGATAACAAAATTCCAAAATTGACTTGGATCAAGTAACAAATTACTTTCAGTAGATGATATAAAATCTTGATAGGCCTTATGTATTAAACGCTTGCATTCCGATCTAAGTAATTTAAACTGATTAATATAATGTAAGCTCTTATATTTTTTATAATTATTGTGAACAATATCTTTTTGTTTTAGTACCTTTATAATATTACCATTAAACCAGGGAGGATACTGGCGGGTGGATTCGGGACGTAAGGGAACATAAAGGTTAAATATTTCATGAAGTATTTTATACAGCTCATCAAAAGCTTGATCTACATCTGTTAGTTGCAAAATGCTAGACCAGTCAACAAGTAGCACTATAATGATTATAAAGACTTACAAAATTTGACCTACGAAAATTAAATTTTTTAGAATTTTTATTAAAAACAATTGATTTTAAATTAATACATTTATAAGAAAAGTTAAAATTAAGTGATGGATGATACGTATTAGTTAGGGAGCTGGTGGCAGAAATTTTTAAGTCATTTGCTCGCGTGGCAGAAGTTGAAAATAATTAAGTTTGTATTATAAAAGTTACTAATGACAACTTCTGCCATACCATTATTGCTGCATTATTAATTAGTAGATAATTAAATATGTAAAAAAAAATGTCCTTAAGTCATTTGCTCGCGCCTGGCATTTTTTTTTACTTGAAGTCCCTAACAAGACTTTCAGATAAATATCATCGCCAGACGTGTATGTCTCTGCATTAATGAGTATTTAATTCTTTTTTAATTACGATATATAAAAATTTAAATAATTTGCTCGTCAATAAAATTTATACAAAATGTTAATTGGGTCATAAAAAAGCAAAAAATAAAATTGTAAAAAAAAAATAATATTAAGTTATTGGCTCTTGGTTAAATTATTCTGTTGTATGTCAGAACTGTGAATATAACTATGCCATACATGAGTATTGCTGATTTTTTAGGTTAGGGTAGGTATTTTGAGAAAAGGCTATTACAAGCGGTTTTTTTTTACTTATAACGTTAAAATTTGTAAGGTCATAAAATCATGTAATATTTCGATTCCCCAAGTTTGGTGACCCTCAGTTACACTTCCGTATGGGGTCAGAGGTCGAACATATTTTTTTATTACTTATTATTATTTTATTTTTTTTTACCTATTATGGGCAATTAAATACAGGCATTTTTTAAAATATAACCTTGAAATTTTAAACAAGGTCATGGGGTCATATGATCTTTTAACCCCCCAAGTTTGGTAACCTCCGTACAAACATGTTATTTTTATATTATGTTAATTGAAATTTTAAAAAAATGTATTGTTAAAAGGTCTAATAAAGTGCGAAAGTTTTCAAATTTTAAGAGAAGATATAAGAATGATAAATCCGGTTTTGCACCCTTTTCCGTTGACCAAATTATTGTTAACTTAGTAAAAATTATTAATACTTAAAAGAAAATACGCAAACTTGAAAAAATTTATGCAAATTTTATAGAATATTTTAGTAATAATAATTATTAGACATTTTATATAAAGTTTGCACCCGAACATAAAAAAATTTGTTTATTAACATAACACAAAATAATTGTGAAAAAATCTTCCGTTCTGAAAAAAATTATACAACTTGACCCTTTTTTGTCCTATAAACAATTAATTGCAAAACTTTTGCGACATTTTTTAACAAAATATATTAAAATAAAGGAACCAATTACTTGCTATGTTTTGCTAATCGTGGCAGGGTGCAAACTTGATAAAAAGTGTATAATTAATTACAATAATTATTATAAACATATTTTTTAAATTGACATCATTCTTCTTTTTTCTTTAAATTTTCCGGGGGGTCGAATAGGGAGCAAAACTAGACTTTTATCCCTTTTCAAATATTGTCTCAAAATTTAAAAACTATCGCAATTTTTTTCTTATTTATGGGACAAAAATTAACAATAAAAAATAAGACATATCATAATAATAATAGAACATTTGTTTTTTACAAATTAACAATTGAAGACTACAAGGAAAAAACGTGCAAAGTCAATTTGGATATTTTTTGGTATGGTAGCTAAAAAAGCAAAGATAATGGTATTATTTTTTTTACACTTAACATTACTGTTTATCATAATGTTTTAATAGAGTTCCTAAAAGCAGTTAGTTTTTTAAAAGGACCCAGAGATTACACAGTATTCAAGTTTAAAACTGCTCTTCTAAAAATTTAAGTTTTTTGACTTTGCACGTGTTTTCCTACACTCCTCAAAATGTTTTTTAGTATCTATATAGCCAATTTAACATAAAACCTAAATGGCAGACATGAGGAAAATGACTTAGGCTAGGTATTATTTTTTACAATTTTAAAATTATTTGCTGCAAAAAGCAGAGATATAAATGCCTGGCAGTATTTTTTTTATTTAGGGGACACAAATAAACAATTAAAAAAATAAGATAAAGACGAGAAAATCACTTAATAGAGCATTTGTTTTTTACATATTTAAAATTATTAAAAAAAAACGCAGCGTCCTAGACGTCTGGCAAATGTTATTTTAGTATCAATATGGTTAGGTTAGGTTAGGTTTTATTTTTTACAATTTTAAAAATTACAGCGATACCTGAGCCTGCCACCTTATTTACTCAGTTTACAAGCATCAAAACTCTATAACATATCATTCCCAACGACGAGCAAATCATATACCGAAATTGCCACCAGCTCCCTATCTTCAGGTACAAGTGGTAAACAATCTCCACTTACTAAACAGGTAAAATTAGACAGTATTAAGTCCAAAGTTCGTTCATTCAAGTTTCTGACATGATTAACGAAAACGTAACGAAATAGACTTGGGATTTTGGTCATTAGAATCATGGTCTGGAATATTAAAATCTTCCACTAATACACACATCGCGTCATCTAAAAAATGGTGGAATATAGATAACAAAAATATAAACTGCATTAAACTCAAACAATAATTTACAACCTACAATATCAACAATTGGTACGTTATAATAATGTGAGATCGATTGCGATAGATCTAATTTGATCTTTGATTGCTAAAAGAACTCCGCCCCCTTTGGAAAGATTTGTACTAATCAGATCTCTGTCACATCTAAAAACATTATAGCTACATCTAAAAACATTATAGCTGGATGGAAACAGTTCCGAGCTGGTAACATCTTCAGTCAGCCAGGTTTCTGACAAACATACAATGTCAAACTCATTTGATGAAACAGCATTAAAAAAGTCGGTAGTTTTACTTCTTAATCCTCTAGTATTTTGATAATAACAGCTTAGATGTTGAAAATGGCAATTAGGTGTCTGAATTAGTTTAAATCAGTAACAATTTTGGGAACGCCTCGGATGTATTTAATTTTTAAATTAGTTTCACCATTGGCGACACGTTCATCCAATTGTTTTTTATATTGCGATAATAGTCCTGCTGTTTAACTGTTTTGTCGAAAGCTAATGTAATATTTTTATAATTACTGGAGTTTTTTAATTTTTTGTAATTTTTTATATATTCGTGCACAACAGATTCATCTTCTAAAGTAATTCCAATGGGTCTAGGATTTGATTTATTGGAATCGAAGCATTAAAAAAGTTGGCCCATGCCACCATAGGCGTAAATCAATAAGCTCATTTATTTTGGCTGTTCTAGAAATTATGTCAGCTGGATTATTTTCCGAGCTTCCACTGCTCAATTTTTGAATACTGCTGGATTTCCGATACACGATTGGAAACAAACAACTTCCATCTACTGGGCTGTGCGGAAATCCAGGCAAGGCAAATTGTTGAATCTGTCCAGTAAAATTTATTGGAAATTTTGACATTTAATTAATTATAAAAAATTTTCATTAATTTGGTTAGTAAAACAGCGCCACATAATTCGAGTTTTGGTATTGTAATTGTTTTTAGTGGTGCCACATTGGATTTGGCACATAATAAATTCACAGCTTCTACGCTATCAGCATTTTCTGTTCTTATATAAATAGCAGCCCCATATGATGTTTGGCTTGCATTACAAAAACCATGCAGTTGCACGTCAACTGCATCAAACAACATAACATGACGTGGTATTGTTAATTTGTTTAGATTAAAAACATCATACTGGAATTGCTGCCATTTTGTAAGAATATTTATGGGCACAGATTCATCCCAATTTAATTTTAATTGCCACAGCTCTTGTAAAATTAGCTTCACCTTTAAAATTATGGGACCTATAAGACTCAATGGATCAAAAATTTGTGAAATTAAGGATAAAATTATTCTTTTGGTAACCTTTTGGGTATTAAATTGAATTTCTAGAGTTTAATATTTAAATTTCTCTTGATGAGAGTTCCAAGAAATGCCCAAAATATTGGATTCCTCATCGTTATTGATTAAAAAGGATTCTGTTTCCTCCAAATAAACTTGTAACCATTTTTTTTAATTGGAGTTCCACTTTCTGAGTGGAAACCCTGATTTTATCAAAATATTAGAAATATCCTAATTTAACTCTTTTGTAGGTTCAATGTCATTTGACCCAGTTATAAGATCATCAACATAGAAATCCCTTTTTATTGCCATGTAGGCTGAAGGGTGACTTTCCTTGAAAGATTCAGCTGATTGCTGAAGACACTTTGTGGCCAAAAAAGAGGCGCTAGCTGAAGAATTAGGGTCGAATCTCCAAACAATTCATTGAAAAGGTTGATGAATTTCTTGTACCAGAATTTGTCTGTACATCTTTGCAATGTCTGCAGTAATTACATAATTATATTGCCTGAACCTAATTAAAATAGAAAATAAGTCATCTTGTATGACTGGGCCTACCTTAAGAACATTATTAAGAGAAATACCAGACTCTGACTCGCAAGAGGCATAAAAAACGCACCTTAACTTAAACATTCAGTTTTCTTAGTTTCTTTAAGAAACTTTCTTGACCCATCACTGGTAATATTCATAATATGTTGACTTAACAACCGAGCATATAAGCTTAGGGAGTAATTTGTTTTGATTGTGTTCCACTACACCAAGTTGCCCGACACTGATGAGACCCAATAAAGGTCGAAACAGCTATCTGTCGGTATTTGAAGTTGGTGGAACGCATTCAAAACAAAAAACTTTGGCGAGGTGTAGGTTCAATTTTTTCGCACCTTAACTTAGTTGTTATTGAGTTTTTTACGATACAATGATGTGGCATATAATAAGTTAATTTCTCCTGGGATCTATCTTAACCATGTGACCCAAATCTAGATATTCTTGCATAAATGAATGATTTTGTGTTTTTAAATTAGAATTTTTATTAAGTTTTCTTTCAATTGCAAATAATCTTTTCG
Source organism: Brassicogethes aeneus (assembly GCA_921294245.1). Taxonomy (NCBI): domain Eukaryota; kingdom Metazoa; phylum Arthropoda; class Insecta; order Coleoptera; family Nitidulidae; genus Brassicogethes; species Brassicogethes aeneus. Next base: position 35,473,174 of record OV121139.1, read on the forward strand.
TTGCATTTTCTACATTTGAACCAAATTTTTTGTAATTTGATTTAAATGGCAATTTAACAACGAAACGTCCAGACCAATCCCTATTATAATTATTTAAAAAATGATTTTAGACTTCTAACTGCTTCTTCGAATATATATTTTGTTTAGTATCGCACTCCTCCACTAGCCAAAATTTTTCAATTTTAGAATCTATGCTTGACAATGAAGTCAAATGCGATTGGACCTGGTTGGCAGATACATTAGTTAATGGACCTGATACAAGCCATCCTAATTTTGATTTTTGCAAAATTATTATTTATTATTGTTTAATTTTATTTGACCCACACACCTGAGTCAGAATGTTGAACTTTGGATCTGCAATAGGATATGTTGGTTGGAATTTGTATAAATGTTTTTTCAAATGAAACTGATGGTATAGTACCTGTGATTTTTTCGAGAATTAAAAATGATATGTTGTTTTTATATGCATTGTAAGTGGACTGTATTGTAGCATTTGTGAATAAGGATATATTGAAATTTGAATTATTTATGCCTGTAATAGGTAAATTAATATTTTTTGAATTTAAATGGAGTTTGTTGAATAATTCTTGAGTTATGAAATTAGCTCCAACAGAGCCCGACACTGTACCGGTTGTCCATTGGAATTGAATATCTTCACTATTGCTGTTTGCAATAAAATTTGTGAACATATAGGATAGTTACAATGAGCATTTATTATTTGGTTATTTTGAGAATTAAGATTTTGATTTTGTTCGATAGTTGAGGTGGGTAGGGCTACTGTTAGAATAATTATTATGATTTAAGTTTTAAAAATTTTCAATTTGTAAAAGCGTATTATGTTTTTTACCACATTTTTTGCATGAACCAGAAAAACATGAATTAGTGGAATGTCCTGATTTTAAACAATTTATGCATAAATTAAGCCTTTTTATTTCATTAAAACGTTGCTTGGGATCAAGTGCTAATAGTTTTTGACAATAAAAAATTAAATGTGTACCCTTACAAAATTTACAAGTGAAATTTTGATTATTATTTTTTTCATAAGTTGATACGTGTGAGTATGATTTAACGAAAGTTTTATCATTTTTAGTTTCAATAGTCTCTAAAAGTTGACATCTTTTATTGAGAAATTTTGTAAATTCTGTTAGAGTTGGGAGTTTAGAGGCTGTTGTTTCTGATTCCCACTCTACGCGAGTTTCAGTACTTAATTTTGTTGCAAGTAAATAAATTAATAAGGTATTCCATTGATCTACCAGTTGTTTTAGAGATTGGAGGCATCTAAAATAAATTAAAAAATTGTCTAGTAATTTTCCCAATTGTACATGTGATTCCTTTGTTACTTTAGGCAGTTTAACAATATTTTTTTATGTGCGAGTATATGATTATTTTATTGTTCAGATACCGTTCCTGAAGCATTTTCCAAGCAATGTCATAAATTGCGCCTGTGCTTCAAGAGCCTTAAGGACTCCTGACGCCTCACCTTTAAGAGCAGACTTAAGATAGTAAAACTTTTGAATATTGGTGAGGGAGTTATTAGTATGGATTAATGCTTTAAAGGTATCGTGGAAGCTCCACCAATTTTCATATTGACCGGAAAATTCTGGTAGGTTAATTCGTGGTAATCTTATATTAGCTTCCTTTGAACTGGTTTCTGATGACGTGATAGAGCTTAAAAGACGTTCGGCATGTGCTGCTAACTCATAGTATTTTTCTTCTATAGCTATTCTATATTCAGACTCGTCATCTTGAGAAACATATTCAATTTCAGTTTGTATAAGATTGAATTCGTTAAATGCTTCATTTAATTTTCGTATACGTACGCTTAAATCAAAAAACTTCGTAGAGTTATCAGGGTTTTTGAGATATTTCTCGATTCTGGTAATAGAGCCCTTATAACACCTCGTCTTTGTGCTAAAGCTTTAAGCTTTAATCAGTCATATTTGCAAAACAAGATACGTAACTAGCAATTTAAAAATAATGAAATATTGAGATTTATGTGAGATGTAATAAATTAAACAGCAAAAAAAATAAAAAACTACTTAATAACTACTAACAAAAAAATAAAGAAGCTATGGCGATAATCTTGCTAATGCTATCACAAAATAAATCACAATTATTGCAAATTAAATTAAAGTTGTTACACATTATATAAATGGGAGACTTAATTAGTACGATGGTTCTAGCATTATGACAATAAAACACGTTGTTTGATCGAGATTCTAGTCTGGGTACTAAAAAGTTTAATAGAGCCAGGATATTGGGAGAGTCAATTTTGCCATGTAACAACTTGTACAAAAGCTTAATGCTAAAAATTATTCGTCTGTAGCGAATTAAAGTGGAACCGTGCCAGTAATACTTTTTGATCAATACCACGAGGCGGGTAGACTCTTTCAGTACGATATGCAAGAAGCTTTAAATAACGCCTCTGAATGTCTTCAAGGATTTTATTTGAATCTGATAGTAAGGGAACCAAATAATCGAGCAGTTTTCAAGCCTAGACCTTATCAATTGATAATATAACGCATTTGGAGCTGTCATATTTGTAAAAGATGTGGTGTTTCTGTTAATAAAGCCCAAAAGTTTAATGCAAAACTGAGAAATATGTTTAATATGCTCGTTAAAAGAGAATTTACAAACAAAAAAGACACCTAGGTCCTTGATCACATCAACGAGTGAAAGAGGAGTGTTATTAATATGGTAATCAAAGACTATCGGCGCAGTATTACGAGTAAATGAACATATTTTGCATTTTTTTATGTTTAATGCAAGTTGATTGGTCTTGAAGGTGAATATTATCATGTACGCTTGGAATTTCATTGAACAGCTTTAGATCATCAGCGAAAAGTAAATGATTGCATGAAAGTGATATGGATAGATCGTTTATAAACAGATTAAACAAAAGGGGCCCCAAATTGGATCCCTGAGGAACTCCTGACGTAGCCAAAAAATAGTTAGGTTGAAAACGATTGTATGAGACATATAATTTTCTTTCAAAAAGATAAGATCGTAGTAATTGAGTTAAAGGGTGACTAAATCCAAAGTTACTTAACTTTTGCAAAAGAAGGCAATGGCTCACTTTATCGAAAGCTTTAGAAAAATATGTATAGACAACATCGAATTGCTTTTTTTTGTCCAAGTGAGTAGAAGTAAATTGTGAAAACTCAGTGAGATTAGTTACTGTGGAGCGATTGTTCATAAAGCCATGTTGTTGTGACGAAATTAGATGTTTGACGTTATTATAAATGATAGTATACAGAGAAGTCTCAAAAACTTTTGCCAAATTTGACAGCAGTGCAATGGGTCTATAATTCATTAAATCACAAGGATCGCCGGACTTCAAGATAGGACATATTTTGGTTAATTTCAGGTTAAGATCAGGAAATGTGGACGTGGACAATTTAAGATTAAAAATAATTAAAAGGGGATAAGCCAGTACGTCAGCACAGTCCTTTATAATGAGTTTATTATAAGTTAGGAACTTGATCATCACCACAGGAGTAACTATTTTTTAGTTTAGAAATAGATTTTAATAGATCAGCTACAGCAAAGTGCCTTATATGCAGGGAATTAGATATATCGTTAGAAGGCAAATCGGTTAAAACTGAATTAGTGGGGTCAGTATAAACACTTTTAAAGTATTCTGCAAAACCGTCAATAGTTGCCTGAGGAGTTTCATATTTGACATCACCACAGTAGACATTAGCTGGAATGCGCGTCTGTCCTCGCTTTTTGTTAACGAAGCTCCAGAATTTTTTAGGATCATCTTTTATTTTATTTTCCATATTGTTGATATAATTTTTTAAAGCAACAGAAATCTGTGATTTTACGATTTTACGTATATTTTTAAATTGGTTTAAAAAATGCTCACTTTGATGTTTTTTAAAATTTTTGTGATAGATATTTTTTAATTTTATATTGTTAACTATTTCAGAGTTGAACCAAGGTGGATATTTTAATTTTGTGAATTTTCGTTGTGGAATATAATTATCAAATAAAGAATATATTTTTGAATAGAAAGCTTCACAAACCAAGTTTGCGTCTTTATAGACATTAAGAAAATTCCAGTTTTGATTTAACAAAGCTACATAAAGCCCTGGTAAATTGGCCTTTTTGAAATTGTAGAATCTATTATTAGTACAAGAAGAGAAGTTGGAATAAGAATCATGTATAATATTAATTTCGATGCAAAGCGACGGGTGATACTTATCTTCTGGTACCATATGCACTGAATCCGAGGAAACAGTACACCTAATATCAGAGATACATAAATCTAGCAAGCCTCCACAAGAATTCAGGACAGTGTTGTACTGATGTAAGCTATTGTAAAGCAAAAAAGTATTTGTTTTGAAGTCATTTGAATTTTGCGCTGTAAGACAGGAAACGTTAAAATCGCCAGTTATAACAATATTTTTTAGATTAATTAAACACGATTCCAACATATCAAAAAACTCTTCGAATTCTCTGATATTTACTTGTGGTGGAATATAAACAACGAATACATGTAGAGTGTAGGCAGTAAAAGTAACTTTGCAACATAAAATATCAATTAAATTAGGCATACTATCAAATTGATTAAAACTAATAGGTACAACGTTAAGTTTGGAATTGAAAGCAGCGAGCACATCCCCTCCACGAGTGGTACCAGTACCGATAAAATCGCGATCAGATCTGAATACTAAATAGTCAGAGTCGGGAAAGTACTCGCAACTGTCAATATCTCTATTAAGCCACGTTTCGACTAAAGTAATACAATCATAATGAACATCACACACAAACGAGTTAACATCTAACACTTTTGAACGCAGTTCACGAACGTTTTGAAAATAAATGTTTAAACTTCTGTTGGGCACTGCTAGTTTTCCTTATGCACTATAGTTGGTAAACCATTTCTGTTTTCAATTTTCAGATTGGCTTGTCCTCCTTGTACTCTGGTATCTAGCTCCTTCTTAACTTCTTTAAATTAATCGTTTTGACGTTTAGTGCGATCAAGTGATATTTTAATATGTTTAAGTTTATCATAATTATTTAGGGTTTTGGCTTTTTTTATTATATCGTGTACAAGTTTTACATCGCCCAGTTCAATCTTGATGGGACGAGGATTTGAAGCATTAACTTTACTTAAACGATATAACTTGCAGTCGCCAATATTAATATTAATAGAAAGATTAGTCAAAATATTCTCAGTAGTAACTTTATCATCCTTAATTTTATTAGCAGTGGTAACTGATTGGCTTTCAGCCACATTAAATATCACAATATTTGATTTTCTTTTCTCCCTTTCATGAATTTCATAAATTACATCTTCAAAAGAAAATTTATCCATTGTGTTCTTAGATTTTAGTTCAAGTAGATCATCCTTTAGACTAATTATAACTGCTTTTAAACTATTTATATCATTACCAATGGCATTGCAGCTTTCGCAGGTCCAAGAAAGTCCTTGTTTTGAGCGAATTTTGCGAGCTTCAGATTGCGTTAGATCTACACAGCCATGTTTGTAACTTTTAGAACATATACAACAGCTAACAGTCTTATGGACTACATCAGAATTTTTACAACCACAACTGCACAGAATTAGAGACATTTTTGCAATCTGGCAGCAGTGGATGATAACGTGAATATGATCTGTGCGGTTTATAGGTTAGCACGATATGAATGAATTAATTAGAGATGCAAGTAAGTAGTTTTAATAATGTTTAAACTTACTGGTTGTCTTATTGAATTGAAAATTGTCCAAATAATGCATTAAACCATTCAACAAATCAATAATCTTAAGTTAATAATAGTAGCACGGTTAAAGCAGTGTTGCCACGTTAAATAAAATTTAATAAAAAATTACTACTATTTACTTTAAATTTATGAATGAAATTAATTATTTATATGATTTTAAACAAATTGGACAAATGGTAAAATGGGAGAACTGGATGGATGATGGAATGGACTTACTTTTGAAGGTACATGGGCGATCGCGTGGCCTGGTTTGGTTAGATTTTTCACAAAAAATTATATTCTAGCTTGCAAACTCCTAGAGACGTGGACTGATGAAAGACGCGGTGGACCTCGTGATTTACGCGCTGGACCTCGTTTCTGGATCTTCCACGTGGTTGGATTTTCAAAATTATCGATTATCCTGGTTCGAAGTGACCAATGTTAAGGATATATAGGAAATCCTGGGTATTTTCTCTTGTTGTGTTATAAACTTTGACTTGGTTTTGGATTTGAATTAAAATTAACTATTGTTAAATTTTGTGTATTATTCTCTATCTTGATCGTATGACAATTTATTTAAGACTCTTATGTGTGCCCCTATTACATACATAGTTACATTGGAGGGGAGTGCGCATATGCGCTCTTCAACAAAGTACAAACTTATATAATATTTTAAATTATTTGAAACACTTAACAAAGTCCCAACCTCACTTTTTTGCAATTTAGAACCTGATTGGTTCAAAATAGTAAATATTGAAATCAGCCAATTGAACTGATACCCAACAACGTGAATAATAATTGCATTATTCCTGTTGTTAGGCAGGGCTGTTATTGGTTATCATTCGGGTTACTATTATATAGGAAAAAAAACAAATAATGTCAATAATTATTAATTAATTTGCTAGAAAAAGCCACGCTTTTTGGCAGAGACATTAAGAAAAGCTATTATTTTTTACTTCTTAGTGCTTAAAAGCGTGGTTTTAGTTTTTTAAAAGTAAATTTTATTTATTTCTTTTTACTTGTAAGTTAGGAACGTACAAACTAATAAAAGTGTGTTAAAAAAATAGAATAGTATAGGTATTCTCCTATATTCCGAACAGGTTTGGAATATGCAATTCCAAATGTTATTTAGAATATACTTTTTCTACGCTTATAAAAATTAGTTACAAAATTAATTAAATAAATAAGAAGTTGGAAAAAGTGAGGTTAAAATTAGTCTGACAGTTTTCAAATTTTAGACTACAGGCGTCTATGATAATTGTGGAATAAGTTACTTTGAAACTACAAATTATTCTTAAACGGAAATTGGTAATAGAATGAATATTCGGTAACACCTTTATGGAATGTAGGTAATTCCACATTAAAAAGTGATATTAGAAAGGCCATATTCCCTAATAGTAGTAGAAAAATAAATTTACTTACCTTTTACCTTCACCAATAAATAATACACATAAATAATACACAGACTACTACATCTACGCTTTACGTAATTTATGCTTGTATGTATTTATAACAAGTAGGTTCATATAACTCATACAAGTACATTCTTGAGCACACCACTAGCCGACCTGTATGTATACAATTTAGCTGAAAACAGACGTGTCGCCGAAGATCTATGGCAAATGGCCAGTTAAAATGATATTCGCACGCAATTACGCTTTTCCGATTCTACACGACTGCAGCTGAAGTTCTTGGATCTCTACGTACCTCCACCGGATCTCCACATATCTCCACAGGATCTCCACGAACCTCCATGGATTTCCACAGATCTCCACATATCTCCACGGATCTCCATGAGATCTCCATCCCCAAAGACAGAAGATTTCCACAGTGACTACCCGCTCGGGTTGTACATTGGTCCATTAATGTGAATTAGCAAGGCCTATATACAGTGTGTCTCACTTTTCATGACTCCCATATTGTAGCTCCGTTATTAGTAATACGATTTTTACAAAATTTTGGTCAATTGGACTTACCCATCAGGTGATCATGTCGCAAGAAGAAAATTTAATTTTCACCAGTGGAGTTCGTTGTTATAACAAAAAAACAACAATTTTTTTTAGGAAAATATATTAGGCAATTTTTAAATGGTCTGATAATAGCATATTGTTATTTAGCATCATCGAAAACCCCCCTATACCAAATATGAAATTGATAGCGTACAGGGTGTTGACGTAATTAATAATTAAATCTAACTTATTATAGCACTATAAATTAATTATAACATCGGTGAATTTTATCCTATCATTTTTTTTTTCGTTTGAAATGCCGCACCATTTTATCATTTTAGACAGCTCCAAACCTTACATTTATCCAGGTTTATTATTTCGAGCTACTTTCCGAACACTGGCATGAAGATCCATTCTAAATGCTTGAATTATTTGGGCATCGTGAATGTGTGGTACATTATTGTGAATAAAAAATATCAGTGTGCCATGACCGTTTCCATAGTAAAAAAACAATTGAACTAATAAAGAAATCTGACATTTCAGTTTAAATCGATGTTATAATTAATTTATAGTGATAGAATATGTTAGATTTAATTATTAGTTACGTCAACACCCTGTATGCTATTACTTTCATATTTGGTATAGGGGGGTTTTCGATGATGCTAAATAACAATATGCTATTATCAGACCATTTAAAAATTGCCTAATATATTTTTCTAAAAAAAAATTTTGTTTTTTTTATTATAACAACGAACGCCACTGGTGAAAATTAAATTTTCTTCTTGCGTCATGATCACCTGATGGGTAAGTCCAATTGACCAAAATTTTGTAAAAATCGTATTACTAATAACGGAGCTACAATATGGGAGTCATGAAAAGTGAGACACACTGTATATATAATAATATATATGCCTATATTATGTAGAACCAAGATAGAATTTTTACTCAGGTTTCGATAGTTTCCAGTATCAATAGTTTTTGACCTCCACTATTAACTATAATATTATCACCTTAATTTATAAACTAATAAAATTATTTGAAATAAGAATGTTCAATTTTTATAATGCGCCTTTTTCCATCACAAGAACTGACGAGGTTTATTCAGATTTTGTTTTAAAAACAAGATAAATACAGTTAAAGTTACTTTTATAATAATAATAGTTCAACTCACTTTTTCTTTAAGTTTTCAGTACTCTTTTTTTTTTGACAAAAAGATGATTTGCTTGATTTGGAGCTGTCAGAAGTCTTTGATCTCCTTCTTTTTGTACCTTTTACAGAAGATTTTGGAGGAGAACCAGTTGGTTGTGCAAATAAATGAGGTATTTCCATCCCTGACGTACTTGGTCTATTTTTTTTGAGACATTGTACCGCATTAGATGTTAGTTTGTGCACTGTTTTATTTGGAAAATTGAAAACTTTAATATCATTTTCACTAAAATGTTCTGAACAGATATATAGAGTTGGTTTCCAAACTATGTCATCATTAATGTTTATTTTACTAAGCGATAAACGAAATTTTTCGTTATTTCGTGGAAATCTAAAAAGTAATTAGAGGTTATGTTTGTAACTTATAAACCCATTTATTTTTTTGCCTTGACTAAACTAGGAGTTTTATTTACTCTCAAAATTTATAAAAATGGTTTTACTTACCTGTTTTGAGGCTCTATAATAGAGTTTTTATATTTTCTCTTGTTGATTTGATTTAATAAAATGCGTTTGTGTAATGATGTATATTTGTCTTCTTATCTTGATGGTTGTTGTATAATGAATGAATGAATTACATAATTAAAAATTCCTTCATAGGAGAGGGGAGCGAACCTGCGCTTTACAAACATTACAACACTTAAAACTAAACATACCGCCAACCTTGAAACTAGCGGGTTTCAAAAAAAATAACAAATAAAATTATTGTAAATACCTAATCAGAGAATTGCGTCTTAGCAAATAATAAATTTAAAGTTTAAAATATTTATCAAATGAAAACTTGATATAACCTATCCTAACTTCAGAAGAAGAAGAATAACCTCACATAAATCTATCAAAACATATGACATGCTAAAATTGCACTGAACTAAATGTGGTTTTGTTTAAATAAAACTGTTAAAACTTTACACAACACTATCTTCGTTATCGCAGGTAGGTAGAACACAAATTCTTTGAGTAGCTCGCTTCACCTCGCCACTGGACGTTTTTACAGATACACAGCGCACAACACCGTCTTCTCCCGGATAAAGTTGTGTGATGCGACCAAGTCTCCACTGCTGTGGGGCTGTGTTGTCATCTCTGAGGAGTACGAGGGAGCCCAGATCAAACTGTGTTGGACTGGAAACCTGCCACTTTGCCCTCTGTTGAAGTGTGTGCAAATACTCCTTTGACCATCTCTGCCAAAAATGCTGAACCATCTGCTGCAGCTGGTGATAATGGGAAAGCCTGTTGTATGTGGTGGATTCAACGTTGAGTTGTGGTAATGCTGTCAGCTTATCACCGATCAAAAAGTGTCCGGGGGTTAATGGAGAGAGATCGTTGGGGTCATTGGAACAAGGAAATAAAGGTCTGGAGTTAAGTATGGCCTCAATTTGTGTAACAACTGTGCATAGACCTTCAAATGTTAATTTTGTGTCTCCTATTACACGAAATAAATGAATTTTTGCTGATTTTACAGCAGCCTCAGCTAATCCATTAAAGTGAGGGCTTTTTGCAGGTATAAAATGCCATGTTATCTTGTTTTCGAGAATAAAATTATTTAAGTTAGTTGAATCAGACATTATATCAGACAAGATATTATTTGCCCCTGTGAAATTTGTGGCATTATCATTAAAAATATGCTCAGGTAACCCACGTCTAGATACAAAACGTTTTAAAACATTTAAAAACGAATCTGACGTTAAATCGACAGCCACTTCAATATGTGTCGCCTTGGTAATAAAACATACAAAAATACACAAATATGCCTTAATAAATATTCTGTTCTTCAATGTTGAATTTTTTATGAAAATTGGCCCTGCATAATCCACACTACAGCTTGTGAAAGGTCTAGCTGGGGTGACTCTTTTAGAGGGCAAATTACCCATTTGGGAAACAATGCTTGAGGGTTTGTATCGAAAGCAAGTAATGCATTTTCTTAAAACATGCCTTATTGTAGATTTGCCATTAAGTGGCCAAAACTCTTGTCTTATATTTGATAATATAAATTGTGCTCCTGCATGCATGTTTTTAAGATGTTCATGTTTAATAATTAAATTTGTAAATATGTGATTACTTGGCAAAATAATTGGATGAATTTGGTCATACAATAATGCTGAATTTTTTAGTCTGCCTCCTACTCGAATTAAATTATCTGAATCCAAAAATGGAGTCAAAGATAATAATTTGCTGCCCTTAGAAACGATTCCTGATTTTTCAAGAGAATTTAATTCGTTAGGAAAAGCATAACTAACGTTGGTAAAATATAGATAGCTTTATTTGTTTTTATATGTTTAAATTAGATAATGGTAGATGGCGTTGTTTTAGATAAGGTAAATAAAACAAAACTAAATAAATAGGCCTCCTATGGATAAATAGTGTAACTAACGTTGGTAAAATATGGAAAGCTATATTTGTTTTATATGTTTAAATCATATAATGGTAGATGGCTTAGTGGAAAAACATGATGCCCAACTTAAAAATTTAATAAACTTAAAGAAATAAAAGTAACTAGGCCCCCTATGGATAAATAGTGTAACTAACGTTGGTAAAATATAGATAGCTATATTTGTTTTATATGTTTAAATCGGTTAATGGTAGATGGCGTTGTTTTAGATTAACTAACGTTGGTAAAATATAGATAGCTATATTTGTTTTTATAGGTTTAATGGTAGATGGCGTAGTGAAAAAAAAACAGGATTTCCAACTTAAATTTTAATAAACTTAAAGAAATAAAAGTCACTAAACGTGGCTGACGTGGTTTTTAAAATTTCTTTAACTTTCCAAAAAATATTCTAGAAAAACGAGAGACGTCATTGGAATGTCAATTAACAATAGAAAACGCATTTTTGCTACATAAATATTAAATATATCTAAAATTAAAGAAATAAAGGTACTTTGATTTAAAAATAAATAAATAGCTGTATTAAAATTATTTTGATCATTAATGTGTATGCAGTTGAAAAACTTACAACAAAAAGAAAAATGTATAACTCTAAGAGTGACAAGCGTTTTGACCAATCCATGAAGACCGATGCGAAACTTCAAGAACAATCTCCTATACAAGTCATACAGGCTGAGGAATACGATATCGAAAATGTGAATAAATGGCATATTGTGTTTTGCGACAAACAGAGGTTTAATATAGAATGTAATACAAATAAAAGAATAAAAACAATAAATTCTACGAAAAAACATCCGTGTTTAGAGGTGAAAAATAGTATACATGGAAAACACTTAATCACATGTCCATGGTCTCTAGATGAAAATACTGAAGGTGTTATTGTCATACAAAATAAATAAAAATAATTTTTAAAGCCATTTTTGATTATTATTACAGAAAAAACCTATTCTCATTTTATCTAAATAGGGGGATAATAATACCGTATGTTATATAATAGAGATTATTTTTAAAAATAAATCATTTTGATTATAATGTCCGAAACAGTCGTCAAGAACTCAGCTGTTTTAAAATTTCTTGCCAAAGCAAGTCCAAGACAAAGAAAAGCTATATTAAAAAGTGCAGATAGAGGTTTAATACTTTGTTTGTGTGAGTGTGTTCATAATACAATAAAAGGAAAAGTTCCTCTTACTTCAGTACAAAAACAAAAACTTACGCCATATAAAAACATATTAAGAAAAATTGTAAAAAAAAACGACTCACTATTGAAAAAGAAAAAGTTCCTAATTCAAAAAGGGGGTGCTCTATTACCTTTAATACTTGCACCATTAATTAGTGGTGTACTAAGTAGTTTATTTAATTAAAAATGGAGCATGCTAAAAAAATGTTTTTAATAAATCCGGAATCATTCCAAAAAATACAGGATTCGACAAATATTAATCCACAAACACTTTCAAAACTGGATCTTGAAATGCATAAAGTTCTAAATTCAAAAATAAATGACCATGAAAAATGGGTAGAGTATCAGCAAGTTCTACAACGATTTTTGCATTTCTCCAATGTGGCCCGAGAATCAATTAAGTTACCAATACTTAATGACCAAGAAGAGGGTGAAGAGGGCAAAACATTTTCAACTAAAATTGAAAGTTTAACAGTTGACGATATTTTAAAAACAGTACCTAAAAACATGCAAAAAAAAATCCTCTTTACTTTTACAACATATTTCTAAAAATGACAATTTGAAATGGAATAGGAATGGAGTAATTCTAGTTAATAATCAACTTTTAAAAGACTCAAATATTATTGATGTTGTTAATGATATATTGCGTCCCCGTCAACCCAAAGACATAAAAAACAGAGATGCAGTGGTTCGGAGTTTAAAAGAAATTAACACTCCTCTAGAATTTATCCGAAATAAAACATATCGAAATCACTTCATAGACTACACGACCCCCATAAATACTACTCGTGAATCCTCGAGTGACGAAACAGACTATTTCAGTAGTCCTATAACTTTTAAAGACCACAAGAAAAAAGATAGTACGCTTTTAAAATCGAAACAGGAACAATCGTCCAGCAATAGTAAGATAGAAAATACACCTCCACCCCCTAAAAAGACGAGACAATCAACACTATCAGCTCTAAATTGGGAAAAGTTTAAACCATGAATAATTTATACTATAACCCGGAACAAGTATCCGCTTTTTCATCTGTTAAGAAAATTAAAGAAGCTGTACCTAATAATAGTGTTAGTGAAATAAAAAACTGGTTGCAAAAACAAGAAACTTATACTTTACATAAACGTGTTGTTAAAAATTTTAAACGAAATAAATATCATGTAACAAATATCGATGATTTATTTGAAGCCGACTTAATTGATTTAAAAAGTTTAAGTAATTTTAATGATGAAATAAAATATATATTAACAGTCATCGATGTTTTTAGTAAATATGCATGGGTTAGAATGTTAAAAACAAAAACATCCAAGGAAGTTGTTAGGGCTTTTCAAGATATATTTAAAACCTCTAATAGAATTTCTATTAATTTACATCAGACAAGGGTCTTGAATTTTTAGGAAGTGAAACAAAAAAGTGTTTTAAAAAATATAACATAAATCATAAACAGGCCGAAAATCCAGATATAAAAGCTAGTATTATAGAAAGATTTAATAAAACGCTTAAAGAAAAAATGTTTAAGTATTTTACATACAATAATAATTATAAGTACATTAATATATTGCAAACCTTAGTGGAAACGTATAATAAAACAAAACACAGGACAACTAAAATGGCCCCAATAGATGTCCATGAAAATAACATATTGGAGGTTTATAATAATGCTTTTCGAATAACGGCTAAAAACCAAAATAAAAATAAATTTAAACTAAATGATTTCGTTAGAATTTCGAAGTACAAACATGTATTTGAAAAAGGTTATGAATCTAATTGGACTTTGGAAATATTTAAAATATCAAAAGTTATAAATAGACATCCACATTCGGTGTATAAACTATGCGATTTACAAAACGAGTCTGTAGAAGGCATTTTCTACGAACCCGAACTTTAAAAAGTAACATATTCTGAAGATACAGCTTTTAAAATAGATAAAATATTAAGAAAGCGAATTAATCGTGGCATAAGTGAAGTATACGTGAAGTGGAGAGGTTACCCTGACAAATTTAATTCTTGGATCCCCCAGGAAAATATTACTTTACAATAAGGCAAAACGATTTTTTTTTTACCCTGCTTAGTAATAGATCTCGAGAATATTTTCCAAACAATAAAACAACACAGTTTAGTACTCAATTGCCCAGTTCAATTCATCTTGAGGGAGAATGGCAAGTAGGCATAACAGAATTTCAATATCCTTGTTCGCTTCTGACTGTGAGAAAAACCCAAAATATTATATACTTAAAAGAACTAACTCATGGAAAAACAGATTACCTATATGAAAAAGTAAGAATAAGTGCAGGTAGCTACTATAACATAGAGGATTTATTATCAGCATTAAATGCCAATACGCACTTAATAGGAAGGGACATATCTTTTAATATGAATAATACCACACATAAAGTATCTGTAAACATGCCTCAAGAAAGCAGTGTAATTTCTATGTTTTTTTCAACTTATCTTGCTCTACAATTGGGGTTTGAGCCGGATCAAGATATTTTAAAAATATGCAATGCACCACACCCGTCAAATATAATTTTGGGATTACCGTCACAATTTTTTATTTATTGTGATATTATTAGTCCTCAATTTGTAGGCGATACATTAGTTAAACTTATTCGGGTTGTAAGCGTTGATAATTCAAAATATATTTATGGGAGTCAAAAAATGAAAATATTCTCACCACCTCACTACGTACCTGTTTTAAAACGTGAATTTGAAAATATCGAAATTGATATAAGGACTGAAACTGGTGAAACTGTACCATTCTTATTCGGGACTGTCTGTGTTAAACTTCATTTTAGAAGAATAAAATGACTGTAAATTGTCCATATAACGATTACTATGTTAATCAAGCAGGGTCTGGTGTTGGCACCGTATATAAAGGCGCTTTATCAAAAAGGGCACGGAGTCGGAAGTTTTTTAAAAGGTTTATTTAGAACTATATTTCCTTTGGTTAAAAGTGGCGTAAAAACATTGGGCACAGAGGCAGCATATGGTGGTATTAATTTTCTCAAGGATGTTATTCAAAGTAAACCACCAAAAACTTCTTTTAAAGAGCGCTTAAATGAAACCACAAAAAATTTACAAGTTAAAGCCTTGAAAAAAGTTGACGCCATGGTGGGGTCTGGTAAACATATAAAAAGAAAGAGAATGACTAAAAGAAATCAAAAACCATCAACCATCTGCAGTAAGAACATACGAAAACCTAAAAAACAAAAACTTGAAAATATTTTTGGTTAAATAAATAAAAACGATGTCTTTTATCCATAATCAATCTTGTGAATGTATTAAAAGTGAACTGGACTTATTTGCCATACCATCAACTCAAACTAGTATAGAGTCAGGACAGTGGATTCATTATAAACCTCTTTCATCTCTAACCGATCAAGCACCTCTGGAATTTGTTATACCTGGTATATGCGACGAATATTTGGAACTGTCCCATACTTTACTGCACATAGAAGCTAAAATATGTAAACCAGATAATTCCAGTTACAAAAATGAATTAGAGGGCGAAAAATCGATAGGACCTGTAAATAATTTGCTACATTAAATGTTTAGTCAGGTTGATGTTTATTTACATAAAAAATTAATTTCGCCACCAAACAACACTTACGCATATAGATCGTATATAGAAACTTTACTTAATTATGGCCCTGAAGCAGCAAAATCGCATCTTACTTCAAGCCCATGGTATTTAGATACAGCTAATTCAATGGATATATTAAACGAAAGTAACACTGGACATACAAAAAGAACTCAGTTTACATCATTAAGTAAACGTGTTGATTTAATAGGCAGGCTTAGTGGCAATATATTTAATCAGGAAAAGTTTTTAATGAACGGTCTTGAACTTCGTGTAAAATTAGTTCGATCGCGGGATCAGTTTGTTTTAATGGCCCCTCAAGATATGGACCCAAAACTTAAAATTTTGGATGCTAGTCTTTTAATAAGAAGAGTAAAAATTAACCCTATTGTTAGCTCATGCTAAAGCCTTACAAGTAGCACCTGTTAAATACCCTATAACAAGAGTAGACGTTAAAGTTATTACTATACCTACAGGTGTTCAAGGAAAATCTTTGGATAATATATTTTTGGGTCAATTACCCAAAAGGTGTGTGATTGGTTTTGTATCAAATAGAGCTTTTAATGGAGATTTTACGAAAAATCCATTCAATTTTAAACACTACGATATGAACTTTTTATCTTTATATATTGATGGACAGCAAATTCCTTCTAAACCACTTCAGCCTGATTTTGATAGTAAAAATTATATAAGATCGTACAATACTTTATTTTCGGGTACTGGTATTCATTTTTCAAACAATGGCTATGCATAAGTAGAGAGGAATATCCTAATGGTTTCTGCCTGACAGCGTTTGACTTAACTCCGGATCTTGCTGCAAATACTATGACTCGCTGGAATCTCATTCGTAATGGTAGTTTGCGTTTGGAAGTGCGTTTTAAAGAAGCCCTTCTTGAAACAGTTAATTGTATTATTTATGCTGAATTCGAGTAGTATAATTGAAATAGATAGAAATAGAAATGTAGTTGTAGATTATAGTAGTTAATTTTAAAATGTATGTATGTATAATAATAATAATAAACCTAAATACCACTCCGTAAACCTGTATTTTATTTTTAACTTAAATTTATTTGTACCTATGATATTTTAGTATAACTGCTTGTACCTTCAAACATAAAAGGTTAAAAATGCGTTCTTATGAAGTTCTTAGATATTTACACTCGTTTTTGCCAACATACTTTCATAAAGGAGTTTACGCTTTAAATCGTATACCAAATTATATAAGTAAACCGTGTGCTGTAGTTATTAATGAAGATCCTGATAATATGCCTGGAAGTCACTGGGTTGCTGTTTTTATTAATAACAATGGTTATGGATACTTTTTCGATAGTTACGGAAGGCCACCCAAATATATCATAAAAAAGTTTTTAAATAAGAATTCTAGAAAATGGATATACAATACTATACTTATACAATACTTCTTCAAAGCTTATTTTCAACTGTTTGTGGTCAATATTGCATTTTATGCTTAGTATGTTTAAGTAAGAAATACAATCTAAATAATTTTTTAGATTTGTTTACATTTAATACAAATAAAAATGATAATGCTGTTAGAAAAATGTTTCATAAATTAAATAAAAATACATTTTTTAAAAGTTAAAACAAGTTTTATTTAAAAATAGGTAAATAAAATAAATAATATAAATGTTATTAAATAAAAATAAGTAAAACAAAAACTATACAATAAGAATAATGATAATAAATAAAATTGTTTTTAATATAATAAATAATTTTTTATAAAACTATACAATAATAATAATGATAAAAATAAAATTGTTTTTAATATAATAAATAAATTTATATAAATATACATAAATAGATATAAAGTTTAATATATTTTTTATTTATCTAAAGCCCAACCGTCCATCCAGAAAGGGGCTTCTTCTACTTCTTCTTCTTCGGGCTGTGGGGGTTCTTCTAGATGAGGGGTTTCTTCTGACTGCTGGGTCTCTTTATAAATATAATAAATAAATGTTAATAAATATAGATTAAAAATATTTGAATCATTCTAAAATCTAATCTTTCATCCAAAAGAGAAGTTCATTTAGCAGTATGTCTTCTTCCAACGGAGGAGACTCACAGGACGAAGAGGCTTCTTCTTCTGGTTGAGGGGTTTCCACAGGCTGAGGGGGTTCTTGATGATAAACCAAAACGTTTTGGTTTATCAAAGGGTCATTGTATCCGTAAGGCACAGTATCGTAACTATTTTCAATCCGTTGTCTTTTGGTATAGAATGTACGATACATTTTATTCTCGGATCGCGATATAACGTTATAATTTGCCGTAATACAAATTTTACGACTGTTATGGACATATATCGCTTCAGCATTATCACATACCTGGGCTTTTAGTTCATCAAAATTTACGGACTGAGTATTTTTATGATTAAGCGTTATACCCTTTACTTTACAAATAGTCTTATATTCATTTTTATCCGCACAATATACTTTGTAAGCATAATTTTTAGGGCCACCACTTACAAATTCAGTAATCTTACTACCCGGACCATATTCAGATAATTCATCAGTTAGCATTCCCAAGTAATCACCAACCTCTGGTAGCCATTCACCTGATTTATGTGTGAATATAACACTATCTGTGTCAAAGTAAAGGACTCTGCGATCGAGTTTTTCTAAATAAGAATACAATTCTAACCGCGCCATTGTCGTGGTATATGCTGCTATAGCGACATTAACAGTTTTTAATGGCGTTACTGCTTCTTCATGCTTACTCCAGCATGCAAGAAGAACATCGTCACTAATAATTACCAAATTATTAACAATGATAGAGGGGTCCGTAAGCATGTTAAATAGCTTAAAGGGTTCACTAATAATACTTGTCTGCATCAAGTTTAGTCTCTGGCCAAATTTTCCCCAAAAACTATTTAACATGAGTTTTGCGATAAATCTCATACCCGGGTTATTTGATATTTCTAAGATTTCCAACAAAATACTTTCATGTTCTAAATAGTCTTGAATATAGGCTTGTCGTGCTTCCTGTGTAGTACACCAGTTAGGCCAGCCACTACACTCTTGCTTAATTTTTAAAAATTTATCAACATATTTAGAGAATAAACCGCCAGACTTGGTATCGCGATCGAATTGTGTTACTTTATACTCCCATATTTCATAAATTTCCAAGACTTTATAATTTAAAGAAATGGCTTTCCGCAATTCATCAGCTACAAAGGTACCAGAAAACTTACGTTCGTCATCTATGTGAATACATTGCTCTTGGTTCATTGTATCCACACAGGTTTTACATAACGGAAACGTAAGTTTTTTATTACATTTATACGGTAGTACAGGGTGATATAAAGTTTGAGGGGGGTAACACAGAACATTTAGTAGATGTAAAAGGGTGATACTGTGACAATCTGTGACTATGTCACAGAAGCCCCCTGCATGCAAAAGAATAGGATGGGGATTGAAAAACATGATAAATAAAATTTTTGTCATAGAATCCCCATCCATGTAAAAGAATAGAATGGGGATTGTAAAACAATGATTGTCTGTGTCACAGAAGCCCCCTGCATGCAAATGAATAGGATGGGGATTCTATGATAAATAAATTTTTTTGTCATAGAATCCCCATACATGTAAAAGAATAGGATGGTGATTGTAAAACAATGATTGTATGTGTCATAGAATCACCTCCTATGCAAATGAATAGGATGGGGGTTGAAAAACAAAAATAAAAGCTTCTCAACTCTTATGGAATGTTTGATCGGGTTAATCGGGCACAATGTACTCCGATCCTACCCAAATTAATTGTATGTTATTAATAAAAAATATTTTCTTTTTACTATTTTGATTTACCTCGTATAAGTTAAAATTTGCATAATACTTTGTAACACAAAGATTTTTCATGCTGTAAAAATTCAATTTCTTTTACCAAGAAATGTTGTGGTTAATTTATTTTATCAGGTAAAGTTATCTGCATCATGTTTTGAAGATTGCATTTTTTTTAAATTATGCAGTTGCAGCTGTGTTAACTTGTTGAAACAAGTTTACTCGCTTATCTCGATTCCTTCAATGTATTAACCCAATTTAACAAACTTTCGCATTTAAATTTCGCAAATATTATTTTAATAAATGATTTGCATTTTTACATTTATGTTGTATATGCAAAATGCAAATATCAAAACAATAAGAGGCTATATACTTAAATATATCTATTTAAATTAGGTTTGGTCATTATAATCATGAGCCTAGACAAATTCGGACATCATACTTCAATTCATGTTAAAAGCGATGTCGTTAATAAAACATATTTTAAAAATAATTTAAATGATTTTTATAAAAGTGTATACGATTCAATACAAACTGTAATAGATAGTTCAGACATCGAATTTTTAAATCTTAAAAAAAGTATTGAAATTTTAAAAAATCAAAATAATTCTAACAATAAAAACATTAAAACAACAGACACTAATTTTAAATCAATAAAACAACAGGTAACAAAATTGGAAAAAGATTTTAAAAGTAAAATACAAAAGGATTATAAAGATATAGTAAATAAAACAAATGAAGATGTTAAAAAAAACTTAAAACAGTTTAAATCTGATCAGGACAAAATATTAAACGAGGCTTTAGAGAAAACATTAAAAATTATATTAGATGCTTTACAGCGGATTGATAATTTTGAAAAAATACTTGATCAACAAGAGAAACTTATAAAGAAAAATGAAAAGTTATTAGATCAACAAGCAATAGATGCGACAATTAATACTGTATCTTTTAATACAAAATTTGAAAACTTTAATATTCAATTAGAAGAACTTAAAAAAGCTATTAAATATTTTCAATTACAGACAAGTTCTAATAATACTACATATATTATTAAGTTTGATAATATAGAAAAACGAATAGAAAAATTAGAAACAAACCCTTAAAATATATAATATAAAATAAAATTTAATTTTAAAAAGATTTGGTATGTATAGTAGTAGGGGAAATTCAGATAATATATAAAGTCAATTTATTTCTTACTTTTATTATATTAATTTTATTGTTGTTCAAGTATTAGTACCCGTTGTACCAAATTAATAATCATGAGTAACATTCTTGCCAAACTGAATGATTGTCAAAGTCTACCATTTATTAAAATTAAGGACTTACAGGAAAATATAAAATATGAGCTTGTTGGGATGGAAAAAGCTGATGGAAGATATGGTGAGTTTATAATTGTAAAAATAAAGGAACTTCCAAATTATATAATTTTACCACAACGTTTTTCCAAACTAATCCCAGAATTAACAAAAATTAACCGAGAAATCAATAATAAAAAATGTACTTAATTATGGAAGTTTCTAATGATTATTATAATGTTAAATTTGAATAAATCATTTTGTTTAAAATACTTTTTACTGTAACGTTGGAATTTTACCTTAGGCAGTTCTTGGTTAACCGTCTTGTGATGGGTGTAAGCACTAATTGATAATACCACATTGAGGCACCTTATTCTCGTTCTTTCAACTTGGTGTTTGTTTACTTTCGACATACCCCTGTTGTGTTCTATAATAATATAAAATTAGACCATTTAGACATTGAGGCACCTTATTCTCGTTCTTTCAACTTGGTGTTTGTTTACTTTCGACATACCGCTGTTTTGTTATTTAATAACATAAAATTAGACCATTTAGGTTACCACCGAGTTCCGGCTGAAAGAGAAAAGCATTTAATGGAAGCTTGTTTTACCTATCATTAGATTTCATTACCTTACCATCAATGTAATAATTTTTGCCTTAGTCTTTAAAAGAAAACACAATATATAAAGTAATGACAGTACAAATCTGGGGTTATGTCAACGAACACCACGGTGTTGCCAACCATAGGGAAGGCAGAGTTGCCAATGTACATAAACGGGAATATTTAATTTACAGTGGGTGTTTTGACTAACGCCGTTGCCCGGTGTTTTGACTAACGCCGTCGTTCTGTGATTGGCTCAGTGTAGCGTCCTTATTCTCTCATTGGTTGATTTCACGTGTTCAATTCAAAAGTTAGAAACTTAATAATTCATTTTTGTCATTCTATTTGCCCATTTTGGCTCAGCATGTCTATATTTCGAGCTCCTCTGTTTTGTAAATAATTATGGTTGGGTTAATGGCTGCTTTAAAACTATTTTTCTGGAAATTATTTTGTGCGCAGGTCGGAACGTCATATCCACCTGTAGCTTACTTGTCGTGGTAGATTGTCTGTGAATGGACGCTTAGTTTTATCACTCTTGTTGTGAAACCTGGAAAAAGGGATTTAAAGTGCTCATTCAACACAAAGGAACTGTGCAAAGTTGTTATGGTTTGAAGTATAATACTGGTAGTGCCAGATCCTTACCGTTTAACGGGATTTAAACAGATTAAATTTTTACCACGCCATTTCACTCAACCGCCAAAGGAAAGCTTTGACGAATTCTGTCAAATTGTCAATTCAAGAGTTAAACAAAGAAACCCTTCACTGAAGGTAAGGTTATCTAGACATGCTGAGGCAAAATTTTAAATGGGTATCATTTATTTTAGGGTTTTTTTCTTTCCCCATACAAAATCTTCATTTTTTTTTAACATTCGTGTAAGAATTTATACAACTGAGGATCCTACACTGGGCAGAATCACATTGCGTCAACAACCGGTGGGCCAGAATCACATTGCTTCAACAACCGGTGGGCTGGAATCACATTGCCAACATGGCAGCTCTACCAATACCCTTGGTCTAGGGCTCTCCGATTCACCCCTGGGTTGTGACACACTGGTATCGTAGGACTCCCAAGGTCAGATCCAATTTTTATGATAGAGTAAATTAAATAAACCAAGGAATAATAATAGTAATCATTTGAGTAATAATATACAAATATTTAGTTTAATTTTTTTTATTATCTGTGAACTGAGTTTTTATGGCCATAAACACAAAGGGGTTAGTAGAGTACATTATAAGTAATAATAAAGGTTTTGTTATCTGTGAGTAATATATAAAAGTTGACAATTGAATGGGGTTGTGTTTTTTAGTAATTTTGAGATAATTTATTTATTTATCAATAAACCAACTCAGGTTGAACATATACAAGTATCTTTCTTTGTTTTTTTGGTAATTTTTTTTGTCCTGCCTACCTCTGTGTAATAAGAAAAAAATTACTTGGCGCCCAATTAAGGTAAGTGTTATTTACAAGGAACGTAGAAACTGAACCTACACCACGTAGAAACTGAACCTACACCCTACTGAGCTTGACGGGAACTTTTTTTTGCTTGACTTAAAGTTAGGCTATAAAATTTGGCGCCCAACGTTTCTTGTAGTTAACACTTGCTGAATTTTTTTTGAATTTAATTTTTTTTATTGAAGAAATCTTCTTCATACCCCAGTTTGGATATTTTTTTGGGAAGGGTGTGGATTTTGTATTTGTGTATAGTTAAGACAAGCTCTTATTAGATGACAAAAGTTTAAATTATTAGTAGGGTCAAATTATTACTAAAAATAATTTAATTTTTGATTTTCACTCACGGTATTATCAATTGGTGTGTGCACATATTTTGGTTTTAAAATTTAAATACCTTTAAACTAGTGGTTATTAAAGTTTTATTGGGTAGATATACAGTTTTTACATATAAGATTAAAAAAAAAATGTCGGGTAAATTTGAAATAAATCGCCTTAAACAGGATGAGTTGACTTATGAATTGATTATACGTGGCCTTAGCCCAGGAACGGTAGATGAAATGAGGAAATCTTTAGTAAGAGCTATTAAGTTAGAAAAGAGTGGAGTTTCTTTGACGTACCCTCCCTACCCCTACACCTTGGAACAGGATAAAGTGGCTATTGAAAACAAATTCAAGGAAATTGAAGAAAGCCTGGGAACCTTTGCGAAAACTAAACAGAGTAGAACATTCAAGGGACTGGACACAAGGCTGACCCATCTCATGGGCAGGATTAATAGGGTGAAGATAAGTGGGGATTCTGATGATTTTAGGGCTGGCGCTTTAACTAAAGCTTTGACCTTGATGGATAAATTGGAGGAACGTGCAGACGATAATGGTAATAATACTCCAGCGGAATTATCGGTAATTTTGGACAATAGTGAAGACTCTGAAGACTCTGAAGAAAATGTTTTGAATGTATCAGCTGCTTCCGGAAGTGTACCACCTGCCGCTATACCACTTAACGCTTTGAGACCTGTCAATCTGTCAAAGTGGAATACTACCTTCACTGGTGATAAGAAGGGAATGTCTTTAAATGCCTTTTTGGAGAGGGTAGATGAGCTATGCATAGCACGTAGAGTGAGCCAGGAGGACTTATTTCATTCTGCCCTAGATTTATTTTCTGGAAAAGCATTAGTGTGGTACCGTGCCATCAGAGCCACCGTTTTCAACTGGAGTGAGCTGGTAAAAGAACTAAGAGGAGAGTTCCTCCCCCATCACAACAATCAACTATTGCTGGAGGAAATAAAGAAACGTACACAGAGTTCAGATGAATCTATTGGAATATATTTGTCCGTCATGCAGTCATTGTTTAACCGCCTAACTTGCCACATTTCCGACACGGCGAAGGTGGATATCATCAGAAGGAACCTTTTGCCATTCTACCAGACTCAACTGTCATTGGTGGAAGTTACATCTGTAGATCAACTTCGGAAGTTATGTCGCCAATTGGAACATACCAGGGACTCAGTGGAAGCTTTTGCACCACCTCCAAGGAGATCAGTGAACACCCTTGAACCGGATTTAGCGTACTTAGGGGTGGAAGTAAATGAGGTAGGCCCCCTCCAAGGTAGTGAGGCCGTATGTTTCAATTGTAATAAACCGGGACATAGAGCAATAGGCTGTTTGGAACCGAGAAAAATGTACTGCTTTAGATGTAAGCTCCCTGGAGTCACTGTCAGGACCTGTACAAACTGTAATCGCACTCCCAGTAGAAATGATAGGTCGGGAAACGACAGAGGTCGCCACTAGGGGGTCGTACCAGGCTGACCAACGATTATTTTCGACCCATAATCGATTTTATTTTAGACAACCTCGAAAACGACGAACGACCGTATTTAAGAGTCAAACTGTATGATGAAGAGTTTTGTGGGCTATTGGACTCTGGAGCGTCTAGAACTTTTCTGGGAGGCCCTGGCTGGGAGAAGCTAAAAAGACTAGGTGTTACATTGGAGGCGACCAGTATAAGGAGTTGTTCGGTAGCTAATGGTCAAAAGTGTCAGACACTCGGCTCTTGTCTAGTTCCAGTCACCTTAAAGGATAGGATCAAGCTCATAGAACTCTTGGTTGTTCCTGATTTGTCACATAATTTAATATTGGGAGCTGATTTTTGGCGAAAAATGGGAGTAATTCCAGATTTGAGGAGTAAAGAATGGTATTTCTCAAAGAATCCAGAGTGCTTTGAGATAGAACAAGTAAATAGTACAGGTATTTTGACAGAATACCAACAGAAGCTTTTGGATGAATTAGTCAAGGAGAACTATGAAGCCATGGGTGACAAATTTGGTCGTACAACCGAAGCTGAACATGTAATTATAACTAAGGCCGAACCCATAAAACAAAGATATTATCCGGTATCCCCTATCATCCAGAAACACATGAATGAAGAGTTGGATGACATGCTAAAAAAGGGTATTGTGCAGAAGAGTAAGAGTCCTTGGTCATCACCAGTAATAATGGTCAAGAAGAAGGATGGGAGTTACCGTTTCTGCATTGATTTTAGGAAGTTGAACAAGGTTACGGAGAAGGACGGTTACCCATTGCCCTACGTAAACCATACCCTGGACCAACTGAAGGACGCTAAATATTTGTCATCTTTGGACGTGAAGTCAGCTTTTTTTCAAGTGCCTATGGCAGAGACATCGAAACAATACACAGCTTTTACAGTACCCAACCGTGGGTTATTTGAATTCAACAGGATGCCATTTGGACTCTCTACTTCCCCAGCAACCTGGCAAAGATTAATGGATAAGGTTTTGGGTGACCTGTTACCTAACGTATTTTGCTATCTGGATGATGTCGTGATAGTTACCCAAACTTTTGAAGATCATTTGAGAATCCTTAAGGAAGTGTTTGATAGATTAGCTAAAGCAAACATAACAGTGAGCAAAAATAAATGCCAGTATTGCCGGAGGGAATTAAAATACCTAGGATATATAGTAGATAGGGAAGGCTTGCACGTGGATCCGGAAAAAGTCCAAGCGATGGTAAATTTGCCCGCTCCTAAGAACATCGCCCAAGTGAGAGGGATCATAGGAACATTCGGTTGGTATAGACGCTTCATCCCTGATTTTTCGACAACCATAGCGCCAATTACGGCTCTCCTTAGTAGGAAGAATAAATTTAATTGGACGGTCGAGTGTGAAGACTCCTTTAAATCTATCAAAGAGAAGTTGGTAACCGCTCCGGTGTTGTCATGTCCCAACTATGAATTGCCGTTTGAGGTTCAGACTGATGCGTCTGGGTGGGGAATAGCAGCAGTTTTGAGTCAACCGTATCCCACGGGAGAGAAAGTAGTCGCCTATCTTAGCAGGTCGCTAACAGCACAGGAAAAAAAATATTCCACCACGGAGCGCGAATGTTTGGCAGTGATATGGGCATTGGAGAAACTGAGGCCATATTTGGAAGGAGTACCTAACGTAAAGGTAATAACTGACCACTATTCTCTGGTTTGGCTTCATAATTTTCAAGATGCAAATGGGAGGTTGGCCAGATGGTCCTTGAGGATGCAGCAGTTCGATGTCACCATTGTTCACCGAAAAGGAAAGGAACATATTGTACCAGATACGCTGTCACGGAGTGTACCTATGATAGATGCTATGGACGGCAACCTACTTAAAGATAAATGGGTCCAGAAAATGAAAAACTCCATCGAGAAAAACCCTCTTAAATTTCCGCATTGGAGATGGGCCAATGGAAATCTGTATAAATATGTCCGGCCTAAATTTACTGGATTGTCATCTGAATGGGAACATTGGAAACTGGTAGTCCCTAGGGAGCAGAGGTTGACCCTTCTGAAATCAGCACATGAGGAAGCTACTTCGGGGCATGCTGGTGTTTTTAAGACATGTGCAAGACTATACGAGAAATACTTTTGGCCTAAGTTGCAAAGCGATGTGGTGAGGTTTGTGCGGAGTTGTAGGGTTTGTGCTCAACACCGTTCAGATAATAAGAAACCGGTAGGGTATATGGTGTCTCAACCAGAGGTTACTAGACCATGGGAGATGATTTCCTCAGATCTAATGGGTCCCTTAGTAAGATCAAAACAGGGACACAGCTACATATTAGTCGTCACAGATTACTTCAGCAAGTTTTCTCTAATGTTTCCTTTGAGAAAAGCGACTGGGAGGATAATAGCAAAAAAAATTGAGGAGGAAGTTTTCCTAGTTTTTGGAGTGCCTAGGATTGCTATCAGTGACAATGGCCCCCAGTATCGGTGCAAAGTTTATCGGGACCTACTGAAAACGTATGATGTGATTCCAAAGTTCACCGCGGCTTATCATGCCCAGGCAAACCCCACGGAAAGAGTCAACCGTACTCTGAAATATATGTTGGCAGCCTACGTGACAGATAACCACCGTCTATGGGATGTCAACCTTCCAAAAATAGCCTGTGCAATTAGATCGGCAAAAAGCGAAACCACCAACCACTCACCGTACTTCATAAATTTTGGGAGAAGTATGTTTTTGTCCGGTAGGGATTACCAGCGGAAGGATATTTTTGAGGACAACACCAAGGTGGATGACTACGGTAGGGCGGAAGCTTTGAAGAAGATTTTTGAAGATGTCCGCGAGAGAATTAAGAAGGCAGGAGAGAAGAATAAGAAATATTACGATTTGAGAAGGCGGCATGAAGAGTATCTAGTGGGGCAGCCTGTGTATAAAAGAAACTATGTTTTGTCTGATGCCCAGAAATTCTTTTCAAAAAAACTTGCAGAAAAGTTTGTTGGCCCTTTCTACATAAAAAAACGAGTATCTCCTTGGACATATGAGTTGAAAGACGAATTCGGTAACGCTAAGGGCACGTTTCATGCTAAGGATTTAAAGGCTCATCCACCTGACTTTGAGTAAATTTTATAGGGGTCGGTTATTCGTTTTGATCAGACCGACGTTGCTCCAACAACGTCGCTACGATATGCCCGGCTAAATCGTATCGTCTGTAGCCATATATACGCCCATAACATCTCTTCGTAGTTTTGGTGGGATTGGGGTGTGGGAATCTTCAGAGGAGTGTTCCTTTTGGCGCGAGACCTTTACCGGGGATTCTGGGTACGCCGCCGGCGCGCCAAACAACATCCTGGAGCGATGGGTACTCAGGTGACCTGGTGCATTTCTCGCGTAGATTGAGACTGACTCACTGTAGGCAACTCTCACATCTCATGACTACTAAAATGTGACTCCCTGGGGGGCAAATTCTCACTTTTGAGAATTTTTGGGGTTTCGCCATTAATGTTGTGTCAGAGCGACACGGCATAATTCCGTACGGAAGTACCTCGATTTTGGGATTTTCCCATTTTTGAGGATTTTTGTTATAGTGTTTGTATCAATTTTTGATATCTTGGTCACTCTTAGGAGTGGCAAGTTTATTAGCGACTTTCGCCATTTAGGTTGTGTCAATGCGACACGACATAAATATATCGATGATTCTGGGATCTTTTAGATTTGGTTGTGGCATGGTTGGGACTGGCCCAATTTTCACTATTGGTACCGGGAGCCCGGGAGAATTTTGTTTGTTTTAGTTTTATAGCTAACTTAAGCTTGATAGGAGCTTTGCCTATTAGGGCCCTTGGTCCTTTCTTCTTCAAAGATAAATTTGCTTACCATATTAGTTTAAATTTTTTTTTTGACAGTTCAGATTTTAAATTTTCATGTAGACTTCTTCTTTTAAATGTGTCGGACCCACTCCCATTTCTACTTGAACTATCTTGACCTTTTTGGTTTTCTTTTAGAAAATTTGGGAAATTTTCTCAAAGTAAGGGGGGGATTTGTAACGTTGGAATTTTACCTTAGGCAGTTCTTGGTTAACCGTCTTGTGATGGGTGTAAGCACTAATTGATAATACCACATTGAGGCACCTTATTCTCGTTCTTTCAACTTGGTGTTTGTTTACTTTCGACATACCCCTGTTGTGTTCTATAATAATATAAAATTAGACCATTTAGACATTGAGGCACCTTATTCTCGTTCTTTCAACTTGGTGTTTGTTTACTTTCGACATACCGCTGTTTTGTTATTTAATAACATAAAATTAGACCATTTAGGTTACCACCGAGTTCCGGCTGAAAGAGAAAAGCATTTAATGGAAGCTTGTTTTACCTATCATTAGATTTCATTACCTTACCATCAATGTAATAATTTTTGCCTTAGTCTTTAAAAGAAAACACAATATATAAAGTAATGACAGTACAAATCTGGGGTTATGTCAACGAACACCACGGTGTTGCCAACCATAGGGAAGGCAGAGTTGCCAATGTACATAAACGGGAATATTTAATTTACAGTGGGTGTTTTGACTAACGCCGTTGCCCGGTGTTTTGACTAACGCCGTCGTTCTGTGATTGGCTCAGTGTAGCGTCCTTATTCTCTCATTGGTTGATTTCACGTGTTCAATTCAAAAGTTAGAAACTTAATAATTCATTTTTGTCATTCTATTTGCCCATTTTGGCTCAGCATGTCTATATTTCGAGCTCCTCTGTTTTGTAAATAATTATGGTTGGGTTAATGGCTGCTTTAAAACTATTTTTCTGGAAATTATTTTGTGCGCAGGTCGGAACGTCATATCCACCTGTAGCTTACTTGTCGTGGTAGATTGTCTGTGAATGGACGCTTAGTTTTATCACTCTTGTTGTGAAACCTGGAAAAAGGGATTTAAAGTGCTCATTCAACACAAAGGAACTGTGCAAAGTTGTTATGGTTTGAAGTATAATACTGGTAGTGCCAGATCCTTACCGTTTAACGGGATTTAAACAGATTAAATTTTTACCACGCCATTTCACTCAACCGCCAAAGGAAAGCTTTGACGAATTCTGTCAAATTGTCAATTCAAGAGTTAAACAAAGAAACCCTTCACTGAAGGTAAGGTTATCTAGACATGCTGAGGCAAAATTTTAAATGGGTATCATTTATTTTAGGGTTTTTTTCTTTCCCCATACAAAATCTTCATTTTTTTTTTAACATTCGTGTAAGAATTTATACAACTGAGGATCCTACACTGGGCAGAATCACATTGCGTCAACAACCGGTGGGCCAGAATCACATTGCTTCAACAACCGGTGGGCTGGAATCACATTGCCAACATGGCAGCTCTACCAATACCCTTGGTCTAGGGCTCTCCGATTCACCCCTGGGTTGTGACACACTGGTATCGTAGGACTCCCAAGGTCAGATCCAATTTTTATGATAGAGTAAAT
Organism: Brassicogethes aeneus; assembly: GCA_921294245.1. Lineage (NCBI taxonomy): Eukaryota > Metazoa > Arthropoda > Insecta > Coleoptera > Nitidulidae > Brassicogethes > Brassicogethes aeneus. The sequence goes on from OV121139.1 coordinate 35,503,537, forward strand.
TAAATAAACCAAGGAATAATAATAGTAATCATTTGAGTAATAATATACAAATATTTAGTTTAATTTTTTTTATTATCTGTGAACTGAGTTTTTATGGCCATAAACACAAAGGGGTTAGTAGAGTACATTATAAGTAATAATAAAGGTTTTGTTATCTGTGAGTAATATATAAAAGTTGACAATTGAATGGGGTTGTGTTTTTTAGTAATTTTGAGATAATTTATTTATTTATCAATAAACCAACTCAGGTTGAACATATACAAGTATCTTTCTTTGTTTTTTTGGTAATTTTTTTTGTCCTGCCTACCTCTGTGTAATAAGAAAAAAATTACTTGGCGCCCAATTAAGGTAAGTGTTATTTACAAGGAACGTAGAAACTGAACCTACACCCTACTGAGCTTGACGGGAACTTTTTTTTGCTTGACTTAAAGTTAGGCTATATACTTTTAATTTGGTATATGGTTTAATAATTGGTTTTTATATTTTAGGAATATTAATTAAATAACATATTTTTAATAATTTTATAACCTTTAATTTTATTTTATGTTTTAGGAATATTTAAACATTTTTTTTTTAATATTAAACCCTTAGGCACCTCGTTAAGTACAATAAAACATTTTCCATAGCAAAAAGATGATAATTTAAAGAATTTAAAAATTAAAATTAATTATAAATAAATATTGTGTACCGTATTTTTTGATTAAAATAAATGTTTTAAGATTTTTTCTTGTTTTCCTTAATTTTTTAACCTGCTTTCTTTTTTTTTATCCTAAATGATTTGGTAGGGGGGCAAGTAATATATATAAAAGGCACTTTACTTTTAGCTGTATTACATTCTAAAAGTAGAATAAAACAAAATGCATTCAGTTAAAAAGTTTATTATCAAAATGAAACAATTTAGAGAAGAAAGAAGGAAATTAAGAGAAGACAACGAAAAGCTGCAAGATCCCGAAGAATGGCAGGATGATTTTACCGAGTTTGACTTGTTTGGAATTAGGTTTTTGGAAAGATGGGGCGAGGAAAGTTATTTAGATGATTGGTTCCACCCAGCGTGGACCAAAGGATATCTTTGGTTTTATGATTTATAAAAAATAAAAGTTTTAAAAATATTTAATGTTTTAATTAATCCTGTTAAATAAATTATATATATATAAATAAATATTTAGTGCATATATATATTAATATTAGGTAAGTAAAAATTAGTAGGGTTTAATGTAGAAGTAGATGTGTAAAAATAAATAGTTGTTTAAAAAATCAAGAGAGGTATGGAAAAGATTGTAGATATAAAAGATTTACAGTTTGTAAAACTAATTTTGTTAAATCTTTTGGCATATAACATAAAATATAAAAATTAATTCTTCAAACAAAAAAAATATTATTATTATATTAATTAATCCTGTATAATATAAACCTTTTAAAATTAGTAACTTAAAAGTTACTTTTAAATTATAATGTGTGTATTTATATAAAGGTAAGTAAAATTTTATAATTATTTAAAAGTAAAAGGTTTTAAAGTGGGGAGGTAGAGGGATAAAAATGCTTGTTTAAAAAATCAAAAGAGGTATGAAAAAACATTGTATATATTTATATATAAATATATAAAAGGTTTATTTTTGTTAAATCTTTCAACATATAACATTAAATAATAAAAAAATGAATTCTTCAAAAAAATATAATCAAGTTAAAAGATGCAAAATTTGTCGCAATAATTTAATTTTAAGAAGGCTGGTTGTTTTAAAACGATTATTGGTGGAAAATGAAATTAATTTACAAAAGAAAATAACATATTGGAAATTAATTTATGATTTAAAAAAATTATCTCTATAAACAAGTTTAATCTCGAGTACCTACTGGAAGTGAAGTGGAAAGGGTAAATATAAAATAAGTTTTATGTTTTTATTTTCAATTTGCAGTGTGTGTTTGTAAGTATACGAATTAACAAAGCTGTTTTAGTGATCATAAAAATTTATAAAAAGACAACACAATGGAAAACCAAAATAATACTTTTAAAATATTTCCAAATTCTGTTCCCGAAGATAATATTTTTCCTGATATAATTAAGAAAAAAACAATAAAGCATCCTGAATTTGCATTAAATCAAATACGTGTGGATTCATTTGAAGATTGGCCACTTACCACCGATCAACAACCTCATCATATGGCTAGTGCAGGTTTTTTCTATACTGGATTATCAGATCGTGTTATTTGTTTTCAATGTGGATTGGATTTAAAGGGATGGTTAAACATTGATGATCCTTGGGAAGAACATGCAGCATATAATCCTGATTGTACTTTTCTACAATTAAAAATAGGTACTGAATATATTAAAAAATTAAGAGATAACTTTATAGATGAAATGGTTTCTTCAATAATACATGATTCACCACCACCACAACCACCACCAACTGTAAATGATATATCTGAAATAATTAATGATCCAGTTACCCGACCTGAAACGCCCTATCCAGATTTAGGAGATGTAGAAGTAGAAGACGAGTCTATTGAAAACAGTGATGATTTAAATTTATGTAAAATATGTTATAAAAATGAAATATCAATAGTTTTTTTTCCTTGCAAGCATACTGTAACTTGTGTCGATTGTGCAATTCCACTAAATAATTGTCCAATTTGTAGAAATAATATTGAAGCAAGTATTCGAATTTATTTATCATAAAATATTTTTTTAATATTCAAATTTGTTTTATTATTGATGTTATTTTAAAAATAATATATGTTATTTTAAAAAATATATATTTATATATTTTTAATAAATATTGTTTTATTTTGTTAAATCCCTAAACTATTATTACTACTAACTAAAGGAATAAATTAAAAGAAAACTTATTTTAAAATGTTTATTAAATAAAAAATTTATATACTTTTTGTAAAATCTAAATATTTATTTAAGTCATGTTCAATGTTGTATTCCATTTCCGTATTTTCATCATATTGTTGAACATTTGTGCTCTTCTGATGTTTTTGTTCTTTTCCCAACTGTTCTTCCAGTACAAAGGATGAAAAATCGTTCATACTTGCATACCATTCTTCTTCTAAATCATGTAAATCTTGAAATGGAGTAGTGGATTGAAAACATTGTACTAATCTATTAATATCTCGAATTGTTAAAGGTTTAGCAATGTCGTAAGCTATATAAAATAAAGACATGTTCTCTTTAATAAAACTAAACAAACAATAAACAAACTTGTAAAAAAATATTAGTATTTAAACCTAAAAAAGTGGAGGGGGTAATACATAATTATATTATATATTAAAATAAAATATTTTTTAATTTAAACATAATATACTTATATTATGCTTATATTATATTAATTCGTTTGGTTACATTGCATTTATTATACCGGTTAAAGGAACATAGCGAATAATACGATCATGTAAAATAATGCAATAGGCAGATGTTTTATCTGGAACATCTCTACTTGTTTCCCATTCTAACCTAATATCAACAGTGCCAGAGTTTAGAACATCATTTTGTCTCGAGCAATCAATTACAACAATTGGAGCCATTTTTAAAAATTCCTGAGGTGATAAAAGAGGTTCGTTTTCTTTTTCAAAATATGATTGTTGAAAGTTTCATACAATAAAGAATATTGATTTTTATCAAAATTCAATAATAATTGGTCATATGGCCACATGTTGCTGTTCAAGAATAATCGAAAATTGTGCAAGGATATGTTATCAAAATATCCATTATTTTTATTAAAATCATTTTTACGATCAGTCTGAAAAGCAACAATAATGTAGCGAGGTTTTTCGAGCTGCGTTGCTGATTTAACACTCCAAGTATGCTGTTGAGTTTTTTGTAAAAGAGGATATTCAAACATTTCCCAACTTCTAAACCCAATCTCTAACTCTCTACCACTTTCATACAAATTAAATAACTTTAATTTTTCCTCATCAGCGACCGTAATATGAGGCATCTTCCATACAATTTTGTCTATTTCAATTTTGTTTGTTTCAGTTTTTAATGTGTTATAAATTGCATTTTTATCAGAATTACTTCGAATTAATGTTAGTTCTTGTCTCAAGTTTATAATAATTTTTTTTAAATCTTCAGCAAAACCAAATAAAGTTTTTAATGGTACGCATACATTAAAGCATCCTGTAGTCTTATGAACTTCATATAAAGATTCTCCGCTGTCAATATTCCACCCAGCAATTTTTAAACGTTCTAATTCGTTTTTATTAAAAGAAACCAAACCTTTAAGAGTGGTGGTTGTCCCAGGATTTTTTACTCGGTCCACTACTTTACCTCCAATTTCTAAACGTATTTCTTCAAATAAATGTGCAAAAAAGTTATTAATTAATTTTGCTGTTGTAGATATTGATCCATCCGATTTTAATAACTTACCCTCAATGTATATAAAACTTTCACTTGGGAGGGTAAAAATATCTGATTGATTAATTGGAATTCTAATTTCATCATTGTTATTAAACGAGTTGGAAACATATGGTAAATATGAATGTTTTTCTACGTTAGCTAGTGAATAATCAAAAAAAGCCCTATCAGTTACGTTTAATATGCTCATAGCTGATGTTATATTTTTTTTATTTTAAACCCCAAAGACTTAAGGTATTCAAAATTTGCTGGCGTTAATTTTTTGGTGGATGTTAACTGTTTAGCTATTGGTTTAACACTAAAATTAGTGTCTAGTGCGGATTTATTATATTTAAAACCCATAATTGTAGTTGTTGTTATTGTTGGGGAGAGGTTTTAAATGAGCTCTTAACGTTATGGTCTCTTCTCTAAAATTAAGTAAATCACCATCTTGATCAACTATATTAAAGGTTATATTTGTTATAAAATTTGTGTTAATTGGTAAATAAATAACATTTTGGGGAGACTCTACAATTTTAAATCCAGCAGGTACTGTTGGAAAAAACTCATGCACTAACTATATTGCATAATATTTTAATTGAATTTACCTTCATAATATTAACAGGTTTTTTAGATTCATGCTGTTTATCTTTAGTTAAAACCTCTTTATCAAAACCTAATAAATCTCTTATTGAATCATCCTTTTTAAAATCAATATTTTGATCAGATTTAATAATACATTTTAAAGTATTTAAATTAGCTTTAATATGAAGGCTAGAAGCAAAACCTTTGGTTTTTCTTAATTCATCCAATTTTAAATTTAATTAATCATTAATATTATCTACGTCATAAGTTCCTGTTGGGATTTCTATTACTTCACTACCAATATAAAATTTATTATTTCCTTTAGAAATGTTTGGTATCGCATTATAAACTTCTAAGCTTAGCAAACCTATAACAAAATCGTTTTTATATTCTCTTAAATCAATAGGTGGATTAAAATCCGCACTAATAATTGATTGAGTTGATGAAAAACTAAACGTCTTCATCGGTGAAATTATAATATTTAACTAAATGTATATTAGATTATTAAACATTATTATACAAGAATTGAAGACATAAGTGACCACAATTATAATTTAAATTTTGATAACGAGAATAATTATAGAATATTTTAACAGAGCCTAAACTATTAAAGTACTTTATAACTTCTTTAGGAGGTTTAAGATTGCCATAGCTATCAAAGTACCAAACATTTTTACCTTTTTTTAACGTAACTAGTCCAATGACTACCAAAGTTGTCTTGACTATCTAAATTTATTATACCATTTTCAATATTATTAATTTTACCAGGTAAATTATCTCGCATAAATATTCCCCGAAAGTTTTTTAAGTTTTTAGTGTATTTTAACAAATCAACATTAGTTAATGGTCGTTTTGGTAGTGTATTCATAAAAAAAAAATTTTTCCTTCATAATATGAATAAGGGTTTACAAATAGTCCGTAACCTTTTTTATAAGGTCTTACAAATAATCCTTTACCCATAGCTATAGATTCCATTTTTTTATTATGCCGTTGTTTTTCTTTAAGTTCTTGTTGCGCGCTTTTTGCTTTATTAACAGCGCTTGCAATTAAGCTAGCACCACCTGCGAGAGCTCCTAACGCGGATAAACCTGCAAATATTGGAATTAGTTGGTAGAAAACCACCTGTGTTTGGAAACGAAATAACTCTTGGATATTTTTTATTTTTTTTTAACTTTTCGAAATTCTTTCAATGCCATTTTAATAGCAGAGTTCACATCTTTACCTTTACCATTTTTTTAAGGGTTTTATTAGCGTTTCTAAGAGCTTTATTAAAAGTTATACCTTTACCTACTGTACGTTTATTTTTAATTTTTTTATGTCTTTTTTTACCACTACTTTTACGTTTAACACCCATTCCAAGTTTAACTTTTGTTTTCATAGCTGCTGTAACACCTAGTGCAGCAAGTTTTTCACCAATACTAGAATCCTTGGATTTTACTCTTTCCCATGCCTTATCCGATAAAACTTTATCTGCTTCGTGTCTTTGTTCTAAATTATCAAATTTTGAATAGGCAATGTCATGAACTTTACACGCCTCGTCTAACTGATTAATACCTTGATCGTTTCGTGCTAATCGTTTATTAAGCTTAGTTCCGGGTCCGCAAAATCTATACCCGCCGGGAAAATGGGCTTCAAAGGGTAATTTATTTATTAATTTATTTAATAGACCGCTACCTTTTCGTTTGATTGTTTTTTTTACAAATGAGTTGCATACTTTTATGTATACTTATTTATCAAATTTGATCTTTCCTAATCTAATGCGTTTATTAAACTAATTAATTTATAAATAGTGGTTTTATTTATATAAGAAGATGCAAATCAAAAATATATTTAGTTGTTAAACATGCGAATAGTTAAACAAAAGTGTCAATTACCGGTTAAAAAATTTAATTTTGCGAATAATAATAAACTGCTTAGGCATGGAACTTTGCTACCTAGTACAATTAGATGTATAATAGCAGGCCCCTCTAACTGTGGAAAAAAAAATGTTATGCTAAATTTGCTTGAAGATATTAATGGTTTACGTTTTGAAAATGTGTATGTTTATTCTAAATCATTATATCAACCAATTTATGTTTACTTAAAAGAATTATTAAAACCTATCAGAGAAATTAAATATTTTGAATATAGTGATAATGAAAATATAGTAAACCCTTCTGATGCTAAACCCAATTCAATTTTTATATTTGATGATGTTGCATGTGAAAAACAAAGTGTTATTAGAGATTTTTTTGCAATGGGTAGGCATAACCTTATTGACTCTTTTTATTTAACACAAACTTATGCTCATATACCAAAATATTTGATTAGAGACAATGCAAATATGTTAATTATTTTTAAACAAGATGAAATGAATCTAAAACATATATACAAAGATCATGTTAATACAGATATTTCATTAAATAATTTTTTAAAAATGTGTTCAAAGTGTTGGCAAGACAAATATGGGTTTTTAGTTATATGCAAAGATTGTGATATTAATTATGGTCGTTATAGAAAGGGATTTGATTCTTTTATATTTTCATAACTGTTTTTTTTTCTTCTACAACTGCATATTTAAACAGCTGGTTAACTAATTAAACAGCATGCTGTTTTAATGAAACTGGCTGTTTAAATACCTGTTTTACTGTAAAAACAGCAGTCGGTTTTTTTAACAGATGAGGTTTTGTATTACTATAAATATAAAAAATAATAATTTATTCATCAGTTATAATAAAATTGTTGTTAATAGTAGTTAACATGGATCAAAAAACAATAACAAAAAAATTAATTAAAAAAAGAAAAGATATTAAAACTAAATTAAAAGCATTAAAACTAAATAGATTTCAAACGGAACATGTTTTACAACCCTTTAAACAATTAATTTCCTATTCTGTTCAACAAAATGAACCAAAAGTAAAATTAGAAAGTATTAAAAAAGAGGAGAAAAAAGATGCAGAAGAAGACGAAAAAGAGAAAAAATTCTATACAAATAAAAAAAATGTTGGAACCAGTCCTATAAAAACAAATAAAAGGGATATTAAAACTAAAACAATAAAATCAAAAAAAAGGGACTTTGCAACAAGCCCTATAAAAACAAATAAAAGGGACTTTGGAACCAGCCCTGTAAAACATGATGAAACATTTGAATATTCAAATATAGCGGATCATACATTACAAGATGCATTACAAGGCAGTTATATTTATGATGACAGTATTAGCCAACAGAATTATCAAGATATTGGGGATTATATAAATCGAGATGAGTCTTTTAATTTGTATTTAGAAGATTTTGATGAAATACCTCGTGAATACGTTAAAAAATATATACGAGACACTGAATCTATATTTGATACTCATTATCTAAATTATGATGTAATTACAGCAAAATTTCGTTTTGGGGATTCAGAAATGGATTTTAAAGGAAATGATGTTGTTATAAAAGGGAAAACAAAGCTTGTTAAAGAAAAAATATATAAAGGTACTTATGGTTTATATGAGTTATTGTTTAAAAATAGACCAAACGAAAGTTTAATAACTCCAGAAGATAGAGAAAATTTTAAAAATATTATGCAAAACACGAATGCACATAAAAGAAATTTTGATGCGAATGAACAAACAGCTGGTAATAGAGGTGAAAAGTATAAGTATGTAATTAAACCTTTACCTGATGAAATTGTTAAAGAATCGAAAGAAAAACAACAAAAACAAATATTAAAGTTAAGATTACCTCAACCCAGACGTCTTGCAGAATACTATGATGATGATGATGACAATAATGGTGGAGCAACTTCTGCCACAACCTCTACAACACGTCGAGGTCGTGGTTTATTAATGAAATATAATAATAAACCCTTTGAATACGTACATTGGGATGATCCCAATGAGTTGGTTAATCGATTAAAAATTTTAATGGCATCACGATTTGCAGGAAATAACAATCATAACAACGAAATTGTTAGTATAATTGAAGAATTAAAAGAGGCAAATATAATTGAATAAAATAATTCTAATTGATCATTAGTATTATAACCTTTGTAGGTTTAAGTTGTAAAATATGAATAAAATAATTGATTTTAAAAGAGAAATAATTAATGAATTGCATAAATCAGCTAGAAAAAAAATTAATACTTGTAATTAATACATTTAGTAAGTTTGTGTGGGCTTTGCCAGTAAAAAATAAAACTGGCAAGGAAATTACACAAGCAATGAATAAAATTTTAAAAAATAATCATCCAAAGCATATGCAGACAGATATGGGAAAGGAATTTTATAATAAAGAATTTAAGAATTTAATGAATAAATTTAAAATTAATCATTATTCAACGTTTAGCACTATGAAAGCTTCAATTGTAGAACGAGTCAATAGAACTTTAAAGCTATCAGGGTAATTACAAATGGATTAAATTATTGCCTGAAATTGTTTTAAAATATAATTCAACAAAACATGGAACTACAAAAATGAAACTTATTGATGTTAATAAAAAAAATGAAAAATATATTCTAGACAACTTTAATCAATTAAAAATGTCTAGTTTATTAAATAAATTTAAAGAAGGTGATAAGGTTAGAATTAGCAAGTATCGAGAGGCTTTTTCTAAAGGTTATACACCAAATTGGTCCAACGAAATTTTTACTGTTAAAAAAGTTAAATTAACTAATCCAACAACATATATTTTAGATGATCAATATGGACATCCAATTTTAGGAGGATTTTATGAATATGAGTTGCAAAAAGCCAAGTTTCCCGATGTTTATCTTGTGGAAAAAATACTAAGACGAAAAGGAACAAAGGTCTATTTGAAGTGGTTTGGTGTAAATGATAAGCAGTGGATTGATAAAAAAGATTTATTGTAATAAATGTATTGAACATTATTTAAAATATTTTATTTAATACCTTTTCATTGTTACAAAATACGAGTAATATAATATAATAATTAATGATATAAAACCTAAACAACAAATACCTAACAAAATAGCTGTTATTTTATAAAAATTTAATTTAGATTTGATAGTCATCATATAATTATTTAAAGCAGTTGAATTAATTGGTACAGTTTGCAGTGTGTCTATAAATTTATAATACTTATTATTTAATAAATATCGAACTTTAAAATATATAAAATCACTATTTTCAACATCAAACGAACATGTCCAATCTTGTTTATTCATTTCCTTCCAACCTTGAGACCATCTTTCATCCAGGCTAGCATTTTTTACATTATACGTAATAAAACACTTTTCAGTATATTTCGGGTAATTGATGTACAAGGTATTAAATTAAATTAAATATTGAGATTTAATTAGGGTTGTACAATTATTTAAACATTCTAAAAAATCATTAAATGTAATTTGACGAGTTACTGGTTTTCGAATCCCTTTAATTTTTTTAATACTAGTTTGTGGTTCTACTTTATATGAGTACATTTTAGCTTTAAGACCTATAAATTCAGTCATAATTTTACCGCAATTCTCATCTTTCATAAGCCCAAACTCCTTTTTATTTAATTGTTGAATTTTATATACATTATTTTTTTGGATATTCCGATGTATCAAATTTTTGTGGAAAACGTTTTATAATATCATATACATCAATATTAGTAATTTCATAAATTAAACTATCTGTATCTGTATACAACAAATTTGAATTGTTTGGAATTTCTTTTTTTATGAAATTGTAATGAAAATCATAAAGAAATGTTTTTGAAATATCTAAAATGGAAATGCCTGCATAAATTGGTTTATTTATGGTAACTTCAATTTTTTTTAATTCTATTATAATTATATTTTCATCTATAATAACAGCATTATGAAAATTGGGTTTTGCAATATATTTTTTTGCACTATGCCAATTATTCACAATTTTTATGTCTCTATATTTTCGCACATTTTCTAGGGTCTTGCCGAAAATGGCATTTATAAGCAGCTTATAATAATTTTGTTCAGATTTGAAAATAGATTTTTTTCTCAACTCTATGTTTAGGGAAATGTACTTTTCCAACCATGGAGCTTGTTTAAATTTTATTACCCTATGTATTTTTTTAACAACGAGTCCTTTTTCCATAGCTTGCTTTAGTAAAACATAATGAATAACATATTTTTCTTTATTATTTAATGTTGTTAAAAGTTTGGTTTGTTTTGATTTTGAATTTTCTGGAACCAAATGCTCGGCACATAATGGAAGGTCTTTATGCAAACTGTGAAGGTGGCTGGGATATTCAAGATCTACCTCTAAAATATAACCAAAATCAGAGTTATTTTCGGGTAATTTTTTTATGTCGATAGATTCTGGATCTATCCATTCAAAACCGGCGTAAGGAAGATACTGGGTCATGGATTTGCCATATAAATTATTGATATCGAATAAAATAAGATAATTATCGGGTGAAGAAGGATCATAGTCGGTCATATATTTATTATTGGCCTTGGAATATCTTTTATTGCATTGAACAACCCCCCCTTTAATATATTTTTCTATAAGCATACACATATCAATATCAGTTAATAATTCCAATTTAAAATCTATTGTTTTTAACATTGCTTGAAATGAAAAAGAGGGTGCGCTAACAAAGTTTGTGGGGTCTAGCTTATACGTTTTTAAACTAGTTTAACGAACATTTTCGAAAACATCTGATAATAAAAGTACATCAGTTTTTAAATATAAATCGCTATAGTCCCCTAAATTTTTAATATTAAAAACTTGCCAAACTTTTAATGCTCTTTCATATTCCTTATCCGTAATATGCGAATCGTTTAAAGAACTAAAAAAACAATTTTTTTCTGGTAATTTTTCCTCATTTAATTTATTCCAAGAGTTAATATATTCATATGGAAATATACCCTTATTGCAAAGTATTGCAAATTCGTCTTCGTTTTGACAATGTGCTTTAGTAATTATTTTTTCAGAGTTTTTTAATTGAGAGCTTAATGTATCCAAGCTTTCTGGTAAAAATCTAAACGAATCTATAAATCTAAGATAAATGTTAGCTTCTTTAACAAATTTTAAAAAAGAAATGTATTTTTTCTTGGTGCTTGGTAATATAGATAAATGTCCTTCATATTGATTTAATAATTCTTTAATTAAAAAATGAGAATCATAATTACTAAGATTGTGAAAAATTATTGGGATAGTTTTAATTCTTTTAAATTGTAAATTACACAAGCTATGTGCCGGACCTCTGTAATTGGTTTTTTCAGAATTTATATCATTACAACCTGAAGCAAGATGAAAATGATCTTTTACTTTTTCTTCGTTTGGTTTAAATGTTTCCTCACAAATGTGACAGTAAGTAGCATTTTTAAACAACTCTTTTTCAAAATTGGTTAAAGGATCAATTTGTTTTTCGGGGATATTTTTAAATTTCATTGCAATTTCTTTAAATTCTGAAACAAGCCATATTATACAATCATCTCCTCGATACAACTTAAATTTGGATAAAGAATCGTCATATGTACATTTAAGATAATATGAAACGCTATAAGGAATATGTTTATGAACATTAAATGAGTTTTTATTTAAATCAAAATTACATGGTTTCAAAATACATTCAATATCAGCGTAAACAACAAACGGTACTATTTGTTTGGTATGATATTGTGTAAATTTTAATATATTTTCTCTTGGATTTGCTGCAGTCGTTTTACACTCGTTAATATTAATACAGTTTTCAAAATGTTTATTTAGTAAATTTTGATTTTAAAAATAATTTAAACATCTATGACAAATATATTTTTTACATCTATGTTTTGAAATTTGATTTGAAACCAACCGAGATAAATTTTTTATTAATGCAAAGTGAAAAATACCGTTTGTTGATAATGCCAACAAATTTATATAACTAGGTGTTTTACGTTTACTTAAAACAACCGGTAGAACAGTATCATTCTCTACACAATAAACATTAATTGATAAATTATTCAAATTTTCAAATTTTTTTATATCTTTGAATTTTATAGGAAAATCTATACCTTCATAATTTAAAACTGATCTAAAATCAGGATAACTTGAAGTACGTGAGGGGTTGCCGGCATTGGGAAACAAGGATGCGACAATACACCATAAAAAACAATATTTATCAGTATTTTTAATGTTTAAAAACGCCTTTTTATTTTTAATAAACTGTGGTAGTTCTACAAAAGCCCCCGCACTTATAGGACAAAATTTATTTATGTTTATTTTTAAACCTGCTATTTCCAATAAACTCCATCAGCTATCACGTTCTTGAAAATCTTCTAGCTTTACTGTTAATTTATCTACAATATTTTCGTTAAACCATTTTTTTAAATCGGTTCCTAAATCAATTATTTCATTTGGTGTTATAAAATGTTGTAAATCGGTTTCATGAGTACTAGGTTGAATAAAATTAGCATATAAAATTGAATTAACTTTAATAATACTTGAATTTAAAGCTTTTCTAATTTTAATAACAAAGCTACGATAAGCTTTTTTAAAAAAAATATCAACATTTTTAATTTTATTATTAACAATCATTCCTGTACAAATACGACTTTTAAAGCAGGATTCTAGATTTTGCCAATAAATTTGTTTTGAATATTTTCGAGTTTGCAAACCTTTTCCAGACTTTATTTGGTTTTAAAAAAAATTGATATAAGAAATTAAGGAAGATAAATTTCCTTCAGCTTTAAATTTATTTTCATTTTCTTCTAATAAATTTTCACGAATCGCCTTTCTTAATAATAAAACAATTTTTTTAACTTGTTTTATTTGATTTTGATATTCTATATTTTTTTTAAGTAACGGTATTGTTTGTTTTAATTTTTCAATTGCTTTACTAGATAATTCAGTTAAAGATGTCATTATTACTACTCACTTGGTTTTTAAAAACGATTTAGGTGTGTGTGATTGTGTGTGTAACTGTGTGTTCCTTTGATTGATTCCTTTACTGCGTGTGTGTGGTCCTTATGACTTGAACAAGATTTCTCCCTCTGTGTGTTGATTTCGTGGTTCTTATGTATTGGACAAGATTTCTCCCTCTGTGTGTTGACCTCGTTGTTTTTTTTATGCACAAGCTAAAAAATTAAAAATGTATTAAAACCTGTATGCATACGAAACAATCAAAATTATATTAAGTTTATTAATATTTTTTTTAATTATTAATATATAAAACAGCAATAAGTTTCAATTTAATAATAAATTATAAGGCTAAAAAAAGTTTTATTAGTTTTAATTTTAAATATTTAATTAATAGGACTCACTTTGTTAATTATTTTGAAAAGCAGATTTAACCCAATTGTAACCTTGAAACATTCTCGATCAACGACTTCTTAAAAACTTGTTGGATCTCTTTGTTAGAATGTGTGTGTGGGTGTATGTTGAGCTCGTTATTATGTACAAGCTAAAAAATTAAATAAAAAAAAATATATTAAAACCTGTTGGCAAACAAAACACACAAAATATTATAAAGTTACATTACTTTAAAATATTTTTGTTTAATTATTAGCATATAAAATAGCAATAAGTTTTAATAAAAAATTATAAGGCTACAAAAAAAGTATTATTAGTTTTAATTTTAAATATTTAATTAATAGCACTTACTTTGTTAATTATTTTAAAAAGCAGATTTAACCGGGATGCAACATTGGAACATTCTCGATCAACGACTTCTTAAAAACTTGTTGGATCCCTTTGTTAGACTGTTTGTGTGTTGACCTTGTTTTTATGTACAAGCTAAAAAATTAAATAAAAAATATTTTAAAACCTGTATGCATACAAAACACACAAAATATTATAAAGTTACATTATTTTCAAATATTTTTGTTTAATTATTAGCATATAAAACAGCAATAAGTTTTAATTTAATAAAAAGATATAAGGCTACAAAAAAGTATTATTAGTTTTAATTTTAAATATTTAATTAATAGTACTTACTTTGTTCATTATTTTGAAACAGCAGATTTAACCGGATTGTAACCTTGAAACATTCTTGTTTAGACGACTTCTTGAAATCCTTTGTTGAACTGATTTAATCTCTACAAACTACGTAGTTATATTTAAATGTTGTACAAAACAGAAAAATATTGTGAGAGATTATTTAATTTAAGACATTATTTTTATTATAAATACTCACTTAAATTCGTTGAAAATTTAAAACCTTGTCAACTAAGACGTTTTCTTAACGATTGATAATAAAAGAAATCACACAGGTAGTCTACCTTACGTAGAACGTTGTAAAGAGCAGGTAACAAAAAGAAGGTAAAAATTATTTCGTTGAATTTTGGTAATTAAAATAAATAGGTATAGAAAAGTTTAAATATTTAAATATTCATCCTAAAACATAAAACATAAAATATAATTAAAATAGGTATACCCTACACCATTTAAAATAAAATATTATTTTTTTAGTTTTTTTTACCCTACACCCTGTGTTAATATAATAAAATATGATATTAAAAAAATGTTTCAACAGTTTTGTTTGCTTCCTTTTCCTGCGTTTTAGAAACTTCCAACAAACTTAATAAAGATAATTTTTGTGGATTTCCAATCCAAAGTTTAATTCGATTTCGATTTAAATACTTGTCCATTCTAGAATTTATATTAAGGTTATCACGAACCCACATATCGCAAAAATTAAATCTAATAAGATAATAATTAAATCCGTTATGGTAAGGTCCTAAATAAATTGCATTCTTACAAAAATCCATATCAAAGCTATTTAAAATTGATGTTATAAACTGTTCCATAGTTGTTAAAAAAGAAAAGTCTTTCAAGTAGATAAAATTATATAAAATACCATCTTCTTTAAAATAAACACATTTAAAGCGATCTTCGTTATACTTGTTATTAACTGTTCGTGATTTCCATAATTCAAAATCACCAGGATGTACATCCCCCTCAAAGAAAAAATCGATGTCGTTATATGAATTTGAGTAATTTAACAAAAAACTTAAAAAACCACCTGTCAGGAAGACTCTACGTTTATTATTTGTAAATAGTTTTAATTTGTTTATAACATGCATAAAAACTCTATTATTAAGTAGCGTTGTTGGTTCAATCACATTAAACAATTTTTCACTTACAAATTTAATATGCTTGAGTTGTTCCATTGTAACACATACACTTACACGACTTACACTGCAAAAACAAACATTTATTTATAAGTACCTACTGTTAACTTGACCTTATTTAAGAACAGGTAAAAAGATACTGAATTTTTAAAGCGAGGTAAAACTCAAAACCGACCTCGACTCGCATTCTTTTCGAATGTTGCATTTAAACAGATACTGGTCCAAGTTTCAAAACTTTAACTTATACGAGGTAAATCAAAATAGTAAAAAGAAAATATTTTTTATTAATAACATACAATTAATTTGGGTAGGATCGGAGTACATTGTGCCCGATTAACCCGATCAAACATTCCATAAGAGTTGAGAAGCATTTATTTTTGTTTTTCAACCCCCATCCTATTCATTTGCATAGGAGGTGATTCTATGACACATACAATCATTGTTTTACAATCACCATCCTATTCTTTTACATGTATGGGGATTCTATGACAAAAAAATTTATTTATCATAGAATCCCCATCCTATTCATTTGCATGCAGGGGGCTTCTGTGACACAGACAATCATTATTTTACAATCCCCATCCTATTCTTTTACATGGATGGGGATTCTATGACAAAAATTTTATTTATCATGTTTTTCAATCCCCATCCTATTCTTTTGCATGCAGGGGGCTTCTGTGACATAGTCACAGATTGTCACAGTATCACCCTTTTACATCTACTGACCTTCTACCGAATTCATTGGTAATTTTCTGCAGTCTTTGTCACCGATGTGAATTTTAGGGTGCCCCACAGGGTACTTTCCATATTTATTTATAAATGGATATAACGAGCACACATCAAAATAACAGATTTGTTCGTTTTCATCTGAAACTTTATAATATTTTCTTGTAACATTTGTGCGACCACATATTTAAAATTATTATCAATGTAACTTCTCACTTCTTCATTATTTTTTAATAAAGACCTAAATTCGCATTCTCTAAAGGATTCCACTATACAGTGCTTGCAAATGCAAGTCCGACCGCACTGGAAAGGACGGCTGTTCAATACCCGCGTGAAAAGAACAAGGATAGAACGCCAAATAGAATTTGATTGGCCAGAGCCCCGGATGCGTGCGAATTGTAAGCGAGGTCAACTCTGGCTGCCACTCTGGCTGCATTTAGACTAAATGATTTAGTGTTAAGCAAACTGCGTTAGAGTGGAGATGCACATTTTAATTTTCTTTTTAAATATTTTATACCCGAATCCTAAAAATAAAATTTTTTGATTTTTTTCCTTGAGAACTAGGGCAACAACAAAAATAGTATTCTTAATAAAAAAGATTTTTCAAATAAAAATAACTAAAAATAAAAATAAAAATATAGACCAGTGCAGAAGCCTTTAAAAATGGTAAAAAGAGAAAAAAATAACAGTAGGATGAAACCCATTGGAAAAGGAGGGGAATATAATAAAAATTAAAGGAAAAATAAATTACGGGCGATCTGAGTTCGGGAAGTGGGAGGGGGGGGGTTTAAGGGTAAAAAATGGTTTATCTCGATTTCCGGCAAAACTACAAGTCCTATGGAAAAAAGTTAAATGTCAAAGTTGTAGGTAATAAAAAGATCTACAACTTTTGTATTTACAATTTTTTCACATAACCTCAAAATTTATCTTATTCAAAAAAAAAAATTTTTTCATGAAATTTGGTGAAAACTTACCTTTTTATGTCCCAAATACACTGTAATTTATTTGATTTGAAATATTTATTATTTCGCCTTATTTTGACTTAATATCAAAAAAGCACCCTAATTTTCAATCGAAAATTCTCGCGTCAAAATATCAGCTTTTTTCAAAAAGTCGGTGTGCTTTTTGTTCGATGAACTCTCTACTTTCTGATGGTGTAAAAAATATATACATTACTATGGTAAATGTTCTCAGAAAATACAAAAAATATTATAATGAATAACGTAATCAGAATGAAATATCTAAATTCAATAGTATGATTTACATGTATTTTTATATTTTATGAGATTTTCTGACATAAATGTTATTAGAATTTAATAAATAAACTTTTTAACTAAAAAAAATTGCAACAATCACATTTTTTTGATGAAATTGTACATAATGATTAAAATAAATTTTCGAATTCGAGTTTTTTTCGTTATTCATTATAATATTTTTTGCATTTTCTGAGAACATTTACCATAGTAATGTATATTTTACACCATCAGAAAGTAGAGATTTCAACAAACAAAAAGCTGATATTTTGACGCGAGAATTTTCGATTGAAAGTTAGGGTGCTTTTTTGATATTAAGTCAAAATAAGGCGAAATAATAAATATTTCAAATCAAATAAATTACAGTGTATTTGGGACATAAAAGGTAAGTTTTCACCAAATTTCGTGGAAAAATTTTTTTTTTTGAAAAAGATAAAAATAAAAAACCAAAAACTTGGTTTTGTTGAATTTTTCCCATAAATTTTGAGGTTATGTAAAAAAATTGTAATTACAAAAGTTGTAGATCCTTTTATTACCTACAACTTTGCCATTTAACTTTTTTCCATAGGACTTGTAGTTTTGCCGGAAATCGAGATAAACCATTTTTTACCCTTAAAACCCCCCCCTCCCACTTCCCAAAGTCAGATCGCCCGTAATTTATTTTTCCTTTTATTTTTATTATATTCTTCTCCTTTTCCAATGGGTTTCATCCTACTGTTATTTTTTTTGGTTTCAAAAATTATCGACCCTGGTCTAATAAAACTCTAAAAATAAATAAACTGAAAAATTAAATTAAATGTTCGAACAAGCAATTATTAACGGTTCGTCGAATTGTTTCTCTGTTTGGTCTGGCCTCGAACATTCCCGCAAATAATCTTTGAATTTCTCGTTCAGAATTACCAGCAAAATGCCAGATTAAAATCTGAACTTTTTGTTCCAACGTGTACCTACATTTTTTAATTAAATAATCTTTTTTACTAAAATTACTACCTCTTGCTGGCACCACTGCAGTTCTCGTTCTGATATCCTCGTGTCAAGCACGCTGCGAGGTGCGCGATGGGTATGCGTTGTCGTAGCCTGCCGGCTGGCCAATCAAATTCTATTTGGCGTTCTATCCTTGTTCTTTTCACGCTGGTATTGAACAGCCGTCCTTTCCAGTGTGGTCGGACTTGGATTTGCAAGCACTGTATACCCTGCTTTTAAAAGTCTATCTCTTTTAGCTTCAGTTAACTCGCGTCTTGTAAACATAAAATTATATTCTTCAGTATTATTCTGAAATGATGTGGTTTGGTGTGGGAAACATTTTTCGCACCCATGAAAATAACAACCATCGAATTCAAAGACAGTGTTGGTAGCCTCACAAAAGCCGTCAACCAAAATATTTTCCTTTAACCTAACTCCCCGACCATTACCAGCATGTATTATTTTCCCTGGATGTGAAGCCTCTTTCCAAAACAACCACTTTAGCGCTATTTCGGATTGGTTATCGGCACGTCTATATCCATTAATTGGAATAATACCGATTGTCTCTGGTTGCAAAAAATTCCTCCGAAACACTTTATTACATACACTATTGTTCGATTTTAAAAAACAATCTCTAAACTTAATACATGCTTTCCTTAAAATTGTGACATCTAATATACAGTACTTGACTAACTCTTCTTTAAAATTAAATAAAACGTTATTTGATACCTGCTCATTATACCATTTGAAAAATTTAGTTCTGGATACCGTATCCATTGAATCAGCCATATAAAAATCGGCATCAGGCATGGGCCCTTCATAATTTATATTTTCAGTTTTATTAAAGAAGTGTGGAAAATACCCCTTCAAATTTAAAAGCACTTGGTAGTTTACTTAATGGTAAAGGCATGTAATTTAGGCTGTCAATAAATTTAATTTTATTACACGTAATCGCGACAAATTTGCATCCATTTCTAATTATATGTGGATTCCATCTATTGACATCTCGTAAAATATGTTTCGTGATGAGACATCCATCGTAACCTTTCATATTATGCCCAATCGCAAAAATATTAAATTTTTTCTCAAATGTATGTAAAAATTCCATAAGGGAGCTAACTGGATTATTTGAAAAAATATGTTGTCGTTTACCACAGTTACTACAATCAATATTAATATCTTCATTCGTTAGACATTTTGAACACACCTGCTTCACGACGCATAAATTTGGTTCGTGTAAAAATGAGTTATTGGACATCTTTTTTTCCTGCATGCATTTAAAATCATAGAATACAAACAGAAAATCATTATCTATAGAAGATTTAATTTGTTCGGATAGTTTATGAGGCTGCATATAACTATTATGTCCTAATTTTTTAACACTTAAACAAAAAGCGTATCCACATCTATGCTTATCTTTAGTCCAATAACTATTTAAACATTTCATACATAGATATGTATTTTGGAGCAGAGTTTTTCCTTGTGATTATTTAAACATTCAATACCTCTAAATGTCCTTTTACATGCCTCGCAAGTTATTTGATCCATTTCAGTTCTACATGGCGGTGAAGTATGATAATTTGGGCATATATAAGGACATTTAAGATGATACTTTTTATTTGAATAACGTTTTTTACACGACTCGCAATAGTATGATGTAGCAAATGCAGCTGTTAAGCTTATTATCAATAATGGTTGTTATCTAAAATTAAATTTATTGTTTTACGTCTATTGTCTCGCGGTCCCTCAAAATAAGTTACGGACCCCTTTCTATCAATGTACACAACAATCGTAAAATCGTTTAAATAATCTTGAAATTTTTTAATGTGATCATAAGTTCCCCCGTTCGAAAGATCAACATTACCTTCCCTACATAAATGTATTCCCCGTTGTTGTTTTTTCAATTCACCCATATCAACCCAATGCTATAGCATAGGCCAGACAATAGTTATCATTATTATTAAAAATAGTTACGATACCTCGCTTTTTGGAACAAAAATCCTTATACGTTGAACCTTTTAAAATTAGTCCTGCGCCATTACCATTGGGCAACTGGAACCGATCGATTGTCATGGTCAGTAAATTATTAGTAAAGAAGCTTGCATTACTCTGCAAAACTTTGCCCAAAGTATCCAATATAGCATCTGCAGATATCTGATCTCTCCTCCTAAACGACATGGGTAAAGGAGGCGTTGAAAAAAGTGATACCGACTCTATCATTATTTTCGAATCCCCGCATACCATTATTACCTTCCCTACATAATTGTAATCCCCGTTGTTGTTTTTTAAATTCACCCATATCAACCCAATGCTATAGCATAGGCCAGACAATAGTTATCATTATTATTAAAAATAGTTACGATACCTCGCTTTTTGGAACAAAAATCCTTATACGTTGAACCTTTTAAAGTTAGTCCTGCGCCATTACCATTGGGCAACTGGAACCGATCGATTGTCATGGTCAGTAAATTATTAGTAAAGAAGCTTGCATTACTCTGCAAAACTTTGCCCAAAGTATCCAATATAGCATCTGCAGATATCTGATCTCTCCTCCTAAACGACATGGGTAAAGGAGGCGTTGAAAAAAGTGATACCGACTCTATCATTATTTTCGAATCCCCGCATACCATTATTAATAAGTTCGTTTAAACCTCTCTAAAAATAAAAAATGATATATGTTAATTTTGTTATTGTTTTTAAAAATAAATAATTTTATACAATGTTTATTGTTTTCAAAAATACTTACTCTTAGCCAGTCAATAGATGTTCCTTGTCCATTGTAATCAAGAAATCTAAATTCAAACCGCCTAGCAGTTAGGTTGAATCTCCGGATTTCATGTTCATATTCGTTAATCAAAACGATGTTTTCAATAGTTTGAGAAGCCATTATTAAACTCTTTAAACTAGGAAGTCACTGTTTCAAATTTAAAACTTGAAGTAATAATATAAAGCTTGTGAGGGTTTATATATTCAATTTTGAAGGTGATTAGTACCTCTGATATGCTAAGTATAATCTACCTTTTCTAAAAATATTTTCTTAATCGCTTCTCATAATCACCTTTTAAAGACAACACATTTAAAATAACTTTTAAAATTAGTATTCAGGTAAATTTAACAATAGTTTTATGATTTATTACTTATTACATGATATTTTTAAGCAGGATTAATACAAAATTTGGTATTTTTATACCTACTATTTCATAATCACTTGTAAACTCCACAAGTAATAAATTTTAAAAATAAGTATTAAGGTAAAATTTAACGAAATACACGAAAAATAGTTTTAAAAATTTATTATTTATAACAAGAAAATTTGTTTTTAATGTTAATATTAAATATTATTATATATATATATATATATATGTATATAATCCCACTAGGCGTCCTCCAATGTTAAATTTCGTATACTTTTGGTCACTGGGCGTCCATTATACGGACGCCGACTGGACTCTACCAAAAACATTTACCAATAAGCGCTAGATGGCTGTGAGATGCAGAAAAACTAAATTTTAAAAAGAGTTTAATTTTGTCGTTTAATGAATTCTGTTTATATTTTAATTCAAGGGTTTGCGTTGGAGTGTCACTACTATCGCCTTGTGTATATAACATTCTTTTCAATCTTAGGTTTACCAAGCGCCCTTAAATGAAAAGCAAATTTGACAACGGTGTCGTTAATATAAACAAGTTATAAATAGATTGAAATTCAATCATTGAATGCTATTTAGGTTTGCATTAATTCTTTTTAGAGATTTACTTTTTTAAATAAGTACAAATATTTCGATCAAATTAATTATATCGATTTAAATTTGCAAATAATAAATTAATGCCATAAATATTGTATGAGCAATTACATTTAAAATTTTATAATTTAATATAAAATAAATGAGCATTTCTTTATTTATTTAAATCAGTAGACTTTTAATACAAAAAAAAATGTTATCAACAGATGGCAAACTTCACTAAATACATTTAAAAATAGATTTCATTATACTAGTCGCACATTATAATGTGTATATATACTATTTTTTATCCTTTTCACATTATGTTAAAAAGGATAAAAATAGTATAATGTGCGACTAGTGGGAGTAAAAACAGATTCCTCGAACGTGAAGTTAGCCACGAGCGTAGCGAGTACGGTAGGTACCACGAAAGTGTAATATCTACCAATAGTCGCACATAAGATTTTATTTAACTACCGCAAGAAATATACTGCCGAATAAAGCTGATACGGCTCTTTTGCTTAGCAGGAAAATATACATAGGTATCAGTCTAAAAACAAATTATGAACAATTGAAGAACCGAAAAAAGTATGGCGCAAGTAATTTAAAGCCAGTTTTATTTGATATTTTATCTGACATTTGACACCTATTTTAATTTAAAGCTTACTTACTTCATCCCATGGGCAAGAAGAAGAAGAAGGTTGAAGAAATAAACAATTAGGACAATGTCCTAAGGACATTAATTATTTCTCCCACCGTCAGTAGGGTCACGAAGTTACATATTTCTTGCGGTGTTGAATAAAATAAATTTTAGTAATTTGGTTCAAACTTAAAGCTAATAAAAATGTAAGTACATATATATTGTATAACCAAAAATTTAATAAAATATAGTGTATAGATAATATTTTTAATGGCAACAATAACATAACATAACATAAGTAATACAAATCTAATTTATTAATACCTAAGTAGATTTTTAATTTTATTTTTTTTATAAATAAATCTTTGGAATCATAAATAAACTCAAAAACCTATTATAATAAAGGATACCTACACAAAAAAGTGCACTTTAAAATAGTTATTTGTTTTACAAGTGTTTAAAAGCGACTTTTTCATGCGAGTTTTTAAGTTGCCCACGTGTGCATTAACACGAGTTTGAAGAAAGCTTTTCTCACAAGTATAACATAATGTTTTTTCTGCGACCCTTTTATTTTTTATTATTTTTAAATACAAAACAAAATAACCTAAAAACTTTTTTGACAGCTGAATGTCAAACGATGCTTTCCGGTTCTTTTCACACAGACCTGTCACTTTTCACACAGAAATGTCACTTTACATTCGTGTTTTGCCTTGCCAATGAAAAGATTCATTTTCTAAGCAACGATGCCATCATGAAAAGTGACTTTTACATAGTGGTCGTAGAAAAGTTTTTCTAGGACCACTATGTAAGAGTCACATTTCGTAATGACATCGTTGCTTAGAAAATGAATATTTTCATTGGCAAGGCAAAACTCGAATGTAAAGTGACATGTTTGTGTGAAAAGAAATTGACAGCATTGTTTGACATTCAGCTGTCAAACACGTTTTTAGGTTATTTTGTTTTGTATTTGAAAATAATGAAAAATAAAAGGGTCGTAGAAAAAACATTGCGTTTCACTTGTGAGAAAAGCTTTCTTCAAGCAAAATAAATATTTGGTTGTATTATTAACATAAGTAGAATATACCTAATATTAATTTAATAAGTAAATTTTAAATTAAAACAAACATGGATAGATACATTTAAAACTATAAAATAAAATCTTTTCATGTCTGCCGGTTTTATTTATATGAAATAAATTGTAGGTTAAGTTTTAATTATGTAATATTTAATATTTCTAGTATGGCTTTTTGGTCCATAATAAATCAAAACAAAAAGATACTCTTTCTTCGCAAAATTGCTTCATGCACCACTTTTGCCATCTGTCAGGGGAAGATACAAAAACCTAGACTAGCTGCAGTTCCTTTCATTATAGTAATGTATCAAATATGCTTAAATTAGGATGGTTTCTTATTTTAGTTCAATTGGTTGAAAGCGACGTTGCAATTTCATAACGTATGACTCATAAGTAATCTTATTTTTGGCGACTTTAGTATGGAAGTTATGTGACGCTAAGAAAGTATTTAGTTTTTATATGTATTAAGCAGGACGCCAAGTGGGGACGTTTTTAGACCAGAAGTCAAGTGGTCCTATATATATATATATATATATATATATATATATATATATATAGAATTTATTGAACATTTTAAACAGGGTTATTACAATATTCAGTATATGACTCGTTTTTAATAAGTATTAAGGTAAATTTTATTAACACACGAAAAATAGTTTATTAAAATTTATTATTTAAACAAGAAAATTTGTTTTTAATTTTAATATTTATTAAACATTTTAAACAGAATTAATGCAATATTCAGTATATGACTCGTTTTTATTTCCCTTCTTGGGAACATAAACTATAGACGGAAATTCATTTGGTAATATATTTGTCCTGATTCTGAGAGGTTCCGGTGTTGCTTGTTTTAAATCGATTACTATCCATGTGGTGTAGTAGTAGCGTCTCTATATGCCTCTTGAATAAATCTTGCATTTTCGGGAAATATTTGTCTAGCTAGATGTGAAATTTGTGCTTTATCACGAGGGTTTTTAAAATAAATTATATAGTTGGCGTTTAACGAAATATCCCTCTGACCCTTTCCTTGATGAACAAGATTTTGTGTTATGTAAAATACACTTAAATTTCTATGGTGGCTTCCTTTTGTAAATATATCTACAATGACACTACCAGCCTCTTTCATTATTCATCTATTATAATTAAAGTTGGTTCCGAACCATTAAAGTCTGTAATACCATAATGTAATAATAATAATACCATATTAAATTATTAAATGGAATATTACAAGTTTCTTTATTATTTTTTATAAAGTTTAAGGCAAACACTGTCTTGCCACTAGAAGTAGGCCCCGCAATAATTGCTGTAAAAGGGTGTGTAAATCTTAGATCCATTTTTATGTTTAACTATGGAATGTTAAAAGACTGAACAAAAATTTATTTATTATATATATTTAAATAAAAATATAAATTTAATATAAGGTGTATATAAGAAAAACAAAAAGTATGTAAATTTTAAAATATATATTTAAAATAAAAATATAAATTTATTATACCTAAATATAAGAAAAAACAAAAAGTATGTACATTTTATTATTATTATTATTTTATTATTTCTATGTAGTTTTTAAAAGAATGCATTTGTATCTAAAACCATTTCTAATCTAATGTATCTTTTTTAAATATATCATATGCCCCTGTTTTTTTATTCATTATCTTTACCATCGATGTAATAAAAGGTACGATTGTTATTAAAAAGTTTTGTAGATGCCATTCTTCACAATTATTGTCTTTATCCAGAATCTTCGGTATGCACATCATAACTTCATCAAAGTCTTTTTCTGTGAAAATAAGTCCCTGATATTCCTTGTCAACTTTACATATTTTTACGGTTATTGAAAATTTACTGTATGGGTTTATACCTACACAGTATAAACGATTACCAGATAGAGTAATGGGTATTCTAACTTCTTTCAGGATGCGATGTTTCTCGTAAGCTGCCATCTGTATGTTCGGTCCATCTTGAGGGACTGCTTCGTTATAAAATGCATCAGGCTTTAAAAATTGTTCAAAACGACTATTGTTATTAAAGTTAGCACACATTTTATTTTTGCTGTCTATTTTCGATTGTATAGACACAACTGATTGTACTAGCTTTAAAAACTGCTATTTATATTTTTAAAATCCATTAACGACTTTTCCAAAATACGTTTTCTATTGTTAATTGACATTCCAATGACGTCTCTCGTTTTTCTAGAATATTTTTTGGAAAGTTAAAGAAATTTTAAAAACCACGTCAACCACGTTGAGTGACTTTTATTTCTTTAAGTTTATTAAAATTTAAGTTGGAAAATGATCAAAATAATTTTAATACAGCTAT
Source organism: Brassicogethes aeneus (assembly GCA_921294245.1). Taxonomy (NCBI): domain Eukaryota; kingdom Metazoa; phylum Arthropoda; class Insecta; order Coleoptera; family Nitidulidae; genus Brassicogethes; species Brassicogethes aeneus. Next base: position 35,530,154 of record OV121139.1, read on the forward strand.
TTATTTATTTTTAAATCAAAGTACCTTTTATTTCTTTAATTTAGATATATTTAATATTTATGTGGCAAAAATGCGTTTTCTATTGTTAATTGACATTCCAATGACATCTCTCGTTTTTCTAGAATATTTTTTGGAAAGTTAAAGAAATTTTAAAAACCACGTCAGCCACGTTTAGTGACTTATTTCTTTAAGTTTATTAAAATTTAAGTTGGAAATCCTGTTTTTTTCACTACGCCATCTACCATTATTTGATTTAAACCTATAAAAACAAATATAGCTATATATATTTTACCAACGTTAGTTAATCTAAAACAACGCCATCTACCATTAACCGATTTAAACATATAAAAACAAATATAGCTATCTATATTTTACCAACGTTAGTTACACTATTTATCCATAGGGGGCCTAGTTACTTTTATTTCTTTAAGTTTATTAAATTTTTATGTTGGGCATCATGTTTTTCCACTACGCCATCTACCATTATATGATTTAAACATATAAAACATATATAGCTATCTATATTTTACCAACGTTAGTTACACTATTTATCCATAGGGGGCCTTTTTATTTAGTTTTGTTTTATTTACCTTATCTAAAACAACGCCATCTACCATTATCTAATTTAAACAAATAAAGCTATCTATATTTTACCAACGTTAGTTATGCTTTTTATCCATAGGGGGCTTAGTGGCTTTTTATTTATTTATCTAAAAAGCAGATCCACGGATCGAGAGGTCCGTGGCTCGGTTCTCGACAGGGCTTTTTTGTTTTTTCAGAAAAATAAAAGAGATTATTAAGGTACGCATCAAACATCAATGCACAATTTTATGTGAAGGCTTGGTAGTCGAATTGTTAAGGCAGTTCGCTTTGAACCAGGCCTATATGGGACCCATATTATGGGTTCAATTCCCAGTTCAGCTTTTTATTTTCTGAAAAATAAAAAGAGAAAACTTCATTGGATTGTCATTAGCATTTGGAAAGTCGATTTCCCCTTAATGACATTTTCTAATCACCTAATTAGGTCATTAGAAAATGTCGTTAAATACTCATTAATGGGTATTTAATTACTTTTTAATTTCGTCTATCACCATGTATTCTGCTAACGTCTTTTGCTAATTAAATGATAATAAACAAAGTATTTTCTGTTTTCATCAATTGATAAAATATTTTCGAGATTTTTTAAATCTTCCAAGGAAGACGACACAATTTTTTGAAAAATTTATTATTTTATTATTATTTTCTACACTTTCACGGCTTGCATTAGCTTCCGATAGATTGCCTCGAATATTCTCCCATTTTTTCATCACATTTTCCTCCATAAATTTTTCTTGAATAACAAATTATTCATCAGAAAATTATCGCAAACCAAATACCTAATAGCCGTGTATAGAGGATTTTATTTTTATTTGATATAGGTTTATTTATTATAAGTAATGTTTACGAAAGAAAAAATAGGTAGTTTTATTTAGTTTTTATTAGGTAATAGCTTTGATTAAACGGTAATAGGTTTAAATTAAGAAAGCACATTAAAATTGTAACCGTCATTTTGACGAAAAAAAAAAAAAGTCTTTATTGGATTAACCAAAGGGCTATCGACCTAGGTCCTTCTGCCCGTTTACAACAAATAATATGTAAATAATATGTTGAATGTTTTGTTATATACATATATATATAAAAAAAAAATTATGAATTATGAAAAAAAAAGAAAAAAAAATTACAAATTTTATCATAATACTCATATTTGAACCAATAAAAAGGGGAATGCTATTCCTTTAATAATTCCCACAAGGTGAGGCTTGGGTTTTTGCTTCTTCTTTGTTCATCTCCCTCATTTTGACGATTAAACAGTTTTTGCTCATATATTTTATTTAGTAAAATGATTTGGTTTATTTTAATTTTTCTTTCTTTACAAATTGTTCATTTAGAGTAAACCAGGGCAACTATTTTACCAAATAGGTAGATTCTTTACGACTAATTCTATTGTTTGGTAGTTGCCGCGATTCATTCCATTTAGAATTAAAAACGTTAAGGGTTTAAGTTATGAAAGTTTATTGGAAATAGGGTTTAGTTCTGTTATTATAGTTAGATAATTAGGTCGGTGTGAATATTGGTGGTGTGAATATTGGTGGTGTGAATAATGGTGGTAAGGCTAAGATCTTTGTTTTCAGGAAAAATCTGACAACGTAGTCCGAGCTGTAGGCGCAGCATGTTTTTACTCCCTCTTTGACCTTTGACGGCCGTGCGATATGTATTAAAGTTTGAGCAATTTTGTTCAATTCTAGATAAGCCTAGAAGAGGCGGTAAATCTTTAAATCCATAGGCTAAGTTTGAGCAAACAGATCTGTGAAGTCCTTAAGTCTAATGTGAGTAATATTCGATGGAAATTTGAACATATTCTGACAACGTGTTCTCCTTTTTTAGTGGACTTAAGTTTCGGTTTAGGATTGTCGAAGGTACACTACTGATATTTTACCTTTATATGGCCATATTAAGTTTACAACAAAAGTAGATAAGATGATCAAGCAATTAAAATTTGTAAAAAGTTAGGTTGTAACAACATTAAATCTGCGGTGGTTGGTTAAAAATATACTTTGAGGTTGAAATACTCGCAGCTAGTCTCCGTTATAGTAAATCCAAAAAGGTACAACCTGATTATCCGGTAATGCAGGAACAACTTGTTAGAGTTACTTATTGACAGATACAGAACATATTGTGCTGACGGTTGACGGATTTGACATTGGAAATTTGATCAAGTGCTGCCACCATCGGTTGTCATCTACACTTAATCAGCCAAAACTACGACGCAATATTCAACTTAAGAGCATCTAGCATATTATCTATTTTGTAGATCTCTTGCAATGGAATAAAAAATCTGCCTAATTCCTCTATTTTATTGGCCACTACATTTTTTATATGGGGCCTTTTGTGTTTTTTTAAGTAATCTTCAGCATATTGACAAATAATTGGATCTTTTTTTCCATTTACTAAATTCCATTAGCATGCATGGTGGAAAATACAGGTTTAAGACGTAATCTATTTAAAAAGGTACGTCTAGATTCAGTAAATGCCAAAATAGTTTGTGCCTCACTCGCATGTCTTATTTGAGTCATACTTTCATTGCTATTAAAAAAATATTTTGAATGACGCTCCAATGATTTTGTATTATATAGTCCTATGCAATAAAGGCAAAAAAATCTTCTTTTTGAATGATCTTTATTTTCAAAAAAAGCTGAAAAGTTACCTTCTTTTCTTAAAAAATCAATGTACTTTTTCCTATCTATCCTATCCTATCCTTGGGTTTAATACATTAAATATTTGTAAAACATCAGGGTATTTTACCCTGAATAAAACTAATTTGATGGGGCTTCACTTATTATTTATTACTTTTTAACTAAATTTATTAAACTGCTATGATTCGACTTCTACAAATGTTCTGCGGACTCTGCGTTACCATTCGATTTCTAAGCTGTGCCTAGATTGTTTTGCTTAGTAGGCACACGTGCCTTTATTTGTCTACTGTCCTACTTTGGTAAAAAGGGGATTACCCTAACACGGCCATCCTGTTTTCGGAGCGTCCTCGCGCCGTTTTTTTTTCTTCTTCTTTTATTGCCCGTATTTTTTTATTACCATAATCACACAATGATTTGCAATCACGACTGCTAAGAGTTGCTCCAGTTCGTGCTCCTGGTGTTTCTCGATCAGGAAATGCTACAGTTAGGTCATTACAAAAGTTTTCCCAAGTTCGGGAAATGGGTCTCCAATCACAAAAGTATTTGTATGCTCGACGTTTCAGTGCATCTCCTCATTACAATGTCACTTACATTTAGTTCCCTTTTAAGCTGGGTGACATCATCCAACCAATCTTTGATTGAATAGGCACTTTTATCGGGATCGTAGCTTGTGACATGGAAAGAGTACACATGTCTTGATGAAGACGCATGCGCATTTTCCTCAGATAAACTAGGTGTGGTCCTTGCCAGATAGTTAGGGAGCTGGTGGCAGACATTTTTAAGTCATTTGCTCGCGTGGCAGAAGTTGAAAATAATGAAGTTTGGATTATAAAAGTCACTAATGACAACTTCTGCCATACCATTATTGCTGCATTATTAATTAGTAGGTAATTAAATATGTAAAAAAAATGTCCTTAAGTCATTTGCTCGCGTCTGGCATTTTTTTTTAACTTGAAGTCCCTAACAAGACTTTCAGATATATATCATCGCCAGACGTGTATGTCTCTGCATTAATGAGTATTTAATTTTTTTTTAAATTATGATATATAAAAATTTAAATGATTTGCTCGTCAATAAAATTTATACAAAATGTTAATTGGGTCATTAAAAAGCAAAAAATAAAAGTCTGCCATTTAATGTTTACTGCGATAATAAACAAAGAATTTTCAAAATTGTAAAAAAAAAAATTAAAATTAAGTTATTTGCTCGTGTCTGGCTCTTTGTTAAATTATTCTGTTGTATGTCAGAACTGTGAATATAACTATGCCAGACATGAGTATTGCTGATTTTTTATAGCCAGAACGCTTTTAGGTTAGAAAAGGCTATTACAAGCGGTTTTTTTACTTATAACGTTAAAATTTGTAAGGTCATTTCGATTCCCCAAGTTTGGTGACCCTCAGTTACACTTCCGTATGGGGTCAGACGTCAAACATATTTTTTTATTACTTATTATTATTTTTTTTTACCTATTATGGGCAATTAAATACAGGCATTTTTTTAAAATATAACCTTGAAATTTGAAATGAGGTCATGGGGTCATATGATCTTTTAACCCCCCAAGTTTGGTACCCCCGTACAAACATGTTATTTTTATATTATGTTAATTAAAATTAAAAAAATAATTTTTAAAAGGTCTAATAAAGTGCGAAAGTTTTCAAATTTTAAGATAACATTGGAGAAGATATAAGAATGATAAATTCGGTTTTGCACCCTTTTCCGTTGACCAAATTATTGTTAACTTAGTAAAAATTATTAATACTTAAAAGAAAATACGCAAACTTGAAAAAATGTATGCATGTATAGTGTATTTTAGTAATAATAATTATTAGAAATTTTATATCAAGTTTGCACCCGAACATAAAAAAATTTGTTTATTAAAATAACACAAAATAATTGTGAAAAAATCTTCCGTTCTGAAAAAAATTATACAACTTGACCTTTTTTGTCCTATAAACAATTAATTGCAAAACTTTTGCGACATTTTTTAACAAAATATATTAATATAATTTATATTATTATATATATTATATAATATAAAAACCAATTACTTGCTATGTTTTGCTAATCGTGGCAGGGTGCAAACTTGATAAAAAGTGTATAATTAATTACAATAATTATTATAAACATATTTTTTAAATTGGCATAATTCTTCTTTTTTCTTTAAATTTTCCGGGGTTCGAATAGAGTGCAAAACTAGACTTTTATCCCTTCTCAAATATTGTCTCAAAATTTAAAAACTATTTTTTTCGTACTTTTTAATTTTTAAATATCTAATTACTGGCCTATTTTTTATACTTATCCCCTTTACCCCAAATTTAGGAGTTATAGATTATGTGACTTAATATTCACATCTTAAATTATAGGGTCATAGGTCAAAAAACACGCTCGTTACAACCCACTTACATAATATGCATCATGCAAGCCCTATCCTAGTCGTTCATTATTAATAAAAATAATCGCTTCGCCTGGTTTCTGCAAAAAGACGAAACCAATGAACGATCGACTCAGAGACGCGACCGATCTGTCAAACTCTTAAAAATTAAGATAATTATTAAGGTGAACTAGTTTTAAACTAAGCCACATTGTGTACCTATAGATTGAAAGTTTTAATAATGTTTATTTGCTGTACCTATTATTAATAGGCTATTAATTAACATTTCGCTTAAAAATGGAAGAAGTTAAGTGTGTTATTTGTAAGAAAAATAGTGATAGAGTTGTTTTATTTTCTAAAAATATATTAGAAAAATGCAAAGAAATACTTGGTGTTAGAAAAAATTTTTGTTAAAATTTAGTGATGTTGTTTTTCCTTCTGACATTAACAAAAAAGAAGGCTATCATAGCCAGTGTTATAAAAACTATACAGCTTTGCAAGAAAAATATTGGCATATTATGCCAAACATCAACACAACCTTCTACGTCGAAAGAACATTCACTAAACGACTCTGGTTCAGCCTTATTATTGAGTGATTTTGAAGATGTTTCATTACGTTCACACGTTATGTCGAAAAGGCCTAGGTGAGTATTTATTTTTAAAAATGTATAAATTCATTTACTTAAAATCATTTCATATGAAGATATGATTGTTTTTATTTACATACTTATTTAAAATTAATACTAATAGGTATATTAAATAACATTAAATAGTTATTTTTTATGATTAATCCAAGAATTTGACAAAAAATATTGTTTTACATTGCGTGCTTAGTTTTGAGTATACAAAAAGCTTTAAAATGTATTTTTGTATATATGGGACACCTCTCTAAAATCTTTATTTAAAGAGAAATTTAATAAAAACATAAACACTGTTTTTGAATATTTGGATAAAGTTTTTCCCCTTATTTTAAAAATATATGTATAATTTCTATATGTATATATTAAAAATTTTGTTAATAATTAACCCAAAAAACTTGCCTTATTTTAACGAAATATGCTTATATGCTGAGTTTAAGGCGAGAAACATAGTTACTATGCATAAAGAACTTTCGCCCTTAAATGACATTTTGTAAATAATTAATAATAAAAACTTTAACGCATGAGTTCTTTGTCCTACTATGATTTTTTCGTTAAAATAAGCCAAATTTTTTGGGTTAATTATTAACAATTTTTTTAATATAAACATATAGAAATTATACATATATTTTTGATTATATTATATTATAATATAATTTTCGGGTCAAAATCTAATAAATATTTACAAGCTATATATTTTTGAAACCAGGGATAAAGTTCCATTTAAATACTTAAAAATATACAGGCCCTGTATTACAGGGTATTTTATTAAAAAAACATTGTAAATGCTATTTTACTAAATTTGCTGATGCTTTTTTGTCAAAAAAATACTTTTTTAAACCATGCAAGCTGTTTTTTTTTAATCCGTTCCTCATTGAAATGTCAAAGAGGGTATTTTTGGTGTGGACGATATAGTACTTAATATAAAAAGCACCATAGAGTTTAAAAGATAAGGCGCAATTTTGCTTATATCTGCTTTTGAGAATATACATTGTTATATCTTTTGTAGTTCCTCAAACCAAGAAACATGTTCTGTTTAAGAAAATTTTAAACAACCCACTGATGGCATAGATTTAACGGATGATCTTCCTACATGTTTTTTTTGCAAAAAAATAGAAAAACAGTTAAAGGCCGTTTTTAGAAGCTTACTTTTCCACATATTAATTCTTGGATAGAGAAAATTAAAAACAAAGCTACAGAAATCAATAATGAAAAAACTTTGAAAAAAATATCGTCCTCTACAGACACCTACAAATACCATCACGCATGTAAATTATCATATTTAACACAGTGTAGACAATTTTCTTTGCAACAAAATCCACCAAAAGTATGGCATAAAAAACGAGATTACCATTCCATTGCATTTGAAAATTTGTGTAAATATGTTTCGTTAAATATTATTCAAAACAAAGAATGCCTATTTTATAATTTTGTTAGATCAAAATATATTGATTATTTAAATGAAATGTATACTAATATTATTGAAGATGATCAACCGAATTTTTTTGGGACTCAACATTTGCAGTAAAAATTAATGAAATCTTTAAAGGAAAAAATTGATATTGTCAATATACAAAATAAAAAAGTTATTGTACCTTTTGCTTGTACAATTTTAAATAATGCTAATATTATTAAAGAACTGGAAGAAAGGCAGTCAATTATTTCAGTTGGTATGAAAGTAAGGTCTGATATTTTAGTAATGAAAAAAAAATGAATTTCCTGAAAGACTTTCCGCTGAAACCTTAACCAATGGGGAATGTGATACTTATCCCGAATCTCTTAAATTATTATTAAAAACAATTTTAAGCGGCGATACCGTTCGAAATAACAGACCTCAAGCAAAAGAAGTTCCTTTATCTGCAATTTGTCAAGATATTATATATACAACAAGAGATGGAAATTTAAAAACTTCAAAACATATATGTCTAGGTTTAACTATCAAAAGTTTAACAAACAGTAAAAAAATTGTTAATATACTTAATAGACTTGGCTATTGTTTAAACTATACTCAGTTATTAGAGCTTGAAACTGAAGCTACGCTATCTTTAACAAATCAACAAGAAATTTGTCCTGCAGATATAAAAAAATTACCAAACTTGAGTACTGGCCTTGCATTTGATAATTTTGACAGATTTGTCGATACATTAACCGGAAAAGAGACCCTCCACGATACTGTTGGTATAATCTATCAGAATGTAACAGAAGTTGAAAACCAACAACAACATCCAATCGCTATGACTACACCAATCATTGAAGAAACCATTTCATCAGAGCTAGAAACATTTAATTTTTAAAATAATAATACTAAAATTGTTGTCAGTGAAGCAAGTACATCAAATGTAGGTCATACCAATAAGAGAAGAAGAGCTTTTGATGAAATATTGCCAGAATTAATAAATTACAATAAAAAAGCAAAAATTATTGAAGTGTTTCAACCTCTTGAAGCTGCAGAACGTCGAAGAGAACCTAAAGATGTTACAGAATTTAAATATTTAGATTTGGTTTGGATTCTTTCACATTTATATGGAAATGGTAATAAATTAATGTGGATTGGATTCAATAGCCTAATATTTGATGATCCACATCTTATTCAAAAAGTTTCATACTTAACACCAATCAACACATCTCCAACAAATAAAAGTGTAGTGATGGAAACTTTGGCAATGAGCGATAAAGTAATAGACGAATGTGGTGCTAAGTTTGTTCATGTTACATATGATTTACAAATTGCAAAAGAAGCTTATGCTTTACAATGTACTGAACAACCACGATTTGATCGTGTTTTTATACATCTAGGCATGATTCATGTGATAATGGCATACTTTAAAGCTGTAGGCAATATTTATTGAGAACTGTGGTTTGACAAATATTCTGGAAGATTGTGGCATATTAGCTAGTGGATCTATAAAAGGTTTTTTAACAGGAACTCATTTTAATAGATGCCGAAAAATTCATCCTACCATTTCATTAGCTTTGCAAAAAATCCATTTTCAGAATTTTTTAGACAAAAAAAATAATAATCAGCAAATCATTAATTATAATTGATATCAATAATTATTGATATCAATAATTATTGATATCAATAAAATAACTCAAATTAAAAATAGTAATCCTAAACTTCATAAAAGGTTTTTTAACAGGAACTCATTTTAATAGATGCCGAAAAATTCATCCTACCATTTCATTAGCTTTGCAAAAAATCCATTTTCAGAATTTTTTAGACAAAAAAAATAATAATCAGCAAATCATTAATTATTGATATCAATAAAATAACTCAAATTAAAAATAGTAATCCTAAACTTCAATCTGAAGAATTACGACAACTGTTAAATAATTATGAGAGATTTAAGAAAGAAACCTTGCTAGGCCACCACGGAAAAACCGCGCAATTCTACATGATTTATGTTAATTTAATTGATTATTACTTAATTTTGGAAAGAAGCATACGTACAAGCAATTTTGAAGTCTTTAAGTTTATTCTTCCAAAGCTAACAAACTTATTTTTTATTTTTAACCAACCTAATTACTCTCGTGCTATGGTCTTATATCATAATAAACTGCTAAATATAAATAATACACACCCTGGGTTAATTGAAGATTTCAAAAGTGGTGCTATTGGCGTAAGAAGAACAAAACGTTCTTACAACAGAATTCCTATTGATTTAACTTTAGAGCAGACCATCAATGCAGATGCTGCTAGAAGCATAAGAAGTATGACAAATTCGATCTCGGAACGCCAAAGATGGGCCAGAAGTCACGGGCTAAGAACGACAATCATAAGTCACTTATTAATTAAAATTAGATTAAAGAAAAAAAATGAAGTTGTTAGTGAGTTCCTAGAAGCAGTTAGTTTTTTAAAAGGACCCAGAGATTACACAGTATTCAAGTTTAAAATTGCTCTTCTAAAAATTTAAGTTTTTTGACTTTGCACGTTTTTTCCTATACTCCTCAAAATGTTTATTTAGTATCTATATAGCCAATTTAACATAAAACCTAAATGGCACATACGAGGAAAATGACTTAGGCTAGGTATTATTTTTTACAATTTTAAAAATTATTTGCTACAAAAAGCAGAGACGTACATGTCTGGCATTATTTTTTTTTATTTGGGGGACACAAATGAACAATTAAAATAAGATAAAGACGAGCAAATCACGTAATAGAGCATTTGTTTTTTACATATTTAAAATTATTAAAAAAAAAAACGCAGCGTCCTAGACGTCTGGCAAATGTTATTTTAGTATCAATATGGTCAATATACTATAAAACCTAAATGCCAGACACGAGCAAATGACTTAGGTTAGGTTTTATTTTTTACAATTTTAAAAATTATTTGCTGCAAAAAGCAGAGACATACATGTCTGGCATTATTATTTTTTTATTTGGGGGACACAAATGAACAATTAAAAAAATTAGATAAAGACGAGCAAATCACTTAATAGAGCATTTGTTTTTTACATATTAAAAATTATTAAAAAAAAACGCAGCGTCCTAGACGTCTGGCAAATGTTATTTTAGTATCAATATGGTCAATATAATATAAAACCTAAATGCCAGACACGAGCAAATGACTTAGGTTAGGTTTTATTTTTTACAATTTTAAAAATTACTTAAAAAAAGCAGCGATACCTAAGCCTGCCACCTTATTTACTCAGTTCACAAGCATCAAAACTCTATAACATATCATTTCCAACGACGAGCAAATCATATACCGAAATTGCCGCCAGCTCCCTAACTAAGAGATGCTTGGGACATTGCCATCTTGGTTTGATTTGCTAACTCAGCAAGTTGTTGATGTTGCGTCACAACTAAATTTATTAAAGTTTCTTGCCACATTTTGACGCGTTTTGGGGTTGGAGGTTGTGAAATTGCTTCCGCATCTAAATCATCACCACATAAATTGTCATTTTCAACTTTAGATAACTCATCTGCCATCTTGATGCACTCACTCTTTGTCTGCTTTTGTTTATTATAAATTAACCTAATTTAACTTAACTAAACTAATTATTGTACATGGAATTCACTATCTCACTTCTGATGTAAAACATCAGGGTATTTTACCCTGAATAAAACTAATTTGATGGGGCTTCACTTATTATTTATTACTTTTTAACTAAATTTATTAAACTGCTATGATTCGACTTCTACAAATGTTCTGCGGACTCTGCGTTACCATTCGATTTCTAAGTTGGCCTAGATTGTTTTGCTTAGTAGGCACACGTGCCTTTATTGGTCTACTGTCCTTTGGTAAAAAGGGGATTACCCTAACATATTTATGAAAATTATTTTTTTAGTTGCCACTAATAAAAAGTTAATGATTTTCAATACAATTTATAATATTATTATTTAACCTTGGTGTCAAAACGTCAAACCGAGACGCGGATTAAAACCCTGAAATCTTTTTAATTCTAAAGTAAATAACCGTGAAATTGTATACAATACAAATCTATATATAAACTATAGTAAATCACATAGGAACCACTTAAATTTAAAGGCAGGCTGCATGGGCTTTTTTGCAAACCAATTGAAATTCTGTCAGCGTAAAAGGTGTTTATTTAATGTCACTAAATAATATATCAGTATACCCAACATTTACCAGATATAATTATATATTTTTAGTACTTGGCGATAAATTTATTGTTTAAAACATAAGATAAAGTAAGGTTTGTCACAAAATAAATATTACATTATTGAATACACTTCCTTACTTTAGCATCAGAACAAATTTCAAAGGCGCCTAATGTTCGTTAAATGGCAAAGTTTTATACTCCTCGTAAATAAAACAAACATCTTTCTGAGTATTTAGATACAATTATATATTTTATAATACCAAAAATTGGCAATTATTTATTCCTACCATAGGTAAATAATATAACCAATTTTATACTGTTGGTTATTAATTTGTATTTTTTTGCAGGACAATTACAATAAAAGCTATCAAAACACCCAGTTGATATAAATGCAATGTTAATAAAATTGGTGGTAATAAATTTGTGCTCATTTTTTTCATACTCTATTTTATTGTGAAATACATTTTCTGTTGCAAATCTATTTGCTAATTTTAATTGATCTTTAATACTTAAACTTTGGGTTATATTAACCCTAGACGCAATACCATTTGCACTTAGTTTAAATTCTCTATGCTTTGATTCATAACGTAAAGAAGATAAATATTTTAAAGGTTTTATTATAAAGGGGTAATGGATCAAATTGCGATATTTTGGTTTTAATGTTGTATTAAATAATTCTAAATACAAAGTATGATAATTTCTAATATAAGTTTGTAACATGTCAAAAGCAGAATTTGTAGAAATATCAGAAAGTATAATAGATAACATTTTTCTTAATAAAATAAATAATTTCCAAAATTTATTTCCTATAGGAATAAGAGGATCTAATATTAGGCCAGCATATAATATAAAAGTTTTCATTTCAGCATATTTTTTAATTTTTCAAATTCAATACTTATAAGAGGTGGTTTGTTTAATTCATTTCCAAAATTAAAAAAAGTATACGATCATTTATGGTTTATAAGGAAAATATTTTATCAACAAAAATAAACTGATATAAAATTTCACTAATATCATACATTGCCACCCCTTCAAATATATCATGTGCTACATCCACTGAATAATTTTCAGTTACATAAAATGATTTTATTTTATTGAAGATACAATCCTCTTTTATTCCTGTTTCATAATTATGACTATCACTCATTGTTGTATTATCTTCCATTTCTGATCCTTTACATTTGAATAGTTATACCTTCTGATTCTAGTTTATTGAATTCATTAATTAATTTAGAAAAATTTTGTTCACTACCTCTTTTAGATCATCACCATGAAACAAAATTGTTAAAAATTTGTTTTGCAACTGTGATCTATACGTAATAGGTATAAATGGAAGGAAAAAATAAACAGCGCCTTATTTGTGAATACCTTTATGAGATCTTAGAGGATTTCCGCTTTCAAATTCATCAAAATATACAAAAAAAGGAAAAACTAAGGCTTTCAAATTTTTTAATTTAATTCTGTTTGTACTTTATTTGATACTTGATACTATTTATTTAATTTTTCTAAATATTTTAATGATTCTGCTAATACATTTGGTAGTTGAAATAAAACAGTTAATGTTTTATTTATTGAAATAAAATTACTTTTGTAGTTTTTAGGACCAGCTTGGTTATTCCTTAATTGGTCAAATTTTTGTCCAACTGTGTACTCTTCTGAAGGATTATATAATTTGGATGTTTGTAAAAATTTAAACCTTAGGTGTTCAGTTTCCAAGACAAAATAAATTTTGGAATACACGCAGAAAATTATTAAAACAAATTATCATCATCCTCCTTTAAATTATATTTAATAATAATTTCTGATTAAAAAAACAAAAAATATGAAATTGAATTTTTAAATAAATTTTTAATATTTGTTCTTATAGTCTGTACATGTTTTCGGGTCAACGTGGTACCTGCATATAATGCAGTAATGAAAATTAATTACTTAATATTACTCTTAATTTCAATTTTAAAATTTTCAAGGTTGTGAATATTGCTTACAATATTAGTTTTAGCAATCTTAAAACAGTTGAAATTTACACTTGTTAAAATACTGTTTGGATCATTAGTTAAATTAATTAGTATTACATTGTGTAACGCAACAATTTACCTTGTGCATTTCAATTTAATATAGTAACTATATAGTAACTTTTCCACTTAAATTCTTTAACGTAATCTTTATTTTTCATTGTTTCAATTTCATTATTTACCTAAAATTTAATAAATTAACTTTCATAAAATAAATTATTTAATTCACATTTAACCACATCTGGGTAGAACCTTTTGACGGCTGGCATTGTTTGAGTGAATGATATGCGTATTCTTTTTGAAAGGCCTTTTAATTCTTGTTTTGCTGGAAGAAAATAGTAAACATAACCTCTGTGTTACCGAGTTGGTAATACCAACATAAAATATCGGCGTTTGTGGATTCGGTAAATTTCGACGCAAGGTACTCCGGCAACTTTGCAAATATTGAGTGCAATTTCTTTTTACCAATTTCCGAATATCGGACCGATATTATCGATCAACGTCGTGGCAACTTTTCATTTAATTTCATGTCAAGGTGGGCGCCAAATTGGATTTATTTATTTCTATCTCTCATTTACTCTCAATTTCTTACGCCACGAACAAACAAGCAAATATGATCATACGATATTCTTTGACAGCTAACTTCTTGATGTCGAATTTTTTTGTTGGCCGTGCGCGCGCACCTTCCGATGCAAGTTTAAACTTTTCTCAACAGCCCGCCAAAAGAAGTAGAACTTTAAAAATAAATCTTCCAGTCAAGAATTCTTAAAACTTAATTGAGAATCTTAAAAATACTTAAGTTTTAAATAAACCTCGGTTCAAACACATTTTAAAATGTGAAGGATATAAAGAACATAAGAAATTTTAGAATTTTAAAACCATATTTTTGGTAGAAAAAAAATAATTTTTTAAGATTTTAACTGTAAATTAAAAAAATCCACACGTTTTTGCATAATAAGAAAACATTAGAGTAAATGACATTTTTCGTTCAGGTGTCATGCCGGTCCGGTGCTTTGCCTGGCCATTTCCGGTTCCGGCGAGCACTGCTACTCGGGCGGCCTAGACGGCGCCATCAATTGCTGGAACATACCGAACTCGAACATCGATCCGTACGATTTGTTCGAGCCCGACATTTTGAGCAGCACCAATATTCAATAGATATATATCTATTGAATATTTGTTTACATAAATAAATATCTTATTTTTATTTATATCTATTGAATATTGCATAAATAAATCTCTTATTTTGGTTTATATCTGTTGAAACCATATAATGTATGATTGGAACCTCTTATAATATATGCGAAGTAATTCTTAATTTTTCTTTAATTTAAACAACCAAACCCATCCAAACCCTAGACACTAGGTAAACTCTTAATTTGGATGGTTGGCGCCCATTAATTCCAACCTGAGCAAATGTAAGTACAATTTCGGTGTAAACCCCCTATTGCTCGCATTTCCGAAAACGACTCACCCTCGTACTGAGCCCGGGATATATACATATAAAAAAAGGAGCAACCAAGCTGCTACAATTGTGAATTTAATATTGTTTATTATTTACAAACTCACTTTTTGAAATGGGTGTTTCGTTTTACCATGGTGTTTTTATTTAATGCCTTAAAGATATTTTTTTTTATAATGCTTCCTGCAAAAATAATTTATGTATAGTATTTTGTAAACCATGTATTATTCTAAGATGAAGAAAATTTAAGGTTTAAAAACCTCTTTAAACAAATATTACAAGAACGCATTTTTAACTTACATATTTTCTTTATTTAGATAAAAATTTATATCTGTTATAACAGAATTCGTGCTTCCAACTTTTGTCCGAAATACTAATTTTTGAATGAATGTCCAAATGTGCTTTGATTTGCATGGTTATTGTAAATTTAAAGCATAAGAAGCTTTATAAAGAAGTTATATACATCGAAGTAGAATATATATAATAATATACAGGGTGGGCCAATGGAAAGTTTCCACCCCGATTTTCTCAGGTGTTACGAAAAAAAATAAAAAACGCTCGCACCCGTCGATTTCTGATTTGAGGGGGACAATTTATTTTTATATTTTCAACCCCTTAACTTCAACCCCTAAGCGTGGGTGATAGTTACCCCCAAAATTTAAATAGGAAAGGGGGGTCGAATGATACTTCATTTTGAAGGTATTTTTGCCCTGATTATACCCTCAAAGTTTAAACTCGCTGCTAGCATCCCCGTTGATATGACAGCTTGTTAAAATCTTGGAAATAGATCACGTTTTATTATAAGTAAAAACAATACTTACCTTCCTTAATAAAAATATCTACTAATTAAAGTTTTATTATTATTAATAAAAAGTTATTTACATGATATTTATTTAATAAACTGTTCAAAATGTCCTCCATTAACATTCATGCAATAATAAAATCGATTCTCTACCTCTTCTCTAACATTCTGCAACATATCGGTAGTTATCCTTTGACACTCTTCAGTTATTCGTTCTTGTAGAACTTGAAGAGAAGCTGGCTGTGTTTTATAAATTTTAGACTTCAAATGGCCCCATAGAAAGAAGTCCAGAGGTGAAAGATCAGGGGACCTTGCAGGCCACTCAATAGGTCCTCTTCGGCCAATCCAATGGTCTCTAAAATTTTCATTTAGAAATTGCTGAACGGGTGCTGCATAATGCGGTGGGGCTCCATCTTGTTGAAAAAACATTTCATTTTGCGACAAATTATTATCTTCAGCAATAACTTCCCTTATTCTAGGAACAATATTTTCTTCAAGTAAAGTCAGATACATAGCCTCAGTGAAATTGCCTTGTAAAAAGAATAGTCCAATTATGTTATTGCCTAGAATACCTGCCCAGACATTTAACTTTTCAGGATTTTGAGTATAAGACTCTCTAAATAAATGTGGATTTGAATCGCTCCAGTATCGACAATTATGTCGATTGACTAAACCATGTAAAAAAAGGAGCATTCATCTGAAAAGCAGACATTATAAAGAAAATTTAGATTGCCAACACACCGTTCACTCATTTCTTCTACAAATTGTAATCGTCGATCATAATCATCCTCATTAAGTTCGTGAAGCAATTGTATCTTGTAGGGGTAAAATTTGTGAACCTTCAAAATTCTCCTTACGCTTGTTCGTGATATGCCGGAAACTTCGGACAATAATTGCCTAGTACTGAAGGTGTTATCCATTGCAATGTGCCCTATGACTACGAATTGCATACCTTCATTCCTAACGACACGAATCGGATTATCTTTTTTGTTCTCCACTGTTCCAGTTTCCAAAAACTTTACCATCAGTTTCCTAATATAAGTATGAGAGACATTTTTGTCCTGATGTCTTACATTAAATAGTCGTGCTGTTTGTCTTGCACAGTCATTATTTTTGAAATAAGTATAAACTAATTCAACTCGCTCGGCTATAGTGTATACCATAATTAAATTTAGTTATAAGCTCTCGAACTAACGATAATAATCTTAATGATGATTGTGCGACAATATTGTGTAAATAAAGTTTACAAAAAACACATTTTTTTCTTCAAACGTAAAAAAACTGATGTTTTGCTAATATTTACTTCATTCCTTCAGCATACCTACAGACCGTCTCAAAAGTATCGCTTTTACTCTTACTAAAATAATAGCCAATTTTCAAGATTTTAAACAAGCTCTCATATTAATGAGGATGATAGCAGCGAGTTTAAACTTGGAGGGTATAATCAGGGCAAAAATACCTTCAAAAAGAAGTATCACTCGACCCCCTTTTCCTATTCAAATTTTGGGGGTAACTTTCACCCACGCTCAGGGGTTGAAGTTAAGGGGTTAAAAATATAAAAACAAATTGTCCCCCTCAAATCAGAAATCGACGGGTGCGAGCGTTTTTTATTTTTTTTCGTAACACCTGAGAAAACCGGGTGGAAACTTTCCATTGGCCCACCCTGTATATAGAATATATATAAATGGATCAGGGGTTTTCGTTCTCGCCTTCCATTTTAATAACCCCTAAAAGTAGAAGTGATAAATCAAATGAATCCAACTTTTTTTCTTCTCTCAACTATTAGAGGTATTTCACTATATTCCTTAAATTATTTTTTTATAACATCTTTTTATTTTGGGGTAATATATCAGCTCACCTTAACATTAAATATAAAACTTTCTTTGACTTCTGACCTCAAAGGTCTTCAAATTATAATATATAATATATATATATATATATAAATAATTAATACATATTTTTAACTAATTTATTACATTTAATTTAGTAACAATTGAAAATAAAAATAAAAACACTACAGTCTCCATCACAACCCCAGGGTGCTGATTAAAAGTCTAAATTATTTTCGTTGTATGTATTGTATTTTATAATGTATTATTGTAAATAGTCTATAAGTAGATAATAATTATTTTGTACAGTACAGGTAATGAATTATTGTAGTATACTTATATTATATTATATATATATATATATATATATATATATATAAGTTATATACCTATAAGAAATAATTTACAATAATTTATAAGTACTATTTTGTATACAGTACAGTACAGTACAGTAAAAATGAAAATAAAGATTTAAAAATTTTTTTACTGAATACAGTGGTAATGGCCTTACTAAAAATTATAAGAATATTAGAGTTTGTTTGTTTTTAATTTGGAATTTGACACATTTGATTATGTTGGTACAATTTAGAGTTCCTAGGTTTGCCAAATAAACCTCCAAATTTTTAACATCAAATAATTAAAGTATCGTGGAGGGATACGTCTATTTACGCATAATACTTCAATAATCAATAACTATTTTAATTACAATAATAGATAAACATAATATTCACACTTTATAATGGAATTTATTTATATTTATTTAGAATTTGACGTCAAAAAATTGAGGCTTTAGTTAGTAAATTTATGGTCCCTAGAAGTTGACAACTAAGCCCCCAAATTGTTGACGTCAAATTCCGAATAAAAAAACAATTCTTTTATAAATTAACTTAATAATTAATTAAAAAAAACACTAGCCCACTTAAAAAAATTAATATCTTTTATTACATACCTTTTTAACCTTTAAGTTCGTTTCTTTGGCTTCTATTATATTGGTTTCTACTACCCTTGGCCAAGTATACTATAGTATAAAATATATCTTTTTTATATTCGTTTGACACGTTAAAATCAAGCTCAAACTAAAACAAAACAATTAAATAAATGTAACGGAAAATGATTTTATTAAAAGATCCAATCCAAAGTTTTGACTTAAACAAGGGAATTCCTTTAAAATGTCGTTTAACTCAATTTCTTTGTATTTAATATTTCTTATTTCGGAAGTTTCTTGCCAATAATCTTTAATTTTTGAATAAGGTTCAACAGCAGATTTTAGATAGTTAATTTTTTCTTGAAGCTCTTTAGAATCTTCTGGCAACGAATTCTCCACCCTTTCTGTAGGAGCGTGACACAATCTTAACGCTGCCTTTAAATTTATGTATCGAGACCACAGTTTACCTCTTGCTGGTTGTCTCCTAAGACCATGGGATCCTTTGAGGGCTTACATATGTCTCTGGAGATTTTCCTGGGAAAAGAGCTGCAATTTCTGCTGCTGCTTTTATAAACTGATTCGTTTTTATTGCCTGTTGCTTTGTAGCAATTTTCTTTTAATTCATTCATGAGTCCGTTATTGTCATGTAATGTCTGAATATGTTGGGGTAAGGTTCGAACTCATAGCATGAGTCAAGGAAACACAAGAGACCTTCACAGGAACGGTGTTCGATTTATTCTATTCATTTTATAATTAATGTTTTACAGACAGTATAACATATTGGTAAGTTCATTAACATTTATAAAATACAAGATAATCATTATTGCTAAACAGTATACTTTTGACTATGATTTCGCTATTGTATTGATATTGCAAAATTGGTTTATAATAATTATTTAAAGCCTTATGACTTTTCCACTACACCTTTCCCGTTGAAAAAAGAAAAAAAATATTTTATAATGTTTTTTTCGACATTCTACCTATACCTAACCTATAACTAATCCTAACCTATTCTAACAAGCTATTTTACGCTGTTATATTTTTTAACCCGGTTCTTGTGAACCTGACAATTCTTATTATCTATCTTAAGAATTAAGTTTGATCCGTTAATGTCTATCACCTTATAAGGACCTTTGTATAAGGCCTCTAATTTATTATCCATATTCTTATTATTTACTAAAACTAAATCACCTATTTGGTAACTGATTTAGACCTTTCATCGTAACCCTCTTCATGCTTTTGTTTGGATGTGATTAAATTATTTCTGGCGACTTGTAGCCTATACTTAAATTCGAATGGGTAACTGTCAAAATTATAAACTTTGTAGCGTTTGGTCGGCTACCTATTTTTTTTGTTTGATTTTAATATTCATTTAATTTAATTTAATTCATTTGATTTGAATATTCATTTAATTCTTAATATTTAATGTAACATACTCTTAGCGCCATCTTTCGATGAGAAGATTTAACATAAGTAAATTAATGGATTCTGTGTTGATTAGTATTGATTTAGTTGGAATTGGGCTTTACTGTGGCATGAGGGTGTAGCGTCAGGTCGTAAAAAGGTACAGTGTAAGAGTGAGGGTGACATGGCGACAAGGTTGATTGGAAATCCATAATTATAGAAGTCATCCAATAAGTTTATTCAGATATTTTGATACGAAAATCGAGTTAAGAGATTGGATGATCTAGTAGGATATATATTTTGGTTGGATTTAACAAGTTTAGTTGGAAAACAAGACATCCAAGTTTCGCCATGTGTAAGTTCTTTTTCAATTATTTTAATTCGTAGTCAGGCTTGTTTTTTGAGACGAAGTGTGTATTATTTTAGCACCCAAAATGTTATAATCAAGTCAGGCGACACAAATGCCGTGTTGGTAGTCATAATTTTGGTTGGTGTTGCTGTCCAGTATTACTTACTATCATGTGTCCAGCAAAACTCTGAATAGGGTGTGTATTGAATTAATCTTTTAGTTGTTTTTCTGTTTTTTTTTTCAATACTTATGTGTACTGTAATATTTTAGAGTTGTAAGTTTGGGGCCTTGAAGGCGTTCGATATTTGTTTTACTTTGGGATCCATCCAGTGGATATTCTGCTCCATAGACGTGTGTCTGGGTTTGTTCCAGTCCTGCTCAGCGCTCTGTGTTTGTTTCAGTCCTGCTTGCTCAACGGTCTGGGTTTGTTCCAGTCCTGATTGCCAAAAACACTGTATCCAAGATTAAGGATCGTAAATATTAATTTTTAAGTTTATTATATTATATTATTGAACTACAGTTCTCATTAGGGGGGGTGGATATTTTTATTTTTTTATTATTGCGCCTATATTTTTTTTCAACATATTAAATTTGTAAATCAAAGATAGCTATCTACGATATGACTTTTAACAAACTTATACAAATATTTCCAAGATATATTTAACGAACTTATACAGTGATAAATTTAGGTGTAGTATTTTATTTTTTCAATTAATATTGATTTATGTTAATAAAGAACTGTAGCTAATATGGCGTTTTTTATTGTTACTGTTGTTACCATCATACTATACCAAAGCTCTAATTTTGTTATATTTATAAACAATGTATATCCTTGAGACTTAGGATATACATAACCACATTTTTCTGTGCTAAAGTCTCTGGCGCTCATTAACCTTTAAGTAGTCGCGTGGGGCCATGTTGCCCCAGCCGCACTTTAAAGTCCTATAGCTTCTTGGCTGATTTTTTTTTAATTCTGTCCCTGAATTATTCCTCAAATGAAGGTTTGAGAGCTTCATACACCCACCAAAAATTTATTCCCTGCAACTGTTTTTTTTCTACAGCTGATACATTAAGCCGGTGCACGGCTTGGGGCCATATGTCCCCACGCGAGAACTCACGTTGGTGAAATCTTGCGACAATTAAATAAAAGACGACGAGTGGATATTGCTAATATTAAATTATATTATATAAAATTAAACTATATTATTAGAAAAAATGACATTTGAAGGTCTGTAAAATCATTCTTGAACCGCATTATTTCAAA
Source organism: Brassicogethes aeneus (assembly GCA_921294245.1). Lineage (NCBI taxonomy): Eukaryota > Metazoa > Arthropoda > Insecta > Coleoptera > Nitidulidae > Brassicogethes > Brassicogethes aeneus. Next base: position 35,552,013 of record OV121139.1, read on the forward strand.
TTTAATGAAAATTATCTTGTAGTTTCGGATTTTTAGGTATAAAAAAAGTTTGTATAATCTTTTGGTTTATCATTATACCTGAAGGTAAATAAAATTACAATTGGAAATAACGGGAAGGTATTTTTTTGGTATTTTGTAATGTAGGTAAAATGTGTTAAATTTAATGAAAATTACCTTCTAGTTTCGGATTTTATGTATAAAAAAGTATATATAATCTTTGGTATATTTGTATATTCATTAGTTCAAGCTATTGCTTACAAAACGGTTGATTATTCAGTGAATATGGATGATTCAAGTGCTGGTCCAAGTTCAAGTGCCAAGGCAGCTTCAAGTTGGCAAAGTAAACGCCTACTTTCAGATAAAGAACTAGAAAAATTGCTCTTGGACAGTGAGTCTGATGATGATGTTCAATTAGAGCCAGAAAGTGAAAGTGAAAATTATGCAATCGAAGAACATGTAGAGTTTAGTGATCATAATACGGACTCCGAACAAGACGAAGACTCTGAAGATGACGATCGAACCTCACCGATACATGGGAATTATTTTCTCGGCAAAGATAAAACCACTAAGTGGAGTAAAATCCCACCAAACAAAACAAAAACCAAGAAACACAACATCATAACGCATTTGCCCGGCTGTAAAGGTTCTGCGAAATCTGTCACCTGCCCAATCATTCTTTCTGTTTTTCGATGAGTATGTCTTTGATCTCCTCGTAGAAAACACGAACAAGTACATCACAGACACAGTACAGGACAAATTTGCACGCGAAAGGGACGCTGGCCCAGTGACAGTCAACGAAATGAAAGCGTTCTTGGCAATTTTAATAATTGGCGGAGTTATGAGATCGTCTCATTTGAATTTTGAAGATATGTTTTCCACCAATGACATGGGGAACGAATTCTTCTACACCACTATGAGTAAGCAGAGATTTCTCTTCATGTTACGCTGTATCCGATTTGATAATAAGACAACGAGAGCAGAAAGACAACAATATGATAAGCTAGCACCCATCCGTCACCTTTTTGAGTATCTAGTGAACAAGTGTGCTCAACATTTCACCCCCAGTGAATATCTCACAGTTGATGAGCAATTGGTGGCGTTTCGAGGACATTGTAGTTTCCGGCAGTACATTCCTTCTAAACCAAACAAATATGGAATCAAGATATTTGCATTGGTTGATGCTCGAAATTTCTACAATCTGAAGATGGAAGTGTACTTGGTAAAACAGCCGGAAGGACCTTTCAAATTAAGCAATTGTCCAGAAGATGTGGTCACCCGATTAATTTCTCCCGTGAGTAAGACTGGAAGAAATATAACCGTAGATAACTGGTTCACCAGTATTCAACTGGCCGAAAATTTACTAACTGATCATAGACTGACCTTAGTTGGAACACTCAGAAAGAATAAGAGAGAGATTCCCCAAGAGGTTCAACCAAACAAATCGCGCGCTGTAAAAAGTACTTCCTTTGGATTCACCAAAAATATAACAATGATGTCCTACGTGCCGAAGAAAGGAAAATCCGTGATCTTAATTTCAACTCTTCATAGGGATGCTGCTATTGACGAGAGCTCGGGAGAAGCAGCGAAGCCTGAACAGTTGACGTTCTATAATATGACAAAGGGTGGTGTGGACACTAACGATAAATTATGTGCCACATACAATGTCGGGCGTAGAACCAGAAGATGGCCCATGGCTATTTTTTATCACCTCATCAACGTTTGCGCTATAAATGCGCTTATCATTTATAACTCCTCAAATAATGGTAACCCATTAAAAAGAAGATATTTTTTAAAAACACTAGGTCGGGAATTGGCTGAACCTCTACAAAATGAACGAAGAAATGACTCTCATATCCCCCGCAAAATTAGAAAACGGCTGAACAATCATTTTGAAGAAAAAGTAGTCGATAAACCTGAGCATCCAACGCCAAAAACTAAGAAAAGGTGCCATATTTGCCCTAGATCACGGGACAAGGCAACCAGAGTAACTTGTATTAATTGTTATAAACATGTATGCCAAGATCACCTTAGAAATCTGTGTGCCGAGTGCTACGAAAACTAAAATTTTTTATGTATTTGACAATAAAATTATGTTAAAATGATAAAACGATGATTAATTAATTTTTTAGAAGAAAAAAACTGGAAAAATAGCCAAATTTTGCCTTATCTACCCCAGTGCCCGACTGATGCCAGCTGGCCGTACGCATCTAATCTACTAAATGTAATTTAGAAGGTTATAACTTGATCTACTTTTGTTGTTATATTGGAAGGTATGCTACACGGAAAACCAAAAACAAGCTCAAAGGGAGTATATTTAGTTGAGGAATGTACTGTTTTATTGTAAGAAAAAGTCCAAAAACTAACAAAAGAGCTCCAATTGTTTTGCTGATTTGTACAGTTCATTCGTAAATAAGAAGTTAGACTTTTATGTGAGTTTTCAATACTCCCAAGAGTCTCGTGATGGTGTGCCGTAGAATTAATTTTATTTATTTTTAAAAATTTGCAGATATCTTTAAATATATTTCACATAAATTCTTGACCTTGATCTGTTATGATTTCTAATGGAATGCCAAAACGTAAAATAAAATTTTGTTTTCGAGTGGATAAGCCTCAACAAACTTTTAAAGTTCACATTGGATAGTTAATATGTACTTATAATTTAGCAGATCTGTAGGTAATGGTCCTACAATATCAAGAAAAACTCTCTGGAACGCAGAAGAAGCTGTTGTAGTTATGACCATTGGTTCTGAATATTTTTACCTTTGACAGCTATCACATTTTTTAACAAATTTCTCTACGTCGTTTTTAAGACTAGGCCAAAAGTACCGTTTTTTAATATTATTATACATACGGTTGACACCTGCGTGTCCTCCTGTAGGTAACGAATGGAAATCGTTTAAAATAAGATTTCTCATTTCTTTTTCATCGATACTCTCTCTATCTTTGATTACACATATTTTAATATTATTTGCTATTAACTTCTTTTTATTTTTACGTAACATATTTAAAAATTCAATTTTTTAATTTGCAAATTTTGTTCAGGTTTCTCATCGACTTTCCTAAGTCCGACGATGATCGAAAATCCTGATTACAATAAATAACTTGCAGTTTTTCGTCATAAAATATACTAACGCAATTAATGTACTGGTTTGGCCAGCTATTTTTAATTTTTTCAAATTCATTATTTGTGAGCAAACGTAACTCTCCCATCGTAGATGGACGTTTTAACACTTCTACAACAAGGTGATCAAGCCTGCCATTTCTGGTTGTGTTTTCCTGATTATTGTCATTTTTTGTTTGGTTTTGAGCCCTAGTTAATACATGCACTCTTTTATTCACACTAGCATTCATATCTTTCAGTTCAGACGAATCAATTATAATAGGTGACAAAGCATCCGCTACAACATTCTCTCTACCTCGTACGTACTCGACAACAAAATCAAACTCTTCCAAAATTAGACTAAATTTGGTAAGTCTACTTGAGGGGTTGGTCATATTAAACAAGTAGATTAAGGGTTTATGGTCAGTAAGTATTTTGAATTTTTTGCCATATAAGTATGGTCGGAAGTGCTTTACGGATCACACTATACTAAGTAGTTCCTTCTCCATCGTACAGTAATTACGTTCCGCTTTGTTTAAACTACGAGATGCAAACGCAACAGGTTGTTTGCGTTAGCTAAAACTGAACCTAGGGAATATCCACTCACATCTGTGGTAAGTATAAACTGATTACTCGGTGAAAAATCTGGGTATTGCAATACAGGGGGTTTCATAAGTGCCGTCTTCAATCTATTGAACGATTGCTGACATTGGTCAGTCCACTCAAACTTTACACCTTTGCGAGATAGTCTATTAAGAGGATATGCAATTTCAGGGAAGCTTTTTATAAATTTTCTAAAATAATTTACAAACGCAACAAACCTTTTGGTCTCGTCGCTATTTTTTGGTACTGGGAATTTTAAAACTGCCTCAACTTTTGCTTCATCGGGCATCAAACCTTCTGAAGAAATTTTGTGGCCTAAATATAAAATCTTCTTTTTTTAAAAATCGCATTTGTTTGGGTTTCGTTTGAGATTGACAGTTCGAAGACTTTGCAGAACTTTGGTTGTGGTTTTGAAGGGAGTGTCCAAATATAACTAAATCGTCCATATAGAAAAAGCAAGAGTCATTATTCAAATCTGTCATTGCAATTGTCATTAAACGAGAAAAAGCACTGGGGCTGATTTTCATACCCATGGCCAATCTTTTCATTTGGAATTGACCCTTATCTGTTGTAAAAGCTGTAACCTTTCTGCAATTAGGTGATAGTAGGATTGACAATTGATAAATTTCATTTTTGACGCCATTTTGAATTGTGACGTCATTTTTTTAGAGATAAGGATATATTTTGAATTAATAATATAAATTTCATTTTTGACGCCATTTTGAATTGCTGACGTCATCCGACTTGTCCTAACAAGTCTATTTTTAATCCCCAATGACCTGAGACCACCCCCTCCATTTTTTAGTCACGTGACCAATGGGAAAAATGCGCGGGAAAAATCATAGGCTAGCTCCAGAGGCCTTTTTCTCACAATTAGGCGTTCAGTCTTCCGTCCGACCTTTTTTATTAAAATTAAATTTTTTTAAATATTTTTGTGTACCGATCGGTACTCGGGAACCATCGGTTTTAAATTTTTTCATATAAAAGTTAGTTGTTTTAAATATAATGATCAGTCTTAATATTGCTTTATGTTGATAATGTTAATAATATATATAATATAATAAAGTATAATCTTAGTAAAGTCAACAAATTTAACTGATAAAGATGCTGTAATAAAACATCTCGAAGCATTTGGCTACCTTAATACTTCAGAGTTTTCGCTGACTAATTATGAAGAAGCTTTAATATTATTTCAGGAGAGATATAATTTAAACATAAGTGGCGAAATAACGAAAGAACTTATAAAATTTATAAAAACACGTCGTTGTTCTATACCAGATGAAAATATTTATGAACTAACACAAACCCAGCCTAAATGGAATAAACATGAAATTTATTGGTATGCTTATAATATACAATCAAGAAAAGTTGTTTCCAGAGCTTTTTATGAGTGGCAAAAATTTGTAAATCTAAAGTTTACTTTTTCGTATAAAAATCCAGACATTTTTATTTCATTTGGAAGATATAACCATAGTAATTCAATTCGATGCATGAAGGGTGATTGTATTAGCCCATTTGATGGGGAAGGTAATGTACTCGGTCACGCATATCAACCAATTAATACCTGTACGGAAATTCATTTAGATTCAGATGAAAATTGGTATTTTGGTTTTGATATACCTAAAGATAATGATAAAACAAGTTTATATACCACAATGCTTCATGAAATTGGTCATGTTTTGGGGTTGGGACATTCTGAAGATATTAATGCACTTATGTATCCATATTTTTCACCAAATATAACAACCCTATCCAATGTTGATAAAAATAATATACAAAATTTATATGGATTACCTCCAAAAACTACACCCAAAATAGTAACAACACCTTAAACAATCCCAACTACAAGGAAACTTACAGATAAACCAAGAACAACAAAAACAATTTTAACAACAAGCAGACCTAAAATAACGGGTTCTACACAAAAACCTACACACACATCATCAAATTTAACTGATTTATGTCAAATCGAGTATTCACAACAAATGTTAGTCACAAATAATAATCATCTGTATGTTTTTAACAATGGGTTAGCGTGGATTTTAAATATAGGAGAGTCCTCTGGTATAAATGTCAAAAGACCTAAAAAAATTAGTTATTATATTAAATTAAATGATTTTGTGCATATATACCAAAAACCTAATTGTAGTGTGGTAATAATAGATAATTTAAATCGCGTTAGCTCGTTTTCTTTTCCTAGTCTTGCGTATGAAACATTTAATCAAACAATAGACAGTATTGCTCAAAGTAGTAAAATAAATGCTATTTTTAACTCAAACAGGGGTAGAACTTATATCATTCATGATGATTATTGGGTTGCTGAAATTGATGAATGCGGTTTAAATGTAGTTAATAGGGGGAATATAAATAAGTTTTTCCCAGGAATTCCCCCAGATATATCTTCAGCATTTCGCTATACAAATGGTAACATTTATTTTTTTAGAAAAAACTTATTTTATGAATATAACGAATTTTCGGGTAAATTAATAAGAGCAGGAGTTTTTGATTGGAGTTTATTTGAATGAATGAAACAATTTTAAATCAATTAAAAAACATATTAACATCCGTTTCAACATACTTTAATTGATATTTATAAAAGCTTAACTTTAATAAAAAAAAATCATTTCAATGTTGACTTTTAAGCAAAGGTGGTGGTTTATTAAATTCGGTAATTAACAACCTACCCAGTTTTGTGGACCAGGTACTAAATTAGATAAGAGAATTCAAAGGGGTGATACTGGTATAAACCCCTTAGACGCTGCATGTAAAGATCACGATATTGCTTATTCAGAAAATAAAAGTTTGGCGGAAAGGCATAAGGCGGATTGGATTTTGGAAAATAAAGCTTGGCAAAGGGTGAAATCAAAGGACTCTAAATTGGGGGAGAAAGCAGCAGCTTGGTTAGTAACAACTGGAATGAAGGTTAAAAGAAAACTTGGAATGGGTATTCGAAAAACTTGAAAACCAATCTCATTTAAACGTGGTTTGGTTGATAAAATTAAAAAACATGTTCAAGATTTAGATATATCCAATCAAAATTCACTTAAAAAATCTGCCGCAACGGCACTTAAAGCAGCTAGGGTGATTATAAAGAAAGCCGGGGGTCGTAAAAATATTAAGGTGCCTAGGATAATTCCATTTGAATCCGACAAACAAGGAGGATTTTTACCCCTTTTACCATTATTAGGAGCTTTGGATGCCATAGGATCATTGGCTGGAGGCGCAAGCGCTGTAGCCAAAACGGTGATAGACACAAAAAATGCTAAAAAGAAACTTGAAGAATTAGGTCAACATAATAGGGCTATGGAGGAAATTGGAAAAAAAGGCTCGGGATTATATTTAAAAAGGAATGTCAAGGGAGGATATGGTATTTTTTTAAAACAAAAAAACTACCAATAAAGCTACCCAATAGAGCCCTATATGATTCTGAATTGGTAAAATATGCACAAAAGCTTAAAATACCCTATTTTAGAGGGATTTTTATGCGAGACGCTTTACCAAAAATAAAAAATAAAAATGAATCTGCAATCCTAAATTTAGACATTTCGAAAAATTTGGGTACACATTGGGTAGCTTATACTAAAAGAAACAATTCTGTTATTTATTTTGATAGTTTTGGTGGTCTTAAACCGCCAAAAGAATTAGTAAATTATTTAGGAAAAAATGTTAAAATTAATTATAATAATGATTGTTTTCAAAACTTTAAACAAATTATTTGTGGCCATTTATGTTTGTGGTTTCTTTATAAAAATAAATGAGATAAGAAAATATGATTAGTCTATTATTAACCGTTGTTTAAAGATAATGTCCCAGCTATTTACATTAAAAAGTAATAATTATGTTTTAAGTATCGATTTTACAAATCCAATACAACTTAATCCAGATTTTGACTACGGTATAGCATTAATAGGGTTTTATTCCTATAACAGCATACCTAATATTGAAGAAGGTGAAAATACATTTTATTATAAAGAAGCGAGTGTGTTAAAAAAAATAATAATACCAACTGGTACTTATGAAATATTAGATATAGAAACTTACCTAAGACAACAAATTATTCCTGACACCGTTAAAAAGGAAGATTATGATAAATATTTTTCACTTAAACCAAATAATAATACTTTAAAGTGTGAAATTTAAAGCAATACGTTGGAAATAGATTTTACACAAGCAGATGGTATAGGAAAAATATTAGGATTTTCTAAGCGTACTTTAACGCCGGGTAAAAAACACGAATCAGATCTCCCAGTTAATATAATAAAAGTTCGAACCATTCACATCGATTGTAATATATCTACAGGTGCTTATTATAATTATCTACCAACACACACAATTTACGAATTTTCAGTAGACGTTGATCCGGGGTATACAATCAACGAAATTCCCCGAATCCTTATATATTTACCAATAATAAATAAACAGAAAATATCTAATATTACTTTGGTAATTTTAAACCAAGATTTTAAACCAGTTAATTTTCGTGGAGAGGAAGTTATAGTTCGATTGGAATTAAAAAAATTATCATAATGGGACTAACATTCAATAATTATTATAAAAATCCTAGCACAAAAAATTTGAAATCAGTTGGCAGCAAACGCTTGCCTAGTTCAAACAGCTTAACTAATTCAAATAGACTTTTTCTACAATCATTAGGATATAATGTCATCATTAGACCAAATCTTCGACATCTATCGAAAACCACAGTTTAGTGAAACAATTCAAAAGGTTGACTACAGAACTTATTACCCCTATGTTAAATCTTTTAATAATAGTGATGTTATAGAAATTAATAGATGGTAAATTGGAAATAACTAAAGGGGATGGCGAGGCAACCCTAGTAAATAATTTTGGAGCTTTTTTGTTTGACCGAATTTCTTATGAAATAAATGGAAAAGAAATTGATGGTATTCGCGATCCTGGTATTATGAGCACAATTAAGGGCTATCTTAATTACAGTAGCGATGATTCAAACCATTTAGGCATTGCAGGGTGGAATTACCCAGCTCAACCAATAGTCTCAACAATAGCCAAAATTTCAACTTTTAATATACGTATACCATTACATCATTTATTTGGTATATTTAATGATTATCAGCTAGCCCAATTTGGTAAACAAACTATACGTCTTGTAAGAGCTCGAAATGACTCTGATTGTCAAATTATAACAGAAAAAACTGCGGCGGCTGCTGCTGGCACAACAAAGGCTAAATTAACCGTTGAAAATATCTCGTTAAAAGTACAAGTTATTACACCCAATGATTTATTAAAGCTTCAGTTGTTGGAATCAATAAAATCAGACAGACCTATAAGAATAAGAATAAGAATAAGAATAAAAGGAGGTGTGACTGAGTACACGTTATTCTTTGAAATAAAAAGGATTTTTCTTTTTTGTATGATCGTGTATTGTGAAAGTTTTAATTTGCAGAGCGCTTTCGGCCTTAAGCCATCTTCAGTGCTTCAACTGATAAGTAAAACAGGGATTAGATTAAGTAACATTGAATTTTTTAAAAACTTACTTGTCAGTTGACAGGAGTATATGTCTATGTTCATTTTTATTTACAGCTACTCAAAATAGTACTATACATATAACCCACAGATATGCTTATATTATACAAAAATCTTCATGTTGTGTGTTTAAAATTACACTAGGTTAGGTGTTTTTGATGATTGATCATCTGTCATCAAAAACACCTAACCTAGTGTAATTTTAAACACACAACATGAAGATTTTTGTATAATATAAGCATATCTGTGGGTTATATGTATAGTACTATTTTGAGTAGCTGTAAATAAAAATGAACATAGACATATACTCCTGTCAACTGACAAGTAAGTTTTTAAAAAATTCAATGTTACCTAATCTAATCCCTGTTTTACTTATCAGTTGAAGCACTGAAGATGGCTTAAGGCCGAAAGCGCTCTGCAAATTAAAACTTTCACAATACACGATCATACAAAAAAGAAAAATCCTTTTTATTTCAAAGAATAAGAATAAACTAAAGATGCCACTAAGGAAATATGGTCAGTTAAAACGTGCACTGCATTGGAAAGTCCACGCTATATAATTTTAGCTTTTCATACCAATAGAAGAGGTAATGATACAAAAGATCCCTCATATTTTGACAACATTGATATATCTGATATACGTGTTATTCTCAATGGCGAATATTTTCCTATAGAACGCATGGACCTTAATTTTGAAAAAAATAATTTTTTTGAGGCCCATCACAATTATACACAATTTGATATTGAGGCGAAAAAAGGCTTTCCCGATAACACAAAAGCATATTGTGTTATTATACATGACGTCATTATGGAGCATCCTCCACTCAGTGAAATAGTTCGTAGTTTATCATAATGCTGTTTAGTTTAAATTATTCTGCCTAAGATGAAGGTTGTGTCTATAAATATTCAGGGATTTAATTTATTCTCTAACGAAAAATGGTTTTTTCATCCAAAAGAAGTTACGGTTACCAATGGATTGCAAACAAATCATTATCTCTTAAAACCAATGGTAGAATTTAAGCTGTTATCGCGAAAAAATAAAAAACAAGTTTGCTTTGAAGAAAAAATTCATGGTCTACGATATTCAAGTGGATATGTGAATTTTAATGAGATTAACAACATTTTAATGGAATTATTGTCTGAATACGATACTGTTTACACAAAAGGAAATCAAAATTATGAATATTTAAAAACAGTCTGTGAGCAGTTATTACCAAATATAAAAATTATAAACGTTGAAACATTAAACCTTTGGGAACAACCTATGTTTAAAAACAAACCCCTCATGTGTTTGGATCATTTTAGAAGCGGTAGGTGTAGTACGACACATGCCTTAGTATTACATAATTGGCTTCAAAGTTATCTACCCCATAATCATGGATTGTAAAGACTTTGCTCAAAGAAAAATAAAATTTTATAAAGAATTGCAAGCATTAAAAGAAGACATTGAAATGTATGAACTGTGTAAGGCTTTTGCTGCTATGAGCATTTCTGAGGATCTGAGGAAGAATTCGCTCGACATTACTTATTTAAAAAAAAAATTATGTGCTTTAAATAAAATAATATTATAATAAATAAATAAATAAAAAATTATATTGTTTTATGTATATCCTAAAATTAGAATAAAACTAAGGTAAGTTAAATAATATATTTATTACATATTTTTACATTTATTAAATACATAACCTAAAAAGTATAAAAATCCATAAATAGTTAGTAAAAGAATTCCTACTATTAACAGAGATATAAATTCTATAAATATTTTTGTGGAAAATGTTGTTAAATTCGAAGAGGTCACCCCCGATCCTGTAGTTGTTGATAAATTGGTTAAATTAGTTATTACACTATTTAAACTATTTATTTCAAAAAGGGTTCTAGTCTTTCCACCATCTGCTGATAAAATATATTTTAATTTATAATGTAATATAGAGCCAATTGCTGAGGCATTAACTTGAATCTTGAATGTACCAGGAGCTGCATCCATTGGATTCCAATCATTTGGCCATTGAGTCTTTACCATTGGATTATCAACATTAAATGCCACATAAGAATCCTGAGTGTTTTTGGGAAAATTTACATATAAAGTATTATTTATTAATGTAGATAGTAATAAAAAATTGGCTACTGAAAACATGTTTACTCAATGATAGTAACTTAACAACTAATCATTTTTCACACTTTTGAATTATAGTCGCCTTATATTATTAATTTTTTATTATAAATAAATTGTTATCGTTACAAACAAACAAACAAATATTTTAATTAACAGAAAACCTCAGATCCGGTTACTGCTTTACTTCTTATCAACATCCCGTTGTTTTTAACCACCTATAGATAAGCAATACAAAAATTTCGAACTAGAGATAAGGGAACGGAAACCTAGAACATTCGATGTGACCTACTTAAATATTTCACATCCTGTTTGCGGTTACTGATTTACTTCTTATCAACATCCTATGACGTAATTAATTGATATAAAAGGTCTGCAAAATCGCAAATAACATCAGTACAAGTTTAACAAGTTTATCAACTAAAACTATTTTTGGGTGTGATACTTCATATAACCATACAAAGTAAGTTATTTATTATTATTTATCTTAATTATTTATACCTTTTTACTTATAGTATGTCATTTTTAACTAAAGTTAATGCTGTGGCAGTCGTTACTGAAAAAGAAGTTCGTAGGATTCAAGAATTGGTTGAGGGGGAGCTATACCCCATAAAATCAATCAAAATCGTAAAAAGCAAATTTGGTGAAATACCTTTGGCTGAATTCGAGGAGTATAAGGTGTTCCTGCCCAACCGTCTAACTGAAGTGGTGGAAAAGAATTTGGAGAACCTTAATGGTGGAAAATTTGGTTTAGTCTACCTGGGTCAAAAGATGTTCGCAAACAACTACAAGCCAACACCCCAAATCGAGATCCGCAAAATTTAAAAAATGTCAGAATCTGAAGTGTCTAGGGTGAGTACCGATTTATTGAATTTGATAAAAAATGCCTTTAATTTATTAACTGAAAATTGTTCCCAAAATACGGCTAATATTTGGTTAAATTTGATTAAAAAAAATATTAGAATAGGCTTAAATTCAATAAAAAAATCAGAATCAATTGGCACAAAAACACATTTAATTACAACAATTGGACACTTAAAACGTTATAATGTACTTATAAATAATTTAAAACATGTGGGTGGAGGGTTAAAAAATAAACGTAGTGATAGAATTAAATGGGAGGATTTAACAACAGCCTTTCAGTCTCGTGTTCGCACTGGCATTATAATAAATATTTTGCATCTAGATCCCCTGGGGTTTTTAAATGATGCTTTTTTTTTGTTTCAATCCAGAATAAAAAATATTTTAAAAAAGTTTTCTTTAATTAAAGTCAACACATGTTTTGGAGGGGAATTTTTAAAACTAAATATAAATAATGAGGAAGTTGTTGATGTTAAGTATTTTAATACAAAAAATGCAACTATAGATGTGGGTACAAATTTTAAAAATTGGTTTAATGATAATGTTATTGATAAAATTTTAAATAAAATGGAGGAATTTGCTGAAAAAGACTCTGGGTGGGCATTAAAAAAAGTTTTAAGTTTAGAAATCAATATAAATAAAGTTGAAATGGGTAACGGGTCATCGTTTATTAGACTACCTATAGAAATTGAAAAAAAACACGCTTGCGTAAATGTTAAAAACTATAATGATGATAAATGCTTCGAATGGGCAGTTTTATCAGCCCTTTACCCTGTTCATTATACAAAGCATCCGGATAGAACAACATCCTATAAAGATTTTAGGGATGTGTTAAATTTTACAAATATCAACTTCCCCATGACAATTAAAGATATATCAAAATTTGAAAAATTAAATAAAATCTCGATTAACGTTTACACTTTGGAATATATTGTAACATATGTCGGTTCCTATTTTAAAACTGTACCAACTAGACTTACCAAAAACAAACTAGATAAACATGTAAATTTATTATTAATTCAAAATAAATACTTTCCCAAAGAGTGGGACTCTAATCCAAAAGATGGTGATAATGATGAGGAGGATTGCGATATTAAATTTCATTATGTGTGGATTAAGGATTTATCCAGGTTACTTTCAGATCAGCAATCAAAACATAATGGTAAAATATTTATTTGCGATCGTTGTCTAAATTATTTTTCTAGCCAAATTAAATTAAATGAGCATGAAGAATATTGTATTAAGTTAAATAATTGTAAAATATCTTTTCCGGAGGAAAAATCAATAGGGTTTAAAAACTTTAAAAATAAAATTCCAGCACCGTTTATTCTTTACGCTGATATGGAATCAATTCTTGCACCAGTTAATGATGATAATTTTACAAAGTCTTTTAAATAACAAGAACATAAAGCCTTTAGTGTGGGGTATTATTTTAAATGTAGCTATGATGATAACTTATCCTACTTTAAGTTATCGCGGTTTAGATTGCATGCAATGGTTCGCAGGAGAAATAAATGACATATCTAAATTAATACAGTCCAAAATGATTAATATTCAACCTTTAAGGGAGCATATAAATTTAAAAGACCATACAGAATCATGTCATATTTGTGAAAGAAAATTTAAACAGGGTGATATAATAGTTCGAGATCATTGCCACTTTAGTTCAAAATTTAGGGGGTTTGCACATCAAGTATGCAATTTAAATTATAATAAAAAATTTTTAGTACCAATAGTTTTTCACAATTTTTCTGGATATGATAGCCATTTTTTAATTAAAGATATTTCAAAATATGGTAACATAACATTATTACCAATAAATAAGGAAAAATACATTTCTTTTACGTTGTTTGATAAAGATACAAAAATTCAATTTCGATTTATAGATTCATTTCGGTTTATGGCTTCTTCTTTAGATATGTTATCATCATATTTATCCGAATATCCAATTCTAAACAGCGAATTCAAAAATTTACCAAATGAAAAAATTAAATTATTAGAACGCAAGGGGGTGTTTCAATATGATTTTATTGATTCCGAGGAAAAATTAAAATGCACTAAATTGCCACCTAAAGAAAACTTTTACAATAAATTAAATGATTCTAAAATTAGTGCTGATGATTATTTGCATGCCCTTAAGGTGTGGAATGTTTTTGATATTAAAGATTTGGGGGAGTATTCAGATTTATATTTAAAAACGGATATTTTACTATTAGCTGATGTTTTTGAACAATTTCTTGAAAGTTGTCTTAAAACATATCAACTCGATCCTGCTCATTATTATACATTACCTGGATATACGTGGGACTGCATGCTAAAATATACAAATTGTAGGCTCGATACCATACAATCTGTAGATATGCTGTTATTCATTGAGCAAGGTATTCGCGGTGGGGTGAGTCAATGTTGCAATCGGCATGCGGAGGCTAATAACAAATATATGGGTGATGCATTTGATGGTTCCAAACCATCAAATTATTTACTCTACCTGGATGTCAATAACCTCTATGGTTGGGCTATGTCGCAATATCTACCCCATGGAGGGTTTGAATGGATTGACAATCCAAATATAGATGTCACCCAAATTCCGGATGATGCTCCTGAAGGGTATATCCTAGAGGTGGACCTTGAGTATCCACAGTATTTACATGATTTACACAGAGACTTACCCCTCTGCCCGGAACATCAAAAACCACCAAATTCAAAATTACCAAAACTTATGACAACTTTAAATAACAAATCAAAATACATAATTCACTATAGAAATTTAAAGCAGGCCCTGAAACATGGGCTTGTTTTAAGTAAAATTCATCGGGTATTAAAATTCAATCAATCACCTTGGCTCAAAGCATATATTGATTTGAATACAAATTTACGACAAAATTCTAAAAATGAGTTCGAAAAAAACTTATTTAAACTAATGATAAACGCTATTTTTGGCAAGACCATGGAAAATATTCGAAAGCATTGTTAAATTAGTAAAAAAATGGGAGGGTAGATTTGGAGCCAAAAACTTAATTGCAAGTCCAAATTTCAATAATCGAACCATTTTTCACGAAAACCTTATGGCTATTGAACTTAATAAAACAGATTTATACTTTAATAAACCTTTATATATAGGCATGGGAATATTGGATATTTCAAAAACATGCGTATTTAGCTTTCATTACGACTATATGCTAAAAAATCATAATGTAAAATTATTGTATACAGATACTGACAGTCTCATTTATGAAATATTCTGTGATGATGTATATAATGAAATTATCCATAAGGATATTCACTTGTTTGATACCAGTGATTATCCCAAGGATAATGAGTTAAATATCCCTTTGCTAAATAAAAAAGTTCCTGGTCTAATGAAGGATGAACTGAATGCTCTAATCATGACACATTTCGTGGGGTTGCGCTCAAAAATGTATACATATAAAGTTATTAATAATAAATGTATAAAAAAATCAAAGGGGGTTAAATATTCTGTTGTTGAAAACCTCACATTTAATGACTATCTTAAATGTTTACGAGAAAGTGTTGTTAAAATAATAAAGCAGCGAACAATTAAATCAAATGCGCATAATGTGTTTAGTATTGAACAGAGTAAAATTGGTTTAAGTCCATATGATGATAAAAGGCATTTATTATCAAATTCAACGGATACTTTACCTCATGGGCACTTCAAGATTAATAATATTATGTAATAATTATTTATAATATTAATAAATATATTTTGTTTATTTTAAATTATTGTGTTTTTATTAACAACAATCATCATTAAAACTCAAGGGTAAGTTTAAAAATCAGTATATTTTTCTAAATCATTTGACATTTTCATATCTAAATAGTATAAGCATTCTAAAAAACAATAACTTTCTACACTAGTGCCGCAAGAACATAGGGATGACAGAACGTCTAGCACAGCATGAAGGGATGGAGGATAAAAACTAAGTTCAGTTTTCATCGCTTCATAAGTGCTTTTTAATAGATTATGATAATAATAATTAAAATTTAAATTATTTAACATTTCAAGTTTTTTTTAAATTAACTTTTTTAATTCAAGAATTTCAAAAACATCATTTAGCATAAAATACAAAATGGTACAATCATCTGATATTTTAAAAATTTTATTATTGCCATCAATATTTAATCCAATCTTCATGTTCCTCCAAAGCTGAATTTCATCAGTGCGATGTGCATCCAGAAGTTTTTGGAGTGATTCAATTACACCAACCCATTCACCATATATAAAAGAGAGATGTTCGCCAGTAACTTTGTTAACCATTCTTACTGTTGGCAAAAAATCCCTTGCACCACTAAGCCCACATTCCAGCGAGAATAATTGGAAATCATAAGTCGTTGTGTAAATTAATCGTTTTTCAGCTTTAATAGCTTCTTCATATTTATTAAACACTGCATTTACATTGGAATCATAACCTTCAAAATCGGAATCTGCACTACTACTCATTTTATGTGTGCACTGCTTTACTTTACTTTTTAAACTAAATTAAATTTTGATTTTGTGGTGATAAACTGGAAAAGAGTGGAGTGATCAAAAAGAGTCTGTTTTATTAATATAACTATTATGTGAATCATCGAAGCCCAACCATTTCACGAAGACTTTGTTACCACGTTTATGTAAAACTTTTTCCACCAGGTAAATATCAGGCTGCATTGTTTTTTGTAACTCATCCTCATAAAATGCTCCACTAATGGGTCTGCCATTTAAATCTTCCAAAATGTATGTGGTGGGGTTTGTAATTTTTACTTTTACAATTTTAAACAATTCTGTAGTCCAATTGGGAGTATATCCTTTATTAAAAACATGTTTTGCTTTACTTATTCTCACTATATCACCAATGAAAAACTTTTTAGGTTTGGTTGCTAATTTTAAATGAGTAAAGGCAAACTTTAAAACTTTTTTTTCATTTTCTTTACAAACATCAATTGGTTTCATATTAATTGTTCTATGTTTTGTATTATTATAATTTGAAACAATTTGTGGCAATATATCAACCCATTTATATGACCCATTTAAACTAAAGTATTTAAATAGACGTTCTTTTACAGTCCTTATAACACGCTCAGCGATTGCAGCTTTTTTACAACTAAATGTATTATAGTGATTTATTGAATATTTTTGCATAAGTTCATTAAACTTACTATTAAAAAATTCCTTGCCCTGATCAGTCTGTAAGTTTTGTAGACATCTTTCTTTCAATATTAAATTAAAAGCTTTTGTAACTTCTTCCCCAGATTTATTTTTTAATGGTTTAGCCCATAAATATTTTGAAAAACAGTCAATAACAATCAATATAAATTTAAAATTTTTATTATTTGATGCATACATGTCCATCTGCCCTAAGTCTGATTGCCAAAGGTCATCAATGCCCTTAATAATTGTTTTTCGACGTTTAAAATTTTTTCTTATAGGCCTATGAAGTTCATTAACAAGTTTAATTTTTTCCTTGGTGTGTTTCATGATTATGGTGTGGTGGAAGAGTGAGTACTAGCACCAGCAGCCACTGTAATCACTTTTATTATATTTTTTTCCACATCATTGATTGCGGATTTGTTTTTTTGGACGTCCTCAAATAATTTATCCACGTTTGTATCCAGAGACTTTAAAGCTGTATTAAGTTCTTCGATTTGCTTTTTAAAATCTTAAATATTTGCTGTTTGCTGCTGTTTTATATCCTTTAAGTTCACATCTTGAGTCTGTTGAAGGAATTTAATTTGCCTATCCAAGTCATTACGTGCATTTACATGCGATCTTGAAATATTCTTTAAAGATTTCAAATCATTGACAATTATTGTTTATTAAGTTCTTTAATTTGCTCTTTTAACTCATCGGTATTTTGCGTTAAAATAGCTAGTTCTTTATTTAAATTAATTTTTAATTTATCTTGTTTTTTACTATGGAGGTTTTCAATTTCCTTTTTTATTTTTGCATCCGATTGCTTGAGTGCCTTTAATGTCTCTTGTTCAAATTTACTAAGTGATTTTATGGTATCAGCATAAAAATTTGCATATATTTGATCAACATAACCCATATTAGTAGCATCTGCATTTAAAGTTGGTGATTTCACATTACATATTTTTGGGTTTTCTGCGTCAATATTACCATCGGGAGTATATTTTAGTACATTGTTACCATACTGTAATTTTGACAATAATGAATTTTGATTAGAATGGTTAAGAGATTGACCAAACTTGTTAAGCGGCATTGTTAAACTGATAGTAAAACTATGTTTGCTTAATATATAACACCCGCTTCTTTTAGTTCATTAATAATTGCTGTAATTTCATTATCATTTGATGTGTTGCCAGCATGCTTGGAGGCTACTAATAACTTTAATCTTTCAACCAATTCATTTACGTCATCCCAATAAATGTACTCTATTGGTTTTTCATTGTATGTTACCAAGGTGGGCGATGCTCTGCCAAACCCAATTTTTTCAGTATGTTCGTAAGTTTACGGCTATGTTCTTTTTGTTTATCTATATCTTGCTGTTTCATTTGCTCTAAAACAGGCTTAATAATGTTTTTATATTTGAGCCCTCTATGCCCCAGGGTTTGTTAGTTGGGATTAAAATTTCTTTTATGCGCGTTTGTAAGCACAACAAGTTTACCAAATGTTTTAAAATCTGAAGTCATGTAATTCTTAGGATTTTGTACAGTCCTGGGGACCCCTTGAAAAAATTATTATTTACAATAAAATCAGGACCTTTAAACTCCACAATTGAATCCCCAAATTTGATCCTGTCTCCAAATCGTGGTGAATATAAGTATGATCATATTCATTGCTAGTATCTCTCATATGTCCTTCAACAAAATTTCTAGGTAATTCATTGAAAAAATCCAAATATTTTGCTATAGAATCTTCCGGAATTGTTTCCATGATTGATTCGTTGTCGAGTGTTCTACTTAAGCTTAATTCATTATCATAAAAATCATTTGTATCATGTTCATAAATAGTTTCATTTCCAGAAAATGTGGGGTGGTATGTTTTATTGGGATTATATTCGCTTTTATAAAAATCATTTGGATTATTTTCATTAGTGTGTTGTACGCGGTCCTCCGGGTCCGGTAGAATCAAGGAAGTCACCGGCCCTGGTGCCGGTATTCTTCCGGGTTGGGCCTCGAGGATCGTGGTGGCTTCGGACGGCGTCAGGGGCTGTCCGTCGACGTGGGCAGGCTGGGGTTCCAGATTGACATCCTCCTCGAACGAATCTTCGGCTTGATGGAAGTCATCCACCTCTGGATCCCCCAGATGTGTCGGGTCAGTGCCCGTGGTGTCAGTCATCACGGCTTGGCTGCGGGTGGTGACCATGGACAGCGTCGCCTCGGCTGGTGGCTGGGATCGGCCCTACAGGGGCCTGGGATTGGCCCGTAAGCTGGCCTGGGATCGGCCCGTAAGCAGGCCTGGGAACGGCCCTGCTGCTGGCCTAGGATCGGCCCTGTTGATGGCCTGGGAGCGGCCCGGTAGCTGGCCTGGGATCGGCCCAACTGGACGGCCTGGAAACGGCCCTAATGGGGGCCAGGGATCGGCCCCGCTGGAAGCTGCGACGTCCGTAGATACGGTCCAAATGGCCACTGCCGAAGACAGGGACCTGGTGCTCTGCTGGACGTCTACTTCCCGTGCTTAGTCCTAATAAGAACTCTTATTGCCCGCACTCAGGACTTGGACAGGATCGCTGGTTGGAAACACCCGGTGCTTCCACGTAGGTCTGCGTCGCTGTTTGTTCTAAGAAGAACAAATTTTGCCTGTTCACAGGACTTGGGCAGGAACTGCTGGTGGGTAACCAGGTCGAAGAATAAAACCAGGAAGTAGTAGTAAGTTCGACGGTTTGCTGCTTGTTACCAGGGGAGCTGGTGACTTAACTCTTGACTAGCTCAAGAGGAACTGATTTGAAACGACTCGCGTCGTTTCTTTTATAGCCGAACGGAACCTCAGTCGTGCTCTGATTCGCCACGATGTGTGGCCAATCAGGTGCAAGCAGCGACTGAGGCCCGTTTCGACAAGTGGTGTAGTTTTCAGGAAAAAGTATGCTTGAGATATTTAATGATTTATCTTGAATACCTTTTCTGGGGGATGATTTAAGTATTTTATCAATAGCTTTATATTTTATAGGAGATTGTTTTTTAATTTTTTTTGCTGGCTGTAATAAATCTTCTTCTTCAGCTTCTTTTTTCCCAAAATCCGTATCATATGCCATTTTTTTAAGAGGCTTTATGATTGGTCTAAAAATTTTATCTAATGTAGCATCATTTTCAGCTTTTCCCAATTTAAGAGCTAAATATTTTTTTCTTATATTTCGAGAGAGTTCATTAATTTTTTCAGTTACATTGACAGTGGTTGGTGCCATGATTACTTATGATACTAAATATAGTTGTTTTACATATTTATATTTTTATCAAACCCCTTTCGATAACACCCATTGTTTAAACGGGAGTCTTTTATAACAGCCTGTAGTTTTTGTGACAGTTTTGCAGTTTTTATAGCAGTTTTTGCAGTTTTATAGCAGTTTTTGCAGTTTTTCTATCGGTTTTTGCAACAGTTTTGCAGTATTTATAGCAGTTTTTTAGTATTTATAGCAGTTTTTGCAGTTTTTCTATCGGTTTTTGCGACAGTTTTGCAGTATTATAGCAGTTTTTGCAGTTTTTCTATCGGTTTTTGTGACAGTATTTTCAGCGGTTCTACCAAGATTATAAGGATACTTAGCAAAAGCTACATATTTATATATTTATCAAATCCCTTTCGATAACGTCCATTGTTTAAACGAAAATCTTTTATAATTGCTAAACAACCATAATTTTTATTCCAACACTCTGAGCATATTTTCTTAAACTGATCATAAGGCATATCAGGTGAGACATGTTCATTAAATACATGTTTTAAATTCATATCATCCTGTCTAAATAGCACTATAATATTACAATTATCACGTATTAATTGTTTTGGTATTTTTGAATATGTTTGACATAAGTATGCAGCGTCTATGTTTTTATGTCTACCCATTGAATAGTATTCGCGTATTTTATTTTGTTTATCACAAGCTACATTATCAAATATAAAAATTGAATTCTTTCGAGCTTTCATAGGTTCAATTATTTCATCATTATCTTTATATGGAAAATACCCCACACCTTTTACTTTGCTTAAAACATTTTGTAATAATTGATATTTTGGTTGGAAAAGAGATTTTGAATAAACGTAAATATTTTCAAATTTAGCTCCATTAGGATTAAATATTAAACTTAATAAAGCATTTGTTTTACCACACCCACTAGGACCACAAAAAATTGCTCTAAAGGAATTTGGTAGTAAATTACCATGTTTACTAGCATCAGAACTGGTTTCAAATAAATCTAAATTATTTATAGGTAGTTTTTCGGGTTGTTGAACATAACGCATTTTAGGTACTACTGAACTCAAATAGTTTTGTTAAAGAATATATATTAAAGTTTATTCAATTAATTTTACAACAGCACGTAATTTTTGGTAACTTATTTAACACCTCATTAGCTTCTTTTACATAAAATGAGACCATACAACATGGACATGTATCTGGACCTTCATCAGAATTTGACCAGGGGCATGTCTCAAAATGTTTACCATACTGGTTATTTACAATCTTAGCATTAAGATGCTGCTCCAAAAATTCTTTTTGACTAGCCCATTTTTTAATTTTTTCCTTTTTCAAAAATTCTCGATATATTTCTTGTTGAGTAGGATATTTATTTTCAAATTTTTCTTCACCTTCTTTACCACATTTTTCCAAAAATTTATCAATATTTTGGATTGCCATTTCAATTTCCTTTGCACTAATCATTATTACTGTACGATAATATTAAGACTGAATAATACTTTTTAGGTCACACGTTTTGGTGGGAAAATAATAAATAACTGACGTCAGCAATTCAAAATGGCGTCAAAAATGAAATTTATATTATTAATTCAAAATATATCCTTATCTCCAAAAATTGACGTCACAATTCAAAATGGAGTCAAAAATGAAATTTATATAATTAATAATAAATCCTTATCTCCAAATAGCGGATGCCAGATGACTGTTAAGTCACGCCCACTCCCTTATCACTAGTTTCCGTTCCCTTATCTCTAGTTCGAAATTTTTGTATCGCTTATCTATAGATGGCGGAAAACAGCGCTACCAACCCAACGCGTTACGTCACCTGTCTAGGTCACTTCCGGTGTAGAACTCTTTGCTCCTCTACTATCAAGAATTTCACTTATGTTACTAAGCGGAAATTTTTCATCCTCTAGTTGTTTATTAAGCAACCGATAATCAATAACAACTCTAAACTTTTTGTTACCATCTTTATCAGCTTTTTTTGGTACTATTAGTAACGGAGAAGACCACTCTTATACCGTCTCCTCTATAATACCATCCCGTAACATTTTATCTACTTGCCTATGGATTTCCTCTTTTTGAGCAACAGGCAACCTGTAGGGTTTAACGTACACAGATTTAGAGTCCTTTTTAAGGTTAATTTCGTGTTGATATAGATTTGTTACTGTAAGGGGGTCATCTTCCAAATGCATCACAAAAACCATGCAGTTGCACGTCAACTGCATCAAACAACATAACATGACGTGGTATTGTTAATTTGTTTAGATTAAAAACATCATACTGGAATTGCTGCCATTTTGTAAGAATATTTATGGGCACAGATTCATCCCAATTTAATTTCAATTGCCACAGCTCTTGTAAAATTAGCTTAACCTTTAAAATTATGGGACCTATAAGACCCAATGGGTCGAAAATTTGTGAGATTAAGGATAAAATTATTCTTTTGGTAACCTTTTGTGTATTAAATTGATTTTCTAAAATTAAATATTTAAATGTGTCTTGGTGAGAGTTCCAAGAAATGCCCAAAATCTTGGATTCCTCATCATTATTTATTAAAAATGATTCTGTTTCCTCTAAAGAAACTTTTAACAATTTTTTTGAATTGGAGTTCCACTTTCTGAGTGGAAACCCTGATTTTATCAAAATGTTAGAAATATTCTCCTTTAACCCTTTTGTAGATTCAATGTCATTTGACCCAGTTATGAGGTCATCAACATGGAAATCCCTTTGTATTGCCATGTAGGCTGAAGGGTGACTTTCCTTGAAAGATTCAGCTGATTGCTGAAGACACCTTGTGGCCAAAAAAGAGGCGCTAGCTGTACCATAAGTGATGGTTTTTAATTGAAAATGGTCTATGGAAGAGTTAGGGTCGAATCTCCAAACAATTCGTTGAAATGGTTGATGAATGTCATGTACCAGAATTTGTCTGTACATCTTTGCAATGTCTGCAGTAATTACATAGTTATATTGCCTGAACCTAATTAAAATAGAAAATAAATCATCTTGTATTACTGGGCCTACCTTAAGAACATTATTAAGAGAAATACCAGACTCTGACTCGCAAGAGGCATCAAAAACGCACCTTAATTTAGTTGTCATTGAGTGTTTTACGACACAATGATGTGGCATATAATAAGTCAATTGCTCCTTTGAGTCGAGTCTGGGATCTATCTTGACCATGTGACCCAAATCTAAATATTCTTGCATAAATGAATGATATTGTGTTTTTAAATTAGAATTTTTATTAAGTTTTCTTTCAATTGCAAATAATCTTTTCGTTGCATTTTCTAAATTTGAACCTAATTTTTTGTAATTTGATTTAAATGGCAATTTAACAACGAAACGTCCAGACAAATCCCTATTATAATTATTTAAAAAATGATTTTCGACCTCTAACTCCTCCTTCGAATATATGTTTTGTTTTGTATCGCACTCCTCAACCAGCCAAAATCTTTCAATTTTAGAGTCTATGCTTGACAATGAAGTTAAATGCGATTGAATCTGGTTGGCAGATATATTAGTTAATGGACCTGATACAAGCCATCCTAATTTTGATTTTTGCAAAATTATGTTATTGTTTAATTTTATTTGACCCACACACAGCAAGTCAAAAAATATGCCCGAGCCAAGTAATAAGTCTACCTGAGTCGGAATGTTGAACGTTGGATCTGCAATAGATATATTGGTTGGAATTTGTATAAATGTTTTTTCAAATGAAACTGATGGTATAGTACCTGTGATTTTATCGAGAATTAAAAATGATATGTTGTTTTTATATGCATTGTAAGTGGACTGTATTGTAGCATTTGTGAATTTGGATATATTAAAATTTGAATTATTTATGCCTGTAATAGGTAAATTAATATTTTTTGAATTTAAATTGAGTTTGTTGAATAATTCTTGAGTCATGAAATTAGCTTGACTGCCAGAGTCCAACAGAGCCCGACACTGTACCGGTTGTCCATTGGAATTGAATATTTTTACTATCGCTGTTTGCAACAAGATTTGTGAACATATAGAATAATTACAATGAGCATTGATTATTTGGTTATTTTGAGAAGTAAGATTTTGATTTTGTTCGTTATTTGAGGTGGTGGAGTTATTATTTTGGGGTTGCATGCTACGGTTAATGTTAGAATTATGATTTAAGTTTTGTAAAATTTCAATGTGTAAAAGCGTATTATGTTTTTTACCGCATTTTTTGCATGAACCAGAAAAACATGAATTAGTGGAATGTCCTGATCTTAAACAATTTATACATAAATTTAGTCTTTTTATTTCATTAAAACGTTGCTTGGGATCAAGGGCTAATAGTTTTTGACAATAAAAAATGATATGTGAACCCTTACAAAATTTACAAATGATATTTTGATTATGATTTGTTTCATTAGTTGATACGTGTGAGTATGATTTAACGAAAGTTTTATCATTTTTAGTTTCAATAGTCTCTAAAAGTTGACATCTTTCATTGAGAAATTTTGTAAATTCTCTTAAAGTTGGGAGTTCAGATGCTGTTGTTTCTGATTCCCACTCTACTCGAGTTTCAGTACTTAATTTTGTAGCTAGTAAATAAATTAATAATGTATCCCATTGATCTACAGGTTGTTCTAGAGATTGGAGGCATCTAAACTGAATTAAAAAGTTGTCTAGTAATTTTCGCAATTGTACATGTGATTCCTTTGTTACTTTAGGCAGTTCAACAATATTTTTTATGTGTGAGTATATGATTATTTTATTGTTTAGATACCGTTCCTGAAGCATTTTCCAAGCAATGTCATAATTTGCGTCTGTTGCTTCAAGAGCCTTAAGGACACCTGACGCCTCACCTTTAAGAGCAGACTTAAGATAGTAAAACCTTTGAATATTGGTGAGGGAGTTGTTAGTGTGGATTAATGCTTTAAAGGTATCGTGAAAGCTCAACCAATTTTCATATTGACCAGAAAATTCAGGTAGGCTAATTCGTGGTAATCTTATATTAGCTTCCTTTGAACTGGTTTCTGATGACGTGATAGAGCTTAGAAGACGTTCGGCATGTGCTGCTAACTCATAGTATTTTTCTTCTATGGCTATTCTATATTCAGACTCGTCATCTTGAGAAACCAATTCAATTTCCGTTTGTATAAGATTGAATTCGTTAAATGCTTCATTTAATTTTCGTATACGTACGCTTATATCAAAAAACTTTGCAGAGTTATCAGGGTTTTTGAGATATGTCTCGATTCTGGTTATAGACCCCTTAATAACACCTCGTCTTTGTGCTAAAGCTTTAATATCAGTCATATTTGCAAAACAAGATAACTAGCAATTGAAAAATAATGAAATGTTGAGATTTATGTGAGATGTAAAAAAATGAAACAGCCTGTATAGCAACAAAATTGTAAATTGTATGAATGAATGAAGGTAAAAAATTAAATAAAAAAATTACTACTATTTACTTTAAATTTATGAATGAAATTAATTATTTATATGATTTTAAACAAGTTGTATAAATTGCACAAATTGAAGCAAATGATAAATGGGAGAATTGGGATGATGGAATGGACTTACTTTTGACGGTACAGGGGCGAACTCGTGGCCTGGTTTGGTTAGATTTTTCCCAAAAATGATATTCTGGCTTGCAAACCTCTGGGTAGAGACGTGGACTGATGGAAGACGCGGTGGACCTCGTGAATTACGCGCTGGACCTCGTTGCTGGATCTTCCACGTGGTTGGATTTTCAAAATTATCGATTATCCTGGTTCGAAGTGACCAATGTTAAGGATCTATAGGAAATCCTGGGTATTTTCTCTTGTTGTGTTATAAACTGCGACTTGGTTTTGGATTTGAATTAAAATTAATTATTATAATATTTTGTGTTTTATTCTCGATGTTGATTGTATAACAAATTATTTAAGACTATTACGTGTGCACCTATTACATAAAATTTTACATTGGAGGGTAGGGTGATTCAAAAAAAGCCTTTTTTTAAAAATGAACCCGCACTGGCCTAAATTATAAAGATTACATTAAAACTAAAAGATTGATACCAAAAAATCCAAATTCGATGAATATTTAGAGGTCGCTCAAATCGATTTTCGTATTTTTGCACATTTGAGCCGCGAAATTATTACTGCGCAAAATAGTAAATAACTCCGTTAGTTTTTAATCGATATTATTAAAAATTTAAGGGTTACCTAGTTTTTTAATACCCTCTGAGACAGTGTATTGAACTTTACGGAAAAAAAAATTTTTTTCATGAAAAAAAATAATTTGTTAATAAAAACGTATCATCTTATAAAATAGGCAACAATTGGAATCGCACTATGATGGTACCATAAAAAAATCAAGAAAATAACTCTTAAATTATTTAGTATACATTAAACCTGCCGAAAGAAATATTTTATTTGATTTATATAAAATATAACCTAAAAATAATTAAGTAATTTAGATTTTACCCATTTTCAAACGATTTTATAAATAATTTATATCCGTTTTATTAATTATGACGTATTTTTATAATATTTCTTTATTTTTGATACCATATTTAATTAATTAAACTAGGTAGTTATTAAATTAGGTCCTTTTTACAACTAAAATAAAATAACTACAAAATTATTTACTGCATTGATATGGCATAAGCAGAAATTTAAATTTTATTAAAATTATTGACATACAACAATTCTCAAATTTTGATACCAAAATTATTTGATTCTGTCCAGATGTTGCTAAATTGACATACCACAATAATAATTATTATTCTTAAATTTTGATAGTAGGACCTACTACCAGGTAGTTGATAAATTTTATATATATATATTATTTACTTAATTCAAAAGCGTCTAAGTACCAAAACTAATTTGTTGAGAAATTAAAGAAAAACATCTTATACCTTGGTGGAGATAGATAGCATGCCCGATGGATGAACAAAGCTATATACTCTCTAAAGATTTTCTTATTTCGGGATTAATTTAAACTCACTAACAATGAAAATAAGTCATTGCGTAGAATTTGTATTTTTATTATTTCGGTTTACATATTTGCCTGGTTCCAAGCTCCAAATGCAACTTGCGCGCCCAAAAATTATTTGAAAACACTTCATGAACTTCATGTTTACAAAAATAAAGAATTGCAAATAGAAGAGCTAATTTGTTTGGCATTTTTTAATAAAAGAGTACCTACTGAAACAAAAGAAAAAATGGTTGAAAAAATTAACATTTCAAACAATCATTGCAAAGAAAAAGATGTAGAGCAGTGGATTTTTTTAATTTTAATTATAAAAAGGACATAAATTAATAACTACTTAGTGTAATTAATTAAATATGGTATCAAAAATAAAGAAATTTTATAAAAATACGTCATAATTAATAAAACGGATATAAATTATTTATAAAATAGTATGAAAATGGGAAAAATTTGAATAACTTAATTATTTTTAGGTTGTGTTTTATATAAATCAAATAAAATATTTCTTTCGGCAGGTTTTATGTATGCTAAATAATTCAAGTGTTATTTTCTTAGTTTTTTTACGGTACCATCATAGTGCGATTCCAATTGTTGCTTATTTTATAAGATGATACGTTTTTATTTACAAATTATTTTTTTTTCATGAAAAAATTTTTTTTTTCGTAAAGTTCAATACACTGTCTCAGAGGGTATTAAAAAACTAGGTAACCCTTAAATTTTTAATAATATCGATTAAAAACTAACGGAGTTATTTACTATTTTGCGCAGTAATAATTTCGCGGCTCGAATGTGCAAAAATACGAAAATCGATTTGAGCGACCTCTAAATATTCATCGAATTTGGATTTTTTGGTATCAATCTTTTAGTTTTAATGTAATCTTTATAATTTAGGCCAGTGCGGGTTCATTTTTAAAAAAAGGCTTTTTTTGAATCACCCTATTGGAGGGGAATGCGCACATGCGCTCTTCAACAAAGTACAAACTTATATAATATTTTACATTAATTGAAACGCTTAACAAAACCTATACAATTTAAAACTTTATCAACTCGTTCTACGGATAAAGGATTATTATCTAAACTACATAATTCATAATTTTTAATACTTTCAACTTTCGGCTGAAAATTCCGTAACTTAACATCCCGTTCATTTACATTTAAAAATCTAATCTGGTATCTTATTTCTAATGGGCCTAACGACTGAACTCGCTACAAATACCCCTTCGGAAATTTAGTTATTTACTAAAACGCATTCCTCTGTGCAACTTCTATAACAATATTTAATGACCTCACATCTTGCAGGAATTATAGTACAAAAATTATTTTTTGACTCAAGCTGTACTTGAACTCTTTTGTTATTATTCCAAAATAAAAATAAATTTTTTTTTAAAGTCGATTGTTACGCTAAATTTATAAAAAAAACTCAGATTCCAAAATTTTATGAAAATCAGGTTTAAAATCATCAGTAATAAAAAAATCATATTTAATGTTTTCCGTCCCTATACAAACTGAAATACAGTCCGTTCAGGCTAAGTTGAGCGCTTTGGTTGGGGATCATGTGGCCGTTAATTAAATTAAACATCGAATCGTCGCGAGATTTTGGTAACAAGAAGATGATTTACCAGTGTCGCGGCTTGCCTTTTGTTCGTACAGAGCGGCTACCGAAATACATGTATTTAATTGTGCCTGAACATACAGATAATGGATTGATTGATTGATTTGAAGGCAGCACTTAGGCACACATACGGCCCATTGTACAAACCCCCTTTTTGGTGAAGCTCTGCCTTACCTTACGAGCCCGCAGCTTTTAAGAAAAGCGCAGACCCGCTCTGGTCGGGCATGCATTATTTCCTCTGGTTCCAAGTATCTGTCCCCTAGGTGTCTTAGTCTACTATTGACTAGAGCGTCGCATTCGCAGACTATATGCTCGGTAGTTTCGTCTACTTCGCTGCAGTACCTACAGTCCGACTCTTTGTTGAGTCCGGTTTTGTGTAGGTGGTATTTGACTACCCAGTGTCCTGTTAGGACTCCTGTGATGGTTCTTAACTGGTTCCTGTTAAGTTTCAGGAATCTTTTTGCCTCTTTGCCGGTAGTAGGACTCTTTATAAAGGCCCTTGACTGCCTGAGGCCTTGTTGTTCACGCCATTTTTTCTGGAACTGGTCGTTAGTCCAGTTCCTGATCTTGGTTTTTACCAGACAGGAGGCGACCCCTATGACAGGTTCTGGCCCCAAGAAGGCCGTGTTGCTGCCCTCACGAGCCAGCTGGTCTGCTTCCTCGTTGCCTCTGATGCCTCGATGACCCGGTACCCAGATAAGGTTAACCTTGTTGAGCACACTGAGTAGTTCGAGGGTTTTTATGCAGTCCAGTGTAAGTCTCGAGTTGACCCTTTCCGAGTGAAGAGCCCGGAGTGCTGCTTGACTGTCGCTGCATATGTAGATATGTTTACCCGAGTAGCCTCTCTGGAGATTCTCTTGGGCGCATATCTGGATGACAAAGATTTCAGTCTGGTATACCGTTGGGTATCGACCTAGTGCAAGGCTTATTCTCGCCCCAGGTCGCTCTCCATATACACCAGCTCCTGCACCTTCTTTCATTAAAGACCCGTTTGTATACCAGATGAGCCCTTCCGGTTTGAGAAAGCCTGGGTCAGGCTCGCTCCAGTCGTTTCTGGAGGGGAAAACCACTTTATATCTCCTGAGGGGGGTAGACGTCTTTGGCATTGCATCCCTTCTTGTGAGAAGGGGATCCCGGTTGATAGTCTCAGTCCAGGCCCTTGCATGCCCTGAGTTTTCCCCCCCGTCAGTCTACTGTCCCCAATCGTTGAGTCTGACTGAGGCCTCCCGGGCCCGTGCCTCCACAAAGAGATGTAGAGGCGCCAGTCCCAGTATGGCCTCCATTGCCAATGTTGGAGTGGTTCTGAAAGCTCCAATTATGCCCATGCAGGCAAATCGTTGGAGCTTGTCCATCTTCTTCCTGTAGGTGGGCTTGCTTAACGCATTCCACCAAACAAGGCTGCCGTATGTGATCATTGGCCTTATGACTGTTGTGTAAAGCCAGTGCACTATGTGGGGTTGTAAGCCCCAGGTGCGTCCAATGGTCCTTCTGCATGCCCATAGGCTATGAGTGGCCCTCTGGACGACCCTGTTGACATGTTCCTTTCAGGTCAGCCTGGAGTCAATGATGACTCCTAGATACTTGACTGATTTGGATGGGATCAGTCTTGATCCAAAGAGCGTGAGCCCCTCAAGGTTAATGTTTCTTCGGTTGGTGAATGGTACTACTTCTGTCTTATCCGGATTGATCATTGCATGATCTCTTTAATAGTGTTTGCTACCCTTCCGGCTACGACGATGACGAGGTCGTCCGCGTAGCCTTGAGTGTATATGCCTTCCTCGTTTAGGATACGAAGTAGCCCATCCAGCACTAGGCACCACAGCAAGGGCAATAGTACTCCTCCTTGCGGGCAGCCTCTGGCTACGGTTGAGCTGATCTCCGTAGTTCCAATCGAGCTTGTAATGATCCTGCTTTCCAGCATGACACGGATCCATTTGACAATGGTATTCTCTATGCCAAAGCCTTCTGCAGCTCTATTTATCGACTCGAAGGAGGTGTTGTTGAAAGCTCCTTCAATATCTAGAAACGTGCCCAGAGCCATCTCTTTAGGACGAGTCCCTCTCTCTAGTCTTGTCACAAGGCTGTGAAGAGCGGTCTCCGTCGACATGGCTGTCCTGTAGGCGTGTTGATTGGGATGCATGGGAATTCTTTTTAGTGCCCCGTCCCTAATAAATATGTCCACCAGTTTCTCCATAGTTTTAAAAAAAAACGAGGATAGACTGATGGGTCTATAGTCCTTTGCCGTATCGTAGTTACAACGTCCTGGCTTGGGGATAAACACCACTCGAACCTTTCGCTAGGATTGTGGCACGTAGCCTCGTGCCAGGCAGGCTCTGAAGAGGTGTATCAAGTGCGGTGTCAGTGGTTTTAGTCCCTTTTGTAAGAGAGCCGAAAAGATGCCATCTGGTCCCGCGCTTTTAAAAGATCCAAATGAGTGGATGGCCCAATTTATGGAGCTTTCTGTCACTACCTTTGCAGCTAACTTCCAGTCAGTCGGTCTTACGCCCGCTGGTGGAGCCCACCTTGGTGGTTCAACAGTTTGCAGGATTTTTGAGCCTGGAAAGTGAGTTTCCAGGAGCCATTTAAATGCCTCCTCCGCGGTGGTGCTATAGTCACCGGAGGGAAGCCTTAATGTCCCCAGCTCTCGTCCCGGATCCTTTGAGAGAGTCTTTTGAAGCCTGGCGGCTGCTGGAAGCTCGTCTACGTTACCGCAGAACGTCCTTCACGATTCCCTCTTAGAACTTCTTATGAGATCTTTGTACCTGCGCTGAGACTGCTTGTGGCTGTCCCAATCCGCAGGCGATTTAGACCGCATGGCCCTGTTAAAGAGCCTGCGGGTTTCCTTGCGAGTCTTATCGAGGTCAAAGTTCCACCAAGGGGTTTTCTTTTTTCCTCGATAGACCCGAAGCTGGCAGCTTCGTTCGTACGATGTGATGATTGCCTCGCGTACGAATTCGGCTGTTTCCTCCACTTGCCGAGAGCTGCGGCTTGTCGTGGAAGAGTCCACTAGCTTAGTCTTTAGCATCTCAACATACTGGTCCCAGTAAGTGTTCCGGGGGTTCCTGAACCTACTGAGCCCAGCATCGTGAGTTAGGTCTAAGCTAAAAAGAATGTGTCTGGGATCTCACAGGATGGCTCTTCAGACACCTTCCAATTTCTTGTCATCGGGGCCATGGAGAGGGAGCCCAATGTCAAGACAAGCGGCTACGTAAAGCTCACGGGAGGATTTGGTTCTCCCGAAAGATACCGCTGCTACCCGAAGTTTATCGATGCGATTATTTTCCGATTGTATTATCGTCACCCTAATATAACAAGGTTGTATGTTAAAAAACCGAAAAATTTTAGTTTATGCTTCTACAAGGTTTTTTGTAATCCACCCTTGACATACAACTTGAAAATAACTCTATATATATGTAAACATAGAATATACATTCTATAGAATTATTTTTAAGTGGTATGTGAAGCGTAGGCCACGTATAATCCTGTAGAAACATAGACTTAAATTTTTCGTTTTTTTTTAACATACAACCTTGTTATATTAGGGTGACGTTATATTATGATAATATACATTCTATATTTTAATTTCCTATTTCAATTATACCTAGTTTTAAACTTTGATTGACTATTCAATCCATGTTTAAACTAAAAAAAACATTTTTTGGTGAAGAAATTACATTGTTCTTTGTCAAGGATTTTGAAAAATCCTTGGTTCTTTGTTCTAAAAATATGATGTTATAAAACTTAATATGTATTTTATAGAATATTTAAATACATTAAATTGGTAAGACCTATAGTTAGTGCTTATGCAAGTACAGTACAGTACCTAAGCAAGTACAGTATTTAGTAATTACTAAATACCTATATTTTAAAATAAATAATTTAAAATACAATAAAATATATTT
Source organism: Brassicogethes aeneus (assembly GCA_921294245.1). NCBI lineage: Eukaryota > Metazoa > Arthropoda > Insecta > Coleoptera > Nitidulidae > Brassicogethes > Brassicogethes aeneus. The sequence goes on from OV121139.1 coordinate 35,585,017, forward strand.
TAAAAAATACATACCGTCGGCAATTTTACAATGTGGCGTAGGTACTATATAAAGATTTGTTTTATGCTAAAAAACAATTTTATGGAATTAACGTTTAGTAGGTATTTTAAACGTTTATTTCGGAAAATTAATTTTTGTATAACACAAATCTTAATACTTCGCAAAATTGCCTACGATATTTAGTAAGTTTTAATTTATTTTATAGAAATTATAAAATCATTTTTTAGAATACCTAAATAACCATGTCATTTATACTGTAAGGACATCTATGCCTACATAATTAAAGTTTAATGTGTCATTCCCAAATCAGTTCGAGGCATTTATGATCTGTCACAATAAGCTTGAGTGAGGATTAGTGCAAACTAACTAATTAATTTTATTAACTTTAAACTGTGTTTAAATAGGTAAGTTAATATAATAGAAAATAATTTAAATATTTGCACTTATTGGTGACTTTGGGACCTAACTTTGGGGGAGAGTCAAAAGTACCCCAAAAAAGCGTTAGGTTCTTAACAGTGGCGGACTAAACCCGTCGGGGGCCCATGCGGGAAAATAAAATGGGGCCCCTAGTCTGCTTATGAAATAATTGTTTTGTAAATATTAATGTTTTAAATTTGTTAGTAGATCCTCTTAGCAGGTCCTTTGCAACACTCTTAATGTAATCAGGGATATGAAAATTGATTACAAGCTTTTTCCAGCTAACTTATAAGTATACTTATATTTGAACTTGTTAATAATTTAAATTTTAAAAATTAAGGGGCCCACTCATGGCAGTCTAAGATTAACCATTATTTAATGTAATTATAACCTTTTTCTAATTTCTGATGGGTTGCAGCTAGGGGCTCCCGAGACCAAAATATTAAAAATCTTTTTTAGTTTTAACTTTATATTTTGTTTTTTTCATAGTATGTTATTCTTTGGAAACTTGAAATCTCCAGGGTATTTTTTTTTAATCAGTTTGTATTTTATGGTAAAGCTGGGTCCTGAAATATTTATACCCATACCAGGGTTTTAAATTTTGAAAAAAAAACAGGCCTTAAAAAATGTCTTTTTTGGGAAAAATTGATTTTTTTTTGAAAAATATATGCATTAAAAAAAATAAAACCAAACATTGAATTAAATTAAATTGATTTAAGAAAATTATATTATGATTATATTCAGCGTCGGATATTCACTTTTTCTCGATATCAGTGTACGGTTAGGACCTACATATCTGTAAAAACTTCGTATTACTCTTTGAATAAAAATGAGAAAAATCCAAATCAATTTTGCTGAAAATTTCCCAATTTTTTTTCCGGAAATAACGGTTTTTTTTCGTCGGTTCAATTTTTCCGAAAATTTTTGTTGGACTGAGAAAGGCCACTTAAGATTTGGGGGCCCTTCTGAACCGGGGGCCCGAGGCGGATCGACCCCACCGCCCCCCCTTAGTCGGCCACTGGTTCTTAATGTATATGCTATACAGAATAGTCAGGGCCGTGTCGCCCATATGAGCGATTGTGCGAGCGCCACGGCCAGCTAATTCTTGTCAAATTTAGCATTTTTATTTTAACTGTATTGCCGAACATCATAAACTCGGTATACGTATAGGTACATGAAAAATTTTTAACATCCTAACAAGCATCTACTTTTAAAATATTCAAAAAAGCTTAGTTTAATTATTTTTAATTCTCAATGAGAATTTCTCATTTTCATAGGATAAAATACACAACGTTTTAAAAGACAGTGTATTTTTTGAATATTCTGCACTTCTAAATGTGTCTTTCTTTTTTTGTAGACTGTCGGCGCTATCTTTAGTACATAGACATTTGTAAATATATTTTGGTGATGGATTTAAATAGTGGTGGTAGTAACAAAACAGACTCAGATGATAATAAACATTTTTTTTGTGACAAATGCAATGCTAAATTTTGTTATAAAAAAACCCTTATTAGGCATTTTAAAAATAAACATCAAAATAATTCTCCTTGCCAAAGAAATACTCAACGTTATCATTGTGAATATTGTGATAGTTCATATAAACACAAAAATACCTTTCTTAAACATTTAAAACAAAAACATCCACATCAGACATTAAAATCAAATCAACAGCAACAAGTTACGTGCTGTTTCTGCAAACGTTTATTTTTAACAAAATCCATTTTAAAAAAACACCAGGAGGAAAAACATGGTACATCTTTAACAAATGTTATTAATAATAATTTTTTGTGTTGCACTTGTCAATTTTCTTGTAATTCTTTCAATGGTCTGGTAACACACTATTTGGAACATGAAATTGTTATAAAAACTGAAAATTATACTTTTGAAAGCTTAGAAAATTTTTTGGCGTGGAAAGAAGATGAAGAAAAAAATGCCCACCAAAAGTTTATACAAAAAAGGGCAATTAGAACCTGGCCAATGGTGTTCAAAGTGTAATTTATTATTGTCACCGTAGCGGTTTCTATAAAAAGCGAGGTAAAGGCGTTCGAAACCTCAAAATTCAAGGTTCAAAAAAGATTGATCAGCTTTGTCCTTCTAGAATGGCAATTGAAATTTTGCCAAATGGTAAAGTTTTGTTAAAATATGTTATTTCTCATGTGGGTCATGATCCAGATTTGTGTCATTTGAATTTAACCACAGTCGAGAGAAAGGCATTGGCTAAAAAAATTGAACTTAGAATACCTTTTAAAGAGATTTTAGATGAAGTAAGAAATTCAGTATGTAATGAAAAAAACTTGGAGAGGCTTCATCTACTTAGCAGAAAAGATCTTAGGAATATTGAAACATGCTTTAAATTATCGGCATACAGGGGAATTCGTCATCAAAATGATGCAACAAGCGTTGATACGTGGGCAAACGAATCGGACGCCGTATTATTTTATAAACCCCAGGGTTTAATAAAAGAAGATTTTCCAGAATTGTCTATTGATGATTTTATTATTGTTATTATGAATGAAAGCCAAAAATTAATGTATGAAAAATTTGGAATGGACTGTGTATGTTTAGATAGCACTCATTCAATATGAATTTGAATTGACGACTTTATTAGTCCTAGATGAACTGCGGCAAGGGTTTGCTTGTGCCTTCATGATTTCCAATAAGACAAATGAGGGATTTATATCCATATTTTTTAAAAGTATAAAAAAAGAAGTTGCCATACACAAAACAAAAGTTTTTATGTCTGATATGGCAGAAAATTTTTATAACGCCTGGAAAAAAGAAATGGGGCCTGTGGAATTTCGCTTGTTTTGTGCATGGCACGTAGATCAAGCCTGGAGAAAAAACATTAAAAAAATTTCGTGCAATTTTGATAAAAAAAAAAGTTCTGTATAAAAATCTGAGTGTTTTAATGACAGAAACGGATGAAACCACATTTTTAGTAATGTTTGACAATTTATTGCTACAAATGCGGGCCGATAACGAATTAAAAGAATTTTCCAACTAAACTGCGCACCACTCAATGTGTCGCGACCAAAAAGTTCGTTCTTTTTCAAAACCACATAACTTTTTTGTTTCTTGAACGATTTTATTTTGGTCTGTGATTTCTGCTAATCCCATCCTCTGGCAATTCATGCTATAGATATTAAGCCTACGGTTCTTCAAGTAAATTTTCTACAGGGTGATATGTAAAACGGTGAAAAATTTCAATAACTTCATCCAAGCCCTGTTTGTAAAACAATAATTTTTTTTTCGTTTTTACTTTGAAATAATGAAGTATTATGTGTTACCTTGAAACCTTTTTCAAATTTTTCCAATTGGAATCTTAGCAACGAAAATATGATTTTTTTTTTCAAAAGAGTACATTTAAGGCTTTTTTGTAGGCAATATATTCAGTCTTTTTAAGAACAAGAAAATAAGATGGTAAAAGATTGTTCCTTGAATAATTCTGAACAAGCGACAAGCAACAAACTTCCATTATTTTCAGAGGGGCCTAAGCAAAGACCACTTTTTCAAAATGACATTTTGGTGAAAATTTTCGTAAACTAAACCTGAACCGATATTTACGTTCGTGACATGTTTTCTTTATAATTTTGACCTCCTGATTGTGATTCAATTGTCCAATTTAAGTTTCAGATAAAACCAAAATCATCAAGACTCAAAATTCTAAAACAATTCCCTGTTGTTAAATGTCTTAATAAAATCCGATTTCTTTCATATTTATGAAGAAAATGCCATTTGGGTATTCATTTTTTGGGCGAAATTACCGCAATTTGTTTGGTTTGTGATGTCTGCTAGCCTCATCCTCTGGCAATTTATGCTATAGATATGAAGCTCACGGTTGTAAGTAAACTTCCTACAGGGTGATATGTTAAACGGTGAAAAATTTCAATAACTTTATCCAAGCCCCGTTTGTAAATGTGTCAATAAAATCCGATTGCTGGTTTTTACTGTTTTTTTACCTATCGTAAATGAGTATTTAAGGGACCACCATATTGAGAAAATGAATTGGCCACCTTTGTCTCCGGATATGAATCCTATTGAGCATGTGTGGAGCAGGATAAAATTGAAGATGAAAGAGAGGGAAGGAGGCATGGAAAATTTGGATGAATTGGTAAATGATATTCAGAAATTTCTAAGGAACTTGGTCGAGGGAATGCCCAGGAGGGTTAACGAATTATTACGGCTTAGGGGAGGGCCAACGAAATATTGAAAGGTATTATTGTTCTGTTGAATGTTGAAGTTTTGATTATGATTATATCTACGCATACAATTTTCAAAACTGAACAAAAATATTTTTATTTAACTTTATTATAAATTAGGTAGGTACTTATCAATGACGGTATCACTACTGCGCAATGTAAATGTAAGTTATGTAACATTATCTTAACCACTCAAACAAATTGCAGTAATTTCGCCCAAAAAATGAATACCCAACTGGCATTTTCATCATAAATATGAAAGAAATCGGATTTTATTAAGACATTTAACAACAGGGAATTGTTTTAGAATTTTGATTCTATCTGAAACTTAAATTTGACAATTGAATCACAATCAGGAGGTCAAAATTATAAAGAAAAAATGTCACGAACGTAAATATCGGTTCAGGTTTAGTTTTCGCAAATTTTCACCAAAATGTCATTTTGAAAAAGTGGTCTTTGCTTAGGCCCCTCTGAAAATAATGGAAGTTTGTTGCTTGTCGCTTGTTCAGAATTATTCAAGGAACAATCTTTTACCATCTTATTTTCTTGTTCTTAAAAAGACTGAATATATTGCCTACCAAAAAGCCTTAAATGTACTCTTTTGGAAAAAAAATCATATTTTCGTTGCTAAGATTCCAATTGGAAAAATTTGAAAAAGGTTTCAAGGTAACACATAATACTTCATTATTTCAGAGTAAAAACGAAAAAAAAATTATTGTTTTACAAACGGGGCTTGGATGAAGTTATTGAAATTTTTCACCGTTTTACATATCACCCTGTAGAAAATTTACTTGAAGAACCGTATGCCTAATATCTATAGCATGAATTGCCAGAGGATGGGATTAACAGAAATCACAGACCAAAATAAAATCGTTCAAGAAACAAAAAAGTTATGTCGTTTTGAAAAAGGACGAACTTTTTGGTCGCGACACATTGAGTGGTGCGCAGTTTATTTAGAAAATAACTACAAAAAGAATATGACATCCTGGGCATATTGCTATCGTGTACACTCAGGACTTAATACGAATATGCATTTAGAACGCATGCATAGGACCCTTAAATATATATATCTCAGAGGGAAAAAAATAAAAGGATAGATACTTGCATCTTTTCACTTATGAATTTTATTCGAGATAAGGTATTTGATCGACTTATATGTCTCAACAAAGGTAAATTAACGACAAAAATAAGTTTATGTAGGAAAAAGTGTAAAGAGTCATTGAAAATACCCCATCAAGATATTTTTTATATTGAGAAAGATAAAAAATGGACTGTCAAATCAACTCGTAGTAACAACTTTTACGACATTATATTAGGAGATAGGCAATGCAATTGCAGTTTTAAATGTAGCGAATGTAATATTTGTATTCACTTTTACTTATGTTCATGTATAGATTCCAGTATTAAATGGAATATTTGCAAGCACGTACATGCGCTTGCAAAATTTAAAAGTTTAGAGACTCAAAAGCATACAGAACAAAGAAAAGACAATGAAAATGCTGAACAGCTAGAATTAGTTATTAATTCAAAAGAAGTAGAATCTGAAACATTTTTAAATTGTCTTAAAACTACGCAGCCTAGCACATCAACTTTCCAAAATTTTAAACAAACAAAAGAACAATTTAAAAAAAAATTAAGGATTTTACTGAACATGTTAAAAGTATTAAAACACCAGAAGAACTAAACGCAATACAAAAATTATATTCCTTTGACTTTGATAAAGAATACCCCTCATTTCCAGAAAAAAAACAAAGAACCTGCAAACAAAAAAATAACACCACAAAGGCTTTTTAAAACCAAGAGGGAAGTACAAAAAACTTCCTCAAAAATGGCAAAGCCATCAGATGAGGAAGCGGAGAAAATATCTCTTAGACTAATTCACAATTAGTCTATAATTTATATGTTAATTAATATGTTTTTTTTTTAATAAATACATAATTATTATTGTGCATTTTTATTTCCATTGAACATTATTTAATTATCAATTACCTGTTAATTAATTTTAATTTTATTAATAATATTATTATAATAATATTATTACAGAAAACATTTAATTTTCAGCAAATATCTCTTGGATTATATTATTTTTATTGTATTGATTATAATTATTTACTTTTGCTCTATAATTTAACGTATTATTATATTATATAACAATCACATAATTAATTAATATTATTAAACAAAAATATGTAATTGTATTAGTAATATTAATATTATTATTAATTATTTACTTTTGTATTTTTTTTTGTCAATTCTTGTTCATTGTGGCAACAGCGCATCAGTCTAAACTTGACAACAAGTTTGGAACCAAATCCTCCCGTGAGCTTCACCTAGCCGCTTGTAATGTCAAGTCTATCACCTCTTGTCTTCGTGACGTGACAAAGGTCGGTGTAGTGCCGCGGTTTAGGATTTCCAGACCGGTAGTATGTAGATACTCTAAGAGGCTGAGCCCTCTCCGATTCGTGTCGGTGCTTCCTAACACCGTATGGTGTGCGTTGGCATCGCATCCGATGATCAGCGGGAGGCCCAATGTGCTGCAGTATTCCACTAAATCGATGAGCTCCTGTGTTGGAGGATCGTCTGTCGAGTCATAGGGCAGATAGGCCGAGCATACCACCAAGGATGTGCTCTGTCCTGGTCTGTCCTTAAGGCATAGTTTCACCGCTACTAAGTCCCTAGAACAGAAATTAGCTATTAGTGAGGACTCGATACGTCTGTCGACGTAGATACAAGCCCTTGGATTTAGTTGGTCGTCCGTCTTATAGAAGAGAGATCTTTCCCATCTACCTAGGCCCCTTACCCGACCCTTGTATGATCAAGGTTCTTGTAGGAGATATATATGTGTCTGCCCCATAGCTATGTGACGATCTATTAAGGAAATCGCCCCTTTGCTATGTTGCAAATTGCTTTGTAGAAATGAGGTCTCTTTATCCATGGTGGAGGATAGATATAGGACCTGATATAGATGATGGACGGGGTGACATTCCTTAGACCGCTCAGTTTTTGTTGAACCTGCAATGCCTTTAACACTAATTTGTTTTGATGTATCAATTACATCTATGTCATCATTAAAACAGCTCTTAAATAAACAAGTTAAAGATGAACCTGTATCGCATAAAAATAACAATTCCTTAAACCTGTATTTTACACGGGTGAAATTCAATCCATTACGCTAAAACTACTACACACATCATTCACGAAAAAACCTCGTACTATCTTGTACAACGTTCTCGCATTCATCTATCCGCTGAATCAGAACCTGCAAAGTAACTTCTGCGGACATTCGTACTGTGGGTACTATTACCACGCGTAGGTACATTGTTTCCACGACTTCGTACCTGCCTATAGTTTTGCGTACCGCGCTGATTATAATTATTATTAAAATTTGACGTACTATTTGAGTATATCGACCTAATATTATTCCTGGTGTTGCTACTTAACGATGCTCGACCGCGAATCCCTCGGTTATAGTGACCTCTAGAATGCATAAAAGATGATTGTTTGTTACGCATATGAAACACACTGGATGAGTTATTCAACGTAACACGAGATTTTTCCTCATCTTTTGCCCCGGACAATCACGCAACCTGTTAGCGAAAGCATTGATAGCAAGCTTCTCGTTTACTTGCCTTAAGACTGGTACAGCGGCATCATTACCATCCGCCCGTGCCAGGGTTAATTCAAAAAACAGCTGATCATAATCATCTACATTTCTATTATTCTGTTTTACGAAATGAAGCTGTGTTGATAGAGAAGCAGCAGACTTAACGGTTAATAATTGAGCCTTTATATCCCTAGTTAATTCATCTACCCCTGTATAACTAGTTTTAAGCCTTAATTTTGCGTTTTCGGTCAATTTAGTTTTTAAAACATATTTTATAAGAAACTTTTTTCCCGCGTCGTCTAGAATTTCGCTATATGATTCAATCGCATCCAACAATTGTTTTGTCACTGACTCTGAGCCATCCATAGCAGGTAACAAGGTACCTGCCGTTTTAAGGTCAAATTTTTCCGGCATATTTACTATTGCAACGTTATCTAGATTAACACTTGTCTCTGTTATATTTTTTAAACGGTCATATAAAATTCCCCTAATATGAATTAAATTTAAATTAAATGCCTCGATTAAACTATCTTCGTTAACCGCTCGAAGTTTTAAAGTCTGAAATTTTTGTTCTATATCACCTACGTCTAGAATTAACTTATTTACCCTAGCTAGATTAACTCTCCGTTTTTGCGGCTCTTTTTTATATTAGTATATAGAGACTTTAAATCATTAAATAGAGTTCCAAGATCTGTCATTAGCAAGCAATTATTATAAAAAAATAACCTAATTACATAATCTTAACTAGAAATAAATGTACTACTTAGATTTTTAAGGGCTTCCACGGTGTCTCTTGTCGGTGTGTCTCGGCAGGGCCTCTGCGGTGCATACTAACGAAATTACGTCACACTAGTACGGTCCCACGTTGCTGACCCCTTTGCGGTACAGTTAGTTGATGTTTTGCCAAATCGTCTTGACTTCTTGCGATTTCTTTTCTAATTTTTCTTTCCAATGACTTCTTAGCTCGGTAACAACAGTAGAAAGTAATACCAAAAATTATGAATGCCACTGTCACAACGGCCCCTACTTCAAAGAGTAGTCCAATAGCAACAGATGCAGAGGTACCACCACTATTTCCAGCTTGTGCGATTATAACCTCCTCCTGCGTTTTTCCCATTTCAATTTTAAATCTCAGTCGAAAGTAAAAATAGGGATTTTATTAACTTAACTCACTTGCTGGCAGGATCGCCATGTAATGTCTGAATATGTTGGGGTAATGTTCAAACTTATAGCATGAGTCAAGGAAACACAAGAGACCTTCACAGGAACGGTGTTCGATTTATTCTATTCGTTTTATAATTAATGTTTTAAAGAAAGTATAACATATTGGTAAGTTCATTAATATTTATAAAATACAAGATAAGCATAATTGCTAAACAGTATACTTTTGACTATGATTTCGCTATTGTATTGATATTGCAAAATTGGTTTATAATAATTATTTAAAGCCTTATGACTTTTCCACTCCAGTCAGTGCACAATACCAGATCTTCATCCGTAGAAATACATTTCCGAAAGCCTGACTCTCAATTTCTATACAAGGAAACCTTGGTATGTGGTTTTAGGAATTTTCTCTTCTTCATAAATGAAGCTAAAAACTCACTGTCCTTTGGCAAACCCAAATTCCGTACGAGGTCGTTTAAGTCAGGCTGTGAAACCAGCATTGAAACTCATTTTTTAGTGTCTATAGAAAAGTCGGATGCGCTGTCGGTTTTATTGCTCTAAGGCTCATATTCGTCAATTTCCATTGTTTCGGCATGTCCAATTACGCTCTTATGCTCGAGATGAGTTTCTTTTTTGTCTTTTGGTTAAAATTGGCGCATTTACTGATGTCACGGTTTTATAAACGATTTTGTGTTTGTTCTCAATATTAAAATATTTACTTACTTAATTCAAACAATAAAAGCAATCTTCTTTACAAAGAGGTTCTTTCCATTTTTATGGACTGAACAATTTAATTGGTTTTTTGTCTTTTTTCCAACGGTTTAACATTAGTCTACAAGAATTACAAATTATATTGGGAACCCATGAATGTTCACCAATAAACAAACCGAAAATTTCCTTGTGTATGTGACTTGATATCATCATCTATTTGATTTCGTTATGAACTAACTTCGTATTTACAGCAAAAATAACAAAACACATCACGATTGCAATCACAATCGTGAGATGAGTTGCGACTTCCTCTTGTAGTGTTGTACCCTACATTAGCCAAGTCACCAACCAATGTAGAGCTGCTGTTGCATGATGACGACGTCTGCGGGCCCGCTTTCCCACCCTGACTGGGGTTCCGAGTCCGATACTGAGGTTCCGAGTCCCTGCATCGTAACACGTTTCCTACGTGTGTCTGACATGACGGCACGAAAGGCATGATCCAGGGACTTTGCCGGATAACGTAATTGCTCCGTTGCCCACCGTCCTGGATGCAGACGCACGAAACATATAATCGCTTTGCATAGAAAATAAACTTTACATTCTTTGAATGAAAATATCTTTTAATATAACATGCCAAAAAATGGAGATTTATCACTGACATTTTTCATTGATATACAAAGACTCATGAATGAATGTGCATTAAATTAGAGCATTTTTGACAGATACGCGTACATATTAAGTTAAATGTCTCACATACGCGTAAATACGTGGTTGTCGAAGTGGATATATTTTTGGTTAAATGGGTTATAAGGTTAAGGGGTTATTATTTACAGGTTTCTCTTTGAAAGATTTTAATCTTAAAAGCTAAATAAATGTCTGACATACGTAATTGTTGGAGTTGATGTACATTAAGTTATGGGGTTAAATGGGTTAAAAGCTTATGGGATTAAGTGGTTTATGGGGTTAAAAGAGTTATTGGGTTTAATAGCTTGGGTTTTCAGATTGCAATTTCATCCTAAGGATTATATGTTTAAATAGATTATGGGGTTAAGTAGGTCATGGGGTTATGGGGTTAAGTGAGGGTTATAGGGTTTAGGAGCTTGGGATTTTAGACAACAACTTGATGTTTAGGGTTATATGCGTTTAATAGCTTAAATTATAGATTTTTTGAGGTTATGGCAAAATTCTAATGTGAAGGGGTTAAATAGACCTCGGATTCGGATTCAACGACCCCAAAAACTTATAAGAAATATGGTCAGACCCCCAGATCAAAACAAAAAATTTATTTTGTGTGGCTGTGTAATATAATTATATATTGTATACATATACCATAAAAAATAATAAAAACAAATTTAAACTTCATATTGTAAATCATCTAAATAAATAAAAACTCAACAATAACAATTAAATTATAAACAAGTGATTTATTGTTGAGTTTTTATTTATTTAGATGCTTTACAATATGAAGTTTACATTTGTTTTTTATCACATTTTATGGTATACTATAAAACATAGCAATAGTTATCCCATTATTTTTTATTATAATTTATATTAGAATACAAAACAAATTTACCTAATACCCTGTTTGTCGTCTGAATGTCAATTTCTTTTCACACATACCTGTCCCTTTTCACACAGCCCTGTCACTTTTCACACAGAAATGTCACTTTACATGCGAGTTTTGCTTTGCCAATGAAAAAATTTATTTTCCAAGCAACGATACCATTACGAAATGTGACTTTTACATAGTGGCCGTAGAAAAAGATTTCTTTTCTTTTTTAGCAACGATGCCATTATAAAATGTGACTTTTACATAGTGGTGGTAGAATTTTTTTGTATGTATAAAGACTAACCACATTGACATTAAGGCTATTTAAATATTCCTTATACTTGGAAGAAAAAATAAGACAGGGGCCGCACTTTGGGAACAAAAGTTTAATTGTTTCGCCGTCTAACAGTTTGAAACTTTGTTCATCTATGCCCTGCTCTAAAAAAATTGGTTTATCTTATAAAACCCAAGGTGTGGATATATTTTTTTTCATGCAATTTTATATCATGCATAATATACAAATAGACCTTACCTTCAAAGTTTGGAAAAATACGACTGTAAGCCCATTCCGCTAGCTTAACCCAATTGTCCATAAACACATTGTTTGGGAAAAAATAGTTACCTTTTAGTAAAAGTTTTACAGAAAACATAACATCAACTCTTCGACACACTATGCAGCATTTACTGAAATGACGCCGAAATGGACCAGGAAATAGGTACACCATCAAAATATCGGCTGGAAAATATCTATATTTATCTATGATAGAGGTGGGAAGTTTGATTCATTTTAGTAAATCGATTCTTTTAATTCATTGTTATAAAATGATTTGTTCATAAAGATTCATTCGCGACTGATTTACTTTCTGGTTCGGAAAAAAAGAGTCTCGAACATTTTAAGTTCGACTGAAATAACGAATCATTGATTCTATCGAGTTGAGCAATTCGTTTGAGTCGAAATCGTATGTGATGACTTGGTTGTACTATTAAATTATAAGATTTGATTTTAATTTTGCTTACTTGTAAATCAGAGACCACCCAACCCCTTGTCTCTGTTGTAAATTGTCACCATTGATAAAAAGTAAGAATCATTTAAATGAATCAAAATAATCGATTCTTTTTTTAATCAATTTTTTGTTAATCATAAAGTGGAATTTTTATGATATCGCTAAAGAGACCGCTTTTTAGTAATTTATGTATTAATATTTTTTGGACACGAAATAGTAAAATAGAGCAGATGAATTTTCAGTTAATAAATACCTCTTTAAAATTAAGTTTAGTTCAGCAAACATAAGCAACCTGGATTTTTTTTGTATTTTTTTAAGTATCCATTAAAAGGATCTTTATTTATTTT